>OX383965.1:22868063-23505063 GCA_947532105.1 Athrips mouffetella | reverse complement strand
AAATAATTATAAAAAAATTCCTATTTCGGCATGGCGGTGCAACAAATGTAAAAAAAATTATGAAAGTTCTAAAGTTTTGAAAACTTAGGAAGTAGGTACTTATAAACGAAATACTTCAAAAAATAAAGAGAGAAGTGAATCATTGTTTTTTAGGAATTGTCTTTTAAGGGGAGAGATAAGTTACAAAGATTGTACGGAAGTGAAGTCCGACAGTTTTGTATGTAGGTACATGTAGAGTTAAAAGCATGTAAAAGTAGACACGTTGGACTTTGTACCGCTCTTTTTTCAGTAGCCACAGAAGCTAAAGTGACTGAGCCTCAGATTTAGTTAGGCTTTGTTTTGTATAAGAAATAACTCAACCCGTATCATAGTTAGATTTTACACTTACGAGGATAGTGGGCGACCTAACATTCCACACGTAAACAAGAGGTGTTTAATTTACAAAAATCCATATTATCGGTACTCTGTATACCTAACAATATAAAGGCGAGCATTGCACTGTCTGTCTGTTACGCTTTTATAACTAATCCGATAAACCGATTGTGATAAAAACTTGGTACGAAGATAGTTTGAACGATGGGAAAAGTCATTAGCTACTTTTTCTGAACCCCACGCGGACGGAGTCGCGGGCAACAGCTAGTCTATGTTTACTTGACCTTTTAATTGACAGCCATTTCATTTCTCAATCTCTGTTAGAGCGGAATAGAAGAGCCTTCCTCCTTCAAGCAAGTATGGTGACCTTGACGTAAATCATGACGGCATTGCACTCGCTTTTTGGGGTTCCTTACCTCAAAAGGAAAAAAAACGGAACCCTCATGGGATCACTGTGTCGTCCGTGTTGAAATTAATATCAAATATTAAGGTCTATAGACACTTGAAGCTGTGAAAATTCCAAGCTTCTATGAGAACACAATCAAAAGATACGGCCATTTATGACTCAACCTCCATACATTTTTATGAACTAAAAACCATAGATTAAATAATAGTAAACTAAACTAAAACCTATAGGGTACTTCCCGTTGACCTGGAATAATAAAATTTGGCAAGTCGCTAGGTCTCATAGCACTAGCAAAGGAAAAGTCTAAAATTATACCCAATTAAGGTAAGCTCCCGTTTTAAGTACAATCTTATTAAAGAGAGGTCAGGTTAGAGTGGCGCGGAGTTTTTAAAAACAAAGGGCAAAAGCTTGAAGAATTTATATGGTGGATGGGTACGGAACCCTTAGGGCGTGTGTCCGACTCGCACTTGCTCGATTTAACGCTTTAAGCAAAAAGTGTTAATATATGTAAAATAAATCTCGTCTAAAGGAGGACTTAAATGTATAGATAGAAATATCTTAGCTTAATGTTTGTGGAAATGCGCATTTTCCCTTATATCCTTCAAAATGTAATTTTCTACCCTCAGTCGAGCGTCCTGTTTTATAAAGTGCGTTAGGCTCACCTAGGACTTCGGGAAGCGCAATCGATACGCTCGACGCATGCGTGACTTCCCCCTCCCGCTTTCTCCTCGCATCCCCTTGGAGTCCTGTGAAGGCTCTGCCTGGAGATATGATAAATTACCAAGTAAATACAGGAACCATTTGTAGGTTGAAATTACTATCAATCTGTTCAAAATCTCAAAACAGCATTATATATTTTCAAAGTCATCCTACAAGCTCCACCTACTTTTGGTTTATGACTTTATAGCAGCTGCGTTTTACGAACTGAAGAAATTTTTACTTTTTAGGGGAAATTATTAATGAAAGTTCTAATTTTTAGGGTTCCGTACCTTAAGTTGAAATTAATATCCAATACCAGGGTCCAAGGTACCCAGTCTCTTACATACTATACGTACTCAAGAATTTTTTTTTTTTTTTCATATTATGTCTCACGTCATAGAACAATACAATTACCTAAAATATTAGGTAAAGTACCTATACAATTGTAATTAATGCTTCCCTATTTATTTATTGTTGCAATACTTAATTTATTTAAAGTACCTACAGGCAGCTGACACCCAAATTAGTATGGCCCAGCACGACCACTGGTGAAAAGAATTTTTGAAGTGATAATAGGCCTTTTTTAAAAGAATGTAAAAATGATAGTTTATATGATTTTGCTTTTTACCTCAATAATAAGGTGCCCACCTACTACGAGTACTCATATCAGGTCCAAATATAACCTTGTATATATTATAATACGGTGGACAGGTTACGTACCGTCAGTGCGCCAGTCCGACTCGCATTTAGGCGGTTTTTTCTGGCTTTTTCCGCGGCTCCTTTCGCGTTCACTTCAAATAATTCCTCATCGTCAACTAATAACTATTCTTATCATTCTTGAGGTACTACAGGCTAAACAGGTTACCAAAGTTTTTCGCAATTTTTTTCTTCTTTAGCTAGAAGTTATACGCTCATATTCCTTGTTTAACTTATCGAAAGAACACCGCTGTTGCCGCTTCACTTTCGTTATCTGGAACAGATACCCCGGGCTTTACGCCGGGTTGTTTTTATTTGTATTCCGTCTTTGTTTTTCATTATTCGCTGGGATTAGAGTTTCCTGTTTCGTTTCATCTCCAAACCTAAAAGACAGATTTATGTTTTCAACAAAATCTTTTTGTATCCTTCTCGCGCGATCGTCATCAAGTCTGAGATTGCACTCAAGATGTATAATTTGTATGTGTAAAGTACATGTTGAGAGCAATGTCACATTTGAGATGAGAGTGATTTATCAATACGACACGACCCTTAGTTGTTGACCGTTGTGGTTAGTTGCATTTCAGTAACCGATATTACCCCGTATTACCTATAGTAACCTATATTGTCCCGTGTGGTGCCGGCAAAGAATAGTACCAACCCATACATACCCGTGGGTGTCGTAAAAGGTGACTAAGGGTTATAAACTTGAGGATGTGCAGCTGCATCCTCCTTTGTATCTTACATCTTACTTACTGCGGTCACCTACAACCGGTCGTACTCGCGCACAGAGAGGGTGCCGTACCACTTAAGGGAAAAAATACCGTCTTAGTTATGAACGCGCATTCACACAGAAGGGTATTAAATTCTCGAGAATCCGACACGCACTTGACCAGTTTTTATTATTTGTTGTTATTCTATAGCTTATGCACTATAAACATACCAATTTTTACGCATTTGTGAGTGTTCCCGTTTTTACGATAGGTCTAAAACAAAAATTGAGCAAAAATCGCCTAAAATATATTTTTGAAATTTTTATTATTTCTCGTTATAGCGGCAACAGAAATATATAATCAGTGAAAATTTCAACTGTCACCTATAATATTACGGTTCATGAGATTCAGCCCGCTGACAGATAGACATAAGAGGCATATTGATAGGATAGTTTTTGTGTACGGAACCCAAAAAAGAACGGTATAAAGCCCAATGTGTCAAGCTTGATGTGCTCTTGACTTGACTGTAAGCATATCGAAATGAGCAATGGTTGCCCACTGCTCGCTTACACGTTGTAAGTATAAAATTTCTTTTAGTATGTCTATATTACGTACATGTCATGTAAGGCCATTTGCGATGACCTATTTGAACTTTTGTAGAGTTTCCAATCCGCTAAATGGCTTCCTTGCTTTGACAGTAATACTTACAGAGGACAAAATTAACTTGCCTTTTTTTTACAGAAAACCCACAGCTGTTTACAAAATTCCCTAAATTATACACTCATCTTCACCCGCCCAACATTTTGTATGTATTTTGACAGACTGCCCCGGTGTACGCACGCCTGTGACTTTTATGAAACGATCTCACAATAAAATTATAGTAGCACGCGATTATGTGAGGCTGGACAGAAGATTTGACTCTTGAGGCGGACGGCCATCGCGCGCTGTTAGTGCTTATAAAGTTGAGACACTTCAGGAGACATTGAATCCACTTAACATTTTTCTTTGGAAATTATCACCATCACATAATGGAAAACTGTAGGAAATATGTTTGTATTTCAGTCGTAGAGTAGAAGTTTTTGATATATCGGGTGTAAAAAATATTGTTAGCACTATTTTAGCCAGCTACTTAGACCCTTAACAGAACAACTTTTCCTAAGGAACATAGATTAAAATACGAAATAAAAAATCACCTCATACAAAGCACGCAATCAGTTGTTGCAGTTTCTATGGGCAGTTGAATTTTTTTATTCGTATTTGACCTATGTTCCTTGGGAAAAGTTTTTCAGTTTCACAGTCAGAGTAACACTCTAAAAATAGTACTTACACATTTTTTTACACCTTGTATACCTGTCACCGGAAAATAATAAGAATCGTAAGTTTATCAATTTCCTAGTAAGTTGATCAACTTTCGAAAAATCGTAAACGGCAGTTGAAATATATTATTTTTCGTATAGATTCCAGGAAATTTATCAATTTACGGAGTCTTGCGGTAAAATGATCGGACGAACACGAGGTGTACGCTGATTGGTTTAATGTCGATTGTTAAATATATTAATAAACACTTGCCACATGCTTGCCACCAATGCCATCGACCAATCAGAGAACAGTGTATTATTTTACGGGTGTCAGTCTTACGTAAAATTGTACACTGAGCAGCGATTGGTCCATACTCTATTATTTGACCTGTGTCAAAATCGTTAGTTTACAAACTAACCGTCAGGCAGCGTAAGTTGATCAATTAGCTGAAATGCGTTCAATCATACATTTCAACTGCCGTTGATGTTTTTCGAAAGTTGATCAACTTACTAGGAGATTGATCAACTTACGATTCTTATAATTTTCCGGTGACATACAAGGTGTAAGGTACGGTGTACCGAAAACTGAAAGTGCGTGCTCAGTCAACGAAACTGAACAACTTTCCCAAAGAAACATATGTTGGGAAATGAAAAAAAAATTTGACCTCTCCATACAAATTGCCCACTCTGGTCGAACAGTTTGTATGGAGAGGTCAAATTTTTTTTTTTCGTTTCCCAACATACGTTTTTGGGAAAGTTGTTCAGTTTCGTTGACTGAGCGAACAGGCCCTTTCAGTTTTCGGTACACCGTCCCTTACATCCTTCATACCTATTAAGGTTTCATTATTATCGCACCAACTCTTAACAATGAAGTACGAGTACGGTAAAATGTTTTTAGCGACATATCTGGACAACAATCTCGCATGATCTACTATCGACGTTCGTTTTGCAAACATCCGGAGTGTCGCCCATACAATACTTTGTAATGTTTCTACTGACACATGTTATTAGGTTATGATCTTGGATACTAAAAGGCGAAATCAGTGCTAAACCCAGCCCGTCTTACTACAAAAAATTTAGACATCTGTTGAACACTTGATTAAAAAAATCGTACCAAATAACTCTGTGATTGATGCGCAGAAGTCAAAAATGACTTATTTTCTTAAGACTTACCTTCTGCGCATCAACTGACATAGCCAGTTATTTTGTTCGCATTTTTTTAATCAAGTGTTCAACAGATGTCTAACTTTTTTGTAGTAAGACCTAACTTCTTCTTCTTTAATTTAAGAGCTAGGCTCTTGTTGGTGCAGCATTCCCTGTCAGTTCAAATGTGCAACTCCCTCCATCTTTTTCTGTCCAAAGCCGCCTCCTTTACCTCCTTATACGATCTGACGCCTATCTTCTTCTTATACTCGTATAATTTGTGATACATAACTTAGCGTTGGCCTCCCTCTACCACGCTCTCCTTCTATCTTTCCTTCCATGATGTTGTTAATGAATCTGTCATGTCGTATTAGGTGGCCTATCATCTTTCCTCTGCGGTTTTCTATCAGATTCAGATAATTTTATTCAATGTAGATTCTTACAGAATACTTACTGAATGTCATGCAGAATACAATGCAAATAGAGCGAGTCTACGCCGTTTCGGATCGTGCTATGGCAGCGTAAAAGAAACGGCAAGAAACCACTGCAGCACGGCCTACTTTAAGAGTCGGCTTTTTACAATGTGTTTCTTGTGTTTCGCTGGAATATCAGAGCACCATACCTCTTTGTCATTCATATAGTCATCCAATCTATAGTAAGCTTTTTTACATAACGTTTGCTTTACACATTCTTTAAACTTTCTCTCAGGTAATTGCACTATATTGTCAGGTATTTTTATGTAGTATCGTATACACAGACCAACGAAAGATGTATTGACTTTAGTTAAATATGGTTGATCAATTTTATGCTTATTTCTAGTATTAAAATTATGCCTGTCACAAATTTTAGGTAATTGATGAATGTTCTTTCTAGCATACATTATATTTTCATAGATATACTGGCATGGCACTGTCATAATGTTGATTTCCTTGAACAGTTCTCTCAGGGAATCACGAGTCTTCAGGCAATAAATTGCTCTTATAGCCCTCTTTTGTAAAACGAATATTGAATGTATATCAGCTGCTCGGCCCCAAAGCAGTATGCCATAAGACATAATGCTATGGAAGTAGCTAAAGTAAACCAGCCTTGCAGTAGCTACATCAGTAAGTTGTCTGATTTTTCTAACAGCATATGCAGCCGATCACTTCTGTTCTCATTTATTCTTTGTAAAACCTCTTCGTTTGTCACCATCTCCGTCCAACTTTTTCTCTCCATAAACTCAACTAAACGCATAATATTGTTGTATGCGACGTGTAGCAAAAAAGGTGTAAACAAGTTTGTACTATTTCGATGGTTCTACGTACATTATCAAATACATAATAAAAATTCCGATGCCTAAATTAGGGCCAACGTAAGAAGTCCGTTTTGACGTTTCCTTAACACCAACACACAGGGCTCATTTTTCTTTGCAGGTCGTAAATTTGCATACGTTTGACAGCCTGTCACAACGGACATATTACGACCTATTACCCAGTAGTATTTAGGTAGTTTATTCACGGCGAAACTTTATTATTTTTTAAACTTGTCCAGTGCGAGTCGGACTCGCGTGCAGAGGGTTCGATATGCCAGTATTTTTAGTACCATTTTTAGGACGCCAAACTATGTTAGTTTGTGAAGGTTTTTCGCTGATTTCGAAAAAATCGATTGTTATATTTTTCCTTGTTGTTTTAGCATAAATGTTGTTTTTTAGACTATTTTTGCTCGATTTTTTAGCTCTATCGTAAATACTGGAAATAATAATAACTGTTTAATTGCGAGTCGGACTCGCGCGCATTTTAGGCCAGGTTATCCTTGTGCAAGCGTCTAGAGATTCTTAAGCAAGACAATATTTTTTTCAGAATTAACACTATTTTCTTCGTCTCAGATGGTTTTAAAAAACTCAAAAACGCGGATACCTGGCCTTAATACACGATTGCGCGGCCCTGACTAAGACGGTATTTTTACCTTAGTCGTACGGGACCGTTTGTGCGCGAGTCCGACTCGCACTTGGCCGGTTTTTTACCATTTTGATTCAGAACTCAAAAAAAGTACGATACCCTTTTAACGTGCGATTTAAATAGTATAAAAAATAACTTAGTGGAGGGTGTGGAGAGGTCAATGACATCTACGATCAGCTGGTGATGTAGATGTCAGTCCATTTAAATGAATTGCACATCCATCCAGTTCATCCAAAAATTGTTGTTAAGTTTATTAAGTTATATTTTATTACTCTCACTTTGTTTTACAGAGTTGCATCCTGTACTTTGCACCCTTTGTAACCGCTGCGGCCTAAAGTTACTGCATCAAGGGGCTGATAAGAGCCAAATTACCTCCCTTTCTAACAAAGGATAGAATGAGCGTGTTAGAACGGAGCGGAATCGCGCTGTTTTACGTTTTTCGCTCATTTTTGAATTTTTCTCAAAATCTGTAACAACAAAACAGCTATATGATATATTGCATAATATATTGAACAATGTGTAAAAGTTTGAGCATCATAGATTAATGGGTTTTAAGAAAAAAGGTTTAAAAGCAAAAAGCAGAGGTAACTTTGGTTTTTAAGGCGTTTAAAATATATTTAATCGTGTGACAGTTCGGCCATCTTCTTTGAAAGATGCTTAATTATCACATAATAATTTTTCACAGCCATATATTCATCACTATTTGTTAAAAAACTGCTCTAGTGAATCGTATTTAAAAGTAAAAGCCCTTTAAAAGTGTTTGAACCAAGTCCCAAGTACCTACGTAATGCCCGAAAATCATTTAAACTGAATGCCGCATTGCGGACGTGGTAATTGAGACCTCAGCGTCTCGGCACGGGATTCCGGCGTATGCGTTATGTATTCCACTGGGAGGTCTTACACTTGTACGGTCAACCGCTCGTCGGTAGAAACTTTTTCAACTCTATTACCACGCTATAAGGTCCAAAAGTGTATCTACTGACGAGCTGTTGAGTGTACAGCTACAGTCAAGAGCACGTAAAACCTGACACATTGTACACACGACCGCACATCAGTAGAAACACTTATGGACCTTATGGCGTGGTAATAGAGTTGAAAAAGTTTCTACCGACAAGCGGTTGACCGTACGTTGTACCGCTCACGCTGTATGTGCTACAATTGCCTTTTCAAGTGCGTTTAGCTTAATGTAGTCTTGACTGTATCGGTTGCGTAGTCTAGTGGTGCTTGGCTTGTCTGAAAATTAAAAGAAAATTCCGTGCTTTTGAACGCACAGAAAAAGAGTTTTAGTGACAAAAAAAAAACCAGCCAAGTGCGTGTCGGGCCACGTGCAGTATAGGGTTCACTAAATTACAACTTTCTATGTAGTTAGTACTCAAGGTCTCTGAGCTAAGCCGCGGACAGACAGACGGACATGACGGAACTATAAGGAACGACTACAGAACCCTAACAACAGGGTTTGTGAAGTCAGTCATTGATCTTTATTACAACAACATTTACAACCTATGATGACAGGCTATAAAACAAAGTTCGTACGATGAACCTTTTTAGGGGTGTCTAAGAACATGGACTGCACAGTGCACATCTCACAAGAATATGGGTCGAAAAACTACAAAATTGCTATTAGAAATAAAGCTCAAAGCCCTCGTACAAGCAGTCTACACATCGTAGACATCATATCGTCGTCGTATTTTTATACTTGTTTCACTATTGCAGGCCATCCATCGCAGCCCTGGCCTTAAAATATACCGTGTGTGTGTATAGTATAATAGATTTCACGAAAGAGTGTACCTTTTGTAAACAATCGTTTTGCAGCTATGAAGACAAATCTTTGACAATTAATCAAGAAGATAAATCTTTACAAATACTCGTAGTAAAAGTTTGTAATGTAACCATAATGCACACTATATTCTACACACAGAAAAACGCTTAGACTATATCGTTTTACATACAGCTGGTCAGAAATATCCTAATTGTTAACACTTTTGACATGGATTCGAGGTTATTTTTTTGTTTATATATTATTTAGTTTATATTATTTTGTTCGCAACAATGGGGTACACAAGAAAGAAAAACCAGCCTAGTGCGAGTCGGACTCGCGCCCTAAGGGTTCCGTACCTATCTACCATATCCTATACTATTAAACGAGCAATATTTGTATATATATATATATATTTATTGTAATCGGTTTCTCGAAAACGGCTCTAACGATTTCGATGAAATTTACCATACAGGGGTTTTCGGGGGCGACAAATCGATCTAGCTAGGTTTCATGTCTGAAGCATTTGCGTTCTAGACAAAAACCTACAGCGCCATCTGTTGGCGGGTAGCATAGCTTGCTCACCCGATGATATTTTAATGTCGAGGCAGCTATTATAGAGTTAAGCTCGGTCGCCCAGGTACTGATATACTAAAAGCTTTGCTCTTTGACTTTAAAAACTCCGCGAACATCCAACTTGACCCCTCTTTTATAGACAAGTTCTTGAAACGGGAGCTCACCTTAATTGGTTACTATTAGTTGTTAAAAAAATTGTAATATTTAATGATTTTATACTTTTCCCTTTATTTGTACTGTGAGACCTAGCTTCTTGCCAAATTTCATAGTTTTACGTCAACGGGAAGTACCCTCTAGGTTTTGCTTTGGTGCATAAATGTATGGAGATGAGGACATAAAAGCCATATCTTTTGATTGCGTCGTTGTAAAAAATAGAAATTTTCACATCTTGTGTGGTCCACGGACCTTAACATTCATTATCAATTTCAAGCTGATACCTCTACCCGTTCGTGAGAAAAAGGGTCTTGACAGCCAGACAGACAGACGGACAACAAAGTGATCCTATAAGGGTTCGGTTTTTTTTTTTGAGGTACGGAACCCTAAAAACCACCTTTTTTCAATATTTTATTTTATCTATGTTGGCGTAGATGAAATAGATATATAAACCAAATTACAGCTTTTCGGTACTAAGGGTCTCTGAGCTAAGCCGCGGACAGACAGACGTACTTCAAACTATAAGGGTTCCTTTTTGATTAGATCAAAGTCGAACTATTATTTATTCATAGTAGGATAGTTTTCCCTCAATTTTCCCTTCTATGATGTTCTTAATAAACGGATCGTATCGTATCAGGTGGCCAACAAGAGCACAGCTCTAAGTCTAAAGAAAGAAGGATAGTTTTATCACTTTATGACGTCATTTTAAACTACATCGCTTCACAAAGAGAGTGGCGCCACATGGAAAAAAAATCTGATCTGACGTTTTTGCCCATACAATGACTAATAAAAGTTGTATACATTGGCTGCTTCATTTTAAAGAACATAAATATTAACGAAAAAACTAAATTTAGTGCTATCTTTTGCCGAAAAGAAGCAATGCCTGATGGAACCTTCAATTAAATAGAAATTTGAGCCCATTTTGTAGGCTATAATTATGCTCCGCCCTAAAGCATCCTAAAACCAACAATTGAATTTGGAATTGAAAAAGGTAATACTCGTATCACATCGATAAAAGAAAATTAATCGTTTCGTCGTGGAAAAGGCTCAAAGCAAATAAAAACTACTGTTTAATGTACAGTAAGCAACCGTGGCGAATCGTGTGTGATTGGACGTCGATAACCGTGACCCGTAAACATAAACTGAACTATCAAAATCATCACCACCCATACATTGCTTTCTTTATTTCTCTATTTTTTCTAGCTAAACCAACAAAATCATACATGTATACGTTCCACAGTCAAAATGTAAGTTAACACACCTTTGTAAAAGTGTGCGTTAGAAATTCACCGACCAATCACAGTTCGCCAAACCAAGGACTTTGTTCAGCAAAGGTTCAGCATGTGTGCGTTGTGTTTTGATTTTGCCACATGTCCGCGTGCCGCGTGTTTTTCTTTTATTGCTTGGAAGTTAACATTGAACCTTGTGCATTTCTCTCAGACCTATGAAAACTGAAGAAAATTTTTGGAGACGTAAGTTTATGACTAACCTAAGTTTGAACAAAAAATCTTTCGTTGATAGATAGCAGGTAGATATTGCTTTAAAATTTAATGTAGGTAAGATAAAGTTGCATTTCGCTTTGAATATTGTTAGGCTTTTGTACACAGTCCATCTGGAGAAGTACCACCCCCTTGCCTTCTGTTGCTAGGCTTTTGTACACAGTCCATCTGGAGAAGTACCACCCTCTTGACTATTTCTGTCGTAGGTAAAGCAGCAGAATTTGCACTGCTATGTTTTTGTTCGATGGGTATGGGAGCCAGTGGGATTACCGGCCACTCGGCTTCGGCTTCCCTAATCTGCGGGCGCTTTTTACTCTCATTTGTACATTTGTCGTCCAAAAAGTCTACAGTCTACACTTCCCTTTTTAGGGTTCCGATACCAAAATGGTAAAAAAAAGGAACCCTTATGGTGCCGCTCTGTCTGTCTGTCTGTCCGTCTGTCTGTCACACCTCTATATCTCAGCAACCACTTACGCTATCGAGCTGAAATTTGGAATAGTTTTAGAATATAGTTGCCCAACTTAATTGCACATGAATTTTTTTTGAAAAAACTATGATTATTAATGTAAAGGGGGCCAAAATAGGGGGGGCCAAATTTCAAATTGTCGCTACTAGGTCGAGTGGGGTATCATATGAAAGGGCTTTACTTGTACATTTTAAAATATATTTTAGTATTTTTTTAAGTTTCTTAGTTTTCAAGTTATGATGAAAAATGACAAAAAAAATACCATTCCCCCCCCCTTATCTCCGAAGTTTGAGTAAGGGAAAATCTGAATTAATTACAGTTGACAGAGGTTTATGTAAACTTTACAGCAAAAATAAAACGATCTTTCTAAGTTGCACAGTTTTTCAGAAATCTGCAAAAAACCTTTACAAACAAATTTAGTTTTGCGGTCCTGAAAATGGACTTTATTGCTTCCAAAAATACTATAGGTATATCGGAACCCTCGGCGCGCGAGTCCGACTCGCACTTGACCGGTTTTTTTTCTGTCTTTATAGATAGACCTGCACTATTTTTCCACGAAATCGTTCCTCGTGGGCTCAGGAGTGATTATTTTTATGATCAAAGTTTTACGTATGCCATAATTTCCTCCATACTATGGTTGTTTGATATACGAAGTATCGTCAGCACCTCCTGCTTATGCCATGCTTTTCTATGCATGATGTAATACAAAAGTTCTATTGCCGACGAATCTTATAAAAGTTGGTTTCGCTGCTCTATAGCAGCCTCGGGCCTATGCCCGTAAGAAATTCCATCGAAAACCATTTAGGCACACCTTCAGGTCCTGGTCATCATTCTTTATGTTGCGTGATCTTGGAGTCTGGAGTAGTTCTTTTGAGGTCACTTAAGTTCAATCACAAGCTTTACAGCTAAATAAAAAAAAATCTAGGTATTATGTCCCTGAATTAATGTTCAGAGCTATTATGATTTTAGCTGTTTACTAAGATTCTTCACTTTGCTGCCAGACGTGGGATTATTTTCTTTGGGCTGTGCACCTTCTTCTTTTCAAACTCATTTCGTTTCTTTGACAATGAAAATAATAGATTTAAAGAAGCATTCTCCTTTCATCTTTTTAGATTTAGATAATTTTATTCAATGTAGATTATTTACAGAATACTTATTGAACGTCAAGCAGAATACAATGCAAATAAAGCGAGTCTACACCGTTTCGGATCGAGCTATGGTAGCGTAAAAGAAACGGCAAGAAAACACTGCTGCACGGCCTACAATGTGTTTCGTTCGCTGGAATATCAGACCACCACCAAACTCTATACAGGGTGTTAATTTGATTGCGTGCCATAGCTTAAGGGGTGGTTCAGTAACGATACAGAAACTCAAAAAAATTAAAAAAAAAAATCCTACTAAAAAAAATTCAAACTCCATTGAAACTAAACTAACGCGGAGGGCAATGACCGCGCGAATGGGCGCGCTATCAAAAGCGCGCGAAAGAGTTTCAGTTATGTAGTCATCTTTAGGGGAGGCCTACGAGTATGTCCAGAAGTGGACGTCTTTCGGCTGATATGAAGATGATGTGCCTACCTTATTCACTGATACTCCCGCGCTAGCGACGTTGCTCCGCGTTAGTTGTTTCAATGCAATTTTAGTTTTTTTTTTTCAGTAAGATTTTTTTTAATATTTTTTTTGTGTTCCTTTCTCGTAGATGAAACACCCCTTAAGCTATGGCACGCAATTAAATTAACACCCTGTATAAACGTTTGCTTTACACATTCTTTAAATTTTCTCTCAGGTACGAGGGCCACACCGAAATGATCGGGAATAGAAAAAAGTACTAAAATAATACAACAATATTTACTTTCATTGTTTTTCGAAGTATTCTCCGTGACAATCGATGCACTTTTGCATTCTATCAAACCAATTATTATAACAGTAATTCCAGTCTGAAGTGGATATAGTCGAAACAGCCGATTTGTAAGCTTCGACTGCCTCTTCTGGGTCTTGAAATCGTTGACCACGTAGCATATCTTTAATTCTTGGGAATGTAAAATAATCATTGGGGCTCAAGTCAGGGCTATACGGTGGATGGTCCATTAACTCCACGTTTTCCTGATTTAAAAACGCGATCGTTTTGCGAGCGGTATGTGAGCTCGCATTATCCTGGTGAAGAATGATGCGACGATTCGGATTAATTTTACGAAGTTCTCTTATGACTTCCGGCAAACAAACTATTGTGTACCAATCAGCAGTAACCGTTCTGCGTTCTTGTAAAGGAATCGTAGCCACATGACCAGTTTTCGATACAAACGAAGCGACCATTTTTTTCGACACGCTACGAGAGCGGACAACTTTTGTTGGCTTGACCTCGCCTTCGAAGACCCAAACAGCCGATTGATGTTTTCTTTCGGGCTCATATGAATAAATCCACGATTTATCACCAGAGACGATATTGTAAACTGCATTTGAGCTCCCTCTATTGAACCGTTGCAGAGTAGACCGACACCAATTAACACGAGCCGACTTTTGTTCCTCGGTCAAACGATGGGGCACCAGCGGGAAACTAACTTCTTGACACCCAGTTCATCATGTAAAATAGTTTGAATCGCTGTCATACCAATGCTGAGAGAAGCCCGAATCTGCTCGTATGTCACATGTCTATCTTCTTTTATTAATTGGCGCACAGCATCGATGTTATCTTGTGATACCGCTGTTTTTGGCCGACCAGTAGAAGGAACTGTCGTGAGAGAGGAAGGTCCACGACGAAACTCAGAATACCAACGATATATAGTCGTTTTACTGGGTGCTTCAAGTTCATAAACAGAAACAAGCTCGGCGAGACATTGTTCTTGAGATAAACCTCGACGAAAGTTGTGAAAAATTATGGCACGGAAATGTTCCCGCGTAAGCTCCATTTTCCCCACTGACTTGTCAAATTCAAATGGCTACTACTCTTTTCTTTTTTACTTTTTTTAAAATTCAAAAATGGAATTGTGTTTGAAATAATACTACATGTCATAAACCAAAAAGGTTTTAATCTAATTTATTCCTGAGTATTCTATTCCCGATCTTTTCGGTTTGGCCCTCGTAATGGCACTACATTCTTAGGTATTTAACTTGAGTAACTTAACTGTTGAAATTAAGTGCAATAAATAATATTTTTTGGCTGAACCGGCAGTGAAACAAACGTGAGCTTTTTGGAAACAAGAAGCGACGACAACGAAATAGGTCACTATTTCTGACTCTTATCTAAATAAATCTTGCGTTGGCAGAGGATTAGTGAGACTGTTACCAATAAAACTGCAACTTTTAACTCGTTTGTTCACACTAAGTGAGTCGATCCTGTTTTGGTACCTCTTGTAATGTTCAATGTACTAACTTCAAAGAGTTTTTCAGGGAACCCTCTTTATTTAGACGCATCTGGCTAAAATGCAGAACGCTCGATAGATTGATCTCTATTTGGTAAGCGAAATTAGGGTTACTACGAGTAACTGTCAGGCCTAATATTATCCATAAAGCCAAGGCCAATCTGCTACCCAAACAATATAATCTCAATATTTTCAAGGCAAGAATGAACGAACAGGTACGAGTATTATCTAGGTAAGCATGCTAGTCACCCAAATGGCTTGCCACCAGATGAGATGGGGGTCAAATGCTGACATATTTCAAATTAAAAAGATATATGTTTTGTTTTGTTACAGAGAAATCAGTAAAGTGCGAGGAGAGTGGGCGGTGTGTCGCGGCAAACAGAGCGGCCGGCTGCCGTCGAGCGTGCATGACGCTTCACACACCTAGAGACACTGCCCGCAGGTTAGCTACCAACGTACCGGGTTCGGGGACATATCGCCCGCTATAATAACTGGTCCGCGGCCCAGTTGTCCACTTTTGAAAAGTCAAGGGGTATTCTCGCCCACTTTCAAATCTGCTAAGACGGCGAGTTGTCCGTCTGCAAAAACCACGGAGTAAAGAAGGGAAGAGGAGATGATGATATCAGTCGAGCCGTGATTCAATCAATTGAGCCATGACGTCACGAAAGGGGGCGGGGCATACGCCATTTCCTCTTTGAACTTACCAGTGATCACATTGAAACACGCTCTGCAAAAATTTTTTTTAAATAGTTGGAAAAACAACTCCCACTATGAAGTGTTGTGTGCCTTTGTGTTTAAATTCGTCAGAAAGGCAAAAAGAAACTGCATTTAAAGTGTCTTTTCACTTGTAAGTAAGATTTTTCAATAAAATTTGCTATCCATGTACTGTAGCCATGTGGCCGTAACATTAGTTCTGCTTTATTTTGCTAGATGGTTTTGGGAATATTTGTAGACGATCGAAATTCACCCCTTCTTTTTACTTCCACAGACTCAATTTACATTTCTGGCTTTAGCTTTAACAATAGTTTGATAAAAATTACGTGAATATCGTGAATATTTTATTTATTTGGAGAAATATTTCTAGTTTGTAGTTATGTTGTTTGTAGTAGCGCCACCTAGTATGCAGTGGACAAAGTCGCCAGAGTTAGGTTCAAGAACCGTCTTCCAGATTTCAGCAAGTAAGTAGTATATAGGGTCTTAATTTAATAACGTGCCATAGCTAAGTAAGATATGAAAAAAAGACCTACTTAAAAAAAATTAAAACTTCATTGAAACTAAACTAACGCGGAGCGCAATGACCCAGATCATCAAACTAGCGCGCAAGTATTAGTGGATTAGGTAGGCACATACATAACTGAAACTGTTTCTTTTTTGCGTTAGTTTAGTTTCAATTTCAAGTTTTAGTTAGTCAAGGAGATTTCGTTTTTTTATGTAGGATTTTGTAAATATTTTTTTGTGTTCCTTTATCGTTACCGAACCATCTTCTAAACTTTGGCAATAAACACCCAGTATATAGAGAGCGGGAAGTCAGCAACCTTACCTCATCGCAAACAAAATCGTGAACAACATACCTACTTCTCATAGTAGGAATAGCGGAATGCCTCTTATTTTTAATTTGATTATTAAGTAGGTATACAAATGAATACCTATTGTTATTTTTGAATTTTCAAATCAATATAGTTGGCTTTATATTCATATAGATAGAGGGAGCATAACGTGTGAGCATAGCACTTCAAAAAGAAGAGGTTATCAATTCGACCCGTCCTGACAAAAATACACAGTTTTTGTAGCTTAGCTTACAGATTCGCCGAGTTCGCGATTTTATTATACGTATAGATTGGTCGCTATTTTCATAAGCAACGAGGAAGGGTTACCGACTGCCCGCTCTTAGTCTCAGGTTATAATTTAATTGCGAGCCATAGCTCTGGAGCAAGATCCGTATCAGTGACTGAATAACTTTTTCCAAGGAACATAGGTCGAAAAACAAAAAATAATTTTTGACTTTCCATACCTAATGAGTGACCAACACAATTGTATGGGAAGTCTAAAATTTATGTCCTTTATCGAACTATGTTCCTTTGGGAAAGTCGTTCAGATACTTATACTGAACCCGCGAGCTATGGCACGCAATTAAATTAACACCCTGCACAAACAATTTATTTTTGTAGTATAGTGTCTTTATAGTGTCTTTTACGCCATCTAGTAGAGTATAGCATTACCACCAAAAAGTGCGTAAGGACAAAAAGTGCTAGTAGTTTCACGCTTCGTGTCGTACAAAAATCTCGTAGGGGCAGCTCCTCTCCCCTTCCTTACTCCGTGGTAAAAACACACGGGATAACTGGCCAAAATCATATAAGGCTGGTCTGCCCCTTATGCTATAAAAGGCGACTAAGTAATTTAATCGTCCCTGGGTCTTTAAAAGTGGCTAAGTGACTTAATCTGCTCTTATGCAATAAAAGGCGATAATAAAAAAACTTTTTATAAAACAAGCTTTTATCCAAAAATTTGTACCAAAATAAAAAAAATTAAAAATTATGCAAGGGTCGAGCTGTTAGTTATATTAATAGATCGATCAAAATCATGCATAAAAAGTTCCCGATATGCCTGTAGTATTTTTGGAAGCAATAAAATTTTTTTTTAGGACCGCAAAACTACCGACCGACCGCAAAGGTATTTTGCAGATTTCTGCAAAACCGTGCTATTTTGAGAGATCATCTTATTTTTGCTGTAATATTTACATAAATTTCTATCCACTATAATTATTTCAGATTTTTCGTTTTGCAAGCTTCCGAGATAGGGGGGAATAATATTTATTTTATATTGTGGTAAAAAAAATACAACATAAAACAACATTAATAAAAAAATCTTTTTTAAAAAACATGCTTGTATAAACAAAAAAAATTAATAAAACGAAAAAAAATTATATCGTCGTGCATAAAATTATTTTATTTTTCGTTTTAGTACATTTTTAGGGTTCCGTACCTCAAAAGAAAAAAACGGAACCCTTATAGGATCACTTTGTTGTCCGTTTGTCTGTCTGTATGTCTGTCTGTCAAGACCCTTTATCTCACGAACGTGTAAAGGTATCAGGTTGAAATTAATACCATATATTAGGATCCATGAACCACACAAGATCTGAAAATTTCAATTTTTACAACGACGCAATCAAAAGATATGGCATTTTATGTCCTCATCTCCATACATTTATTCAAAAATGCAAAACCTACAGGGTACTTCCCGTTGACCTAAAATTATGAAATTTGGCAAGAAGCTAGGTCTCATAGTACAAATAATGGGAAAAGTCTGAAATCATTAAATATTACATTTTTTCTCACAACTAAAGGTAACCAATTGTGTTGAGCTCCCGTTTCAAGAACATTCATATAAGAGAGGGGTCAAGTTGGATGGTCGATTTTTGTTTTAGTTCTATTTAAAAACGGGAACACTTACTAACTTGAAAATTGGTATGTTTATAGTGCATAAGCTATAAAATAACAACAAATAATTAAATTTGGTCAAGCGCGTGTCGGACTCAAAAAATCTAGCACATTAACTTAATGAAATTTCAACTAATACAATTATGTTTATGTGGTGGTACGGAACCCTCAGTGCGCGAGTCCGACTCGCACTTGGCCGGTTTTTTGTATAAAAGCTTGTTTTTAAAAAGTTTTTGTTATTAATATTTTATTTGTAGTACTGCACCGTAAAAAAAAACTACTTAGTGCGATATGATAAACGAAAGAACTGTTGTATTATTAAAGTCCTTGTTCCATAATTCATCATCATCATCATAACATCCCATGAAACGTCCACTACAGGACAGGGAGGAGCTCCCTCTAGCTTTTGCCAATTCTAGCTTTTGCTGGAAAAATGTGGAGGGGAAGTACCATTAGTCACCTCGCTTGTTGGCGTTACGGCTGGCACCATGCACCGCGGTTGTAGGTGACCGCAGTAAGTAAGATGTAAGATACAAAGGAGGATGCTGCTGCCCATCCTCCAGTTAACCCTTAGTCGCCTTTTACGACACCCACGGGTATGTATGGGTTGGTACTATTCTTTGCCGGCACCACACGGGACTGTTCCATAATTAAAATCTTAAAATATTTCCTTCATTCCATACTAAAACGTACAAAAAAATTACTTTTTTTTAACTCGGACCCGCGCTTGACCGGTTTTTTTTTATTTGCACTGCAAGATTTCAAATCGTTTGATGTCATATCTATATATATAAAAGAAGAAGGTGACTGACTGACTGACTGACATATCAACGCACAGCCCAAACCACTGGGTCTAGAGATTCCAAATTTGGCATGTAGGTTCTTTATGAGGCCTAAGGGTGCACTAAGAAAGGGTTTTACAAAATTCCACCCCTAAGGGGGTAAAATAGGGGATGAAAGTTTGTATGAAAGTCCGTCAGTTTTGAAGTTAGGATCTTCAAAATTTGTAGTTAGGCCGACGACTAAAAATTAATAATACGTGTCTCAGGGATTTTGAAAATTCGACACCCTTAAGGGTGAAAAGGGGGATGAAGTTGAAAATTCTTTATTCTTAAAGTAAAATCCACATAATTTATTATTTAGGCATTAATGATGTAATTCTATGCAACGTTCAACAGTGTTATTGAAATTCCACCCCAAATTCAACCCCTAAAAAAGGGAAATGGGGTGAAAAAGTCTAAAAACCAATATGGGTATCGTTTGTATGGTTAATGAGGTCGCTGATTACGAAAACTACAACAATTTTGAAATCAAACGTGGTAGACGTGAAATACCATCATCCCCCTTAGCCTAAGAGCCAAACGATTTCACTGTATGAAGATTCAACAAAAATTCATATCAGCATTTTTTTTTTCGTCAAAAATTAGATTAGGTGGTCTATAAAATAATTCATTAGTAATCCACCCAAATTTACGACCGCATGATTTAAAAAAATAATAATAAAGGTATTATAAATTCCACAAAAGAAGGGCAAAAATGCTATAAATATTATTTACTTTACATTTAATTATCTTTATTTTTATCTTTTTTTAAAGTATATAATCCTCCTATATTTGTAAAAGAAACACAATTCAATCTAAAATACAAATTTACGTAAATCTTAAAGTTGCATTAGACCTATGATAAAAATGCTATCAGATCAGTTCTTCAAAACTTTTGTTTCATTAACGTCCCTTAACATATAGTGTACTAATTCCAACAAAAAAAAAATATGGAAATTGAAACCTCCAGAAATTTAAATTGTATCTTCCAGTTTAAAATTTGGGTGGATTCAAAAATATAGTCTATCAAAATTGCATTTAAAGGCCGTTTACAAAAATTTGGCCTGATATGAATTTTTTCCCCAAAATACGAGGGCCACACCGAAATGATCGGGAATAGAAAAAAGTACAAAAATAATACAACAATATTTACTTTCATTGTTTTTCGAAGTATTCTCCGTGACAATCGATGCACTTTTGCATTATATCAAACCAATTATTATAACAGTAATTCCAGTCTGAAGTGGATATAGTCGAAACGGCCGATTTGTAAGCTTCGACTGCCTCTTTTGGGCCTTGAAATCGTTGACCACGTAGCATATCTTTAATTCTTGGGAATGTAAAATAATCATTGGGGCTCAAGTCAGGGCTATACGGTGGATGGTCCATTAACTCCACGTTTTCCTGATTTAAAAACGCGATCGTTTTGCGAGCGGTATGTGAGCTCGCATTATCCTGGTGAAGAATGATGCGACGATTCGGATTAATTTTACGAAGTTCTCTTATGACTTCCGCCAAACAAGCTATTGTGTACCAATCAGCAGTAACCGTTCTGCGTTCTTGTAAAGGAATCTTAGCCACATGACCAGTTTTCGATACAAACGAAGCGACCATTTTTTTCGACACGCTACGAGAGCGGACAACTTTTGTTGGCTTGACCTCGCCTTCGATGATCGAAACAGCCGATTGATGTTTTCTTTCGGGCTCATATGAATAAATCCACGATTCATCACCAGAGACGATATTGTAAACTGCATTTGAGCTCCCTCTATTGAACCGTTGCAGAGTAGACCGACACCAATTAACACGAGCCGACTTTTGTTCCTCGGTCAAACGATGGGGCACCCAGCGGGAAACTAACATTTTGACACCCAGTTCATCATGAAAAATAGTTTGAATCGCTGTCATACCAATGCTGAGAGAAGCCCGAATCTCGTATGTCACATGTCTATCTTCTTTTATTAATTGGCGCACAGCATCGATGTTATCTTGTGTTACCGCTGTTTTTGGTCGACCAGTAGAAGGAACTGTCGTGAGAGAGGAACGTCCACGACGAAACTCAGAATACCAACGATATATAGTCGTTTTACTGGGTGCTTCAAGTTCATAAACAGAAACAAGCTCGGCGAGACATTGTTCTTGAGATAAACCTCGACGAAAAATGTGAAAAATTATGGCACGGAAATGTTCCCGCGTAAGCTCCATTTTCCCCACTGACTTGTCAAATTCAAATGGCTACTACTCTTTTCTTTTTTACTTTTTTTAAAATTCAAAAATGGAATTGTGTTTGAAATAATACTACATGTCATAAACCAAAAAGGTTTAAATCTAATTTATTCCTGAGTATTCTATTCCCGATCTTTTCGGTTTGGCCCTCGTATAGGATAGCTCTTAGGGTACCTGAGGATGGAGTTGGGGTGCGATAGGTTTGAAATGTCTATAAATCAATATGGGTGTCGTTTGTATGGTTTATCGGGTCGCTGATTACGAAAACTACAACAATTTTGAAATCCAACGTGGTGGACGTGAAATACCATCATCCCCCTGGGGATGGAGTTGGGGTGCGATAGGTTTGAAATGTCTAAAAATCAATATGGGTGTCGTTTGTATGGTTTATCGGGTCGCTGATTACGAAAAGTACAACAAATTTGAAATCCAAAGTGGTGGACGTGAAATACCATCATCCCCCTGGGGATGGAGTTGGGGTGCGATAGGTTTGAAATGTCTAAAAATCAATATGGGTGTCGTTTGTATGGTTTATCGGGTCGCTGATTACGAAAAGTACAACAAATTTGAAATCCAAAGTGGTGGACGTGAAATACCATCATCCCCCTGGGGATGGAGTTGGGGTGCGATAGGTTTGAAATGTCTAAAAATCAATATGGGTGTCGTTTGTATGGTTTATCGGGTCGTTGATTACGAAAGCTACAACAACTTTGAAATCCAACGTGGTGGACGTGAAATACCATCGTCCCCTGGGGATGGGGTTGGGGTGCGATAGGTTTGAAATGTCTAGAAATAAATATGGGTGTCATTTCTATGTTAGGGATAGCGGTTAAATCGTAAGGGGTAGGGATAGGGACAGGTAGAGGTAGAGGGGTTGATGAAAAGGGAGAGGGAGGGGCAGGGGGAGAGGGAGGAGGGGGAGAGGGAGGAGGGGGAGGGGGAGAGGGAGAGAGAGGGAGAGGGTTTTAGTTTTTCTCAATTACTTCTGCGAATTGGCTGTTTTGAAATATTACATAAAGGTATCTCTCATCTCTCTCTTTACATTTGTTAGGATACTGCTGCTAAGTTCCTCTGTTCTGAGTAATTTATGAGTAACGTCTGTATATTATATAAAATTAAGCTGGATCTTGAATTATACTCATTGATTTGCGCAGGGTTAGTCCTGTTTTTCCTTAGTTTAAAACTACCCCGAAATGACGGGAAAATATCTCATTGCTTCGGAAAACCGGTAACAACATAAATACGAAATCCACGCGAGCGAAGCCGCGGGCAACAGCTAGTAATATTATAAAGTTTTATGCATGATTTCGATCGATCTATTTTATTATATTTATCTGTTCATTTATCAGCACGACCCTTGCATATATTTTTTTTTATTTGGTATAAATTTGTGGATAAAAGTTTGTTTTTTAAAAAGTTTTTTTTTTATTATCGCCTTCTATTTCATAAGTGCAGATTAAGTCACTTAGCCACCTTTAAACACCCAGAGACGATTAAATTACTTAGTCGCCTTTTATTGCATAAGGGCAGACCAGCCTTATATGATTTTGGCCAGTTATCCCGTGTGTTTTTACAGATGGACAACTCGCCGTCTTAGCAGATTTGAAAGTGGGCGAGAATACCCCTTGACTTTTGAAAAGTGGACAACTAGGCCGCGGACCAGTTATTATAGCGGGCGGCATGTCCCCTAACCCACGTACCAACACTTGATAGTCGTTGAAAGACGAGGCAGCAGAAAACTGGATATCTTTCGTTTCACTCGCACTAGAGAGAAACAAAAACAGCGGGTTTGCTTGTGAAAAGGTTTTTTGTCCCTTTCTGCGTGACACCTGAGTCCAGCTGTGGAAATTAATAGAATGTTATGGTGCGTTGGCTTAAGAGATTTTTCTCTTTTACAGAACATCAAAATTTTGCAGTAATAGGCATCGCAAGCTGCTACCGTTGCGGCCGACGTGACTGGCGCGCGCCGCGGGACCTCAGCCCGCCGCATGCGTCCGCGCAGCTCCCGCTCCCGCACTCGCTACACACTGCCACACCCGCACCCGCAACCCCTGCCGCGCACCGCACAAGTAACTAGCCGCGAAACATACGTAAGTAGCCTCATTTGTCCGTCACCATATCAGCTGTAAAACGTTCACCGCCTGGACATTTCGGGAATGTGTTTTGACGTATTGATTAAAATCTGAAATCGTAATTTCTTAGTCACTTATAGTAAATATTGGATGAAATTTAATTAAGTCACATGCCGTATCTTTCTATGTTATTGACAAGACTTGCTGAACTAAATAAACAATAATAACTAAACGTTATCCTCTTTTCAGATCCAACTTCAACATTAACAATACAATCGGAATAATTTAATTTAAAAAAAAAGTATAATTTAGTGGAGGGTGCCAGTGGTCAGCAACCATGGGGTCTGTGAACGTTAACCGCAATGTGGCGGATGCGTTCTACCGGTACAAGATGCCGCGGATATGCGCCAAGGTGGAGGGGAAGGGAAACGGCATCAAGACCGTCATCGTCAACATGCCTGAGGTCGCCAAGGCTCTGGGCAGACCCGCCACGTGTGAGTAACCTATAACTTACAGTTGTACCAGTACAGTACAAGGTGGAGGGGAGGGGAACGGCATTCTGTTTGTTCTCATGGATAACTATACAGCTGTAGCTTTCAAACCTCAATCTCAAAACCATTTCTAGTTTTGTTTCTTGCTGCTCGAAAATTTTATTATAACGTTTGACTCCGTAATTGTAGAGAAATTGAATAGAGAGGCTGCATGTGATGTGATATGATCTGTATGGTTGTGAATGTTCCCTCGCAGACCCGACGAAGTACTTCGGGTGCGAGCTGGGCGCGCAGACGCAGTTCGACTACAAGAACGAGCGCTTCATCGTGAACGGCTCGCACGACTCCGCCAAGCTGCAGGACCTGCTCGACGGGTGAGTGCCGCTAACCAGCGAACTAATACTATACAACGAGTTACCTAAGTAGGCGGAGCTAAAATAGTTACCTCTCAACTACCCACTAGCTGACATTGCAGCACGCGCGCGAACCAATCCCTCTCGTTCTGAATTTGAACCAATTGATTCGTATTTTGAATATACGTCCTTTTGGTTTCACGTAGGGCCACTTTTTGTGTGGAATGTTCCGAGTTAGAGTTCCATAGTATTGTAGTTCGCTGCCACAAACCGATTCCCAGGTCCCAGCTAGGTGATCTGGCGGCAGGTGATTTTAGGAAACAAATATATTCCACTTTGATCACCTGGGTGATATGACCGAGGTGATCAAAGTGGAATATACCCCAGGTCCCAGGTCGCTTGTCGCTCGCGCTAGCCGCAAGTTACGCAAACCATCTTTAACCTCTAAGTCCTTCATTTGAAGGAAGTATATTGGATTTTCACAAGTTTGTCTTATTGCGTAAAATAACGAGGTTTTCTTTTCAATTCCTCCAATTTTTGCTGAAAGCTTGAAAGGTTAAAGTTTGTCTAAATCTGTTGTCGACTCTGTGTTGTTTTTGTTGTGTAAGTAACTTTAATTTATAAGACACGACAGTAATGACGTTATTGTTATAGCTTCATCCGCAAGTTCGTGCTATGTCCGGAATGCGACAATCCGGAGACGGAGCTGATAGTGTCAACGAAAAGGAACACCATCTCCCAGGGGTGCAAGGCGTGTGGCTACCACGGCCAGCTGGACTTCAACCACAAGCTCAACACCTTCATACTGAAGAACCCGCCCGCCGCCGACCCCAGCATGCAGGTAGCTACAGGCAGACGGACAGACAGACGGAGCTGATAGTAGAGGAACACCATCTCTCAGGGCTTGCGGCGACTGCCCGACTAGCGCTGCAAGCAGACAGACGGGCAGCCTGTATACAGGGTGTCTTGAAACTCAACGTCAAGTGGAAATAGTTGTTTATGCATCTGTTGCGTAATGAGAGTAATTTTAACACGAGATCTGGTTTTTGATGCGAGGCGCAGCCGAGTATTAAAATAGTATAGATCGAGTGTTAAAATTACTAATTACATAAAGTTGCATACAAAACTATCTACGAAACATAAAATAACATTTTTAAGAGTAGTAATCAAGTTTTTCAACTAAGAGGACTTATAAAAGTTAATATTTTGAATAGTACAGTTATTCAAAGTTATTCCTGAAGTTGTTATAGATCCAGAGCTTGTGGATGGAGTTGCATTAACATTATTTCATTGCGTACTGTTACACCCCGTAGGTATACGGTTACTGTCAGCCTCTTGTAGAGCCTCTTGAGAAGCGAGCCAACCATATGTCTCTTGTAGATTTATGTTCTCCTGGTACTTTCAATTTTCTTTAAAATATAGACCCCACCACTGAAGTTGCCACCCAAATGTCAAGTAAAAAGTCACCACTGTAGTATTTTTATAACTTACTCTTTCTGACAGTTTGAGCTGATTCCTTGTTTTATTATATGCAAACTAGTTTTTATAGCTGCAAAATGGGTTGGTAAGCAACAATTGCACAATGAAAATCCATACTCCATTTCCGTACTGGTCGTAGTATGGAACAGTGCGGAAATGAAAATGATAGCGGACAATGACCTCAATTTCGAAACTGTCGTTGGTTTCGAATTTGGAATATACGGGAGTAGATAAACACGTTAACCTGCCTATAAAACTGTCCTAAAGAAATGTGGGTCGAAAAACGACAATAAAAAAAGGACAACATATCGACAGAGAAGAACTAAGTTATTCAGTATTATATTACTCTATGGTTATTCTATCTTAGAGGAATGAACCGAATAACTTTTTTGTTTGTAATTTTACAGCGATATCTAATAGACTAAGCTCCCGTTGCACGAAACCCTACCTCATAAGGTGGCAGATCAGAAACAAATATAGTGATAGATACTACTTAGGAACACTGGATTTTAGTAGGTTGCCATCGCATATTCTGGAAGAACTTTAATTTTTTTTTGTCGTATCTCTATTTTGATCGAAAATTACATAATAAGGTGGCAGATCGAAACGTTTACTCATCGAAAGAGACACATTTGGAAATAACAACCCGCATAGGTCGCTAGCCCAAACCCTGGCAGGTTTCAGCCATGTTTTGTGAGCCCCAAAAATGGGGTTAATTACCTCATCAGGTGGCACGATGGAACTGATGCAGATGTTATAAGAAACGTTTACATGAGAATTATTTAATGCACAAGGTATCTGATTCGCAAAAAAATATTATATTCGTAAAATTTTGTAAAACCTGACCTTACTTTAAAAGATAAATCTATGAAGAAAAGTTTACTGAATCGTGTTTTTCTTATACCAGAATCTAGTAAATACGATCACAAACTGTAATTATGAAAATACCACTGTTTACCCGTAGTCCCGGTGGATCGACCCATTGCCGGGTCCACGGGTAATTTTAATTACCCGTGGACAATGACAAATATCAAATATGTTTTTTCGCCGGATATCGGCGGTCTTGGGCAGTCTGTTATATATGAAAAGCACCCTATTAAACAAGGTGTAACAGAAAGGGTATATGAACCCTGAAGGATGTGATTCTGCCCATGAAACTGAACAACTTTCCCTAAGGAACATAGGTCGAAATACTAAAAAAAAAAATTTGACCTCTTTTTTTTTTTATTGAAAATTGGCTTACTCTTGACCTCGATCTAGTCTTGAAGACAGAGATGAGGTCGACGATGGAACGAGCTTACCCAGAAGAAGCCTATTCACTCGCGACTTGAACAAAATACAAAATGCGCGATCAGCTGATTCAGTTTCTATGGGAGGTCAATTTTTTTTTTCGTATTTCGACCTATGTTCCTTTGGGAAAGTTGTTCAATTTCATGGGCAGAATCAGATCCTTCAGGGTTGATATACCCTTTTTGTTACACCTGGTATATTTTGTAACGCTGTTGTTATCACGGCCTGTCTTCAATCGTTGCAGGGTTCGTCCCTGACGGAGGGTAACCGCGGCAAGCGGTCGAAGCGGTCCGGCCCCACCGCCGCCAACGGCAACCACGAGGGAGACGACGCTAAGAACGTAAGTGCCACTCAATATACGAGCTGTAAGTTTCCCAAAACTGAAATTGCATGATTAGACCACGAAACTGAACAACTTTCAGCGAATATAACTCAGGCCTCTTCATACAAAATTGTAAACTTGCGATTTTGATTTTGATATCCTGAAAGATTATTAATTGAAAGTTGTTCAGTTACGTAGACTGATTGATAATGCCCTTTCAGTGTTCGGAAATCTGTCCCTTGATTAAATGTATGTGTAAAAAAAATGTAAACTATTTTAGCTTGTCACTCAGACTTTAAAACTTAACAACTTTTTATAAGAAACAGGTCGTATACGAAATTAAAACAACTTCCCATAGTCACTGCTCCAGGCAATTGCGAATTTTGTATGGGAGTATAAAATATTATTTTTCTTAGGGAAAGTTGTTAAGTTGTTAAAATAGTGCTTACAAATTTTGCGATAGGTATTCAGTACATATAGGAAAAAAAAATGAAAAATAGTTTTATTTGATATTTTAGTAATTACATATACATAATTACATTTTGCCAAACTTTTTTAAAGTTTGTCGGCAAAAGTGTAAGCTCCTTTAAATCAAAATAAAATAATAGTAATTAAAATTTAAACAAATTAATCCAAAACAAATAAATTCAAAATTTTAAATCTTACTAACTAATCAAATAAGCCTTAATTTACTAACATTTTTTTTTTATTATTTATATTTTCCATTAGGTATGTTAAGACTTTATTTTTAAATAAACCTATTGTTTCACAGTCTTTAACATCTTTAAGTATATCATTTATTAGTTTAGGTATAACATATTTTCTGCACCTTTGACCAAAATAGTTATTAAATTTAGGGATCACTAAAGTTTTATTGTTCACTCTTCTTTGGGGTCTAGCTTTATACACTTTAAAATCTTCATAGTAAAACTGATCAACTAAAATTAAGTGTACAAACTTGTCATGTATGGGTAGCATTTTACATACCAAAAAATTCTTTTGTTTACTAAAAGTTTCATAAATCATATTTGGAGGGATTTGATTTTATCCAAGTAGGTTTTATAAGTTCTTCCATAACTTCCCATCCCATAGCAAATAAGTGAATCAACCAATGCATAGTAGACAACATACATAGTGGCCCTATCCAGTATGTAGCTGAGGTGGCGCCACTTTACAAGTACTGTCCGTAATTGGTCACATAGAATATTTATATGCTTTTGCCATGAGAATTTGTTTTCTATTACCATACCTAAATATTTGTATTGTGGCACCACCTCCAGCTCGTCACATTGACATGCCGCTCCGTTATTATGTAAACAATGATAGCTGTGCCCTATTATACGCGGTGCTTGGATGGCAGATTTAAGATATGGGGACCGAATGAGGAGTGCGGGCGCGTCGTAAATTTCGCCCGCACGCCATAGAATGTCGCATACTTTACAATAAAACAATATCTTATTCTACATAGAAGTAAATTGCAAAATTGAAGTGATGGGTCGAACATGGGTTTCAACGAATTGCATGCACTGCATGTTAGTTATGTTTTATTTAGTCTAGGGTCCTAGCAAATTAAAATATCGTTGTTTTTATTGAATCTCAGTTTTTCAGTTACTGTAGATTACCTACCCACTAAATAAAACATGATTTATATTTGTTTTTTTTAATTGTTAGTAATAGCTGTGCTCAGCTGAGCTTTTGTTAACTCATGCTGTACGTACACATTTTTGGGCAACAATCTGGATCTAAGTGTTAAATAGTTTGTCTAACCATAATGTGATTGTTATCTGTTGTGTTCGTCTTTTCAATAAATAAATAAAAACGAATGCGAATAGAGATTTTTGGCGTGACCAATATATGAGGATATTATGTACAATTTGCGGTATGTTTTACAAAAAAACATTCAGCTATATCATACGAGTATTTAGAGGAGCCCAAATTTAGTATGTTTTGAAAACAATTTTTATTTTAATTTGTAACAAGTGACTGAAATGTAATGATGTGATATAAAGGGTGTAAGGGACGGTGTACCGAAAACTGAAACTGAACAAACTGAACAACTTTCCCAAAGAAACATATGTTGGCTCGTTTGTATGAAGAAGGCAATTTTTTTTTTCATTTCCTAACATATTTTTCGTTGGGTAAGTTGTTCAGTTTCGTTGTTCTTTTAGTTTTCGGTACACCGTCCCTTAGACCCTTTATTTGTAGTATCGGCTCGGTAAGTCCTTTTATTAGATACTATACACGATAGGTTTCAGAACAAAATTATGTTTATTCCATACAAAAATGGATGACGTCATAACTCCTCTCCTTTTTTGTTAATTTTTTGGTGCTACGGGTCGAATTAAATGTAATGGCCTGAAGATTAATCGTGTCGATTTTCTTGCTTTTAACACCATTTGCAGAATTTTACTGAATTTCGGGGTGTTGTACCGTTAGGACTATATCACCTGTTTTATGGTGATCGGCATTGACTTCCTGAATTCTTCGTGCATACGCTCAAAGAGTCCTGCGATAGTGTTAACTGAGTTGTGTTGTGTTGTTGTTTGCAGGAGAGCGCGCCGGCCACCCCGGTGACGGTGCCGGTGCCGGGGCCGGGGCCGGTGCCGGGGCCGCCGGCGCCGCGCGGCAAGGGCTCGTCCCGCAAGCGAGACGAAGAGGACGACGACGAGGACGGCACCTGGACCGTGGACGTGAGCGAGGCGGCCGTGCGCGCGCGCATGCAGGGTGGGTATACTGCTAGTTCTTTACATTACAAGTGAGCAAACGAACAGGTGGGCCACCTGATGGGTCACCACCGCCCATACCACCCACTGACTTATTAATAGCAAATTTTAACACTAGTAAAACAGCAAAACGCGTTGCTTACTTCGAGAACTAAGATGATATATCTCATGTGCCGGTAATTTCACTGGCTCCCTTGACCTTCGAATCGAAACACAGCAGGGCAAACACTGCTGCTTCACGGCAGAAATAGACAAGGGGTTGGTACTTCCTCAGACGGACTTTACACAACCACTACACAAATAGTTTCTTATGTTAGGGAGGTTAAATAGCACCACTGCAGGCTAAGGAGAACCATAAAACGTATCCATTTCTTGAAGAGAACCTCCATACTAAAATATATGGATTTTTATCAAATCAAAAATATAGAACTAGTAAATATTATTTAAATACTACATTTTTTCTGGTAAAACTACTTAATGAGTACTATTTAAAAAATAAATGGTTTTAAAATACCGGTCAAGTGCTACCCGGACTCGTGCACCGAGGGTTCCGTTTTATTAATTGAGCTCTATCGTAAAAACCTCAGAGTAAAAAACTATAGAGTCCGCCATATACATATTATGTATGAGCTAGTGAAGTGTAAAGCGTCTCACTGTCGCCCATGCTAGTCGGTCAAAAAACTCGGTTAAGTTTTACAAAAATCAAGATATCTTTAAAAATATAATGTTTTAGTATAAACTTTGTTTGCGAAAGTGAAAATATATAGTTTTTTACCTGTGAATTGATCATTAATACTAAGAACGGAAGCGTAAATAATCCGTAATAGCCTTTTTATGCGTAATTTTTTAACACCGTTTTTTTCCTGAATGGTAAGTGTTTTCACCAGAAAAACTGTGGTAGTAGCATTTACTATTTTAGTCCCATGTCACATATTTCTCAGAGAGAAAGATAAAAAATTTGAGTTTTTAGGATTTTAAAAAAATCCATACATTTTAGTATGGAGGTCCCTCGCAAGAAAGTTCTACGCTTATGGCTCCCTCCTTAGCAGAAAGAGCTGCTACTTAAACCTCCTTGGTAAAAACGGTAACTTACAAACGGGAAAATTGGTATGTATGTAGTGTAGCTATAGAATATAAACAAATAATAAAAACAGGTCAAGCGCGTATCGTACTCGCGCGAATTTAATACACTACTGTGTGGCTGCGCACGAATGCATTTTTATGTTTACTTGAGGCATTAACATTGCTTAAAGTCTTGGAGCAATTGGACGTTGACTTATTTTCTGACACAGAAAATTCATTTCTAGCATCTGCAGGCCGCTACCTACAGTCCATTTATACTAAAACAACTATTGTCGCTGCATAGTGATTCAGATATTTTTTGTGCTATTACTATATTAGATTAAGGACTTGCATGTTTAGCGTAAGCTGTTAATGTAAGTTTTCATTAATAAATAAATAAATAGTAAATAACTAAGACGATATAGCTAAAGTGATCAAAGAATCTTAATACACTTTGAATTTGACAGTAATTTTACCTTAATGGTACGGATCCCGCGGTGCACGAGTCCTACTCACACTGTACCAGTTATTTTTAACTTATTGTTAGTAAATCAACACACAAGTAAAATAATAGTTTATGCGACTGTCAAGTTAAGATAGTCATTGTAATATGAGTGGTCGTTCGTGACATGAGGCGCAGCCGAATGTCACAATAGACAGCATCGTTAAATTATAAATTCAAAAGTATTTTTTTTGACAGATTAAATAAGCGCGAACCTATGAAATGGATATAGAACGTAAATCACTATGTATGTATCAGAACGGAAATCACTACGTTCATGTATTACAGTGTATATATTTCTCTTTCTTTCACACTGCTGCATCTGTGCTGCATCCCTCTCGGCCAGCCTTCAAATCAAAATCAAAAATCAAAATTTTGTTTATTTTCTCACCACAAAATAATACAAAAACAACAATAAAAAAAAAAAAGTCACAGTATTTGTGGGAAATCATCATATAATCTATATATATAAAAGAAGAAGGTGACTGACTGACTGACTGACATATCAACGCACAGCCCAAACCACTTGGTCTAGAGATTCCAAATTTGGCAAGTAGGTTCCTTATGAGGCCTAGGGGTGCACTAAGAAAGGGTTTTACAAAATTCCACCCCTAAGGGGGTAAAATAGGGGATGAAAGTTTGTATGAAAGTCCGTCAGTTTTGAAGTTAGGATCTTCAAAATTTGTATTTAGGCTAACGACTAAAAATTAATAATTACGTGTCTCAGGGTTTTTGAAAATTCGACACCCTTAAGGGTGAAAAGGGGGATGAAGTTGAAAATTCTTTATTCTTAAAGTAAAATCCAAATAATTTATTATTTAGGCATTAATAATGTAATTCTATGCAACGTTCATCACTGTTATTGAAATTCCACCCCAAATTCAACCCCTAAAAAAGGCAAATAGGGTGAAAAAGTCTAAAAACCAATATGGGTATAGTTTGTATGGTTTATCGGGTCGCTGATTACGAAAACTACAACAATTTTGAAATCAAACGTGGTGGACGTGAAATACCATCATCCCCCTGGGGATGGAGTTGGGGTGCGATAGGTTTGAAATGTCTAAAAATCAAAATGGGTGTCGTTTGTATGGTTTATCGGGTCGCTGATTACGAAAACTACAACAATTTTGAAATCCAACGTGGTGGACGTGAAATACCATCATCCCCCTGGGGATGGAGTTGGGGTGCGATAGGTTTGAAATGTCTAAAAATCAATATGGGTGTCGTTTGTATGGTTTATCGGGTTGCTGATTACGAAAGCTACAACAATTTTGAAATCCAACGTGGTGGACGTGAAATACCATCGTCCCCTGGGGATGGGGTTGGGGGTAGAGAGGTAGAGAGGTAGACAGGTAGAGAGGTACAGGTACAGGTGGAGGGAGAAGGAGGGGAAGGGGGAGAGGGAGGGAGTGAGGGAGGGGGAGGGGTGATGAAAAGGGAGAGGGAGGGGCAGGGGGAGAGGGAGGAGGGGGAGGGGGAGAGACAAGGCGAGGGGGAGGGGGAGAGACAGCGGGAAGGGGAGAGGAAGGGGGGAGAGGGAGAGAGAGGGAGAGGGTTTAAGTTTTTCTCAATTTCTTCTGCGAATTGGCTCTGTTTTGAAATATTACATAAAGGTGTCTCTCATCTCTTTCTTTACATTTGTTAGGATACTGCTGCTAAGTTCCTCTGTTCTAAGTAATTTATGAGTAACGTCTGTATATTATATAAAATTCAGCTGGATCTTGAATTATACTCATTGATTTGCGCAGGGTTAGTCCTGTTTTTCCTTAGTTTAAAATTACCCCGAAATGACAGGAAAATATCTCATTGCTTCGAAAAACCGGTAACAACATAAATACGAAATCCACGCGAGCAAAGCCGCGGGCAACAGCTAGTACTGTATATAAGTGCACGAATTCTTTTTTAAGTTGTCCTTTATGGCTTGGTAACTAGCATATTAGCCGATGGCATCCAATACATCATAGTATTAACGTTATTTTGTTGCCAAACCTGACAAAAAGGTGAAAAAATTATACCACTGTATTGTAGACAGTTGCATTTATAAATATTACGCAACCGTTGTCGGAATGGCAATGTTTTTGATATTGTTTCCGGTTTCGTATTTCGAACTTTAACAAATGGGAATAGAAAAAATAATTTGCACCATTTCGTATTGAAGCTATGTGGTCTGCTCATTAATTATTAACAACTTAAATACCTTATTCGATCACCACTACCTTACATAAAAAAATCTATTTTATTACTAAATGACTCGTGAGGGTTACACATGATTATATCCTCCTATGCCGTCAATATAAAACGTGAGTTGATCCGTTGTTGTATACAATTATAAAAAAATCGTTTCCTTTGTCAGATCTGACGGAAGGCGCGAAGTCGATGACGCTAACAGAAGACAGCGAGAAGAACGAAAAACAGCGCATGGATCTTTTCTACGATTTCTTGAAACAGCGCGTCAGCTCCTACGACGTGGAAGGCTCTAAGGCGGCACAAGAGATCTTGCATGAAGCCGAACGGTAAGAAACTTGCTTTCTGTCAATTTCTTTTTTTTAGGGTTCCGTAAAAAAAAGGAACTCTTATGGTGCGACTTTGTCTGTCTGTCTGTCCGTCTGTCACACCTGTATATCTCAGCAACCACTCATGCTATCGACTTGAAATTTGGAATAGTTTTAGAATATGGTTACCCAACTTGATTGCACATAGAAGAATAAAAAAAATTATGATTATTAATGTAAAGGGGGCCCAAATAGGGGGGGGGGGGAGGCAATTACTGGGTCGAATGGGGTATCATATGAAAGCGCTGTACTTGTGCAATGATGCAAGATTCGATTTTCAAAAAATAGGCCGAGTTTGCATACTGCTTATAAGCCCATCTATTTACTGTGGGTATGTTGTTCAGTTTTTGGACCAGCTAACAGCAGCGCTAGCACGATTAGTGTAGGCAACGAAGCAGTTGACCCCAACATTAATTTCTCAGGCAGATTTTATTTGACAGGATAATAAAGAATCATGAATTAAATGTAAATTCAAAATATCCAAAAAAATATTCATACAATTTTTTGTAACTTTTGTATGGAAAAATTAACACTATCGATTTTTTTTGGATTTTTTTATAGAAAGTTTGTCTCATGTAGTGTAATACCCCAGCAAAGTTGCATCGACTGAGGATTTAATGCGGGGGTCTTCATACAACGATCCGCTTCGTTGCCTACACTAGACCCACTAGATAAACTTTATGTATGTAATATAGTCATAGCCTATCACAGGATTTTAAAAAATCTGTCATGTCACCCAGAGGTGACAGTTTTTATTTCTAATTCTACAGGGTTACTGGAAACACGTCACGATCCCTTTAAGGCGTGATAGCAGAAGTCATGAGCTATCGAATTACCCATAGGTAAACGGGGCAAAAGTGAACCACCTTCGAGATAATTAAAATAATCTACATATTCCAAAAAAAGAGGGGCATTCAAGTTTAAAAAATATAAAAAAAAACTACTGCACCTAGATTTTAAATAATTTTTTTTTTGGCAGTAGTTATTACTCCAGTTCATCATAATATGTAATAAAATAACACAAATCTCGCACCAATATTAAAAAATTACTCTAAAACTCATAACAGTTTCATAATTTTTGATACTTTTCGTGATTAATAGTTTATTACAAAAAATCTTCATGTATCTACATTGGCGGATTATTTTATAAACATCTACGTTTTACTAGCTATTCAATGAGGTACAAACATTTTCAATACGTTGAAAAATTACTGGATAAATTAGATTTAATCGGAAATAAGTGGAGGACTGTGGTCTCTGCCTACCCCAACGGGAAAGAGGCGTGATGTTATGTATGTATGTATAAGTGGAGGTAAAAAGAAAATTGTAACTTGTTTATTTGTATTTTTTTACAATTAGTGTTCAAAATGTGAACCCCTGTTTCTGAAGCACACACGCATTCATTAGTTTTTACAACACTACTTCGTAAATTTGAATAACGTCCGCAGCATTTATTAAGCGAGATCTCATATTTTCCACTGTTGGCACGGGTGATACGTCGTAAACCATGCTTTTCATGTGTCCCCAGACGTAATAGTCCATGGGTATCAGGTCTGGATAGATATCCAGATATGCTGGCCAAGGAATTGGTCCTCCTCTACCAATCCACCGATCCGGAAACTAATGATTTAGCCATTGGCGAATGCTTAATCGATAATGTGCAGGACATCCATCATGCTGATATCACATTCATTGCCTCGGCCTCGTCTCCAGATGCACATCTTCAAGGAGCCCAAACATGTTTTCCCGCAAAAAAGTTTCGTATGCTGCACCGTCGTAAGTTTTGTTTGAGGCAGAAAGTGTGGGCCAATCAAATTGTCATTAATTACTCCCATCCAGACATTTAATGAAAAACGATGTTGTGAGCCTTGTGGTCTCTTTTTATTAGGGTTTCTTTCTGATTTTGGGGCCCAGAAGTGTGCGTTGTGGTAGTTTGTTATACCATCATCTTGATCAAATATTGATTCATCTGTCCATTGAATTTTTTGTTAGAAAATGGGATCTTCAGCATCGGCATTTAACATAATTTGGCAATTCCTTGGCCAGCAAGATGTCCAGATCTGACACCCATAGACTATTACGTCTGGGGACACACGAAAAGCATGGTTTACGACGTATCACCCGTGCCAACAGTGGAAAATCTGAGATCTGGCATAATAAATGCTGCGGACGTTATTAGATAAAATTTACGAAATAGTGTTGTAAAAACTAATTTAAGAAGAAGAATGCGTGTGTGCATCAGAAACAGGGGTTCACATTTCGAACACCAATTGTAAAAAAAATACAAATAAACAAGTTACAATTTTCTTTTTACCTCCACTTATTAGTGTGGAACAAGTTTGGAATAAAAAAAATTCTAGACGCAAATCGAACATCTCTTATTTTAAAGGTGTTTTTAGACTAATACGACATACATGCTTGTAACATAATAGTAGTTTATGCAACTGTCATATAAAACAGGTTATTAAAACACGAGTTTGGGTTTATCTCATGAGGCGTAGCCGAATGTGATAATAGCATCAAATGAGTGTTTTAATACCATATTATATGCAGTTGCGTATACTACTTTATCTTCACTCATGCAATAGGTTTCTTTACTTATAAAAATGATAAAAATTAAACAAAAGTAAGTAAACAACAATGGTAACTTATATTATGTATAATTACAGTTCTGATATGAGTCTGAAGAAGCCGCCTTAATATATCCGCTAGGTCTTCTTTGAAATATACAAGCAGAACATTTTCTTAACAAGACATGGTTTTCTTTTCGATTTTCATTCTTTCCCAATTCATTGTAGGTTATGTCATAAAATGTCCTAGACTAATATGGGAGAAGATCTTAAGTTATTGAGTATCTTCTGGTGTAACTGCAGTATCCTGACTGCACCACTTTATCTTCTTTTTCAATAAACTTTTGTAGTGTGCTCGCCTCTCCTACCTTAGTATATAAGTATTAGTCAATAAACCTGCATCATACGGAACACACGTGTGTCTTATTAAACGCTCTCCCGGGTCCCCGCACCGCATGGCGACCCTGCCAGTGCTGCCTTATACGGGCAGCGCTGTGCAATCGCGCGAACTTTGGTGTAATGGTTCTGTGCTACGTGTGATAAAAAATGAAATAAACAATTTGTACTGAAAAAAAAAAATATATATATGTCATGAACTTTAAAATCTATTAAATAAAAAAAAAGTGTAATTTTTATAAGATAAATTAATTCATAAAATTTTACTTTTAACATTAAATAAATATGTATTTAAATGAATACAAAAAAAAATATGGTGAGTCAGTGGCGGTAGTGAAGGAGACACGGCGTAAAAAATCAGGCAGACAGTGTTGTAGCAAGAAGATAAATATCAGAAGAACAAAATTTACACATTTGCGAAATTAAGAAGAAAGCAGAAGGGAAGTCAGAAAAACAAGATGGAAAAATACTGTGTCGAGATGACGGAGAAAAATTACAGAAGAACAAAAATATGGGATAAGGAAATTCAATAGGAAAGAATATCGAGAAAAATCCAAAAGATGGAAAATAAAAGGTGAACAGTAAAGACAATCTAAGTGAACAGAGCAGGCGGCCGGGTGATGAACGAGTCAGATGGATGATGATGATGAGTGTTGCTGGGCGCAGGGAGTTGTTGGAGTCAGATGGATGATAAGAGTGACTGCAGGGTGCCGGGAGATGTTGGAGTCGGAAGTGGATGCGGCTATACAGTGAAATTGTGTTTCGGTTTTTTTATTAGCTAGGAAAAAAAAATTATTAAAAATTTAGCTAGGTTCGGTCAAATAACAATAAATAATTTACGGAAGAAGTTCATAAATAAAATAAAAATGCAGCAAATTTTGAAGAAAGAAGAATTCATGCAGCGGCTCACCAGTGGCTCACCATAAGCATCGTAACGTAAGTTTAATTAAGAATAAACAGCAGCAGATCATGTAAATAAAATTTTGGTGATGTTTTTTTTTTAAAGCGTTGTCTTTAAAATAAACCTAATGATTAAAGTGAAAAAAGAAATAGTTACATGATCCGTGAGCTGTCCATTTTACTGTTGGCAATATAGTAAAGTAAAAATTTACGTATGTTTTCGAGATATTTTATTATCAGTAAAAAAAAAAGAAATGAGTTAGTTGTATTTTAAAATCATTTTCTTTTCACTAAATAAGTTTAAGTTTAAAATAAAAAAGAATTCGGATCTAGACCTAACGAGAATTTAGAGAAGTGAGTTTTGTGTTACAACCTATTAAAAAGTAATATTTTAATTAATATATTTTACGGAAAATTCGCACTGTGCTATGTTATTACCCTAATTATTTTATTATGTAAAAAAAATGTAGTGACAATAATGTGTAACATTTTGAAAAGAAGAGAAAAGTATTTTTGGATAATATTTGGTTGTTCTGAATTTAATGTAATATTGCTGAACCAACAACCTACTTACTTACCGATATGTATTTAATTTTTATTTCTAAATAATTACATTATATAATTTTAAACATTATTAAATTACGTTTTATCCGAATTTATCAAAAATATCCGTAAAAAAGAGCATTAAAAAAATGGTTTACACAAGTTCAAAGATTTATTATTTTGTAATTATTCCAATTAAAATTATGGCATTAAAAAAACACCATTATTGTAAAAATCAAATAAATAAATTAACCAGTTCTATTTATCTTTTAGAAAAGTTTGATGAGTTCATTAAAAGCAAGTTCTAGGAAAATTGGTTAATACAAACATGGTATCGGCGGCGACATAGCACGCCAGCTCATATTGCATCGATTCACGTGGTTTAAAAGGTTTAGAGGTAATTATATTTTTAGCTACAGCTATGCACTGTGAAGCCAAAATAATAATATAGAAGAGCCCCAAGCGATCCAGATAGGTAATTTGCTGATAGTCGAAAGAGTAAAATGATGGACATGGGCTTGAGAACTATAAGATTTTATTTTCATTCAGATGCGTTATAGTATTAATAGTATATTTTGTAGAACTGTTAACGAACTAGATACCTACTTGTTACTCTCACTAGTACAGTGAACGACAGTTCAAGCTTGACAACCGGAAACAACTCTAGCTCGGACGTCTATTGAAATAAGAATGATACAAAGTCCAATGTGTCTAGCTTGATATGCTCTTGACTGTACATTCTAAAAAAACTCAAATTTTGCTATCAGTACCAACCAACTTTAAAACTTGTAACATTAAAATCAATAAAAATCCAGAAAATACAAAATGAACAACTAGGTACTCGTAGATATCTGTTTTTGATGAATCAGTGTAATATAAATAGGACTGCAGCATGCGTAAGTAAGTGGGCATCGAACCAATGTCGCACAGGTAAGCAGATAATGTACCAAATGAATGTGAAATAAGTATAACGGGTCTTAAAATTATCAGTAAAGGAAAATGTATCTAATAGTTTGATATTTTATCGTTCCGTTAGTAAGTTTTACCTATATGTTTTAATTGTATTATTCATGTATTTTAAATCAGTTGTATTATTATAAGTTGTGAGATAAACAGTAACTAAAGCTAAACGTTCAAAATGGCAATATTTTTTTTATACGTAGCAAAAATAACAAATTGACTTCATTGACTTGATAATCATACAACTAAACAAGGATCCATTAAATAATATAATAATTTTTTTTTTAAACCTAAGTACATATGTATATTTTATGCATATTTATAGTAAAAGTTTTAGTAAAATCTAATAAGTCTTGAAGTAAGTACATACATAGTAACAAAAACTTTATGCAAGTCTTGTTGTGCAATCGGTCACTTTGTTTGTAGTCAACACTTTGTTTGAAATATGAAATGGATTGGTATTAAATTGGAACTGCATGTGGCATCACTTGCAACTTAGCAGTAATGAAACACGAAACGATTCAACGTAAAAGGCAAGCATTTTTCAAACAAATTGTCTTACCTGCATCTAGTTTTGACGATGTTTTAAAAATTAAATTACATGTTATGATGATTTTAATATTGGGTCTTAGAATAAGTAGTAACACAAAACACTCAGTATATTTAAATTAACTATAACGTAACATTTAAGAGCTTAACTTGATAGAGAGATAAGAACATTTCTTAAAAACGCATTATAATAACGTTATGCACTCTGATATAGAGACAAATAATCGTTAATGATTACTGACAGGAGAAGTCGCGGGCTTCATATAAGACTCAAAACCAAATATGCTATGAAAAATAGATATTAGGTGTAAAAATTAATACAAAAGAGGTGGTAAAGGTTTAGGTAATATTGTAATGAGTAAGGAAAGTCGGATTGTATCTTGTATTTGTATAGGAGGAAAGTATTAAATATCTTTTTTGTCACCATTGTTGCGTGCAATTAGGTACTTTCTTATGGAATGAAATGGATTGTTTATGTGATATGTTAATGAAAGTATTGATTTGTAATTATGTTGATTGGAATCGGATATGAGAGTTGTTTCGAAAAGTTTAGATTGAGTAGTATGATATGAGATGGGAATATTTCGGTAGACAGAGTCTTGACGATCGGTTGGACTGATCACCCAAACGATTATTTGTTGTCTGTTATCTAGTCAAGACATGGATGCCGAAATATTCAAATAATGGATTGGTTTCGCAAATGAGTGAAGTTTGTGAGAATGGCAAAGAAAAGTGTATGGAAAGTTACAAATAATGCTCCTAGAGAGTAATTAGAGACAAAGAGCTAAGTAAATGCTCGAATTAGTGGTACACTACACAAGTAGGTACGCAATAGGGCTCAAATCCTTCAGTCTAGTCATAGGTCGGACGAGTCTCCGGTATGAATGCTGTTGGAGACAAAAATAATGTCTTAAATGAGAGACCCTATATGTATAAAAATGGTACGTTGAGTGTCAGATCTTTCATTCGATCATGGTGACTACGAGTTAGCTCCGTGAGAATAGTTAGAGTCTAAAAAGGCTTAAAACATGACCTCGTAAAATAAAAGGGCGTGCGCACGACCCATAAAAGGCAAAAATGCCAATATAATAAAATATAGTCGACTAATAATATTACGTACCAATAATAATATTAAATAAATAATAAAGGGACCGGCCGGCCCAAAAAATAAATATGTTATAATGTATAATTGTATACCAAAAAATAAATAAATATGACTAAAATGTTAAATGCATGCAATGAGTGACAAAATAATGGGCCCATGTTTAAAACGAGTATAAATAGTAAAGGTTAGGTTAGCTACCTACCAACCAACTTATTAAAATTATAGATAGTCTATTAAAATACAGAAATGACTAGTATGCTTAATTTTTGAAGGGAACAAATCTTTATTTGTTGATTACTGGAAGGAAAATTTGGAATTGTGAGAAATAGTCTAAATAAGACGATGAAAAATGACACCAGACCTGACTTGAACTAGAGTAGTTAAGGTATATCTTTATTTAATAAGACTATAATCAAAATGCATTATATAAAAAAAATATTATGTGGGGTTAGTTACATTAGAATAAGTATAAAAGTGAAAAGAAAATGAAATTATGTTTATGAGAATATTGCCAACAGTACAGACTATTAGATAAAAGTATAAAATAATATAGTTAGTAATAAAGTATAATGATTTCATATAAGTCCATTACCTGTCAAATAACACGAATAACGTAAATCAGTATTAAAAAAAAAAACCTAAGCGTATTTTTGCATAAAAATTTCTTGACAATCAATAATATTCTTTAGGATTTCTTTGTTGAAGAAAATTCACTTTTGGTTTAATATTAGATATTAATGATACGAATCACTGGAAAGAAACTCAAAATTAAATGGTACTTAGATGTATTTTTAACATAGTTTTTATACAAAGTAAACGAACAAATGATGGAAACTTAAAATTATGCATAACTTAATTTTTTTTGTGTTAATTCAAAAGAAAACATAGGTACTATTTCTAATTTAAAAAAAAATATATTTGAAAGTATTATCATATCATATCAAAATTCAGACACATAAACACTTGGCAATCAGAAGTATGAAAAAAAGGGATCGAAAAATATTTTTGTTGGTAATAAAAATTTTAAATGAAGTTATAAGTAGTGCGATAAGAAATGTATAAGAAAAAAAAAATCTAGTATTTTTTTTTCTTTTTTTTTCTACGGGGGAGGTGTAGTGTGCTCGCCTCTCCTACCTTAGTATATAAGTATTAGTCAATAAACCTGCATCATACGGAACACACGTGTGTCTTATTAAACGCTCTCCCGGGTCCCCGCACCGCACTTTCACATCACTTTCACGGGCACAAAAAACTTGAAAAAGGTAAATATTTGAAAATGGCGGAAAATCTAATATCTATTTCCTTCTAATTTCAGGCTGCGCGCGCATATTTTCCACTACAGATAAAATAATTGTAACTATAGTAACTGTTACTGTAACTGCTCCAAAATAATAGGTTGTTTATAAGGCACACTTTGTAAATATGCTACTAATATTTGACAGCTACTAAGAAAAACTGTTACATTTATAACCGTCTCTGTAAAAGACCTTATATTCAGTCTTCTTTAAAAAGGTTTAGGTTCAAGAAGAATTTTATCCAAGTGTTATGTTATGATTAAAAAGTTAAATTACGTAACACCTTTGCAAAATTTTCATACAAAAATCGTTACGTAATGGTAACTTTTTAATTTTTTATGCATACTCTGCGTAATATTCAGCCTTATGTACCAACTTTTTGAATCATAATTCAAAGATAACGACATGAGTGTAGATAAATAACATTATAATATTTTTCAAGATGGCGGCCAAAAACTGTAAATCGACAGAAATCGACGTATTTTCGGCCTCTTGAGACTTGTTTACGAAATTCAAGAGATTATATGTCTCTTAAGGCACAAAATGCTTACCGATACAAAAAAATAACAGTCGTTGTTGCCATCCGTCTGTACGCCTGTCTGAATGTCATAATAAAAATTAGCCAAGTGTGAGTCGAAATCATGTTATGTGGTCCATAAATGCGTAGGAACGTACGTACGTGCATGTACCGGTAGGTATTTTAAATTCGTTATCATACTAGTACAGTAAAGAGGTAAGTCCTGATTGATTGATTGATTGAATAAATGACTGATTGATTGATTGATTGACTGACACATTAACGCACAGCCGAAACTACTGAAGCTAGAAGCACAAAATTTGGAGAGTATGTGTCTAATGTCATGAAAGTTTAACACAAGAAAATATTTTGAGAAATTCGTCCCGTAAGGGGGTGAAATCGGGGAAAATGTTTGGAAATGAAAATGACCAATAACCCGACAAAAATAATTCGTCCCCTTTTTCGCCCCCCCTGGAGAATGATTTTTTTGAAACCCTCATACACTAATTTGTATAGATCTTACTTCAGAAACAAAGAATTTTCATACAAAACATTTTTCCCCATTTCACCCCCTTGAATTTCTCAAAATCATTTCTAATGTCAAATTTTCATAACATGAGACGCATACTCTCCAAATTTTGTGCTTCTAGCTTCAGTAGTTTCGGCTGTGCGTTAATGTGTCAGTCAATCAGTCATTTATTCAAACAATCAATCAGGACTAACCTCTTTACTGTACTAGTATGGTGACGAATTTAAAATACCTACCGGTACAGGCACGTACGTACGTTCCTACGCATTTAAGGACCACATATCATGATTCCGACTTACACTTGGCCAATTTTTATTAAATTTTTGTTTACTTAAGATTATGCACTATGAACTCACCAAGTCAGAAGCTTGCACGTATCTCTGTTTATGCGATAGAGCAAAACAAAAAAACGTAAAATAAACCCGTTTTTTAATGGGTTACGCTTGTTTCTTACTTTTTCTATTTTTTATTATTGATAGGTACATTCACTACAGTAATACATATTTTACGAAAATTTCTATCGGCTGTCTATTAGGGATCAAAAGATACAGCCATTTTTAGGCAGGACATTCAGACAGGCGTACAGACGGATGGCATAGACAATTGTAATTTTTTTGCATCGGTGTGTATTTTTTGCCCTCAAAGACATATTACTTACCTCATTTTTAAATTTCGTTAAAAAGTCACCTGAGGACAAAAAAAGTCGATATTCAGTTTTTGGCCGCCATCTTGAAAACTGTTAGTATGTTATTTATGTTACAAGCATGTATGAATTCGGCAGGGTCGTATTGGTCTAAAAACACATTAAAAATAAGAGATGTTTGTTTTGCGTCTAGACGAAAAACAGAAGCCTTTATCTCAAAAATTTCCTTCACTATATTTCCGATTAAATCTAATTTATCCAGTAATTTTTCAACGTATTGAAAATGTTTGTACCTAATTGAATAGCTAGTAAAACGTAGATGTTTATAAAATAATCCGCCAATGTAGATACATGAAGATTTTTTGTAATAAACTATTAATCACGAAAAGTATCAAAAATTATGAAACTGTTAAGAGTTTTAGAGTAACTTCTTAATATTGGTGCGAGATTTGTGTTATTTTATTACTTATTATTATGAACGGGAGTAACAACTACTTCCAAAAAAAATAATTTAAAATCTAGGTGCAGTAGTTTTTTTTTAAATATTTATTAAACTTGAATGCCCCTCTTTTTTTGGAAAATGTAGATTATTTTAATTATCTCGAAGGTGGTTCACTTTTGCCCCGTTTACCTATGGGTAATTCGATAGCTCATGACCTCTGCTATCACCCCTTAAAGGGATCGTGACGTGTTTCCAGTAACCCTGTATAATAGGCTATGATCTATGTTCCATTCTGCCATAAGGGAATCGATATTTTACGAAAATAGAAAATATTGCCAACAGCGTTATTTGAGTTCGAAAACATTTTATTTTTTATAACAACTTAATGACCTTGTCTCTATTTATAGGCCGTGTTCCTTATATGTATTTGGGTTTTGTTGCGAGTTGTTTTCTCACACCCAGGAACTCCGTAAACCCACTTTATTTTCGGCATACCTCAGGCTGTTGAGAGATCGCTGCCTTCAAGTTTGGTTAATGGCCTTTGCCATTATCAGTATCCTGCGTTAAGCATCACCTTTGTGCATCGTGCAGTGATCACTATCGGGTCGCAAGAAGGAGTTTTAATTCAAACTTTATTATTCCTGTATTCTGGGTCTCTTCTTTGTCTAGGGCTCGTTGTATGCTGCCATATGTCGACTGATCTCGTTTCCCCTTAGAACTTGGCAGTTGTTGGTCGATCCGTAGGCGACAGGCTTGCAGGATGTTTTTGCAAGTCAGTAGGTTGTAGAGCGAAACGTTTCTTCATATTGAGTGAGTCCATAGTACAAGTTTGGCCCCACAAGGAGTACTGGTCCCAATGTTTGGGTCGGAGCACCCCAATACCAACTTCTTCCAGAGACATTGTCTCCCTGTGCGTTGTACGTTCAATTCTGGGGAACTGTTTAGTTCAATGCCTGCCACACAGTTCCACGGTCCACCACCGCACCACACGCCGCCGTACGGAGAAGTTCCATCCACATCATTTGGATACCTGACGTTGCAATAATTAAGCGTGGTATTTCTTTTTGGAACGAATTTCCCCTCATGGTTTTTCCTGGTTGTTAAACATGGGGGCTTATCAAAAGTAGTGGGATAATAAATTCTTTCATTTGGATACCAGACGTTGCAATAATTTAAGCCTGGTATTTCTTTTTGGAACGAATTTCCCCCTACGCGATTTCCCGGTAGTTAAATATGGGGGCTTATCAAAAGAAGTGGGATAATAAATTGTTGAACTTCCGGCAACTCACTGGCATCGTTGCTATCGGTGTTTGCAAGTGTTCTTGGCTGATAATGAAACTTACTATTGGGTGAGTTGTCTGTTCGTTCGTCTGTGTTGTCACAGAATAAAAGAACTAAGGCAAACTTAACATTTCAGTTGCTCGGTAGCGTGATAGCGGTCGAAATCATTTACGAATAGAGCTTTAAGCGACCGCGTTCACGAAGCTAGTAAAACGTCATAAACTATTGTCCGGCAGCTTGGAGGTGAAGTCGAAAGCCCCGCTGGTGATCTTCGAGGTGCTGGTCCGCGGCGGGTCGCTGGCGGCCGACGTAAAGCGGCACCGCGCGCTGCTGCTGCGCTTCACGCGCGGGGACTCGCGCGCGCAGCGGGCCGCCCTGCACGCGCTCACCGCGCTCTGCCACCACCACCCCGCGCTGCTGCCCAAGGTGCCCGCCGTGCTCAAGGTGGGTGTAGTGAGTGTGTAGTGTAGTGTACACAGCGGGCCGCCCTGCACGCGCTCACCGCGCTCTGCCACCACCACCCCGCGCTGCTGCCCAAGGTGCCCGCCGTGCTCAAGGTGGGTGTAGTGAGTGTGTAGTGTAGTGTACACAGCGGGCCGCCCTGCACGCGCTCACCGCGCTCTGCCACCACCACCCCGCGCTGCTGCCCAAGGTGCCCGCCGTGCTCAAGGTGGGTGTAGTGAGTGTGTAGTGTAGTGTACACAGCGGGCCGCCCTGCACGCGCTCACCGCGCTCTGCCACCACCACCCCGCGCTGCTGCCCAAGGTGCCCGCCGTGCTCAAGGTGGGTGTAGTGAGTGTGTAGTGTAGTGTACACAGCGGGCCGCCCTGCACGCGCTCACCGCGCTCTGCCACCACCACCCCGCGCTGCTGCCCAAGGTGCCCGCCGTGCTCAAGGTGGGTGTAGTGAGTGTGTAGTGTAGTGTACACAGCGGGCCGCCCTGCACGCGCTCACCGCGCTCTGCCACCACCACCCCGCGCTGCTGCCCAAGGTGCCCGCCGTGCTCAAGGTGGGTGTAGTGAGTGTGTAGTGTAGTGTACACAGCGGGCCGCCCTGCACGCGCTCACCGCGCTCTGCCACCACCACCCCGCGCTGCTGCCCAAGGTGCCCGCCGTGCTCAAGGTGGGTGTAGTGAGTGTGTAGTGTAGTGTACACAGCGGGCCGCCCTGCACGCGCTCACCGCGCTCTGCCACCACCACCCCGCGCTGCTGCCCAAGGTGCCCGCCGTGCTCAAGGTGGGTGTAGTGAGTGTGTAGTGTAGTGTACACAGCGGGCCGCCCTGCACGCGCTCACCGCGCTCTGCCACCACCACCCCGCGCTGCTGCCCAAGGTGCCCGCCGTGCTCAAGGTGGGTGTAGTGAGTGTGTAGTGTAGTGTACACAGCGGGCCGCCCTGCACGCGCTCATCGCGCTCTGCCACCACCACCCCGCGCTGCTGCCCAAGGTGCCCGCCGTGCTCAAGGTGGGTGTAGTGAGTGTGTAGTGTAGTGTACACAGCGGGCCGCCCTGCACGCGCTCATCGCGCTCTGCCACCACCACCCCGCGCTGCTGCCCAAGGTGCCCGCCGTGCTCAAGGTGGGTGTAGTGAGTGTGTAGTGTAGTGTACACAGCGGGCCGCCCTGCACGCGCTCACCGCGCTCTGCCACCACCACCCCGCGCTGCTGCCCAAGGTGCCCGCCGTGCTCAAGGTGGGTGTAGTGAGTGTGTAGTGTAGTGTACACAGCGGGCCGCCCTGCACGCGCTCACCGCGCTCTGCCACCACCACCCCGCGCTGCTGCCCAAGGTGCCCGCCGTGCTCAAGGTGGGTGTAGTGAGTGTGTAGTGTAGTGTACACAGCGGGCCGCCCTGCACGCGCTCACCGCGCTCTGCCACCACCACCCCGCGCTGCTGCCCAAGGTGCCCGCCGTGCTCAAGGTGGGTGTAGTGAGTGTGTAGTGTAGTGTACACAGCGGGCCGCCCTGCACGCGCTCACCGCGCTCTGCCACCACCACCCCGCGCTGCTGCCCAAGGTGCCCGCCGTGCTCAAGGTGGGTGTAGTGAGTGTGTAGTGTAGTGTACACAGCGGGCCGCCCTGCACGCGCTCACCGCGCTCTGCCACCACCACCCCGCGCTGCTGCCCAAGGTGCCCGCCGTGCTCAAGGTGGGTGTAGTGAGTGTGTAGTGTAGTGTACACAGCGGGCCGCCCTGCACGCGCTCACCGCGCTCTGCCACCACCACCCCGCGCTGCTGCCCAAGGTGCCCGCCGTGCTCAAGATGGGTGTAGTGAGTGTGTAGTGTAGTGTACACAGCGGGCCGCCCTGCACGCGCTCACCGCGCTCTGCCACCACCACCCCGCGCTGCTGCCCAAGGTGCCCGCCGTGCTCAAGGTGGGTGTAGTGAGTGTGTAGTGTAGTGTACACAGCGGGCCGCCCTGCACGCGCTCACCGCGCTCTGCCACCACCACCCCGCGCTGCTGCCCAAGGTGCCCGCCGTGCTCAAGGTGGGTGTAGTGAGTGTGTAGTGTAGTGTACACAGCGGGCCGCCCTGCACGCGCTCACCGCGCTCTGCCACCACCACCCCGCGCTGCTGCCCAAGGTGCCCGCCGTGCTCAAGGTGGGTGTAGTGAGTGTGTAGTGTAGTGTACACAGCGGGCCGCCCTGCACGCGCTCACCGCGCTCTGCCACCACCACCCCGCGCTGCTGCCCAAGGTGCCCGCCGTGCTCAAGGTGGGTGTAGTGAGTGTGTAGTGTAGTGTACACAGCGGGCCGCCCTGCACGCGCTCACCGCGCTCTGCCACCACCACCCCGCGCTGCTGCCCAAGGTGCCCGCCGTGCTCAAGGTGGGTGTAGTGAGTGTGTAGTGTAGTGTACACAGCGGGCCGCCCTGCACGCGCTCACCGCGCTCTGCCACCACCACCCCGCGCTGCTGCCCAAGGTGCCCGCCGTGCTCAAGGTGGGTGTAGTGAGTGTGTAGTGTAGTGTACACAGCGGGCCGCCCTGCACGCGCTCACCGCGCTCTGCCACCACCACCCCGCGCTGCTGCCCAAGGTGCCCGCCGTGCTCAAGGTGGGTGTAGTGAGTGTGTAGTGTAGTGTACACAGCGGGCCGCCCTGCACGCGCTCATCGGGAAAAAACAAAGGAAAAGTAATTTTCATAGACATGAGATCTAACTAGACCTATTTTCGGCCCCCGAAAACCCACAGATATTGCTCGTGTCGGTTAATAGTATAAGATGTAATTAAAACGGTTAATAATATTGATCATCATCACATCAACTGGCGATTTCAGTATTGGCACGGTACGCCGAGAGGGTAGCTGGTTCAATCGGTATTTATTTTTTTAAAATTTTATTTACATAAAGTTATTTGTTGTTTGTGCAGCTGCTTTACGACGCGGACATAGTGGAAGAGAAGGCATTCCTCGAGTGGGCCTCCAAGCCGAGCAAGAAGTACGCGTCCAAGGAGGTTACAGCTGAGGTGCACAAGCGGGCCGCGCCCTTCCTCGAGTGGCTCACGCAGGCCGAGGAGGACAGCTCCGACCACGCGGAGGACAGCGCCGAGGATATAGAGGTACACACGTGTACACACATACAGGGGATACACGTGTAGCTGCATACAGGGGGTACACACGTGTAGCTGCATACAGGGGTACACACGTGTAGCTGCATACAGGGGGTACACACGTGTAGCTACATACAGGGGGTACACACGTGTAGCTGCATACAGGGGGTACACACGTGTAGCTACATACAGGGGGTACACACGTGTAGCTACATACAGGGGGTACACACGAGTAGCTACATACAGGTGCACAAGCGGGCCGCGCCCTTCCTCGAGTGGCTCACGCAGGCCGAGGAGGACAGCTCCGACCACGCGGAGGACAGCGCCGAGGATATAGAGGTACACACGTGTACACACATACAGGGGATACACGTGTAGCTGCATACAGGGGGTACACACGTGTAGCTGCATACAGGGGGTACACACGTGTAGCTACGTACAGGGGGTACACACGTGTAGCTGCATACAGGGGGTACACACGTGTAGCTACATACAGGGGGTACACACGAGTAGCTACATACAGGTGCACAAGCGGGCCGCGCCCTTCCTCGAGTGGCTCACGCAGGCCGAGGAGGACAGCTCCGACCACGCGGAGGACAGCGCCGAGGATATAGAGGTACACACGTGTACACACATACAGGGGATACACGTGTAGCTGCATACAGGGGGTACACACGTGTAGCTGCATACAGGGGGTACACACGTGTAGCTGCATACAGGGGGTACACACGTGTAGCTACATACAGGGGGTACACACGTGTAGCTGCATACAGGGGGTACACACGTGTAGCTACATACAGGGGGTACACACGTGTAGCTACATACAGGGGGTACACACGAGTAGCTACATACAGGGGGTACACACGAGTAGCTACATACAGGTGCACAAGCGGGCCGCGCCCTTCCTCGAGTGGCTCACGCAGGCCGAGGAGGACAGCTCCGACCACGCGGAGGACAGCGCCGAGGATATAGAGGTACACACGTGTACACACATTCAGGGGATACACGTGTAGCTGCATTCAGGGGGTACACACGTGTAGCTGCATACAGGGGTACACACGTGTAGCTGCATACAGGGGGTACACACGTGTAGCTACATACAGGGGGTACACACGTGTAGCTGCATACAGGGGGTACACACGTGTAGCTACATACAGGGGGTACACACGTGTAGCTACATACAGGGGGTACACACGAGTAGCTACATACAGGTGCACAAGCGGGCCGCGCCCTTCCTCGAGTGGCTCACGCAGGCCGAGGAGGACAGCTCCGACCACGCGGAGGACAGCGCCGAGGATATAGAGGTACACACGTGTACACACATTCAGGGGATACACGTGTAGCTGCATTCAGGGGGTACACACGTGTAGCTGCATACAGGGGTACACACGTGTAGCTACATACAGGGGGTACACACGTGTAGCTGCATACAGGGGGTACACACGTGTAGCCACATACAGGTGCACTAGCAGGCACAAGCCAAACTGGAGTGCAGGCCAAGGAGGATTTTTGAACTTGTTCAGTTACATGGTCTGAATGCAGTTTCAAGGATCACTTTGGTTACCCTAACTCCCCGTAAACTTAATGGATTTAGTTTTACTTTGATTCAGAAGTAGCGTGCAGCGCCAAATTGGCGTCACTCAAATAGGCACGAATACAACTTGACAGTTGCTCAAGAGATTACTATACTTGAGATCAGTGGTATTTGCTCATTGTTACATGTATTTAATCATTCACATTTATTCTTTTTTTTTTTCAGATCGAATACGACGACCGCGCCAAAGCGACGCCAATCAAGGCGGTGACCGCTCCAACTCCGGCCAAGAAGCAAGACGACGATGGAGATATCGACGTTGACATCGACGCCATATAGACATACACACACACACAGACAAACACAAAACACACACACACACCACTCCTTATACATACACACGTCGTCAGCGTCCAGTCAAAACTTTGCCAACTACAAAAATAATATTCAACTTTTACCAAAATGGGTATGACAACCCTGAAGGTATGAATTTGTCCATGAAATTGAACAACTTTCCCTTTAGAATAATCCATACATAGGTGAAAAATTACTTTTTGAATGAATTCTATTAGAGTCATGCGTTTAGTAAACAGAAGTATTTCAGTCTGATGGGGTAAATTTTTATTAGCCTTTATTGTATTAGTCAAACCGTGTGGACCATAGGTTGAAAAACAAAAATAAATTCGATTTTTAAATTTTATGTGTAAGTTTACATCCTACAAGCTTGTTACACTTATAGAGGAATCATTTGTAACAAAAACTCCTCCACGCACGTTTGCCTTTTCCATAGGCTTGAATTTTTTTTATTTGGCTTTTTTTTTCACTAAAACAATACACAGGTCGCTGATGTCATACATACCGAAACGCGCGCGCTTGTGACTACGTGCAATACTTACTTGACGGCCTGAAGTTGTAACCAAGGTGAAAGATGTACTCTTGTTCCACAATGCGCGCGCATTTATATATAACCTTGCAGCTATAGTTGCCTACAACCAAGTGTTGTTCAGCCTAGAGAACATCATTATTCGTACATTAGCTAAAATGATAACTGTTGCACCAGATTATACGCCAATTGCAGGAAGCTGTCTTAGGTGTTAATGCTCTATTGTCACCTTTTTCAACTAAACAAATAGTTTCAGTAATAGAATTAAAAACAGATTAGCTTTTAAAGACGGTAACCTGCAACTGTTAACACCGATAAATTTTCCTCATAGGCTTGATTTTAACAACAATATACAAAAAGGCCATGATTAATTTTATAACGTCATAGAACGGATATGTTTCCTAGTATAATAGAAAATTGCTTTGGCCATAATTTCATACCTACTTGTTTATCTTCTGTGCAATTTAATGCTTTACGTGCAACTAGCGATAGACATAATATTTTACGGCACCCTTCAATCGGCCCTTTCAGTATAAAATTTTACATTAGAACTGGACTTCTATATAAAAACTATGTATAATTATCTCCTAATAACCTTTTCCCTTCAAAATATAGCTTGAATATAAGATTAAACGCTGTGTAGGTTATATCCCAAAATATCTTTATAGGTATCAATATTAGTGAATCCACTAAAGTAGATGTAAAAATCGTAAAAACAATATATCCTTACCTTTGCACTACAAAAACGCTTTGGATCCTAGACTGGATTATTATATGCTACAGTTTTGGTGACCGATTCCGTTCCTATATCATTTTTTAACTTTTTAAATCATTTTTCATATTAAATATATGTATTTATTCTGTAAGCCGTTTAATCACGAATCATCTAGTGTGGCGGCAAGCAATCCTGCTATAAAGCAATACGCATTTGTATTAAATGTTTAAAATGGACTAGAAAATGGTTTATAGTATTTAGAAATATGTAATTCGATATGTGGCGCCGCCTGGTGCCGAGTAGAATAACTTCATTCTTTTCCAATACTGAGAACAAAATAAGGACTTTAAAAATATAAGTTAAATATTATAACAATAATAAATGAAAGAATCTTGAAAATATACATTCATAATGAGCTTTTTATGCCAAATACATGATAAAATACTATATCATGTGAAAACATGTGTAAAGTGTTTATGCATAAGTCTGCGCATAGTCTTATGTCACAATTTTTGCAAATCTATGTCTTGCGAAATTAGTTCTTTATTTCGTGGTTGACACTTTTACTCGGCACCATACGTCGATGTTTTTATATGTGTATGTAATTTAGGTTAGTTTTTGGGAATCGTGGCGAGAGCGCGCCTGCAATCGGGTCTTGTTTGGGATGAAAATGTTTTTGAGTTAACCTATTTACCTACTTTAACATCAAAACATATTTTTAAATACCAAAATCATCAAGTATAATGTATGACAGGTTTTCTAATGCCTGTCCCTTTGTATAACTTTAAAATGCGAAGCCTTCAAATGTATCTACATCTCTCTGACATCTGTCTGTTGGTATTTCTTACTACAGAAGTTGTAACATAGATTTTTAGCCAAGAAATAATATTTAACTAAAACTTCATTCAAGCAGACGTTAGAATACAATTGTAAATTTTTTGTCGATTTGCTCCCGATTCCTAGTGATTCTATTATAGTTAATCGATCATGCAACTTTGAAAGAAGAAATATTTTACTCAAAAAGAAGTTTTCGACTGGTTATACTTTGATGAAGTGGTCACGTAATTGATACATTTCGTAGAATAGAGTTTCGGGAGCAAAATGTCAAAAAATCACATTTCTCAATTGTAAAATCAATTAGGACCCTTTATAAATAGTAACGGCGCGCGATTGAACGCTTACGATTGGCTGCTACGAACAGTCTCGTCTTACTATTTAATACTATAATATAGACTATTTTGAAATTGCCACCTGACAATTTTATTAGATTTGTTTTGTATTCAATACATTTGGATTCTAAAAGATATCTTTTATTTAATTGATTTATTTGTCCCAAAACAAAGTGTTAAGGCGCAAGGATACCTCAACTGCAAAAAAGAGCTAACTTTGAAGGCTTACTTCTCCTAAACGGATGGTATAGTATTCCATAAAATGAAAAATATTTTTCAATAAAATAAATTTTGAGGGCTATAATCACCTTGGATCATATTTGGGTGCCTCTCCACTAAAGCTGTACAAGGAAGCAAAGCTGTGAGCCTCTCCACTAAAGCTGTACAAGGAAGCAAAGCTGTGAGCCTCTCCACTAAAGCTGTACAAGGAAGCAACCAATAGGATTGCTCCATATGCTAGCTTAGCGCATGCGCAGCTCTTAAGCTAGGAAAATGAAGCTATCTTACTGTTTGGAATTTTCCCAGCTCACGGCTTAGATACCTTGCACAGCTCTGGTGGAAAGAGGACCATCTGAGATCCATTTTTAGGGTTCCGTACCTCAAAAGAAAAAAACGGAACCCTTATAGGTTCACTTTTTTGTCCGTCTGTCTGTCTGTCAAGACCCTTTATCTCACCAACGGGTAGAGGTATCAGGTTGAAATGAATACCATATACTCGTATTAGGATCTATGAACCACACAAGATCTGAAAATTTCAATTTTTTACAACGACGCAATCAAAAGATATGGCATTTTATGTCCTCATCTCCATACATTTATGCAAAAAAGCAAAACCTACAAGGTACTTCCCGTTGACCTAAAATAATGAAATTTGGCAAGAAGCTAGGTCTCATAGTACAAATAATGGGAAAAGTCTGAAATCATTAAATATTACTACTTTTCTCACAACTAATGGCTACCAATTGTAGTGAGCTCCCGTTTCAAGAACATTCATATAAGAGAGGGGTCAAGTTGGATGGTCGCGGAGGCGATTTTTGTTTTTCTATTTTAAAAACGGGAACACCTACAAACTTGAAAATTGGTATGTTTATAGTGCATAAGCTATAAAATAACAACAAATAATAAAATTTGGTCAAGCGCGTGTCGGACTCAAAAAATCTAGCACATTAACTTACTGAAATTTCAACTAATACAATTATGATTATGTGGTGGTACGGAACCCTCGGTGCGCGAGTCTGACTCGCACTTTGCCGGTTTTTTTTTTTTTTGCAGCTATGTATAAAGTAATCGGCTAAGGGTGCCTGTCCATTGACGCGGAGCGAGCTGGGTGTTTCTCGGTGGTCATACTGGAATGTCCTACAGGTATGACCAGTGAGAATGCTTATTCTTAATAGTCATACTGTGCAAAAACAACACTCTGTATTGACAAGCAGAAACATGTGCAATCAAAATGTAAATCGAATGAGAAATATTAACTAAAAACTCCGCTCCGCAATCCTATTGCTTAATATTTTCTCGTTTCTCCGCTCTGCCAGCTCGCTCCGCGTCAATGGATAGGCACCCTAAAGCTGTTAGAAAAAACAAGTTTGTAAAACAATGTTACTATTTCTGTCAAACAGGGTGTCCACATTCTTGAAAATCAGGGAAAGTCAGGGAAGCTAAGGTGGTCAGGGAAAGTCAGTGAAATCGAGGAGCCACCTGGAAAGTCAGGGAAAAAATAAGAATTTACAGTTTGTTTTCCAAAATCTCCCAGTGATTGTAAAATAAGGGATAAATCATTCTCTAGTACTAGAGTCTAGTCTGACTCTTAATCCAGACTATTGAAGCATTTTTTTTCAGGTTCCGAGTGACCTACAATAAGGCATAATTTGTGGTCACAATAATAAGATTACTCCTTTTTATTTTTATAAATTTCAATTGTTTTGGTTCAGTGAAATCTTTTATTTACTCCTTTAATTCATGCTCTAGTCGGACTCTTTAAGGGGCTGATAAGAGCTGAATTACCTCCCTTTCTAACAAAGGGCATAATGCGCGTGCTAGAACGGAGCGGATTCGCGCTGTTTTACGTTTTTCGCTCATTTTTGCATGTTTCTCAAAATCTGTACCCATTATATTAATTATTAAACAGCTATGTTATTACGCATAATACATTGAATAAAGTGTAAAAGTTTTGGCATCATAGATTAATGGGTACTTAAGAAAAACGGTTTAAAAGTAAAAAGCAGAGGTAACTTTGTTTTTTTTTATGGCGTACAAAATATATTTAATCGTGTTTCTGAGTCGGCCATGTTATTGTAAAGATGCTTAATTATCACATTTTTTTTTCACGGCCAAGTGAAGCGTATTCAGCTCTTATCAGCCCCTTAATCCAGACTGTTGAAGCATTATTTTTCAGGTTTATAGTGACCTACATCGTTTTTGGTCAAAACATTTTTTCGAAAATATATTAATTTATACTTTATTTTTCTTTAAAATGAATAAAATTGGTCAGGAAAAGTCAGGGAAGTTTTTTGGGCATTAGCTGTGGACACCCTGGTCAAATATACTCTGGTTTTAGTGAAACGGCTGCAAAAAGTGTTGGTAAGCGTAGGAATAATGAAAAAAAAAAATGGATTATACAGGCGAGAAGCACCCGAGAAGGCCAGCTGTTATGGTTCAATCCACGGTTCAAACGATAAAGCGCTGACAGACGAGATAGGATTTACACGAAAGCAACATTTTGGCGCCCCGGAGGGATGCAGCTATGGGAAAGAAAGAAAGCTATGTTAGTATTATAATAATCTTAGTATATGAAACTTTCTTTCTTATAGCTTCATCCCCCCGAGGCGCGACAAAACTTAGCCCCGCAGCTTGTTACTCGTGGTTCACCCAGTTGTTCCCTAGGGGTACGGAACCCTAAAAAGAAGGAACCACGAGTGAGGACTGATAGAAGCCAAGTTGATTGAACTTGAGTGGCCTCTTAAATTATTAATAAACAAATAGGTCAAGATGTTACAGTAGGAATCTTTGTATTCAAACAATTATCTTTTCTAGAAATATTTATTGCATTTAGATTTCCAAATTAAGGTAACAAGGCACTATAACAAATTACTTGAGATCCTATTACTATAAAAGATAATTATTATTAAAATCTCTGCTACAGAACAGATCTTACCATCTTATTATTTTTTATGATCAGATTTAGTTAACCTATTAATTCCCGTAAATAAACGGAATAATAAATAAAGCTATGCTTATGTACAGTATTTCCTAATATTATATTATCATAATAGCATCATTAAGAGTAAATGCGAGATATACAAGGTGAAACAGGGTAGGGTACTCGTATATCACCTCAGAAGGATGTGGTTCTGCCCATGAAACTGAACAAATTTCCCAAAGGAACATAGGTTGAAAAACAAAAAAAAATTTCTGGCCTCCCATACCAAATGCGTCAGCTGATTCAGATTCTGGGAGGTCAAATTTTTTTTCCGTTTCGACCAATGTTCAACATTTACTTCCTTCAGAGTTGGTATATCCTTTTTGTTAAGTACAGCAAGTTCACGAAATAGCCACTTTTAGAATATAATTTTTTTTCTATTAGGAAAATATTTACCTTCACGTTTGTAGGTACAATACACAAAAAACGCACAAAAAATACACAAAAAATAAAAAACACTAAAAAAATAAAAGATCATTTTTTTTCAGTTTATAATTTTGTTTACAAAACAGACTCTCGTGAATTCCGTATACAAGATTTGATTAATATAAGTACAAAAAAGTGTTTAGTTAACTTTGAGCATTGCTTAATTGTGTCCTACCATAAAAAGCTTGAGCTCCTTTGTCGTAATGAGATTATTCAGTCATATCGTTTTATTGACTAATATCATGGTTGAATATTGATAGGACTGACAATCCCCATACTAGAAAACGTAACTCGGAAAAGCACCAAACTCATTGAAACTAGATGGCGCTTTCAAATAATCTGGAAAGTTATTATAGCAAGCCTTGGTCGCAAGCATTACAATCCAATCTGCAGAGCACTAGCTGAGCTAGAGCGCAGCTAAAGTGTTCAGTTTGGATCGTATAAATGCAGCTAGTGAGCTAGTGATCTTGTCTTACTACATTTATACCATCCAAACTGAACTGATTGGATGATGTAATGCTCGCTTACTACGTCTACCGAATTCTCTGCAAAAAGAAATTTAGAAATGTCAAGTCTCAATGTATAGAAACGCTAACATTAAAATTAGGTATCTTTTTTTTTGCAGAATATGTACTCAATAAACCGTAATAATTTCTCAGGCTATATAGTTTTGGCGCCATCTAGTTTTGTACTTTGTTTGTTTCCGGGTTGCGACATCGGGTTCCTTTGCTAAAATGCACTGAATAAAAAATCGTGATTTTGTTATGTTTGTGTGCTTTGCAACCGCTACTGTAGCTACCATATTTCCAAAATCACTATCCCTACACATATAATAATGGTGAAAGTGAGATATGAATTTTTTAATCGGCTTTGACCACTTAACACAACAGATTCGCGTGCTTTTTTAATTCAGTCTTATTTGTGTGTGTCGTTCGTTAGCATTCGATTTTTGGTCTTAGGGCTCCCGCACACGACCGAGAATCGGTGGCCGATTATCGCCCAGGACAAGGACGGAAGATCCAGGTGATAACACGTAAGAGCGGGATGCCGACAAAAAATCGGCCACCGATTCTCGGTCGTGTGCGGGAGCCCTTAGCCTGTATGTCGGTCGGTAAGTATAATATAAGCGGTATAATATTTCAGTCTCTTAGTGAATAAAATATACATACAGGGTGTAAGGGACGGTGTACCAAAAATGAACAGGCGTCAGTTAACGTAACTGAACAACTTTTCCAAAGAAACATTTTTGGGAAATGAAAAAAAAAATTAGACCTTTCCATACAAATTATTCGATCTGAGTGAACAATTTGTATGGAGAGGTAAAAAATATTTTCCGAGAAATGTTTCTTTGATAAAGTTGTTCAGTTTCGTTGACTGAGCACGCTCGTTCAGCTTTCGGTAGGTATACCGTCCCTTACATATGTACGTATAGGTTACGTATGATCATTTTTTTTCGTTTATTCCAACGCTTACCCACACATTTTGCAGTTATGTCAAAAGTAATCGGCTAAAGCTGTAAAAAAAATAAAATTGTAAAACAATTTTATTCAAGTTTCGTCAAATAAACTCTGGTCTTAGTGTCATGCCTACAAAATAGATTGGTAGGCGTTGAAATAAACGAAAAAAAAAATGGATCATACGCATCATACGCCGCATGTCTACCGCGCCGTAACCGAAACGAGTCCGATAAAACAAAAGAACGCGATAATAGATATGTTCTTCTCGTTCTTTTCGTAACTTTGTGCCGATATCGGCGCTTTTCCATTGCTATCGGTATCGGCGCAGTGGACAAACGACCTTAAACTTTGCCGTTACAGAGTGAAACGCTAGTGATGAGATTCAGAAACTTGAGAAACGAAATCTCTGTTAAATTGATTTTCGAACATTTTTCGAAGAAAAGTGCTAAAATCTAGAGACTAAAACTAAGCAACGTTATCCGGACCCTATTGTCTGCACAGCTGTTGTGGTGGTATTAGGAGTGGCAACACTAAAAGACGTGATGAAGACGTTCACTATAGTGATGAGGAAGACGCCTAGAACAGTCATGTTGTTGATCTTGTCCGCCTTGCAGATATCCTTGTCATCCTTGACGTTGTACCGGCTGTTCATGATAAGTCCTACGCCAACAGCGACCTGTAAAGAAAAAACAGAGTATTATGCGGGGCACATATATTTTAGAATGTACAAGTAAAGTCATTTCATATAATACCCCACTAGACCTAGTAGCGACAATTTGAAATTTACCGCCCCTTATTTGGGCCCCCTTTACATTAATAATCATATTGTTTTTTAATTATTTCATGTGCAATTAAGTTGAGCAACCATATTCTAAAACTATCCCAAATTTCAAGTCGATAGCGTGAGTAGTTGCCGAGATATACAGGTGTGACAGACAGACGGACAGACAGACAGACAAAGTTTTGTACCATTAAGTTTTATACAATTTTGGTACCTTTAGGAACCCTGAAAACAAATAAATAATAAAAAAATAAAGAAAGAGATGGCACTATACATTTTTAAATTTCTTACTATTTACTTTTAATAAACATTTTGTTGTTGATGTTACTTCATGTAGAAAATTCCTTCGGGCAAAACCCCCCATACAAAATTTAGGTTTATTAAAAGGTAGTGTTTCGCCCGAACGGGCGAACGCAGCTCGGGCGAAACAGTGAATACCTCGGAACTCCGATGCTGACCGTCTCACAAAAATTTGTCGCGGGGGGTTAGTTTACTATTATTTAATCTGTGGCGGGGGTGAGCGGGGCTGCCTGGCGCGGCGTGCGAATCTTGGCCTCCCCGCGTGTCACCCGTACGCAGGGTTGCCAGATGGTATAATCCTGAGAAAAGGCCTAATTATTTCTAACAGTTTGCTAAGAGCGCCCACAAGGTGCGACGTAATTTTATTGGTTCTGACCCTAAATGCGCAAAAATTGGAAAATATTAAAATATTTGTTTTTATATTAAAACTAAAGTTTTAGACGAACAGTTAAACGACCGACAAAAGTCTGGGGGAGGGGGGACTAATAATCAAAAACATATATAGAATAATCCAAAACATCCTTACATTTCTTAACAGTCGGAATCCTGACAAAGAACGAAAAATCCTGACATGTCAGGACACAACCCAACTTCCATACCTGCGCATGGGTAGGGTATAGGTACCCTACCCAACTATAACGCTACCAAAGAGCAGAAAATTACCGTCAGCATCGAGGTTGTGCATTACCTATTCTGTGGTTGTGCTCATATTTATAGCTGAATCTCACAGTGAGGGCTCCCGCACACGACCGAGAATCGGTGGGCGATTATCGGCCAGGACAAGGACGGAAGATTCAGGTGATAACACGTCAGAGCGGGATGCCGACAAAAATCGGTCACCGATTCTCTGTCGTGTGCGGGATCCCTGATACTTTTAGAAATGAACGATCCGAGTTGATAGTAATAACTTTGACAGCTGGCCACAGAGCTCACCTGAAGAATGATACTCATGGATATGAACGCCAAGCTGGGGAAGTAGTAAGGATGTGATGAGGAAGACTCCAGCACGTATCGGAGCTGGTTCGCGTTGGCAGAGAGGAGAGCGAGGTCCATCATGCCTTGCGCCAAGTTCTTCTTCTGCTGGTATGTGTTCACATCAGGTATGATTGTCTGCAAACAAAATAGGTACTTATGCATGGTTACACTTATCTTAAGAATCGAAAATTTCGAGAACAGATACGATGGATGGCAACATTAGGAGGTATCTAAAAGGCCCCATACAAAGCCCTGCCTGCAGGGCCCTGCTTGCAGTGCCACTGCCAATCGTACTTTGTGTGGGCATGCAGGACCGACAAAATCGCCGTTACATCGGCCCTGCAAGACCACACACAGTACGATTGGCAGTGCACACTGCAAGCAGGGCCCTGCAGGCAGGGCTTTGTATGGGCCGTTTAACTCTTCAACAATTCTACTGATTGTATGCACCTAACCAGAGCGAAAGGTAAGTCTCTGGCAGAGAGATTTGAACCTCGCTGCGCTCGGGTCTGTGGTATCAGTCGACAGCGGACATTTGAACTTCTTTCTTTAGTTAGTTATTTTATTGTAATTTTAATATACAAATTTTTTTTTTCGTAAATTTATTCTTGTTCCTAATCTTTTTCTACGGAAAATCTATTATTATTTTAAACCAAGCCAAAATCAGAATAAATGATTTATTGTACAAAAATAAAGTAGATACAATGCCTTATGCAAACAGGTATTAAAAACTTGTACAAAAATGTCTATATCTAGATGTTCGGAAAATCAGATCCCTAAACTAAGTTAAAAACCTGTGTTTTAGGGACTTTGATATTCCTCCGCAAACGGATTGAGGTACTTCTATTACAGTGATGCATGTATCATCTTAATAAAAGAAAGAATATAAAATAATTTTCGAAACTGAGCAGCATCAAGAAACAACAATGATAAAGCTATATTACATCTATGTTTAGAGCACTATGCGGTTGAGTGCACCTAAATATACAGCCTAATATTAAAGGCAAATACCCAGAGCGTACAAAATATCGAAAATATAATGGAAACATTTGGCACAACAATAAAGATTTAAAAGAAAGAATATAAAAAAGATAAAAAAAATAAAAAAAAAATGCAAGTGGAAATTTAAGTTACTGTTTGAAGCAGTTTTTCTGTCTCATCGTATGACATACCTTGTAGGCAATTCCGCAGTTTATGTTTAACTTCGTACTTTGTGAGCGAGTGAAAGTTTAAGATTTTATTATACAAACGCGAACTAAGGGAGTCAAACTGTCGGCGCGCAAACTCAGTCCGTGTTGATACAGGCAAACAAGCCTGGTAAGCCCTGCGCTTCGTCGGGGGGCTGCTGTCTAATGGAGTCATGGAGTGCCGCCTTAAAATTGACCGATGTATATAAAGTTGTCTTATGGTAAGGACTTGGGACAGTGAGTAAAGTTGCGTTGTGGAAAAGTCGCGTCTTTTAAAGTACATGACTTTTAGTACGGCGCGTTGTGCTCGTGGCCCGTGGTATTTAGATGGTCTTTCTTTCCAATCTTAAAATTTTTACATAATTCGCTGTGGTCAGAGCCCGGATGGGTGATCACTAGTGGCACGTGGCACAATAATTAAGGGTTCCGTGCTTGGGAAGGCACAGGTCCCAGCTAAAACTGATTTTTAGGGTTCCAATACCAAAATGGTAAAAAAAGGAACCCTTATGGTGCCGCTCTGTCTGTCTGTCTGTCTGTCACACCTCTATATCTCAGCAACCACTCATGCTATCGACCTGAAATTTGGAATAGTTTTAGAATATAGTTGCCCAACTTAATTGCACATGAAAGAATTTTGAAAAAAGTATGATTATTAATGTAAAGGGGGCCAAAATAGGAGGGGCCAAATTTCAAATTGTCGCTACTAGGTTGAGTGGGGTATCATATGAAAGATCTTTACTTGTACATTTTAAAATATATCTTTGTATTTTTTTAAATTTCTTAGTTTTTAAGTTATGATGAAAAATGTCAAAAAAAATACCATTCCCCCCCTTATCTCCGAAGTTTGTGTAAGGAAAAATCTGAATTAATTACAGTTGACTGAAGTCTATGTAAACTTTACAGCAAAAATAAAACGATCTTTCTAAGTTGCACAGTTTTTCAGAAATCTGCAAAAACTTTTACAAATAAATTTAGTTTTGCGTTCCAAAAATACTATAGGTATATCAGAACCCTCGGCGCGCGAGTCCGACTCGCACTTGACCGGTTTTTTTTCGTATATTTCGACTTTTTATATTAGTCCCTACGAATTTATTTTTCAGCAATGACACTAAAACCAGAGAGTATTTAATTTAAGAATAACATTGTTTAACAAACTTGTTTTTTCTGACAGCTTTAGCCGATTAGTTTTGACATACTTAGCTGCATAATGTGTTGGTGAACGTTGTAATAAACGAAAAAATTATACTGTCACTGTTAGTTAGTTTTGAGTCGTTAGTTAAGGCAAGTCAGGTGTCATTTGGCGGGTTGAAGTGGAAAACTCTAACATTCAGGTTGGCCATTAACCTAGCAAGGCAGTTAGGGCTCCCTCACACGACCGAGAATCGGTGGGCGATTATCGGCCAGGACAAGGACGGAAGATCCAGGTGATAACACGTCAGAGCGGGATGCCGACAAAAAAAAAAATACTAAAAACCAAATTTGACCTCCCATACAAAATGCGCTATCAGCTGATGCAGTTTCTATGGGAGGTCAAAACTTGATTTTCGTATTTCGACCTATGTTCCTTGGGGAAAGTTGTTCAGTATCATGAGTAGGTACATGCATACCTTTTTCTATCAAGAACTAATTAAAAGTCATCCTATATATGGTCACCAACAACCGAGGTCCATGGTGCCAGCCGCACCGCTATAATAAACGTGGTGGCTATAGTACTTCCCCTCTAAGGGCCATCACACATAGCTCCGGCACGGCGCCGTGCCGTGCTCCGGTTGCTGCGCCGGACTACGGCACGGCGCCGTGCCGTAAAAACTCACGGCGCGCGCCGTGGAAATCTACGGCACGGCGCCGTGCCGTGCTCCGGTGCGGCGCCGTGCCGTGGAAATAGCAGTGTGGCCAGTCATATGCTAGTTTCTGCGATTTTAGCAGGATTCGGTCTCTGATTATTTTGACGATTTACATATGAAAATGACTGAATGTTAGAATAGAATGAATTGCAGCTGCAAGTTTACCTAGTATAAATTTAACTGAAATAATTTCTAACTTGTATACTACGCGTTTTTGCTGGTCTTCTGGAGAGAGCTCTCTGTCCTGCAGTGGACGTTGAATGGGATGTACCTAATGATGATAATAGGTAGAAAGACCTAGGAATCCGAAGCGATGCCCTTATCTGTATAATTTTAACAAAAGCGAATTAACAGATGGCTGTTGGGTTTCTAAATCGCGCTATAGTTGTCTACAAAACAAAAACTCGGGCAAAACGAAATTTCCTGAGATTTACTCAGATGATTTATCGCTCTCGAAAACCCCTGTATTGTAAATTTCATCGAAATCGATTTACACATTTTCCAGAACATGATACAATAATAAATACACAAATCTTACTAAAAATGAGTCTTACCCCAGGCGATATGGGCCGGTCGGGGTCGTATCCTCCAAATCTCGGTGGTCCATAGCCATTTACGCCATCTGCATTCAGAAAAAATAGTATGAGCGTAAAAATAATAGGTACGGTCAGTATCAAAAGTTTATGACCAAATCCAGCTTTTCAAAATCAGTAGTCCTATACTATTAAACGAGCAATATTTGTATATATATAAATATATATGTTTGTAATCGGTTATTCGAAAACGGCTCTAACGATTTCGATGAAATTTACCATACGGGGGTTTTCGGGGGCAAAAAATCGATCTAGCTAGGTCTCATGTCTGGGAAAATTCGTTTCCCCGTGTTTTTAAGCATTTGCGTTTTAGACAAAAACCTACAGCGCCATCTGTTGGCGGGTAGCATAGCTTGCTCACCCGATGATATTTTAATGTTGAGGCAGCTATTATAGAGTTAAGCTCGGTCGCCCAGGTACTATATTATTAAGAAGGAATAATATGTAGGCATACTGTATAGTCACAGAAGACAGTGCAAGGGACAGGTTTTCGAAAACTGAAAGGGCATGCATGATCAGTCAACGTAAATAAAACAACAATCGGCCTCTCAATATAAACTGTCCAATCAAGTTTGCAATTTTGTTTGAAGAGGCCGACTTTGTTTTTGTATAGGGTGTAACAAAAAGATTCCCATACAAAATGCACTATCGTATCAGCTGATTCACTTATTATGGGAGGTCAAAATCTTTGTTATGTATTTCGACCTATGTTCCTTAGGGAAAGTTGTTCAGTTTCATGGGCAGAATCTACCCTTGTACCCTTTCTGTCACAGCTTGTATATCGGGTTTAGGGCTCCCGCACACGACAGAGAATCGGTGGCCGATTTTTTGTCGGCATCCCGCTCTGACGTGTTATCACCTGAATCTTCCGTCCTTGTCCTGGCCGATAATCGCCCACAGACTGATCAGCTGATCATTTTGAATGAAAAGATTTAGCACACAGACTAAGCACTTTGGAAGCTTACACCAATTTTTAAAAGCTCTGTATACCGAGAATTGGTTTTGGAAATCTGAAGTTGGTCATCGACTTTTAATGCTGACTCTACATATTTACTGACTTTATCAAAATCTTAGAGTCTGTTGTTGAGTTTATACTACTATACAGGGTCTTTCTTTGGTATTACACTCTGAGGGCACCGCAAGTAATCCTACGTGGGGCATAAGCAGACTACTGTAATGTGGATCTAAATCTAATAGACCACTACTCTTACTACATACATAACATCATGCCTCTTTCCCTCTTTCTTTCTTTCTTGCTACGCGAAGTTGCAAATTACTTGTACTCGATGACGTACGACAACTTGCACCCTCAGTCAAATCTGTGCAAACCTCTCAGTTTTCTTTCGTTCTACGACTGATAATTACCTAGTTATAAGAAAATTATTTTAACATAAGTAGACCTAGTAGCAGATCGTCTATACGTGCAGATTCATAAAGGCGAGATCGATTGATTAAATAGTTACCTAGGTACAGTCTAGAGCACGTCAAGTTAAACACATGTGACTTAGTAACGTTCTTATTTTATTCGCCGATTGAGCTAGAGTCGCGTTGCTAGTGTAAAGCTTGACGTGCTCTTCACTCTGCCTAGTCATATTTTTCCACAAATTCCAGTGTAACTAAGTGTAGTGCAGATATCCTTGAATGAACAGTCATGCCACACAAATGAAGTCACAATAATGATTAATAATAAATAAGGTTGTGATACGTGCATCTCCGGAAACCATTAACCTTTGATAGGCGTGCGTGACGTATTTATACGATTTGAATTATTTATTATCTTGCATACTTAATAATATCTACAGTCAACCGCACGTTAGTGGAAACATTTGCAACTCTGTTACACAGTCTCAAGTACATGGTACAGGACTCTACGAGTATATGCTATTACCATGCCATAAAGTCTAAAGTGTTTCTACTGACGTGCTTTTGGGTTATATAACTACAGCGTGAATTTTTATTGGCTTTCCCTAAGCCCAGTGATTCTACTAATGAAAAAAAAAACGGCCAAGTGCGAGTCGGATTCGCGCCCTAAGAGTTCTGTACCATATGATATACTAAAAGCTTTTGCTCTTTGACTTTAAAAACTCCGCGACTATCCAACTTGACCCCTCTTTTATTTATAGAAAAGTTCTTGAAACGGGCGCTCCCCTTAATTGGTTTGTAACATTTAATGATTTTAGACTTTTTCCTTTATTTATACTGCTAGACCTCGCTTCTTGCCAAATTTCTTAATTTTAAGTCAACGGGAAGTACACTCTAGGTTTTGCTTTAGTACATAAATGTATGGAGATGAGGACATAAAAAGCCATATCTTTTGAATGCGTCGTTGTAAAAAATTACATTTTCAGATCTTGTGTGGTTTATAGACTTTAATATTCGTTATCAATTTCAACCTGATACCTCTACCCGTTAGTGAGAAAAGGGTCTTGACAGACAGGCAGACGGACAACAAAGTGATCCTATAAGGCTTCCGTTTTTTTATTTTGAGGTACAGAACCCCAAAAAGCAACTTCACCGAAGTAAAAAATTTTTACTCGAAAAAAATGTTTCTCCTTCCCGTACAAAATGAGTCGATCACGTCTATTTACTATGGATAGCCTTCGGGAAAGTTGCTTGTTATTATGAGTAGAATCACTGGACTTCAGGAGCAAAACCAATAAAAAATCACTCTGTATAAATAAGTTGCATTTCGTAAAAACATGCATTAAAATTTTCAGAGAAATAAATACCTAATTCTTGTTGACTATAGGTAGGTAGGTAGGTATGTTGTCTTTTAGAGTGCATCTTACTATAAATAGGAGATCAGAATCGCTTAGTCAGCGTATTAAAAAATAACCGAAACTGAGAAAAAAATATTCAAAATTAAATTCCGCGTGTTCGTGATGGTCATCTTTGGAGCTAGTCGCGCTGTGTCACCATGATTACAGAATATACGAGTATAATAGTAAACAAGTTTCCATGATCATGACATGCATGACTGTACGAATATTTCATCAAAAGTTTTGTTCTATGACTCTTGCAACAAAGCACCAAAAATATTTTTTATACCATTCCCCCTCTAAAAAAAACACTTTTAATCGCTATTTTGGTGTTTGAATTTAGAACCCTCCAATATATTCAAGTAGGTATAGAAAGCAACTCTTGAATAAAAGAGATTTAAATCGAGGGCCATGAATCACTCGCGTCGCTCAGGATTCTAACACTTGAATCACTCGCTACCCTCGTGTTTCAGTCGTCATGAATCACTCTCTGCGGTCGTGATTCAGTCGTTAGAATCCTTCACTTGCTTGTGATTCATCTCTGGCCCTCGCCTTATATCCGTCTTTTATACACTAATATTATCGGTCAAAACCTGCGTGCAAAAGTAGTTTTTGGCCGCTAGCGTGAGAAAAGTTTTTGAAATTTTAATCAATGTAAGACTGGGTGCAAAAGTCGTGGTATGATATAATGAGGTACTGACGCTATTCGTTAGCATTTTCCCCGCTGGTAGTGAGGTAAAAAACCGTTCAAGTGCGAGTCGGACTCGCGCGCCGAGGGTTCCGATATACCTATAGTATTTTTGGAAGCAATAAAGTCCATTTTTAGAGCCGAAAAACTAAATTTGTATGTAAAGGTTTTATGCAATTTTCTAGAAAACTGTGCAACTTAGAAAGATCGTTTTATTTTTGCTGAAATGTTTACATAAACTTCTATCGACTGTAATTAGTTCAGATTTTTCCTTTCACAAACTTCGGAGATATAAAGGGGGGAATGGTTTTTTTTTTTTGACGTTTTCATCATAACTTGAAAACTAAGAGTTGTAAAAAATACAATTATATTTCGTCGCTTCATTCTTCAGATATAATTTGTTTACAAGTAGTAGTCCTTAATTCGCCAGGCAGACGATGCCATACCATATTGTACAAATAACTTGTCAAAATTGGCAATGGTACGATTGGCACAATATTTATTTATTTAAATTTTACGAAACACAAATTGCCGCAGGTGCCAGCTGAGTCAATGAAAGTCACTCCCGGGCTCTGTGTGCAAACTTTTAAGACACAGCTTTAAAGTTCGCTGTACTCTTAGTTTTGCTCTTAGCGACAATCCTTAGCGATTTATGTTTTTTTTTTATGAAAACTAGATCCAGACGCTGTAGCTATGGATACTTTATCCTTTGACCTGGACATTGTATGCGGTTCCGGTTCCTTTTATATTTGGGAAAAATTACTGATGACGAAGGCACCAGTATTTTGTGTTTTCACAAGGCCTTCTCTGCCTTTTAGCCCATCTTAATTATTTATATCATACAAAATAAGTGTCCTTCAACACTTGAAACTTTTATAATCCATATCAGAGTATACTGTTCCTTTTTAACTAATCTTACAGGTCCTGCGGGTAGCATTCACGCACCACTTGATCCTCTCGCTTGCACTGATGTTCTCTTGAGCTTCGCTGTCTGAGGCTCCTATTTAACAATATATGTCAAAATACGCTTTGGGTAACAGCTTGTCCCCAGAAAAAACGCAAACGTGTTTGATAGTCCTACAACCAACAACTACTGTTATTTTTGACAAAACAACGTGACGAGATGTTTGGTTCGTATGAACAGCTGTACAACGGCTCTCTTGACAATCATCGTTTGCCGTAATCTTTGCTACTTACTTATTAGGTGATAGAATTGGAACCAATAATTGGTTTAAAACCTTCTTCTACTGACAATCACAAGCCTAATCGGCCTAGTACTCGTAATAGTTACTTGGGACACACAACTAATAAGTAAATAAGTGTGTATCTAAATAGTCCCTTAATTTAGAGTTAATGATATAAAATAAAATGAACAGATCAGCGATTTCACTATATGCTCATGGGGCACAAAAATTTTCAATAATAAAAAGTGAATACTTATATTATTTTGCAAATAATGGAGTTGAGATAGCCATAACGTATTTAATCAAACTTCCACTGCGGGCTAAGATTAGCCGATATTGTTCTAATATTATTTAACTGAATATATTATGCACTCGTGTTCTGTCCATATTTTTGTTCAAAAAATAAAATCAAGAACTGCCAATGTAGGAAAATTGTAAATATCAATTAACATCCACGTTAATCAGCTTAAGCAGCTGTGATTTATAAGCTGGTTGATTTACCAGAAACACTATCTGAGAGAAGACTTGTCGACACATGCATCTTCCCCGGTTTGCAAAATTGCAACTCTCTCAGCCTCGACTCGTGAAAACAGCTGGCTGGACCAGCACGTCTAGCAATTTTATTAGTTTGATATATTAGACCAGTTCGTAGATGATTTTATAATATCAGTTGTATCGAATGAGTAACTTATTATATATGTTGATTTTTGTTGCATACTTGCTTTTGGTATAAATCAAAGGTTATTTATTATCTGCTTGGATCAGCAAATTACAGATTTTTTCAACGAATTACTATTTGTAATTCGTTGGCTTAGATAGTTAAACTAGAACATCTTGTATAGTAGTTATACAGTCGTTTCACAGTAACCAAACAAAACTTTGTTCTCTAAACATCTACTTGTAAACAAATTATATCTGAAGAATGAAGCGACGAAATATAATAGATGATCAAACGAACTCCAGGAGTGAAGTTCGATCGTTATTATATGAGTCGCTTCATTCGAAGATATAATAATATAACAACCCTCCCTCCCAAAAAACCAAACACTGTGTCACAAGTTGTGGTTTCCACCCAAATGCAAAGTTTTGTTTAAAGGTTCATAGGTACAGACTCTAAAAAATGAAGCGAATGTCAGCTACAGTGGTGAAGTGAACACGGACGGAAATCGTTTTAAATAAGAGAATCAAATGAATTACTCTTAAATGCGTGCATCGTCTGCCTGGCGAATTAAGGACTACTACTTGTAAACAAATTATATCTTCGAATGAAGCGACTCATATAATAACGATCGAACTTCACTCCTGGAGTTCGTTTGATCATCTAAAATATATTTTAGAATGTACAAGTAAAGCCCTTTCATATGATACCCCACTCGACCTAGTAGCGACAATTTAAAATTTTGCCCCCCCTTTTTGGGCCCCCTGTACATTAAAAATCAATCATATATTTTTTAAATTATTTCATGTGCAATTATATTGGGCAACCATATTCTAAAAGGATTCCAAATTTCAAGTCGATATCATACAGGTGTGACAGACAGACAGACAGACCGACAGACAGACAAAGTCGCACCATAAGGGAACCCTAAAAATTGTGTGTTTTGCTCGGCAGCAAATAGCTCCTAGTGCCTTAAAACCCTCGCTACGCTCGAGTGATTCCCATTACGTCTCATGTCCCAACGCACCATTTTGGTGCGTAATGGGAATTAAATATTTTATTTTATTTTTATTCCCATTACGTCCCACTTCGTTTTTATGACGTTTTATAAGGAAAGTAATGCTAACAACAAAAGTGTTTTCAAAATATTTATTACAATTTGATGTTTGCAAGATAGCGAAACACAGAATACAGCGTGTAAATTAAATAACGCAAAACATATCGGTTGGTGGCTCTGGACATAAAACTGAACAACTTTTGTTCTACGACTTTTGAAAATTCGCAAGAAATATTTTTGCTTTTTCATACAAATTGGCTTGGTCAGCTTATCGATTTGTATGAAGGAGCAATTTTTTGTTGCGAATTTTCAAAAGTCGTAGAACAAAAGTTGTTCAGTTTCATGTCTAGAGCCACCACCCGAAAGGTTTTGGGTTATTTAATTACCACTTTGTACACAAATATTGTGTAACTGGCTGTTGCCCGCGGCTTAGCTCGCGTGGATTTCGTATTTATGTTGTTACCGGTTTTCCGAAGCAATGAGATACTTTCCCGTCATTTCGGGGTAATTTTAAACTAAGGAAAAACAGGACTAACCCTGCGCAAATCAATGAGTATAATTCAAGATCCAGCTGAATTTTATATAATATACAGAAGTTACTCATAAACTACTCAGAACAGAGGAACTTAGCAGCAGTATCCTAATAAATGTAAAGAGAGAGATGAGAGACACCTTTATGTAATATTTCAAAACAGAGCCAATTCGTAGAAGTATTTGAGAAAAACTAAAACTCTCTCCCTCTCCCCCCTTCCTCTCCCCCTCCCCGTCCCTCTGTCTCTCCCCCTCCTCCCTCTCCCCCTCCCTCTCCCTCTCCCACATCCCCTCCCCCTCCCTCTCTCCCTCCCTCTCCCCCTTCCCTTCCTTCTCCCTCTCCCTGTACCTCTCTACCTCTCTACCTCTCTACATCTCTAACTCTCTACCTCTCTAACTCTCTGCATCTCTACCTTTCTACCTATCGACCTATCTACCTCTCTACCTCTCTACCTCTACATCTACCTCCCTACCTCTATCTCTCTACCTCTACCTCTCCCTATCCCTGGCCCTATCCCTACCCCTAACGCCAATTTAACCGCTATTCCTAACATAGAAACGACACCCATGTTTATTTTTAGACATTTCTAACCTATCGCACCCCAACCCCATCCCCAGGGGATGATGGTATTTCACGTCCACCACGTTGGATTTCAAAGTTGTTGTAGCTTTCGTAATCAGCGACCCGATAAACCATACAAACGACACCCATATTGATTTTTAGACATTTTAAACCTATCGAACCCCAACTCCATCCCCAGGGGGATGATGGTATTTCACGTCCACCACGTTGGATTTCAAAATTGTTGTAGTTTTCGTAATCAGCGACCCGATAAACCATACAAACGATACCTATATTTAAATATAATATTAAATAACAGTAAAATTAGGTCCAAAACATGATTATTATGCCAACTTTTAATGAAAACATATTGATGATGCTGTGATTTTACTGTAAAAAATATACTAGAAAAATATACTATCTGCCTTTTATTATAATAACTAAATAATTGTGAAAGTTTTGTTTCCGAATGTACTAAAGTTTCTATAATTTCTATAAAAATCGTTGGGCCGTACTGGGAATACAAAACTGAAATGTCCACGAACGCACCAACTTGGTGCGTAGATATTGGCACGTAATGGGAATCACTCCTACGCTCAGGATTATGCTTTATTTTTTTTCGCATCGCTCGTGGCTCAATCCCAGTATCCTTCGCTTGCTCTAGTTTCAATACAAGGCAGTCGCTAAATAACTAACTTAACTTCCCGTACAAAAAATGTTGATCAATAACAAACCGCCAGTTACCCAAAGCTTCTGTAAAGTTAAAGCTCCTTTAAGTCTGTTGCTGACTCTTTCTGTTTTGTTGACAAAGAAAGTAACAGCAATTGATTTAAAGGAGCTTTAAATTTAAAGATGCTTTGTGCAACTGGCTGAAAGTTACTTAAATTTCATTGGAATGTAGTCTAATTTTTTGTGCATTGTTGCAAAAGTCGTGGAACAGAAGTTGTTGCTTTTCACCTCACTCATATAAATAAGTTGGCAAACGGATGTCAGGGACAAAAAAATAACTGTATGTTTCAATAGAATTAGAATATGGTAAGTACTTCATTTAAAATATGTGTTTCAGTTATTTCGTAAACACGTCGAATATAATTGGTTATTATTATACAGTGTAACCGCCAATCACCGTATGCGAAGTCTGTTTCGTCGGTACCAAGCGGCCACAATTTACCGTCCTCTGTAGCAGCGTCGCCATCTTCCTTGTGGTCTACATTCACGTCGCTGCCTTCGTGATCTACAATAAGAATTAATCACTTAGGCCGGTATTTCACTGGAACACTGGTAACGCGACTGGTAGCGCGACTGGTTGCGCCACTGGTGTCCGTAACAAGACACCAGTAAAGACACCAGAATCGCTACACCCTGCGGCTACAGTATTAAGGGCTATATTTCACTGGGAGAGGTAGCGCCGCCAACCAATTTGGCGGCGCAACCAGCTCGGCTGCTGGTCGCGCTACCACTACCAGTGAAATATAGCCCTAATACTGTGGCCTCAGGGTGTAGCGACTCTGGTGTCTAGTTACGGACACCAGAAGCGCAACCAGTCGCGCCACCAGTCGCGCCACCATGGTGTCCCAGTGAAATACCGGCTTTAGTCATTAAAGTTTAGTGAATTTCTATCCTTTATGTACCTATGTTCCCCATCCTCCAGTTTATAACCCTATGACACCCACGGGTATGTACGGGATGGTAAAACCCAATTTTTTTGACTGTGCACTTCAAGCTGAGTGATTTTAGCCCCTAAAGCTATTACGGTAAGAATGGTACAAAATCCTATATGTCAAGCTCGATGTGCTCTTGACTTTACTTGCAAAAAATAAAATTAGGGTTATGCTGACCCTACCAACACTTCATCAAGCTAATATTTTGTCGGCTCGAAGTGCACAGTTATAAAAATCGGGTTATACCTACTATTCTTTGCCGGCACCATACGGGAAATTCATCGAGAATCCTCCAGCAGCATCCTCCTGTGTATCATACCATCTTACTTACTGCGGTCACCTACAAACGCAGCCCATGGTGCCAGCCGTAACGCTGACAAGCGAGGTGACTGTGGTACTTCCCCTCAACATTTTTCCAGCAAAAGCTAGAATTCTGGACGGAGCTCCCTGTCCTGTAGTGGACATTTCATGGGATGACCTTCATTCACCTGCTCTTGAAAGACAACTGTATGATATTTTGGACAAAACTCTGTTACTGGCTAATTACTCGCGAAGCACCGCACATTAACACGTCACTTGCAAAGTCAGCAGATTCCTGGATCGCGATCATTATTTGGAAGAGACCACGAAGAGACTGTGACTCATTGAAGATTGCGCAATGTAGCCGGGTTCGGACTCGTAACAGGCTGAATCTTTGTTTATGGCTGAATCATTGTTTACGGTTTTACTTAGCGTGACTTAGCTATATTTTTGAATCCACCATCATTATAAATGGCTAGTAAATAAATAAAAGTTAACTGCAAAAGTAGTTTTTTACTTTCGAGCGGAGCGAGAAAGGTATTGTATTCGTGAAAAAAAAAAGATTTTCTAATTTTCTCAAAAATGTGTTCTATATCACTTATACATCATAAAAAGTAAGTCTCCCAAAAATGTCCGTCCGTCGGTCGGTCGGTCGGTCGGTCGGTCGGTCGGTCGGTCGGTCGGTCGGTCCGTCGGTCGGTCTGTTCGTCACGCTTTGGCCTAGCGGCTAAACGAATAGTCCGATTGATACCATATTTTAAATTTAAGATTTTCTTGTAAATTCATCGAAGGATACTGAGTCGTTTCTTGCTGGCTCTCTTTCTGAGGGTAGCTATCATACAATGGAAATGAAAAATTGCGATTTGCTCAAAAACGGCTCAAACGATCTTGATGAAATTTTGCATGACCAAGACTCTCCATGCAATGTATCTTTCAGCAGTATCCATTGGTCTGTGGAAGTTCATATAAGGGGTGTTCCCTAACTACTAAAATTTAAAAATGCGATTTACTCAAAATCGGTTTCAATGAGCTTATTGGAATTCTAAATTGGTTATGTACCTGACTGCATATATCATTTAAACATTTGTACATAAATCTAGTATAGATAAGTTTGTATTTCCATATTATTTGTATGGAATTACAAACTTAAGTTTGCGCTTGGTCCTTATTTACTCTTTACTATCCGCAGCTCTTTATAATCTAGTAGTTAGAGCATTCGGCTCTTGATCCGGAAGTTCTGGGTTCGATTCCCGGTGGGGAATCGTATAACGCGAGAAAGTAAGTGCAGTGCTGCTGTACCATTTATTTTTATAATTCTGCCAAAAAAACAAGTAGTGTTTGCACTGATGTGTTTCGGTTTGAAGGGTAAGGGAGCCAGTGAAGTTACCGACAACGCGCTTTGCAGTCTTAATGGTATCAAATTGTGCCACCACTAAGATAGTGGGTTATTATGGGCAGTGGTGACCACTTACCATCAGATGTCCCACCTGCTCGTTCGTTTACTTGTTACGTAAGGAAAAATAAAAATACAGCCAAGTGTAGGTCGGACTAGCGCACTGAGGGTTCCGTACAAACCTGTACGTATACTTATAAGTAAAAGTTATGGTATTTTTATTACTAAAAACTTTATTATGTGATGTAATGTGAGTAACTAAAGTTTATATTTGAGTTGATTGAATGAAAGGTAAATTTCGGTTTACAATTTATGACGTATGAAAAAAAAAACAATTTATCATTCTCTTATTTTAGGAGTTACAGGGGGGGAAAGACACACATTTTACCACTTTGGAAGTGTCTCTCGCGCAATCTATTCTGTTTAAAAAAATATATATTAGAAACCTCAATATATTTTTTTTAAGAACTATCCATAGATACCCCACACGTATGGGATTGAGGATTTTTTTTTTTAAATTTCAGTTCTAAGTATGGGGAACCCTAAAAATTATTGTTTTTTTTTTCTATTTTTGTTGCAAAATCTTAATGCGGTTCACAGAATAGGTACATCTACTTACCAAGTTTCAACAGTATATTTCTTATAGTTTCGGAGAAAAGTGGCTGTGACATACGGACAGACAGACAGACAGACATGACGAATCCATAAGGGTTCCGTTTTTTGCCATTTGGCTACGGAACCCTAAAAAGTGTTAGTGTGTGTTAAGTGTGTTCATTAACAAAATATACTCCCGACGCGTTAACAAAGCACCGACGTAGGTACGTCATATTCTCGATTCGCCAAATCCTCGTTTTGTCAAATTTATGTCTTGTTAAAATAACACCAGGTATACGCTTGCATAGGTGTATTTTATCGATCTTGCAAACTTGCAATAGAGCTCTAACAAAAATGGCAACTTCCTACAGGAACCATGCATTTTTTTCGGGATAAGTTGCAGCCTATGTGTAAGTCCAGTGCTTGATCTACCTACCACCCAAATTTCATCGAAATCGGTTCAGCCGTTTAGGCGTGATAATGGAACAAACAAACAAACATCCATACTTTACTATTTATACAGTTTACAGACATACTTACCTACTGACAGACGGAGGCCTATTAACAGGGTCCCGTTTTACCGTTTTCGAACGGAACTCTAAAACATGATGACTGGACTCTGTACCCGCGATCCATGACTCTTATCAATAACCCACAAAACCACATCCCTTCCCAACTGATAAGTCAGTTACTGCAAGGACCAACTACTGATGTCACCTATTTTAATATTTGTTTATTATTATCTATTATTATTATCTATCATCTTGACCTTATCAATTTTAGAGCTAACTACAGGGTCGTTGGTAAATGTGTGCATACCTCTCAGGTTGCTCTATCTACCCATAAAACTGGACAATTTTCTCTAACGAACATAGGTCGAAATACGAAAAAAATTTTTCAACGTCTCATAGAAACTGCATCAGCTGATAGCGCATTTTTTATCGCAGGTAAAATTATTTTTTTTATTTCGTCCTTTGTTTTTAAGGAAAGTTGTTCAGTTTCATGCTTTCATGGGTAGAGCTACCAGTTGAGAGGTTTGCAGACATTCACCAAGGACCCTGTATACGGCTGACTCCAGGGGCGTATTTACTATAGGGGCAACTGGGGCACGAGCCCCAGGGCGGCGGACCATGAGGGGCGGCTCTAAGAAGTTTGAGAGGCGGCGGCGGCCGCCCCTCACACTTTTAATTTGAAATGCTTTTCACAGTCGTTAATCTTCTTCGATGTAATTTTTTTTAAATGCAATAAAACTTAAAAATATGAATGTTACGCTACTGCAAGCATGAAGTTTGAATAGCCATAAGCATTTCTGCTTTTATATTTCAGAAATATTACAATAGGTACATTAATTAATAATTACGCAAATAATTCATTATAACTTCATATTGCTAATTTTATATTTACTTTTTATGATGATATGGAACACATGGAACAAATGTTTGAGAAATTGAAAAAATTAGAAAAACTTTTTTTCACGAATACCTACTCGTACAATACCTTTCTCGCTCCGCTCGAAAGTAAAAACAGCACGTTAACAATGGATTTTCATACAATATTCCATCCCGCATTTGTTCGATTACTCACATATTTCTCGAAATATTTTCCGCACTTACATCAAAATGTATTATTTATTGTTCAATTTGCATTTTTGCTAAAAAACTTAGCGCTCGCTGCGCTCGCGTTTACTCGCGAAAGTAACCAACTTGCATTAATGTTAACGAGAAAATTCGCGCTCGCTGCGCTCGCGTTTTCATATGATTGTGTTACGACTTATCCGTCCTTAGACTTTCAGTATCTACGTACTTGGTAATGTAATGAACTCTGAGTGCGAAAGTCCGACTCGCAATTGGCCGACTTTTTCTCAACTAGAGGGGCGGAAAAAAATTGTGCCCCGGGGCGCCAGATTCCTAAATACGCCACTGGCTGACTCATTATGAGAAGACCTAAATTAAATACCTACATACAAGGTAAAATTTATTGGTTTTGTTCCCGAAGCCACAGTGACACAGCATATAGGGTGACTTTTAATTAGTTCTTGATAGCAAAAGATATGCATGTGCTCATGATACTGAACATTTTTTCCCAAGGAACATAGGTCGAAATACGAAAAACCAAATTTGACTTCCCATACAAAATGAGCTATCAGCTGATGCAGTTTCTATGGGAGGTCATAACTTGATTTTCGTATTTCGACCTATGTTCCTTGGGGAAAGTTGTTCAGTATCATGAGTACATTCATACCTCTTTCTATCAAGAACTAATTAAATGTCATCCTATATACACGCATCATGTCATCGCAATCAGTTCACGCGAACTGAAAGGGCAAGAACAGGAAACTAAATGAAACTTTCCATCAGGTGGCCCACCTGCTCGTTTGCTCACTTGTCAAATAAAAGAAACCGGGCAAGTGCGAGTCGGACTCGCGCCCTTAGGGTTCCGTACCTATCTACCATATAATATACTAGAAGCTTTTGCTCTTTGATTTTAAAAACTCCGCGACCATCCAACTTGACCCCTCTTTTATAGAAAAGTTCTTGAAACGAGAGCTCACCTTAATTGGTTACTATTAGTTGTGAGAAAAATTGAAATATTTAATGATTTTAAACTTTTCCCTTTATTTGTACTGTGAGTCCTATCTTCTTACCAAATTTCGGGAAGTACCCTGTAGGTTTTGCTTTTTTGCATAAATGTACCTATGGAGATGAGGACATAAAAAAACCCATATCTTTTGATTGCGTCGTTGTAAAAAAAAATTGTGAGGTTTATAGACTTTAATATTCGTTATCAATTTCAACCTGATACCTCTTCTCGTTCGTGAGAAAAAGGGTCTTGACAGACAGACAGACGGACAACAAAGTGATCCTATAAGGGTTCCGTACCTCAAAAGGAAAAAACGGAACCCTTATATTATAGGATCACTTTGTTGTCCGTCTGTCTGTCTGTCTGTCAAGACCCTTTATCTCACGAACGGGTAGAGGTATCAGGTTGAAATTAATACCATATATTAAAGTCCATGAACCACACAAGATCTGAATTTTTTTTTAAACAACGCAATTAAAAGATATGGCATTTTATGTCCTCATCTGCATACATTAATGCACTAAAGCAAAACCTATGGGGTACTTCCCGTTGACCTAAAATTATGAAATTTGGCAAGAAGCTAGGTCTCACAGTACAAATAAAGGGAAAAGTCTGAAATCATCAAACATTACGACTTTTTTTACAACTAATGGTAACCAATTGTGATGAGCTCCCGTTTCAAGAAAATTCATATAAGAGAGGTGTCAAGTTGGATGGTCGCGGAGGCGATTTTTGTTTTAGTTCTATTTTAAAAACGGTAACACTTACAAACTTGAAAATTGGTATGTTTATAGTGCATGTGCTATAAAAAAACAACAAATAATTAAATTTGGCCTAGCGCGTGTCGGACTCAAAAAATCTAGCACATTAACTTACTGAAATTTCAACTAATACAATTATGATTATGTGGTGGTACGGAACTCTCGGTGCGCGAGTCCGACTCGCACTTGGCCGGTTTTTTATTTTTAGGTACGGAACCCTAAAAAACTAAACTAAAACGACTTTCTCAAAAAATCCATATCAGTTAACAGTGTAACATGGTGATCTGTGACGGCCAGCTTAGCCCCGAGCGCAACTAGATGGAGCACTGCTGCAAATATAAGGTTTTATTTTTTAATGCAGGTTTCCATGCGTTTGTTTTCCGACCTTACTAGTTGAACCACGGGTAATCTTCTTACATACCTCCATGATACACATCGTGGCCGTTGGGCTTCCTGTCTGTTGGTTCTAGAAGTCCATCGTCAATGCCAATGCCCGGAGTAGAGTCAGTCAGCTTCTCATCACCATCCAGGTCATCCACTTCTGGACCTGAAAAATAATGATCTTTTGTAAGTAAAAATATATTCCTATATACCTACACACAAATAAAAAAAAAATATTGATCTAAAAAAATCGATAGTTTTTGGCAGAAGAGAAGTATTATTTTGGCAAAGGGTCATCGTGAGATGAAACATATTTTAAAAAAATTAGGGAACTCGTTTGGGATAACAAGAGATGTTGAAGCTACGTATAAAGGTGCATTGTCAAATTTATCAATAGTCGTATTTCAGAAATTCAGAAACAGCGTTCAGAAAATAACCGTGAAAGCCAAACTTATCCTGCACACGCTGTATCTCGAATCTGGAAGGTTTAACTCTACCTAATATCTACTACGGCGTTCAATAAGTAGTGAGAAATAATACCAGAAATAATATCTGGGTCATTCTCACTACTTATTGAACGCCGTAGTAGATATTAGAGTTAAAGATTCCAGATACAGCTTGTGCGGGATAAGTTTGGCTCTCACGGTTATTTTCTGCGCATGGGTGACAGGCATGAACGATTCGCTCCTCTCCCCCTACCTGCTGCACTCATCCCCGCGACTCATTTTTTGAGTTCTGCGCATAAACGGTCATAGCCAGAGTTATTTTATACGAGTGTACCTACTCACTAGCTACTAGGTATGGTATATGGTCCTTGCTAGCTACCGTTTTTTACTGTGTTTTTCAGTTTGTCAACCAGTCGGTCCAAGTTAGAGTTTTAGCTTACCGGCGAGTGGTGGTTTGGGTCTTTCTCTATCTGGCTCTAGCAGTCGTTGTGTGGGCACCGTTTCTGCATCGCTGTCTGGGTGTGGTTTGTCGTGGTGTGTCTGGAAAGGAGCGGTACAACGGACTTACATAAACAAATAATATAGCTTCATCATCATCATATCATCCGAAAGACGTCCACTGCTGGGTGTCTACTCTCAAAGTCCGATATATCGAAACGATACCATTCGAAACATGCAAATTCAAAACTTCGTCCCTTGACAATAGAGTAGAATATTGGTTGGATGAATTTTCAAACTGCCAGTAGTTAGCATCCAACCAATATTCTACTTTATTGTCAAGGGACGAAGTTTTGCACTTGCATGTTTCGAATAGTATCGTTTCGATATATCAGACTTTGAGAGTAGACACCCTGGACATAGCTAGGCCTCCCCTAAAAAATCCTTGACGACCGGTCCTGCTCTGCTCGTATCAATATGGCTTATTGCTAATTAATTAGTGATTGCTCTTTCAATCAAACACCTAACTTTATTCCGAAACTATTTCGGCATACATTGCTGGTCGAAGTAAGTATATTGGAATTAACCGACCTCCCAGCAATGTAGGCCGAATTAGTCTTTGAATTTGGCAAGGTGTGATTGCGGCATAACTTATTACTTATTTATTGACAGCAAAACATGTACATGTAAATACCTAGGCAGGTAGGTACTTGTGATTTTTCCAAAGAAACATAGGTCGAAACTTTGGCCATGGTCGTAGCTGCAAGAAATCTCTTTTAGAGATAAGCCCGCCTTTGTAAATGTCCTTTTGTATGTAACTTTCTGTAAGTATGTGAATTTGTGCAATAAAGAATATAGGGTGACTTTTAATTAGTTCTTGATAGAAAAAGGTACGAATGTACTCATGATACTGAACAACTTTCCCCAAGGAACATAGGTCGAAATACAAAAATAAAGTTTTGACCTCCTATAGAAACTGCATCAGCTGATAGCGCATTTTGTATGGGAGGTCAAATTTGGTTTTTCGTATTACGACCTATGTTTCTTGGGAAAAGTAGTTCAGTATAATGAGTACATGTGTATCTTTTGCTATCAAGAACTAATTAAAGGTCATCCTATACAGTTAGCGTTAAGCCGCTATCACACCTTCCTAAATTCAAAGATTAATCCGGTGTACAGTCAACCGCACGTCAGTAGAAACTTTTTCAACTCTTTTACCATGCCATAAAGTCCAAAAGTGTTTCTACTGATGTGCTGTTGAGTGTGCATGACTGATAGACTTGATTTTGTTTTTTTTAAATAGCACTGTATGCCGAATTAGTTTCTGAAATAAGGAAGGTGTGATCGCGGCCGTAGTCCTTCATTTTTGTAGTTAGTTTACAGTCAAGGGCAGGTCAAGCCTGTAACTGTGCGACTTCCATCTCTTCGCTGACTAAAATAAATTCGGTACAAAGTCCAATGTGTCAAGCTCGACGTGCTGTGCTGTGCGTATAAGACAGCTGTAAATTGTTGTGTGTGTGTGTGTTGAAGACACAGTCCTTATCAAAAATCAGACTGGATTGTCAAAAGAGCCAATGAGAATGTGGAATGTGTGCCAATATGTAAGTATTTAGCACAGGTAGGTACGTAATTACTCAAGTATTTATTTAGGTTAAGCTGACTATTGACCACAAACAAATGAGTCTAATGCAGGTACTTAGGTATTTAATGTCCTTGACATGTCCAAATGAGTGCCTACTTCCAACACTTAGTTTAATTTGTTTTAACTAATATTTAATCGGTTTTGAGTGGTCGACCGAAAACACTTGCACGCTAAGGAAAAGGAAAACTTTTTTAGGGTTCTGAACCAAAATAGTAGGAACCCTTAAAGCCGCGATTACACCTGCTTGAATTTGACGACTGAATAAGAAATCTACCTAGGAGGCTACGTTGAAAAAGACGTTTGTGAATTCAGACTTCTAGCTAGGAAGCTAAGTATAAAAAGTGCCTACTAATACAGTTGCTGAATAGTGATGTTCCGATAACGATAGTTTCGCTGTCGGTAGTTAATCTTGAAATACAGTAACTCTGTTGAACAGCCTTATCGAAAATAATTATTGTACAATAAAATGCTATCGATTGTTAAAAAATGGCTGATACAACCTCAAGACAAATACAACCGATAATTGAAAGAAGAAAAAATTACAGACAAACTTATTTGCGGTCTTAAAGATGGGCTTTTATTGCTTTTAAAAATACTACAGGAATATCGAATCCCTCGAAGCGAGAGTCTGCCTCGCAATTGACCGTTTTTTTTAATATAAGTATATTTTTGTTCGATATGTTGAATTAATCATTCGCACTTGGACATCACTAAACATGCTAAGTCCCTTCAAGTAAAGGAGTTAGAAGGTTTAGTGATGTGAAAATTTTGCGAATGATTAATTCGAATCGAACAACTTGTCCATGCAAAATAAAAATAAAGCATTATCTTGGTTTAATAATAAGTACTAAAAATAAACTTAAAAATTCACTATAAAAAAATTGTATACGACTGTTCGGTTGAGTCAAGGAGTGATCACAGCTAGCTGGATTCAAAGACTAATTCGGCATACATTGCTCGTTGAAGTAAGGATACTGCAATAACATAACCAAGCCTCCCAGCAATGTATGCCGAATTAGTCTTTGAATCCAGCTAGATGTGATCGTGGCTTTAATAGGCTGACAATACATTTCCGTGATGTTTTTATTTTTATTTACCTTAAATGGACAAATGAGACCTGAACATTGCCGTGCCAAATCTTATGAATGAGAGTATTTATGATCAAACAAAAACAATGGCTGTGGTAAATGAAGTGGATACATTTTTTCTCTTTTTCTACTCTTGCAGGTGCACATAGTCATTCACCGTAACTGAACAACTTTCAGTAAATAAAACTATCAGCCTCTTCAATACTCTTCATATAAAATTGCAAATGGACAGTTTAGCCACGATCACATCTAGCTGGATACAAAGACTAATTCGGCATACATTGATGGGAGGCTTGGTTGTGTTATTGCAATATCCTTACTTCAACGAGCAATGTATCCCGAATTAGTCTTTGAATTCTGCTAGGTGTGATCGTGGCTTTTTTGTGGAAAAGAGGATTATTTTAATATTTTCTGAAAGTTTTATTTACTGAAAATTATTCAGTTACCTTGACTGACCACGCCCTTTCAGTTTTCGGAAACCAGTCCCTTAGACCATGTATTGGTCAATTTAATTTCGATGCGAACACGGAATTAAATTAAAATTAATCATTCGCACTCGGACATCACTAAACCTCCTTACTCCCTTCAAGTAAAGAACTTAGGAAGTTTAGTGATGGGTAAATTTTGCGAATGATGATGAACAACTTGTCGATAAAAAATAATTATTATTCATGGTGTAATAACAAGTACTAAAAAAAAATTAAAAAATTCACTATAGATTACCATCGATACTTGAAAGGTTCAGATATTTTCTATACGACTGTTCAGTAGAGTTAATAAACCTGCTTTGCGACAAAAAAAATCGTAAAAAGAACTAGGTAAAGGAGTGATCACACCTAGCTGAATTCAAAGACTAATTCGGCATACATTGCTGGGAGGCTTGGTTATGTTAATTGAAATATCCTTACTTCAACGAGCAATGTATGCCGAATTATTCTTTGAATTCAGCTCGGTGTGATCACTCCTTTATTCTACACTGCGCGTGGCTTGACACGAAGTACGAACTTGGTCGGTTATTTAGTATCGATTATTACCGGTACTTTTAAGAATTCGATATTCTCGATATTTTCTATAGGAATATTCGGTAGAGTTACTGTATTTTTAAAATTCAACCATCGATCTCATTATCGCAGCAACACTGATTCAATAATTTTCAAAATTTACGGTTTGGTTAGGTACTCAATCAATCGCCAGTTAAAGCGCGACGGAGTCAGATGTGTCCGTGTAGAATACTTGACTAGTGCAACACTGTTAGTTTTGAATATAGCGGTCTTTAATTGTTTTTCTAGTAGGAGCGCTTGTTTTAAGTAAAAAAGTATACCATCAGTTAGGCCATTATTTTTTGTTCGACAAGTTGTTCGATTCGAGTCAATCATTCGCATTTGCCCATCACTAAACCTCCTAACTAAGGGCTCCCTCCCGCACACGACCGAGAATCGGTGGGCGATTATCGGCCAGGACAAGGACGGAAGATTCAGGTGATAACACGTCAGAGCGGGATGCCGACAAAAAATCGGCCACCGATTCTCGGTCGTGTGCGGGAGCCCTAACGTATAGCACAACTAGTGAACTGACTATGATCCCTACTATGTTGATGTTTCTTAATAGTGATGTACAATTATTTCAAGAAGCAACAATCGAAATATTCGAATGTACTACTTAGTACTATCCAAATAATCTTTTATCATTCAATTGTTATTTTTCATTGGAATCATTATTCGCTTTTCGTACGATTTTGAATGAAAAATTTATTCTAACTAAAAGAATGAATAAAGCACTCAAATTCTTTGTGTTTACTTGACTGGTGCAACCTAATTTTAATTCCTTGTTTGTTTTTTAGTATACCGGTAATTCTGTGGTTTTTTTTGTAGTTATTCTAGTGTTTTTCTATACAACATAAATTAGCCCTTATTAATATTTTCCGTACGATGAGGTGTTCTATTCGTATTGGCCCTTCACTAAAGTTCCTTTCTGCGTTGCTTACTATCATGCTTACTCAGTTAGTGACTTACTAAGTTCCATCTTTCTACCTTCCTTTCCTACGTAGGAGACTAACTGACTTAGTGTGTGGATTCAGTCAGGTGTGATCGGCCCTTAAGCCCGCGTCACATAGAGGCGGTAGCGGAAGTGTTCCGGGCCGGTATTTTTTGTAAAGTATGAGTTCTTATGCACCCTGTCACATTGAAAAGCGGTCGCGGCGCGGTATTTTGTTCCCGCCAAACCGCCCCGGACCGCTTTCGCAATCATACCGCCTCTGTTTGACTTGAGCTTTATGGTGCGACTTAGGGCTCCCGCACACGACCGAGAATCGGTGGCCGATTATCGCCCAGGACAAGGACGGAAGATCCAGGTGATAACACGTAAGAGCGGGATGCCGACAAAAAATCGGCCACCGATTCTCGGTCGTGTGCGGTAGCCCTTAGTCTGTCTGACAGTCACACCCGCGGAAATAGACGTAGGTATAGGTAAAGTCAAACCATCTCAGAAACTACTCAAGAAATCCTATACTATTAAACGAGCAATATTTGTATATATTTGTAATAGGTTTCTCGAAAACGGCTCTAACGATTTCGATGAAATTAAGTATACAGGGTTTTTGGGGGGCAAAAAATCGATCTAACTAGGTCTCATGTCTGGGGAAGTTCGTTTTCACAGTCTTTTTTAATATTTCTTAGCGCGTTTTAGTGCTTTCAAGAAACTTACAGCGCCATCTGAGTAGCATAAGCTTGCTCACCCGATGATATTTTAATGTTGAGGTGGCCATTATAGAGCGAAGCTCGGTCGCCTAGGTACTACTTTTAAAATATGCTTGCCCAACTTTATTACAATTAAAATATATTTTATTATTATTGTAAATGGGGCCAAATAGGGGAACAAAATATTAAATTGTCGTTACTTGGGTGTCATAAAAGGGATTTACTTGTCAATTCCAAAATGGCGGTGGATCCAAGGGGAAAGAGGGCAAGTTACTGAAAACGGCAAGAAATAGGTAGGTAGGTATATTATCTGAGCTGAGAGCTGAGATCCCGGAAGGACCCATCAAAGATTGAAAAGTTCCATTAAAAGTGCGTTTAGAAGACGGTTAAAAAACTTCAATACAAAAAAAACTTTAACGTTAGCCTGACGTGATCTAATGCATTAATTTAACTTTGTTAAGTTATTATTATTTTTTAATGGCATGTTGTATACCGTTAGAAAGAAGATAGACTAGAGAACTTTTAAAGTAGGTAATCTGAACATCGCATTTAGTTTTTTTAGCCATTTAAAGTTGAATTTTAAGCTTGTTTTTACCGGTTTTAGAAACTATGAGAGTTGTAGGAACTAACTATTTTGACAACTAATATTGGTACGAAAAATACACAACCATTCGTAATTTTCTGTTGAATTGCGTACCTAACTATAGCTCGAGTAGTACCATATATATATTACCTTCATATCCACATACCTATAATATATTCTTGAACATGACCTTCAAAATTCGTAGGTTGAAGATCTCTAAGTTTACATAGAGCCAATTATAGGTACATAGTAGATGTACTTGTGATCGTACATAATACAGTTTTTGTGTATTACCGACTGTATGCTAAACAGATACCGAAGACAACGCGTGTAGGCGGGGGCAATGACCCTAACCTTGAAATTGCACTGATATGACAATACCGAGAAATACGTTTAATTTCAAACCGTCTCCTACTTAAAGAATAGGTATGCTAGCTATTAATGTCAAGCAAATGTTTTGTAGAAATTGTAGAGCCACCTTAGTTTGAAGAAGCCCAAGGAAGAAGCTCTATTTGTACCATCATACCACTGCCGGCTTAGCATGCTGCCTGAAGGAAAATATATATCGAAGAAATGCCACTTTATTTGAGTAATTATGTCATCTAATCTATTACCTCCCAGCGCGAAGAAATGTCAGTGGAGGAAAATGTTTAGCAAATCCACAAATTACGTTTTTGATATTTTAGACAGAGATAGCTTTATAGGTACACCTATACATTTAGCCATCCTTGTTTTTCAAAATGTGTCGCAAAAAAAAAGTGACCATGCTTAAAGTCTTAAATGTATTGGCCTAGATAAACTGACAACTGCAGCGTGCTAAGCCGGCAGAATATACCTACCTACAGGGTGTCCCAGTGTCCCCACAGAATATTATATTATAATAAACAAGTGTGTCCCACGTCCCACGGCTATGCCACAAGGAGGGAAAGTGAAGTACCTAGGTACTAACCTATTTTACTTTCCCTCCCTGTGGCATACCTTAAACAAGTACTAAAGATAGCAAATAGGTACTCAAAAGAAACATCACATTATGATTTTTGAAAATAAGCTTGCCACACCTAGAAATCGAACCCATGGATACAGACGAAAAAAATAAGACTCTTTACTTTTTAGCACCAATCGACAGGGATACTGTATGTAGGTAATAGTTACGTGATGTTACGCGCTATGCCTGATAATGCCTGGAGTTTTTCTTGACATTTGTCACCTACGTTCTTTTGACGATTTTGCATCAATGCTATTATTTAAAAAGCGTTGTAGGATGGAACCCTCCTCGTTGCGCGAGTCCTACTTAGTCAGATTTTTCTTTCACATAGCAGAGACTCAAATTCGCAGAAACCTGTCTGCACGCTAACCTGTTAGGCAGGCAAAATAACGGAGAGTCTGTACGGTTGAAACTATACGGTCTTCTTCTTCTTTCAAGTTGGTTCTGGCATGATGTGTTTATTCATTGTTGGATGGACCTGTGGTTGAACCAATACTCCGCCACACAGGCAGCACTATCGGTGGCATTGTCAAAGAATATATAGGTAATATTATGCTAATGCATTGTAAATGTCCTCGCCTGAGTAGGTGGACAGGCAGGTCAAAATATCCGCCATCGTTTGCGAAGAGAATCTTCACTTCTTCAGAATATTAAGGGTAGCAAGGAGGTCCAAAATCTTTGAGCTACACAGACAAGCTAACCTGCGCCAAAGTCTGGGCAAATGTGCTGTCAGCTGATGCAGTTTGTATAGGAAGTTGAAAAGATTTTTTCTTATTTCGACCTATGTTCCTTGGAAAAAGGTATTCAGTTTCATGGACAGAATGACCTCTTAAAATGTCCGGGGTGATAAAAAATAAAGGTGTATAGTATTACGGAACCTTAGTGCACGAGTCCGACTCGCACTTAGCGGGTTATTTTTAAATTACCATGGCCATTAGTAACTTCCGGAAAAAAAAGCGTGTTCTGTGTCCGCGCGTTTAACTAGAACTTCCGAGTTCCGACTTATCCGACTATGTATTTGATGGATTTTCCGAATTAAATTCGAAATAAAAATTTAAAAGTGGGTTGAAACATTTTAGAGGACTGAATCACAACGGGAAACCCGGCCGCAAGGTCGCCAAAGCGGCGCACGCACCGATGAAACATTCGTGAATCTTTCGTTACGCGTAATTCCAAGATTATTGACCGGCGAAGCGCTAACTTTCATCAATTCTGGTTGCGTCTAAATCCAAATCCCAGTTGTAACCCTATTTCATTCAGACAGACCAGATATTTAAAGCCTTTCTAAATTCAGAGACTAACTCGGCATACATTACTGGGAGGCATGGTTCTGTACTTGGTTCTTGCATTTAATCTTTGGTTCGGACTCCTTGCTCCGCTGTCAATTCCAATATCCTTACTTCAACGAGCAATGTGTGCCGAATTAGTTTCTGAATTGAGGAAGGTGTGACTAGCGGCTATACTTTATAGAGAAGTGGTTTAATTTGCTTGGTTCTATAATTCCAATATCCTTACTTCAACGAGCATGCCAAATTAGTTTCTGAATTAAGGAAGATGTGATCGTGGCTTTAGGGTTGATAACTCTTATGGCTCCTAGAAGTCTGGGTATGAAACTACGAATCCAACAAACTTTTTGTGATGCTGGCTCAAAAATTAATTGTGCCACGACGAAGTCAACTGAAAATCTCATACATACATACATAACATCACGCCTCTTTCACGTCGGGGTAGGCAGAGACCACAGTCCTCCACCTGCTACGATCTTGACATACTTCCCTTGCTTCCTGTACTTTCATCAATCCTTTCATACATGCTCGTCGGTTTAGGGTACTTTTAACCTGGCCTTTATTCAGAACGTCCTGAATTTGGTCCTGGTACGTTCGCCTAGGCCTTCCCCTTCCAACGTTTCCATTCACTCTCGCCTGGTAAATCTCTTTCGTCAATTCGTTCATTCATCCTCTCTACATGACCAAACCATCTCAGCATCCCTTTCTCGATTTTGGTCACTACGTCTTCTTTTATGCCACACCGTTCTCTTATCACACTATTTCTAATCCTGTCACTCAATTTAACACCAATCATACTCCTTAGCGCTCTCATTTCCACTGCATTAATTCTACTTTCATGCTTCTTCTGCCATACCCAGCTTTCACTGCCATACATCAGTGTTGGTACTCTCCTAGATATAATAAGTCATTTTCATGTTTCTCCTAGATATAATAAGTGGTTCTTATTATTTCGGATTTTCAAAAGTGCACTTTCGGATAACCGTATTACTACAACCGCTTAGGTACACACGACCGCACGTCGGTGAAAACACTTTGACTGCCGTGCCGTGCGTACATATACGACAATGTTTTTCTTCGATAAATCGATCAGCAGATTTCTCGTAAGATATTTGTAACTTTCTTCCTATCGATGCTGTGTTATATGCTGCCTGCATGTGTTTTGTAAATGCATGAAGTGCGTTGAAGAGAAATCGCAGCGTACTTCAAGCGGAAGAAATGCGCATGCGATGCTGAAGGACTGAAGATTGAACATTGCGCAGTACTTCTTATAAGAAAAAAAATATTTTTCTCGTACAGAAAGTGCATTCCATGAAAGAACAGTAGGTACGTTGACCAAACAAACTCTATCATAAGTATGCAATGTTAAACTTATGTAATTTTCTAATTAATAAAATTTTTCTGATTAAGTAGTTGTTAATGGCACGTCACGTAATACCTGGAACCTGGAACCATATTACCTCCTACTTACAATTTATTAGAAAGAAAGAAAGAAAAACAATTTATTCAATGCACGACAATGAGTGTTATAAACCAAATAGGATGTACACAGAATATCGTGCGATGAAATGGCACTAGACTCAGCATATATTAGTCATCATCATCTTAAAAGTTCATTTACCTGGCGCTCTTTGAATGAGTTAATCGGATGTAAACTTACTCTACATTTTTTCTTAATTTTTATTTTCAATGAAACATACTGTTTAAATATTATAATAGATATAATGGGTATTTAGGGAGGTACTTACTACCTCTTACCTCTTGCTCATGTTTCCTTTCGTTTATATGTCGAATTTCTGGTCTTCCAGCTCTTGTTGATGTAGGGTTCCCAATCATTTCTACATCAATCAGATCCTTTGGTCTTGAACTAATTCTCCCTGGAGATGAATCTTTTTTATTATCCATTGTAGAGGAACAACGTAAGTCAAACTGATTTCAAGTCACTAAAAGCACGGTGGAAATTGCACTAGCACTAACACGTGAATTTAAAGCGAGCGCGCGTTCTGTACGGTACGAGCGATTCAACTCACGATCGGGCCAACACTGAACTGAACTACCGTTTAATGAGTTGATCTCTAAAAATATCTTGCCTCAGCGTCATGAATCATGATAAATAATTAGGTACATAGTCTGTCAAATATATGAACTTACTTGAAGCGTTTTGTTGTGTTAACTCAAAATAAGGTTGCCTTGTCATTTAGTTGTGGTCATCTTTTGACCGTCAGAAGCTCGGATGGTTGGCTGCTTGTTCTTCGAAAGCACGTAGGTATGCCGTTGGTCCTGCCCCGGCTACTGTCTCAAATATTGTTTCTTTAGGCAAAATGCCTTCAGGTGGTTCTAAAAATTTGACAGAGAGTTAATTAAAATAATTAATTAGGCTACACCAGGTTACCTATAATATGCTACAATTAAATAAAGTTTGGGGGACAAATATTCGGGGACAATTCACACAAAGTCGCCTGATCCCACACTATACAGGGTGTAAATGCAAAAGCGTGCTTCATTATCAGACCACGAAACTGAACATCTCAAATCTTCAACTGACGATAGTACATTTTGTAAGGGGAACTCAAAAAAATCTGCGATTTACAGCCATATATGTTTCTTTTATTTGAAAAAGTTGTTCAGTTTCGTGGTCTGCGAATACTTTTGCATTTACACCCAGACCAAGCACCCAGAAGACAACGCCTGTACTATGGGTACCAGGCGTAGCTCCTCCAAGGGTAGGTACCAGAGACTAATATACATACACAAATAGATAAATAAGTCCTAGACACAGAAAAACACATGTGTTCACCATAAAAAACTTTGCCCTGGCTGGGCGGAAATCGAACCCGCGACTCATTCACAGCACAGCGTAGAAGCACAGAATACATAATAGTAAACAAGTTTGTAGAAGGCAGAATCACTACCAACCACGCCAACGGGCCAGTCTGCTGTAATAATAGAGTTCACGAAAGATTGCCCCGTTTGGTGAGCAAACATATTGCAGTTAAGAAAAGGTTTCTCTTCAATAGTGTAATTTCCAGTATCTTTTGAAAGTTCAACTAGATGGCGCTGCTGATCTATTAGGAAAATGGGAAATGGAAACACAGACACTAATCGATCACCCAGTATGAAAATGATAGTCTGTTTGATTGCTACTGTCAAATCTCTGTAATAAATTTTCTTCTTACTATCCATCTCTCTCATCATTCTGCTTTAAAATTAGAGACCTACAACAAGGTTGTAGAGGCCAGACATGTTTTAACTAAGTAAAATGGATTCACGTTAAATCGGATTCTTTCAGGTTTTAATTTTTTCTGTTTTTTTTTTAGTATTAAACCAGCAAGTGTTGTAACATTTTGGAATCCTGATTAAAGGCGCTAACTTTTCATGTCGCTTGCCAAAGTGCTCTAGTACGTTTTTTTTTCAAAGGAGGCCCTGTCAAAGTCGAGAAATTTTAAAAATTATGAAGTCATGTTCGGCATAAAAGTGTTATTTCTCGAAAACTTGGGGCAGTTGTGTTATTATTCTCTAGCTCTCTTATTTATTTATTGTATTTGGAACACAGCTAGTTCCAAATACAATAAATAAATAAAATAAAAAATAAAATTATTTTTGACTGTAATTACAGATAATGTTCTTCAGGATTATGAAAACATAATTTAAACGACAATAATAACGAACATGAGCGACAGTAACCGTTAAATGGTTACAGTATTAAGATTTTCTCGGTTTTTTTTTAAACGCTTTATATTTTTAAAGTACCTACAAGGTATGGATTTTTTTTAATTTTCTGATAATGATTACCATCTATCCTATCGCTTCTTTGCGGCTTGACGTTGATTTTTGGGAAGAGACTTTTTGGCGGGAACTCGACATGGGCGTTTGCCTGCTTAATTGAAATTTTGTTTTTTTGTGCATTTAGTGATTTAGTGGATAATAAAGATAGTGTGTTATGCAGTAAATTTACTACGGAGTGCGCAGCTGATGAAGATTTCAAGTGATCTCGTGTTTAAGCCCCGTTTGTGTTGTCCCAAAAAGTCACGAACATTTTCCTTCGTAAAGTTCACTATCGCTTTACGAGGGGAGCAAAAAGAAAGATTAAACACATCAGACATGGCTGTATGGGCTTTGTACTCTTTGCCTTTCCGAAAGGAAGAATGAAACAAAAAAAAAAAAAAAAAAATTTTTGGGAAACTGTATCAAGGAGGTTTTAATCCACGCTAAGGTTTTAATCCACGCTACGCTCTAGGAAGGAGAGATGAATGGCCAAAAAAAGCGTGACGACGAGTATATCCAATAGTCGCGGTGGCATCTCTTTCACACAGTAGGGTGACCTAACTATTTTACGCTTGGGGATGTAATATTATTAAAGCCCTCTGGAACAGCAGCTTCATTTTTAATATTTTATTTGGCAGGATATTATCCTTTAGTTTCTACCTGATAAGTTGTGCTTCCCTCGGCAACAAAGTGTTTCGTGTCTTAAAATCCTCGCAGCGCTGAGGATTCTTCTTTAGAACCACTCGCTTGGCTCGTGGCTCAATTAAAGAGTCATAGAGGTAAATGAAGTCAAATCCGTTTGGTGCCGGCAAAGTATAGTACCAACTACCAACCCATCTCCACCCGTGGGTTTCATGGGGTGTCATGTACAACATGAGAATATTATTCAAGCATGGTACGTGCATGTCATGAATATTATTCAAGCATGTCATGAGTACCTTGGGCTCAATTCTTGAATAACACCGGATGATAAATAATTATCATCCGAAAAATTTAAAAAATTTCTTTACAAAAGTGCAGAATGATATTCGTAAAATATAAAGTAGTGATTGATTGTTACTTTTCATGTATTATGGTTTACATTTTTAACAGATTATCAGGGTACATTTGATATTTTTTTATGTTTAAAGTGAGCAAACGAGCAGGTGGGCCACCTGATGGTAAGTGGTCACCACCACCGCCCATTATTATTTGATGTCTCAAAAATTATATTTTATTACTCGGTAATATTCAACAATTGGGTCAGAGTTTTTTCAGCAGCAGCATTCTTTTTGTTTGTTTCCAAAATAAACCTTTTTTCATTTCTTTCTTCTTGCTTTCCAGAAAAGCCCAGGGAATTCTTGAAAATCACCGGGTGATAAAATATCACTTTTGAGACTTTAAAAATTCACATTTGCGTTGATAAACTGTTGAAAGGTAAATCAGAATACATGAAAATTAACAATAAAGGACTCCTTTATATTTTAAGAAGATCAATTTCAACTTTTGAAAACAAAAATCTATGATTTTTAATTTTTTGAGTGATATTTTATCACCCGGTGATATTCAAGAATTGTTCTCCAGGTACGTTGCATGCCTCATCATCAAGAAGCAAAGCAATTAATAAAATTTGACGTGTATTTTATGATTTATTGTTTATTGATAAACAAAATTCATTATAGGTACGACATGTTACAAAATAATCGTACAAATATAAGATTTTATTTCTTATTTCATTGATTCAGTTCTGACTTTACATTTTTTTTCACTCACATGGAATAACAATAATTTGAAAATATGGACTGGCTGTTGAACTTTGCCTCATTTATACGTTTCTAAATATTATGGCCCAAGTTTTTGTCACTATCTTTTTACTGAAATAAACTATCAATACTCACAAACATTAAAAGACTTAAAACCAATATGTTGTTCATTCTCACTACTTATTGAACAGCCCTCGCAACATCAGCTGTCACTCTGTCCATCTATATTTGCGATCCGTCCGGCTGTCCGGGAACAACAGGTCGATACAGGTTTTTGTTGGTATTCTTCTAAAAACTCATCATCAACCAACTTCATTTGGGCCTAATTGCGAGCCACCTACTTTTTAACCGACTTCAAAAAGGCGGAGGTTCTCTATTCGATCGTATTTTTTTAATATTATTATTTTAAATGAATGAATCATTCTTACCTACCAAGTGACATCTGTCCACATCTGAAACTTTTTTAAACAAATTCCAACCCAAGGGCATCACATAAATTCTCTCAATAATGCCCGGAACAAAACTTTGATGCTGACCGTAAATGGCTCGAAATATCTATCGCGAGGGAGCGCAGGGCAGGCGCGTGAATTATTGGCTTCCCGCATGTCGTCAATAAGAACGCAGAAAATAACCGGCAGCATCAGATGTACTATTTTCCTATTATTGTACAACAGTACAGGTTCCGTTGTTTTGTTTGATTTTCTTTTTAAACTAATGCAAGCTGTTTTTCTCTTTCATGTTTAGATTCAGATATCTTCATCATAATGTTATTTCATCATAATGTTCTTTGGGATAAGTTGTTCAGCTTTATGGGCAGATTCTGCAGATTCACATCCCACAATACTGATGTGGTTGTACCTTTTTAGTTTCCTTTGTGTTCAAATATCGTACATTACAGCCACCCTACTTCATACGTAAAACAGTTCGGCTTTTTCATAGAAAAATTAAAGGAATAATGGATACCCATAGAAGAATATTCCGCAAATAGCATAACTATCAATTTTGCAGACATTTACTCTACAATATTTTACTGTTTTTGCAGAAAAAATACGCGATTTAAAACAAAATTTAACATGACATAAAAATGTGTCAAAGACGGGGATACCAGTAATGTATTAAAAACTATTACCAAAAAGGTTGATGACGAATGAAGAAGTACATAACCTGCTTGACCTTAAACAACACAATTAGATCAAAAATATTTTATAGAGTTTCCGAGATAAATCACAAAACTAAAGCACCCGAAAATATTATTTTTTTAAGATTTAGCTCTAAAAAGGTTTTCTATATGAAAACCAAGCATAATGTCAAAATATTTTTTCACCTCCAAAGCTCGGAAACATTTGTTTTGTCGGTTAAATTCTGCGGCCAAAAGCGATTTTTGGCCCCTAGCGGGCAAAAGGTTTTTCTGCGGCCAAAAGCGATTTTTGGCCGCTAGCGGGCAAAAGGTTTTTGAAATTCGAACGTGATGCAGTATGGCAGACCTCCACGCTGCGGTACTGGCTGCTTCCTCGCTTTAGTGAGGTGAAAAATTTTGTGTTTCGCTCGGCAGCAAAGTTTTTTTGCGTTTCGTGCCTTGAAACCTTCGCTACGCTCAGGATTCTTCTTTTGAACCACGAGCGAATCCTTCGCTTGCTCAGGTTTCAATACAAGGCACTCACGCCAAATAACGCTTTTGCTGCCTTGCATAACAAATAACTATTTCCTACCAACCCGCAATTTCATTTTGCTATGGCAACTGTGTGAGCGTGACACAACCGCGACTAAAGAATTGACCTCTCGCTCGGCACAATTTCTCTTCTTCGCAAATTACAGGAATTTATACCGTATTACAATAGACGATTGACTAAATTTGTGTAGCAAGATTTTTGCATTAAACACTCCTTCCTAGAGCGTAGCGTGGATTAAAACCTCCTTGGATCCTACTAATGAGAGGCGCTGTCAAAGAATTTATATGAACCTACCGGTTCGATGGGCGCTACCAAAGATTTCGGACCTCCTTGCTTCGCTCGAAATAGATACCTTGCTAATTTATTTTACTATGGGATGACATCTGCCAACATGTCCCAAATTTTTATGTCAAATCATCAATGATCACTAGGAAATATTCAAAATAACCCGTCAAATCCATAGAACGACGCCTTCACTACCTTGTGACGAATTATTTCTTTAATCCTCCTTCTAATTACCCTTATTTTTCTGTGGGCGCTACATATCAAAATTATCTGCAGTGAGTGAGCCCACAGTAAGCCGTAGCTATAAATTCTGAATGAAACGAAATGCAACGAATGACGTCAAAACAACTGGCATTGACATTAGTGACATTCATGCATTGAGTGACGTCTTAGCAGTGTGACCATTTATGGCAGATTAAGCTTTTGTGTCGCTTATTATGTTATCTTAATAGGGACGAATGGAGAAAAAAGAGGGAGGCCTTTGCCCAGCAGTGAGACAGCAACGGCTAAATAAGATAAGAAGAAGATTATGTTGGCGCAAAAAGCAGTATTAGGAATCTTAATTATTTATTGTTTGCGGAAAATATTATTTATTTCTTGAATATTCTTTTAGATATAAACAAAACAAGATGGAGCAAAATGATATTAGACCACATTTTTAAATTTTTCCTCGTATAGGCACTACAAAGAAAACGAAAAAAAGGGGCCAAGTGCGAGTTGGACTCACGTACTGGGGGTTAAGTAAGGTAAAAATCAGCGGCGTATTTGCAGTCTGGGCGGCCCTAGGCGGTATATTTTTAGACGACCCAAACTCTTTTGCTCCTTTCGCTCGCCTATGATCAATTTTATTGAGCCTTTACCCATATTATTTAATTTACTATCGTTTCGTTTTTATAACAATTTTAATTAAGTAACTTTACAAAATTATTATAAAATAATTGAATATTATTTTGCTTTTTGTTATTATAATAAATAATAAAAATATAAATAAAAAATTATAAATCAAATCAATTTTATGTGAATTAAATTTTATTTGAAAGATATTTAAGTGAAATGATAGTTATATGGCAAATGTTAGTATATAAATGTTAATAAATGTTACGTTATATCAAACAAAATATAAATTATCATATAATAGTTGTTATTATGGAACGTTTAATTGAATGTTATTGAAAAGTTGATATACGAAAAATATTTATACAAACCCGCTGAAGTAACGACCGTTTGATATTCAGTTGACAGCGTCGATGCTGTCACAGACTACTTGAATTTGGCAATTTTTTTGGCATTTGTTCAATTTTGTTCTCTATTTTTTTAATGGTCGGTATGGCCACTTGCACTGGTGACGTAACGTAATTTGAGATCGTTCGTTTCAGTGTAATTATGTTCCTTGTTTCGTTTATTGGTTTGTTGTTACGATTCGATGTAGCATTATAGTTAAACTCTTTATTTGTTACAACAAGTGAACATGGAAACTGCTCAGGACTTGGACTCTCCGTTTAGCGACGACGACGGCGAAGCACCTGTGTGGCAAGAGCGAAGAGAGCCCCTTGGCGCTCCGAAAGAGAGCTTGTGCGATGAAACAACACAGGAACTAACCCAGGGTGACCGTCTACACGCTCTGGAAGAAGAACAAGAAATTCTATCATCGTCCGTGTTTTCTCTTACGTCTCATTTGGCGCAAGTCGAATTTCGTTTACGGCAGATCCTAAAAGCGCCTAAAGAAGAAAAAGATGCTATGCTCAAGGCTCTGGAAGAGTTCACGTCGAGAGGAGTTACTGATTCCCGTGCCGCCCCACAAGGCAGCTGCGACGATGCCACTTGTAGCGAATGTGTAGAGTTGGAACGCAAAATGCGTAGGCAGCGTGCACGACAGGCACGGTTCGTGGAGAAGTTAAAAGATCAACTAAAAGAACTCGAAAGGTTTGCCACAGAAACACCTGAAACTGGTAGCAAGCAACACAGACTGCTTATAGAACACTTACAAACCGAAATTGATCGAAGTTTAGAAGAAGGCTGCCAGCAACCTCTAACTGCGGATGAATTGAGACATCAAATAAATTGTGCCATCAAACAGTATGCTGACCGACAGTTGTCAAAAGAAGAAATCATCAGCAAACTCCAAACGCACATAGAAGACATGCAAAAATTTATACAGCTGATGAAACATGAAGAACTAAAAAACAATCCCAGCTCCAAGCAAAAACCTCAAGAAGCGAAAAAAGTTGGCAAATCTGAGAATGATTTTGACAAAAACTTTAAAAAAAGCAAAATTAATGATGATCTGAAAGCTGAAACTATTAACTTGATGAGAAAAGCTTCTACATTAATACAAATCTTCACTGTTTCTCAATTTGGTTGTTCACCAAACAGTGGCAAAAAATTTGATAGAAAGTCTTCACCTATTGTTACACATTGGGGCAATCTTCGGGCTAAGCTGGAAATGTCTATAGATGGTGTTTTACATTTAGTTACTCGAGAAAGACTATCCCAAGCAATTGTTGACAATTATGATAGTGAATCTGAAGAGGGTGGTGTTATCATTAATGATGCTCCATTAACCACAGCTGTGCGCAGGCATTTGGCCGTCAACTTAAGAGATTTACTGCAACATGGTTTAACCGGTCCTGATTCTACATCTCTAGTACCAATAATTGGCTGTTTTCCTGTACGTAGATCATCAACATCCAGAACAACACACATTTGGGAGCTGATATTGAGATACTATGAGCTGAATGATGGTGACAGATTTAATTCTACTCCAGCCAGAAAGTTAAGCCAGAGTTTTAACTTAGATATTGTTGGAGGAACAGCTATTACTAACAAACAGAGTTTATTAAGTGCTATCGGTAGTATTTTAGCATCCCATACACCTTACAAAAGGAGTTATGATGCTCATTTTAAAGCTTTTATTTGTGCAGCTTTAAATGCTCACAAATTGGTAATTTGGCTGAATATAATATTAAAATGCCGTTCCCTTATTGACAATTACTATTCTTCAACTAGTTATGTGGTCAATACAGGTTTTCAGGATGCATTACAAAGTCTTGACAGGTTAACCCCACATAATTTCGATTTGCCTGTTGATTTAGCAGTGAAACAGTTTCAAAATATCAAAGATGTATTTATGTAATATATTTTAATATTTAAGAGTACAATTTCATACATAATCACTAGTTTAAGATGCCTTCCATGTAATCTACCAAATTATTGCACCGACTGCTGGTTGCAGAAAGCTTTATAAAGTTAAAGCTTCAGTTAAAGAAAGTGTCAGCAATAGATTTAAAGGACCTTCAACTTAAAAAACTTCCTGCAACTGGCTGCTAGGTTACCTAGTCTATTTCTAGTCAGTTCTAATAAGAGCGTTTATTTTTGTTATAGTAAGTATATCAAATTATTGTAATCCTTAACATCCCATGGAACGTCCACTGCAGGACACGGAGTTCCCTCACAAAATACCAGCATAAAAATATGTGGTAGTTTGGAGGGGAATTACCATAGTCACCACACTTGTAAGCGTTGCGGCTGGCGACCGCTGTTGTTGGTGACCGCAGTATGTGAGGTGGTATGACACACATCACACACGTAAGATGCTGCTGCTCAATGCTCATCCTTCGGCTCATAAACCCTCAGTCGCCTCTTACGACACCCATGGGTAGAGATAGGTTAATACTACGAGTATTCTTTGCTGGCACCACATGGGTCAGTTATTGTAGTGATATTGAAAGATAATATAATGTAAAGTTTTTCAAAACAATTTCCGAAAAGCATGTCTATTATTATTTCTTACATAAAAATTGTTTTATTAGTCAAATACTGAAATAATGCAGATTTCTTTTGGGTGATACCTTTTAGCTTGTAATTGACCAAATAGTTTAATCAAAGGTTTTAAATTCAAATTCTTTTGGTCCTGATTTGTTTGTTGTTCACATTCCATTTAAACATTCCGTATAATATTAGGTCCTTACCTATAAAATTGGCGAAATTTTTCTTGCAGGTTAATGATATCATAGTTCCTATAATTCTATAGCTATTTTAATTATTTGTTTTATATTTGAAAGTTGACTTTTATCAATTTACGCATAAAATAAAGTTTTTATTTTATATTTGATATACAGGGTGTTAATTTGATTGCGTGCCATAGCTCAAGGGAGGGATCAGTATCAGTAACTGAACAACTTTTCCCAAGAAACATAGGTCGAAAAACGAAAGTCAATTTTTGACCTCCCATAGAAACTGCATCAGCTGGTAGCGCATTTCGTACATTTCGTATGGAAGGTCAAATTTGGTTTTTCGTTTTTCGACCTATGTTCCTAAATTAAAGTAATGTTTGTCTTAAATGTCGTCCAATTTCATCATTAGATTTGTTATATTTTTTTACAGTTAAGTAATATTTTTCAAAAATTAAATTTAAGTTTCTGTTAGCTTAATGTCTTCCCAATCATGCTTAAAAAATATTAAACATTTGATTTTTAATTCCAAAAAAAATGCAAAAATGTTAGTACTGAAAATTGAGTTTACCTTAAATTCTCCATACAAAACGCCAATATCATAGATAAGGACCTAATAATATTTTAAGTATTAATTCTAATTACACTGTAAGTAGGTATTTAAATGTTAAGAAAAAAGATTTAAGAGATTATCGTGCGTCCTGTGGCGCTCTCATCAGTCTATTTCTCTAAATCGAAAATAACTACTTAAGGGGCTGATAAGATCTAAATACGCTTCACTTGAGCAGGTTTTTAACGAAAAGTGATGAATAAATGGCAGTGAAAAAAAATTATGTGATAATTATGCATCTTTACAAGAATATGGCCGACTCTGAAACACGATTAAACATATTTTGCACGCCATAAAAAAAAATCCAAAGAGGTAACTTTTGCTTTTAAACCGTTTTTCTTAAGTACCTACCTACCCATTAATCTATGATTCCTAAACTTTTACACATTTTTCAATATATTACCTATGCTAAATTATATAGTTGTTTTATAATTAATATTATAGGTACAGATTTTGAGAAAAATGCAAAAATGAGCGAAAAACGTTAAGCAGCGCGAATTCGCTCCGTTCTAGCACGCGCATTCTGCCCTTTGTTAGAAAGGGAGGTAATTCAGCTCTTATCAGCCCCTTAAAATATTATGTGCTCAAAGTTTTCTATATACATCAACTAAACTACAGCATAGTTTCATATTTCACACAGCCAGTTGCAGAAGATATAACTTCTAAAATAATACAATGCGCCACGGGACGCACGATACCCTCTTAAAAAATTACCAAAGATTTAACCAAATATTATATCTAATGGATGTATAGCACTGAATATATAGTAGATGCAACAACATTTTTATTATTTTTAATTTCTAAGATTTTCCAAAATACACAAATAATTTATACCTTACAATATTTTATATAGTTTCGCCAAACCTCAATAGATGGCGCTGTGCCCAATCCTCGAATCGAGGTTGACTGTGTTTTGAAACTGCAAGCCTTTCATTCACAAGCAATATACTCTCGCTTCTGGTCTAAATACTAAAATATTTATGCGCATAGAGCACGACACGAATAATTTTTCTGATTTTATCATTGACGTAAGAAAAACTGGCGTAGTTTCCAAAATTTTTGGATTTTATGGACGAGATCGAGATGATCGGAGTCGCTGAAACGGAACGGCCCTTGAAAGAGGTTTTCGATCGAAGGCACAAACGTCAAATCAAACCAATCGACTTTTTCTTTCTAACATATTAATTTTCAAATGTAGGAACGAAATGGCAATAAATTGAGTTGAATGAATTTCTATGATTGAATTGAACTGAACTTGTGTTCCAAGTTGAACCAAGGAATTAACTAAATGGTAGTTCAAAGTCCAAAAGGAGGAGAAAACAAAAATTTGCAATGTTAACAACAATCAAATCATACACCATCAATATTATGATAAAACCGCTAACTACGATCTGTTGAATAAATTTTCCTCGAAAAGATTGCTGAGAGGTAAGAAAACTTTATTCCGGAACGCTAGAATTTATTTAGTACCTATGATACTTCGACTAATTAAGAAGGTCTGTAATACGTACGCATTCGGCATTAAATTTAGGTACCTACTTCTGTTAAACCTGTTTGTTACCTACCAGTTTGAACTTTCATTTGTTTTGTACAGTTTGCCAGACTGGCCACAAAACTATTATTAAATACAAACTATTATTAGATAAATCTATAAAAGGATAAATATTTTGTTTATTTCAGCTAATCAAGATGACAAGCACACTCAGACGTTCAGCCTTTCAATTTGTGAAGAAACAAAAACAAAGTTTTGTATCTTTAAGACTGAAAAGTACTCTGAAGTCAGAAAAATATATTTTGAAATCAGTTTATCAAGACATACCAGCTACAAATTATACAATCAATGATTTTGTTTGGCTAAATTTGGACAGATGGCCGGATAAAACTGCCACGGTAAGTTGGATTAGGTAAGTACAGTCAACGACAGGTCAAGCTTGACACTCGCAGTGCGACTCTAGCCCGTACGTCTATTGATATAAGAACTGTACAAAGTCCAATGTGTCAAGCTTGATGTGCTCTTGACTGTACCATAAGTACCTTCTATTTTTAGGGTTCTGAACCACCTTCTATTTTTGGGTGCAACTTTGTCTGTCTGCCTGCCACACCTATTTATCTCAGCAACTATTTGAAATAGGTAAGTACTTTTTAAATATGATCGCCCAACAAAATTTTAAATTGATGTAACTAGGTCAAGTGGGGTAATTGAAAGGAATTTACTGATACAGTCAACGACTGATCAAGCTTGACACTCGCAGAGTGACTGTAGCCCATACGTCTATTGAAATAAGCACGGTACCAAGTCCAATGTGTCAAGCTTGATGTGCTCTTGACTGTATGTTCTAAAATAGGTTTTTTATTTTTTACGACTTAGTTTTTAAGATGAAAAATTACAAAAAATTACCATTCACCCCCCTTTATCTCCGAAGTTTACTAAACGAAAAATCTAAATTAATTATAGTTGACAGAGACTTATGTAAATATGACAGCAAAAATATAAAAATCTCTTTATGTAGCACAGTTTTAAGAAATATGGAAATAATGACGTACATTATTATTTTTATTTTAAACGTACCAGGACCACATTCAGGACCTTCTAAATAAAGGCCAGATTAAAAGTACCCTAAACCGATGAGCATGTATGAAAGGACTGATGAAAGTACAGGAAGCAAGAGAAGTATGTCAAGATCGTAGCTGGTGGAAGACTGTGGTCTCTGCCTACCCCGACGGGAAATAGGTATAATGTTATGTATATGTATGTATTTTAAACATACAAACTCACTTTAAATGACGTCAATTAATAGGTAGGTAATTTGAATGTAGCTTTTAAAAAAAATATTGGTCAAGTGAGAGTTGGACTCGTGCGCCGAGGGTTCCCATATACTTGTAGTATTTTAAAAAGCGATAAAGTAAATTTTTAGGACCACAAAACTAAGTTTGGTTGTTAAGGTTTTTTGTCGATTTCTAAAAAAACTGTGCTACTTAAGAGATTGTTTTATTTTTGCTGTAAAAAAACATTTTTTCAACAAAAAGTTGGGCAAGCGTATTCTAAAACTATTCCAAGTTTCAAGTCTATAGTGTGAGTAGTTGCTGAGATAAACAGCTGGTGTAACAGACAGATACACGAAGTCGCACCCGCACCATAAGGGTTCCGTTTTGCGGAACCCTATTATTTATTTAAGCCGCGACGCACGCAGACGGGTGATATCACATGAATGGAACCATTTCACCCATGAGCGGAAGGGCGGAACCCCAATAACATGTTATTTTTACCTACTAGTTGAATAGAATATTTTGTATGCTAATTTTATTTCGTAAGCTCTATGAATATTTAAAGATAAACTGGTACACATTGTTATTCCATCATACTTGCTTGTGTAATCTGTTATACCTTCCACTTACACAGAACGAAAATTACAAACTACCTACATAATAGGCCAGTCATTTAAAGGAAAAACCTTTAGAAAGAGTAGCTAAGGTATGAATTAAGAAAAACTCTTTCAATAACTATACCCGTTTCCAAATAAGCCCCTATACATGCAAATATAAAATATGAGCAAGTCTGTTACGCAAGCTGTGTTCGCTTGTAATTGGGTGTACATCTTGGTCTACATTTGTGCCTATTATTATAATTTAATATTAAGATGTACTTCTGTTGGCAAACCAATAAATAAATAAACTTCTCTCAGTTGTTCATAAGGTCGAAGAAGCCGGATTATGATCGTTACCCTACAGGAACACCCCGACCTGGGCCGGGAGGGAGTTACAAAGGGATACTGTGAGCAGAGTATCTTTAAAAATGTACACGCTAGCATATAATTATCGGGTTGAGTTTGCAATCATTTTCGAGTAAATTAAGGACGAATAATTCATTTTTGTTAAGTGAATTGCATTAAAAGTTTTTTGATCTCATGAACTACTGAGAGAAGTCTCATAACTTAGTCAGCTACTTCAAAGGTTTCCCAAATTTTTCTTAGACCAATGACTCCCCAATAATAAAATTGTGAATATAATTTTAGCATTTTACTCTTACCTTGAGTTGAGAGTGAACAACTTTCCTTAAAGAACATATAGTGCGGTCAGTTAGCTGTTTTACATAGACACGATTTACAATTTCACCAAATTTTTTCCAGGTACTAGTTAGGTACATAGCTCAAAATTTTTGATAGGAGCCAATTCTTGAATTTCAAAAAAATTCCATAGAAAATTCAAGAATGGGCTCCTATCAAAAATTGAGAGCTTATGTACCTAACTAGTACCTGGAAAAAAATTGGTGCAATTTGGTGAATTTGGCGATATAAGACTATAAGGGACCGGACTAATAGGTCGAAATACGAAAAAACAAATTTGAACTCCGATACAAAATGCGTTATCAACTGATGCAGTTTCTATGGGAGTAGTTACCGATACAAAAAGTGCCAAAAACGACCAATTTTCGCAATTTTTGTATGTGTAACTACAGTGAATTATATTTTAAAGAATTTATAGAGGTTCTTAAAACTAGGGTACCTTACTTCAATCTTTCTTTCCAGATTTTCCATAAGTTTTGTATTTAGCGAGTACCTAATACTTTTTTACTGACGGGGGCGCTAGTGGACGGCAGGTAGCCTCATAATCAGCTGGTGCAGTTTCTATGAGAAGTTGATTGTTTTTCATATTTCGACCGTTCCTTGGGAAAAGTTGTTCAGTATCACAGTCTGAGTAACCCTGTAACATGATATAAAAGTTTAGCCTGTTACTTAGACTATGAAACTGAACCACTTTCCCTAAGGAGCATAGGTCCATAAACAAAAAAAAACAAATTGACCCTCTCTACAAAAAAATAAATAAAAAAAAACCCGGCCAAGTGCGAGTCGGACTCCCGCACTGAGGGTTCCGTACCACCAAATAAACATAATTGTATTAGTTGAAATTTCAGTAAGTTAATGTGCTTGATTTTTTGAGTCTGACACGCGCTTGACCAAATTTTATTATTTGTTGATATTTTATAGCGTATGCACTATAAACATACCAATTTTCAAGTTTGTAAGTGTTCCCGTTTTTAAATAGTACTAAAACAAAAATCGCCTCAGCGACCATCCAACTTGACCCCTCTCTTATATGAATGTTCTTGAAACGGGAGCTCACCACAATTGGTTACCATTAGTTGTGAGAAAAGTTGTAATATTTAATGATTTCAGACTTTTCCCATTATTTGTACTGTGAGACCTAGCATCTTGCCAAATTTCATAATTTTAGGTCAACGGGACGTACCCTGTAGGTTTTGCATTTTTGAATAAATGTATGGAGATGAGGACATAAAATACCATATCTTTTTATTGCGTCGTTGTAAAAAATTGAAATTATCAGATCTTGTGTGGTTCATGGATCCTTATATATGGTATTAATTTCAACCTGATACCTTTACCCATTCGTGAGATAAAGGGTCTTGACAGACAGACAGACAGACGGACAACAAAGTGATCCTCTAAGGGTTCCGTTTTTTCCTTTTGAGGTACGGAACCCTAATTAACTAACTCCCTATACAAAATTCTCAATGAGTTGGAGCAGTTTCTATGGGAAGTTGAATATTTTTTCTTATTTCGACATATGTTCCTTAGGAAAAGTTGATCAGTGTCACGGTCTGACTAACATCCTAAAATAGTGTTTACAATTTTTTTTTACTCCTTGTATTTATTAACATTCATGTCTGGGGTACAGTCAACGATAGGTCAAGCTTGAAACTCGTAGTGCGACTCTAGCCCGTACGTCCATTGAAATAAGAACGGTATAAAGTCCAATGTGTCAAGCTTGATGTGCTTTTGACTGTACCATCTATCATACCAATATCTGCACCTACCAGGGTTTGAACCTAGGACGTTGGGCTCAGCAGGCATGGTCACTACCAGCCATTTCATTCTGTTTGTTGATTACAGTCCTGTTTTACAGGTATGTGCTGTAACCGGGCATGGGTACACCTACGCCCAAACGCACAGGCTCTCTGTAACTTTCGCCGCCTCTCTTCGGCTGAAGTTGAAGTTACAGAACGATGACAAAATTGCAGTTGTCCTGCCAAATGTACCCGAGTATCCTTGTGTGCTATTAGGGGCCCTACAAGCAGGATGCATTGCCAGTATGATGAACCCTATCTATACTGCTCGTAAGTTGTTCACCCTATAAATAGCTTAATTTTCTTATGTTCAGGGCTTGGAAACCTGTCCTTTTATCAAACCGGTTTCGCCGTAAGACAGTGTGGTGCTGGCAAAGAATAGTAACAACCCATCTCCAACCGTGAGTGTCGAAAGAGGCGACTAAGTGCTTACGAATCGAAGGATGGGCAGCAGCGTCTTTTTGTGTATCGTACCATCTTACCTACTGCGGTCACCCACAACAGCGGTCAACAGCCGCAATACTTACAAGTGTGGTGACTATGGTAAATACCACGGGTTTTTGCTGGAGTAATGGAGGGAGCTCCCTGTTTCATGGGATGTTATTATGATGATGAATATACATTGATAATCAAAACAAGAAAATGTAAAAATTTATAAAGTGAAAATCAAAAAGTCTGCCACCATCACCATAAAAACATTATATAAAAAGTCCGTCCACTGGTGGACAGTGAGCTCCGCCGTAAGTTTTATAGCAAATGTCCTTAGGAGGGATGTACACACGGCCGCACTTCGGTGGAAACACTTTGACTCTGGTTTCAGGCGTTTTTAGCGTAGCGCTATTAGTTCAGCTTATATTGTAATGTTTTGTGTATCATATTACGCTTGTTAGCGTTTCGTTGCGGCTGGCATAACGGACAGCGGTGGTTGGTAACTGCGGTATGGCGATGCGACGCAGAAGGAGTGCTGCACATCCTATGGCACCCCTTAGTCGCCTTTTGCGAAGTGGGACGTGATCATAAATAAATTATCAATGGATTTTGTTTTCAGATGAGTTACAGCGCCAGCTAAAAATGATCGATTGCAAAGCTATCGTCACATCTAAAGTCTCCTACCCTAACATCCAAGCAGCTTTAACAGCTATGAAAAAGAAGATTCCTGTAATACTAATTGATAATGACAATTTACCAGAGGGCTGTATAAAATTTGCTGAACTGGCCCAGGATTTAAACATAGATATTGAATGTTTGAAATCTGTGCAAAGAAGTCCGGACGATGTGGCAGTGTTGCCCTTTTCCAGTGGGACCACTGGGTTCCCTAAAGGAGTGGTCTTGACGCATAGAAGTGTGGTCGCTGCGAACTACATGATTGCTGACCCGGAAGTCGTTGCTACTAAAGAAACTACTGGTTAGTATATTTTTGAATCCAATTTCCAACAGCACCAAGAAAACAAGTTGAAAAAGTCACTGCAGCAATATTTTTTTTTTATATTAGCTGGTACCCGCGAGTTTGCGTGGAATTCGGTTTTATTATGAAAACATGATTTCTCCGTACAAATTTGGAACCCCTGTTTCAGCCCTTTAGTGGTTAAATTTCAAAAAATCCGTTCTGAGCGTATGTCAATGTATAATAACTATCTGTGTGCCAAATCACAGCTCAATCCGTTCAGTGGTTTGAGCCATGCGTTGATAGATCAGTCACAGTTTCCTTACAGAGAATATGAACAAAATATTTTCGGAATAAAGAAATGTCCGAAATATGCCGTCGAGGCCGACTCTGGTGGCGGTGGTACACTCAACAGCACATCAGTCGAAACACTTTTGGACTTTACGGTTAACCGCACGTCAGGTTGACCGTACGATGACTTGGATAGCTTTCTGAGAGACTGGCAATAGAAGGCTCACAACAAGGAGAAATTACACAACAGAGGGTAGACCTTTGCCAAGAAGTGGGATTTTTTTTTGTGGCCTGTAGAGTGTCCCATTTCCTCCCATATGTTTCGCCATTAGTCTGTTCTGAGCCTCCGATGGCCAGTTCTCTAAAAAGTTTAGTGTAGGCAACGAAGCAGTTGACCCCAACATAATTCTCTCAGGCAGATTTTATTTCACAGGATGATAAAGTATCATGAATTAAATGTAAATTCAAAATATAAAAAAAAAATATCATAAATTTTTTGTAATTTTTGTATGGAAAAATTAAAAGTACCGATTTTTTTTTTTTATAGAAGGTTTGTCTCTTAAAGTGTAATACCCCAGCAAAGTTTCATCGACTGAGGATTTAATGCGGGGGTCTTCATACAACGATCCTCTTCGTTGCCTAGACTAGTTGTTCAAATCGTCGCGCCATCGTCTCCGAGGTCGGCCTCGACGGCGGTGTACATCATCTGGCAAAAAAAATTGGTCCTGATTTAGTTACATACCAAAAATCTGACGAAATTAGAATTAAGTTTGCCTGTCTACGTCGAATGCAAGTTTTTTCCCGTGATATTTCAGCTTATAAATGTACAGTCATGTATGTTTAAGTCGCGAGTGAATAGGCTTCTTCTGGGCAGGCTCGTTCCATCGTCGACCTCATCTCTGTCCTTAAGGCTAGATCGAGGTCAAGAGTAAGCCCATACATAGTAAAAAAAAAAAAAAAAAGCCAGTATCATTTCAATTTTCCTTTTTGCAGCGACGTACCAGGAAGTATTTCCAGCGATCCTTCCATTCTTCCACATCTTCGGCTTCAACGCCCTCATGCTGAACCAGATGCACCTCGGCTGCAAGCTGGTCACCATGCCTTACTTCAAGCCGGAGCTGTTCCTCAAAACCATCGTGGAGCATAAAGCTACTGTGCTCTTCATCGTGCCTCCTATGGGTAAGATTTAGACAATTACTATTAAATCCTATATCCTATACTATTAAAGAAATCGATTTAGCTAGGTCTCACGTCTGGGAAAATTCGTTTTTCCCGTGTTTTTGAGCATTTTGTAAATTCCGCCTTTTAGACAGTAACTTACCACGCCCGTTTACACGCATAAGGACCAATACAGATAAAATTACCAATACGCATTTGGACCAATACGCATTTGGACCAATTCTCATTTAGACCAATTCGCATTTCGACCAATACGCATTTGGACCTATACGCATTAGGACAATTTTTGATACACACATGTAAAGTGCAATACAGACCAAAGCCGCCGGCCCGCCGACACAACCTGCCGGCACAACCCGCCGGCCTATTAAAAAGAAGCATGTTTCCGACACAAAGTTGCCAACATATGTCGGCGGGCCGGCGGCTTTGGTGTGCAGTGTCCTTTAAAGTGTTGCATTCTGTACCCTTGCACTTTTGTATTTAGCTTTTTTTTTTATTAAACGTCAATATTAAATATACCTACATATATTTATTATGCTTATGAATCTATGACAATAGGACTTAAATACTAATATTATTTTCTTCTTCTTAAATTAATATTTTTTATTTTTTGTATTTTTATTATTTTTTTATTTATTTTTTAATATTTTTATTTAATATATATATATTTTTTTATTTATTTATTTTTTTTTTTTTGGTCTATGTGCGTATTGGTCTTTAAATGTAATTGGTCTATTTGCGTATTGACTATTCTTCTTAATGCGTTTTGGTCCTTTTGCAATTGAAACTAACAAATATTGGTCCTTATGCGTGTAAACGACCACGCCATCTGTTGGCGAGTAGCATAGCTTGCTCACCAGATGATATTTTCAGGTTGAATTGGCTATTATAGATCTACTGCTACTAAAAAGTTGCATTAGTTCGGTTAACCGGACTAGCAACCGAACTACTGCAAATCGAAGCGAAGGAATGGTATTTTTTTGTAATTTTTATCATAACTAGAAAACTAAGAGTCGTAAAAAAATACAAAAACATATTTTAGAATGTACAAGTAAAGCCCTTTCATATACTAGGTTATTTTTTTGGACCTGATATGCGTATGCCCACGTTATTACAGGGGTCAAAAGCAACAACTTTTGTTCTACGACTTTGCTAACAACGTAAAAAAAATTTCGACTCCCCATACTAAAGTGGTCACGTGACCGACCCATTTTGTATGGGAAGTTGAAATTTTTTCATGCGTTGTTAGAAAAAACGTAGAACAAAAGTTGTTGCTTTTGACCTCTGTAATAACGTGGGCATACGCAAATCAGGTCCAAAAAAATACCCTTGTATACCCCACTCAACCTAGAAACGACATTTTGAAATTTTGCCGCCCTAGTTGGGCCCCCTTTACATTAATAATCATATTTTTTTTTACTTTCGAGCGGAGCGAGAAAGGTATTGTATTCGTAAAAAAAAATGTTTTTCAAATTTTCTAAAAAATGTGTTCTATATCACTTATACATCATAAAAAACAAGTCTCCCAAAAATGTCCGTCGGTCGGTCGGTCGGTCGGTCCGTCGGTCGGTCGGTCCGTCGGTCGGTCGGTCCGTCCGTCGGTCGGTCGGTCCGTCGGTCGGTCTGTCCGTCACGCTTTGGCCTAGCGGCTAAACGAATGGTCCGATTAACACCATATTTTGAATTTAGGAGTTTTATGCAAATCCATCGAAGGGTTTCTTGCTGGCTCTCATTTTGAGGGTAGCTGTCATACAACGAAAATGAAAAATTGAAATTTTCTTAAAAACGGCTCATAGTATCTTGATGAAACTTTGCGTGACCAAGCATCTCCATGTAAGATATCTTGCGCCAGTTTATTTCATATAAGGGGTGTTCATGTACCACCAAAACGTAAATATGTGATTTACCTAAAATTGGTTCCACTGAGTTTATTAAAATTTTCTATAATATTAATCCTGGATTGGTTGTCTACCTGACTGGATATTCTTTATTATATTTTTTTATAAAATTTAGTACACAGGGCGTACCAAAAACTGGAGGGGCTTGCTCAGTAGACTAAACTGAATAATTATCCATAAGTAGCATATGTTGGGAAATTAAAAAGATCTCCATGCAAGTATCCTACGGTAGTATCCATTGATCTGTGAAAATTCATATAAAGGGTGTTCCAGTACTACCAAAAGTTAAACATGTTATTTACTCGAAATCGTTTGAGGTTTGTTTGTTTTAATGTTTGACAATTTTAATTCTAAATTGATCTGTATATTTCATTCGAACATTTTTATGGAAAAACGTAAATAAAAGTTTGTATTTCCATACTATGTGTATGGCATTACAAATTTAAGTTTGCGGTTGATAGTTTTTTCTTGAGTATTGCGAGAAAGTAAATGCAGTGCTGCCGTACCATTTATTTAATAATAGGTCTTTTCATGTGCAATCAAGTTAATTAACCATATTCTAAAACTATTACGATATCATCGATAGCATGAGTGGTTGCTGAGATATACAGGTGTGACAGACAGACACACAGACAGACAGACAAAGCGGCACCATAAGGGTTCCTTTTTTTACTATTTTGTTATTACCCATACAAACTGTTAAAAATTTTGGAGCGTACAAATAATTTTTTAATTTCCGGTGATTTTTGACGAAATTTCTTCAGTTTCGTCGATGGATCATGCCCTTTCAGTTTTTGCCAACCTGTCCCTTACTCCATTAAGTAGCAATCACACCTTTTTAACTTCAAAGACTAATTCTGCATACATTGCTGGGAGGCTTGGTTCTCTTAATTTTAATATCCTTACTTGAACAAGCAATGTATGCCGTATCCTATTCTATACTATGTTAAACGAGCAATATTTGTAAGTATATATATTTGCAATCGGGTTGTTCGAAAACGGCTCTAACGACTTCAATGAAATCCTACTTAATATTATAAACGCGAAAGTTTGTAAGTGTAGATGGATGGATGGATGTTTGTTGCTCTTTCACGCAAAAACTACTGAATGGATTTTTATGAAACTTGGCACTGTAGGTTAGGTCCTGGAATAACAAATAGGCTACTTTTTACCGCGGGAAAACACTTCATTCCCACGGGAAAACGCATATCCACCTATGTAAAAAGAAAGTCGTGTTAGTTACACTATATAGTTACACTATTATACTAATATTGGTGGGGAGGTAGCTTAGGACCAGGAGAAGGACATAGGAGGGTAAGGGTAGGGGTAGGAGAACGGTATAACTCAAGAACAACTGAACCGATTTTGTTGAAAATTGGTGGGGAGGTAGTTTAGAACCAGGAGAAGGATATAGGATGATAGGGGTAGGGGGGTAGGGGTAGAAGAATGGCTGACAAAGTCGTGTTAGTTACACTATTTATAACTCAAGAACGGCTACACCGATTTGGTTGAAAATTGGTGGGGAGGTAGCTTATTAAACCAGAAGAAGGACAAAGGATGGTAGGGGTAGGAGAACGGTATAACTCAAGAACGCGCGGCTGAACCGATTTGGCTGAAAATTTGTGGGGAGGTAGCTTAAAACCAGGAGAAGGATATAGGATGGAAGGGGTAGGGGTAGGATAATGGTATAACTCAAGAACGGCTGAACCAATTTGGTTGAAAATTGGTGGGGAGGTAGCTTAGAACTAGGTGAAGGATGTAAGATGGTAGGGGTAGGGGTAGGAGAACGGCTGAACCGAATTGGTTAAAAATTTGTGGGGAGGTAGCTTATAACCAGGAGACGGACATAGGACGGTAGGGGTAGGAGAACGGTATAACTCAAGAATGGCTGAACCGATTTGGTAGAAAATTAGTGGGGAGGTAGTTTAGAACCAGGAAAAGGATATAGGATGGTAGGGGTAGGGAAGGGGCAGGGGTAAGATTAGGGGTAAGGGCAGGATCAGGGGCGGGGGTAGGGGTAGGGGCAGGGGCAGGGCAAAAAAATTGTACTTAATAAAAAATAAAATTTGCTTATTTATTACCTGTAAGGCGGAACAAAGTTCGCCGGGTCAGCTAGTTTACCATACGGGGGTTTTCAGGGGCAAAAAATCGATTTAGCTAGGTCTTATGTCTAGGAAAATTCGTTTTCTCCGTGTTTTTAAGTATTTGCGTTTTAGATAAAAACCTACAGCGCCATCTGTTGGCGGGTAGCAAAGCTTGCTCACCCGATGATATTTTTGTCTTGAGGCGGCTATTATAGATCGAAGCTTGGTCATCCAGGTACTACTGAGGAAAGTTTGGAACATCGGAGCTGAGTAAAATCAGAAGCCAGGATGGAAGTATTATAAAAGGTAAAGAATGTGTGCTGAAGAGATGGAAGGAATATTTTGAAAGTTTGTTTGAGAGAGAAGCAGAGGCTAGCGTACCGAGGTCTTCTGTGGAAATGCATGAGAATGAACATGAGAGTAATGCAAGTGAGATAAGTATGGATGAGATCATGAAAGCAATGAAAAGTATGAAATCAGGTAAAGCAGGTGGGTATGATAGAGTGTCGGTCGAAATGTTGAAGGCTGGGCGAGGCATTGTGGCTAGTCAGCTGTACCGCCTTTTCAACCTGTGTTGGACGAACGCCCGAGTACCAGGTGACTGGTGCAAGGCTGTGATTGTGCCGCTGTACAAGGGAAAAGGGTCACAACAGGACTGCAAAAATTACCGCGGGATAAGTCTTCTCAGTGTCGTCGGCAAACTGTATGCAAAGGTTTTGATTGAAAGAGTGATGAAAGATACTGACGAAAAAATATGGGACGTACAAGCGGGATTTAGAAAGGGAATGGGATGTACAGATCAGGTCTTTTCCTTGCGGTGCATAGCTGAAAAGTTTTTGGCCAAAAACCAAAAAGTCTACTTCGCGTTCGTGGATTTGGAAAAGGCCTATGACCGAGTGGTGAGGAATGAATTGTGGTCGGCATTGTCTATGTATGGGGTGAACGGTCATCTGATTCAAGCACTGAAATCTCTCTATGAGGATTCCAGTGCTTGCGTCAGAATAAACGGGGCGTACACTGAATGGTTTAGCATCAAAAAAGGTGTTAGGCAGGGATGTGTAGCGTCACCTTGGGTGTTTAACCTATTCATGGATAATTATTTGACTGACCTGAAAGAGAGTATGTGTGGACTGAGAATGAATGAGTTACTCATCAAATGTCTTCTCTACGCTGATGACCAAGTTATACTTGCGTCATCTGCTGACGAGTTACAGGAGATGGTAACAATGATGAATGTGGCTTTTGATAGGAAAGGAATGAAAGTAAATGTAAGCAAGACGAAAGTAATGGTACTTGAAAGAGAAGAGTGTATGACAGAGTGTACTATATTAATACTCGTAGGTGGTGAACAAGTCGAACAAGTGAAGGAGTTTGTGTATCTGGGTTCTAAGTTTACGAGAGATGGAAAGTGTGAAAGTGATATCGAAAGAAGAGTGAATGCTGGAAACATGGTGAATGGTGCTCTGCATGCTTTTATGAAAAGTCAGAAGGTGTCTCACAAGGCTCGTCTGGCTGTTCATGGAGGCGTTTTGGTACCAACACTGATGTACGGCAGTGAAAGCTGGGTATGGCAGAAGAAGCATGAAAGTAAAATTAATGCAGTAGAAATGAGAGCGTTGAGGAGTATGATTGGTGTGAAATTGAGTGACAGGATTAGAAATAGTGTGATAAGAGAACGTTGTGGCGTAAAAGAAGACGTAGTGACTAAAATTGAGAAAGGGATGCTAAGATGGTTTGGTCATGCGGAGAGGATGAATGAAGGAAGATTGACGAAAGAGATCCACAAGGCGAGAGTGAATGGAAACGTTGGAAGAGGAAGGCCTCGGCGAACGTACCAGGACCAAATTCAAGACGTTCTGAATAAAGGCCAGGTTAAAAGTACCCTAAACCGACGAGCATGTATGAAAGGATTGATGAAGGTTCAGGAAGCAAGGGAAGTATGTCAAGATCGTAGCAGGTGGAGAACTGTGGTCTCTGCCTACCCCGATGGGAACAAGGCGTGATGTTATGTATGTATGTACTATATTAAACGAGCAATATTTGTAAGTATATATATTAGGTCTTTACCTATGAAATTGCCGTTTTGTATGGAGAATTTTAGGTAAACTAAATTTTCAGTACTAACATTTTTGCTTTTTTCTTAGGAATTATAAATCCAACTTTTTAATTTTTTTTAAGCATTATTGGGAAGACATTAAGCTAACAGAAACTTAAACTTAATTTCCGAAAAATATTATCTGTAAAAAAATATAATAAATCTAATGATGAAATCGGACGACATTTAAGACAAACAATTTTCAAACCTTTAATTTTATAAATCAAACTAAAAATAAAAACTTTATTTTATGCGTAAATTGATAACCTTGAAGTCAACTTTCAAATATAAGACAAATGAAAAAAATTGCATTAGAATTATAGGAATTATGATCTCATTAATCTGTAAGAAAATTTCGGCAATTTCATAGGTAAAGACCTATTATTTGTAATCGGTTTCTCGAAAACGGCTCTAACGATTTCAATGAAATTTACCATACAGGGGTTTTCGGGGCAAAAAATCGATCTAGCTAGGTCTTATGTCTAGGAAAATTCGTGTTCTCCGTGTTTTTAAGCATTTGCTTTTTAGACAGAAACCAACAGCGTCATCTGTTGGCGGGTAGCATAGCTTGCTCACCCGATGATATTTTATTATTTTTATTTTATTTATTCAGGAAAAAAACAGTCATTTACAGATTTTTCTTATATATGTTACGGCTAAAACCCGAAACGCGGCTGCACCTAGTTTTAGCCGGTTAGAACTAGGTGTAGCCACCTACTCTTGGTTAAACCTAGTACCAGCCGATTACTAACCTAACCTTTTTTTTTTTTTTTTGTTGACGCTGGGAAAAAATGCATTATGCATCATCCCTCTCATCGGGGACTGAGAGGGGGTATGTGGGACTCCCACCCACTAAAACAACCCAGCGGCACTCCCGCGTCGCCCGAGTGGCGGGGGCCTGGGAAACCGGCAGAGCCTTTACTTCCAGTCCCCACACCGGCGACCGCCCGCCTACATGGCAGGCCCCTCACGCCCCTCACATAAGGAGGGGCCGGAAATGGCCGTGAGTGCCCGGCCATTCCCTCCCGCGGGGGACCCATCCAGAAGGGCGCCAAACATCCCCGCGTCCGAACGCCCGGGGTCCCTTGCGACGGGTCAGGTCAGTGGCCCCGCCGCCTGCCACATCGGCTGCAGAGGATAGGGAGAGCGGCACAACGCAACACTGGCACTCCTCTTCCCCTGCAGCCCCACCGCGTCCGCCATCAAACGGTGGCGACCCCGCCGAGGCCGCGGAAGGTAGGGAGAGCGGCACAACGAAACACCGACACTCCTCTCCCGCCGCGGCCCCTACACCTCAACTGCGGTGCCTCCCATACGACACCGCAGCCCGCCTCAGTTGCGATAGCGCCCATACACTACCGCAACCTACCGCCATAAGCCGCTCCATCGCGGGCTTGGAGACCAAAGCCCGGAGGAGCAGCCCCGCCCGGGGCCGCCCAGTCGAACACCGGAACGGCCCCGTGGTGTTCCTCTTCGCTTCGCCGTGGGAGACCAGGCCACGGGTACTAAGCCCCCCCGCCACGACAAGGCGGGAACCCTTCGGGGGGGAACCTAACCTAACCTAACCTAACCTAACCTAATGGCTACACCTAGTTCTAACCGGCTAAAACTAGGTGCAGCCGCGCTTCGGTTTTTAGCCGTAACATATACAAACATGAATACTACTAGACCTATAGTTCCCTATAATCTTATCAACCTAAGTATTTAGTTTCCATAAAATACAACTTATCAAGGTACTAACTATTATAGATATTCTAATTAAGAAACATTTTCAAGGATTGCTTATTTAAAACAACATAAAGAAGGATTAAATACCTTGGAATATATGTCGTTATAAATTTTACAATGGTATTGATGATATTTTAATGTTGAGGCGGCAATTGTAGAGCGAATCTCGGTCACCCACCCAGGCTCGGTCACCCAGGTACAGATTGCGGCTACTCAGTGCGATGACCTCAGAGTAAAAAACTATAGAGTCCGCCATATACATATTCTGTATGAGCTAGTGAAGTGTAAAGCGTCTCACTGTCGCCCATGCTAGTCGGTCAAAAAACTTAGTTAATTTTTACAAAAATCAAGATATCTTTAAAAATCTAATGTTTTAGTATAAACTTTGTTTGCGAAAGTGAAAATATATCGTTTTTTACTTGTGAATTGATCATTAATACTAAAAACGGAAGCGTAAATAATCCGTAATAGCCATTTTATGCGTGATTTTTAACACCGGTTATTTCCTGAATGGAAAAACTGTGGTAGTAGCATTTATTAGTCCCATGACACATATTTCTCAGAGAGAAAGATAAAAATTTTACGTTTTTAGGATTTGAAAAAAATCCATACATTTTAGTATGGAGGTCCCTCGCAAGAAAGTGCTACGCTTATGGCTCCCTCCTTAGCAGCAAGAGCTGCTACTAAAACCTCCTTGGCGGTGACAGCGGCAGTGACTGAGCGTGTACCGTCCCCAGTGGTGTTCCTGGGCAAGCACCCGGCGGTGCGGCGCGCGCACGTGGCCGCCGTGCACAGCGTCGTGAGCGGCGCCGCCCCGCTCTCTCGCTCCGACGCAGGCGCTCTTCTCGATAAGAACGTGAGTCTACTACTTTAATCTCTGCATAGTATATATATCGTGAACCGATCGTTGAATTGGGCCGATCGAGATATGCCTGGGCAGATCACGATGTGCCGGCATTTCGTGATTTGCCCATCTAATACCCGCCATATCGTTCAAAGCATAACGTTTGACGATTTGCCCGGCCATGTTTGGGCAAATCGTTTCTGTAGGGTGACCAAATTACAAGCAAATAAAATGAAGTTTAGGTAATAATTGTTTTACTAGATAATCAAGATTTACTCAGCCACGCTGTAATAAATAGTCTATAGGGTGACCAAAATAAAAAGAAAATATATTAATTATTTTTAATTGTGTTTATTGAAAATCATCATATTCAAAAAATCTAAAATATGGCACATCGAAATATAATCATTTGGTAGCCACATTTGGTACAAACTTATAATTCAAAATATCTTATCTTATTTTCTCCCGACCGCCATGTTCAAGAGCCTTATGCGCTTCCGTTAACAATTGGAATATTCATCTAACGAGACTATACGAACCGTGGGATCATCAACAGATTTCTTTTTGAATATTAAAAATTCTTGGCCTGAAATTTCCATTAGATACATCATATTTAGAGGTCCAGTAATAGTCTGAAGAATCCCGTTGCATGGACACCCTACTTTTTTAAATGTGCTCGATAACCTAAAAAATAATAAAACATTTTGTTACTTAAAAATCTCTCATAATATATAAAAAACAAAAGACTAGTCATGAATTTTATTATTGTTATAATTAGCACAAGATATTTAGTTGAGATGAATTTATTCACTAACAAGAACTAACCTGTGCAATACGGTCAGAAGTCCATGATATTTTCACATTGTGCGTTGAATTTGCGTGACTCGTATAAAAATCCATTAACTGACGCTCGTGATTTACTTTTTTCTTCAATTAACTCACTGCTATTGTTTTTATTGTCCCAGTTTTGAATTTCTTGTGTCGCCGCCATCTTGCTCGCACGAAAACACACAGCTGACAGAGCGCAAATAGCGCCACAAGCGTCGCGAAATGGAACTACATTACGATGCGCCTAGCCATATCTCGATGTGCCCAGGCATATCGCGATGTGGCCAAGTGACTAGTACGGCAAATCGACAAATAGGTTGCTCTCGATCGATCTGCCCAATTTCATATTGGGCACATCCTGAAATAATTGGCCAGATCACGAAATGCCGGCACATCGTGATCTGCCCAGGCATATCTCGATCGGCCCGTCTGTCCCTATGTATGCTTAGATCTTTAAAACTACGCAACAGATTTTGATGCGGTTTTTTTTTAATAGATAGAATGATTCACAAGAGGAAGGTTAATATGTTTATATGTATCTCTCATATTCGGTAAGTAGGTCCTTATTACCCCCAAATGGGGCTTGTAGGTGACCAATTAGCGCTCCAGGGTAATAATGTAGCTAGAAAAGCCCTAGGGCGGTAAGTAATTATAACGTACGCCTTGATGGCCGCCTCCAGCAGCGGGGCGGCGGGCGTTTTAATTACTTACCGCCCTAGGGCTTTTATAGCTACATTATTACCCTAAAGCGCTAATTGGTCACCTACAATTTGATGGTAATAAGGACCTACTTACCTCACAATCGAGATGTAAAGCAGAGTAGTTAGCTCGGGTGTAAGCATCAATTGCACCCTCGAACTATAGGCGCCCTCGCTGCGCTCGTGCGCCTAAATATCTCGGGCTGCAATTTATGCCTTACAGCCCTTGGCTACTAATCTAATAATAATACATGCATAATATATATATAGTTGAGAAACACTGATAATTTTAGAGGTTTCTAATGTGATGTCCTAATTAAACACATTTATTGCGCTTACATTGCAAACGCTGGCTGAACCCTGCGAGATTGATCAAAATAATGTACTACAGTTTTGTACACCTTAAAAAGGTCTATAAAAAAGTCCACAAAGGTATATGTCTATCTGTTAAGGGTAACCCACAATAACCATTTTTTGTCCTTTACTTTTTACGAGAAATAATGACATATTATTCATATTCATATACACTTAATTTTGCAAAAGTACAGCATTTACAACAGCCATACAAAATTAATATAAATTATCAAATTAACATAAATTAATATCATATGAAATAGCTTAATTGAAAATAACTACAAAAACATCACAGCATAATCACATAGTATCACGAAAATACAAAATTCATTTTTAAAACATTTTCATGTCAACATTTTCAATCTAAATAGTTTTCACATTAACATAAAATAATATAACGTAATTTAAAATAACTACTAACTTAATATAAATATCACAGCATACATTATTCAAAATCCATTTTTAATATGTTTGCAAAATATTCTTTTAAATCATAATATGGTCTAGTCACTAAATATGATTTTAATTGGTTTTTAAAGCTATTTTATATTATCGCATGTTTTCATTTCAGGTTTCAAGTGATTAAAATTTTTTAATCCCACGTAAGGCATAAAGGTCAAGAGTAAGCCCATACATAGTAAAAAAAAGGCATGCTATTAAAATAATTAACAAAGTTCGATTTATGAGAAGGCATCAATCGAAATTTATTTCTTAAATTATGCTGTTGGTCTTTTTGTTTAAAAAAATCTTATACTAATGACATAGATGTACAGTGAGATAACCGTCAAGATTTTATGTTTGATAAATAGGGGACGACAATGTTCCAAATAGTATGACTTATTTACGAAGCGATTTAAAGCAATACAGCATTAATCCTTATCCCATTAAGTACCTTAAATACATTGTGCATTAAATAGAGATCAATATGGTTCTTTATAGCATGTAATTTAAATGAATATTTTCGAAGATATTACAGATTTAAAATGCAGGGACATAGCGTTTGTGGCGGTACCGGCCGGGGTGCCGGTTGCGCGTGCCTATAAAAAGCTGTGTACCGAAAACTGAAAGGGCGTGCTCAGTCAACGAAACTGAACAACTTTACCAAAGAAACATATGTTGGGAAATGAAAAAAAAATTGACCTCCATACGAATTGTCCACTCTGGTCGAACAGTTTGCATGGAGGGAGAGGTAATTTTTTTTTTCATTTCCCAACATATGTTTCTTTGGAAAAGTTGTTCAGTTTTGTTCACTGAACACGCCCTTTCAGTTTTCGGTACATCGTCCCTTACACCCTTTATAAAGACATTCTGTAGTATAGTTAGTATCAGCATTGAATACGGGGCGAGTCGCTTCTTCTTCTTCTTCTCATATTTAAGAGCCGCGCTCTTGTCGGTGGAGCAATCTCCATTTCTCTCTGTCCTCTGCCAATGATTTGACATCCTGATAAGACTAGACGTTTACCCTCTCTTTTATCTGGTCAAAATAAGTGCGTCTTGGTCTTCCTCTTCCTCTTCTGCCCTCTACTTTTCCTTCAATAATATTCTTTATGAAAGTGTCATGTCTTATCAGGTGTCCGACCATCGTCCCTCTTCTATTTTCGATGGTTCTCAGCAAATTTCTCTTCTCTTTAACCAAATCTAGAACTTCCTCGTTTGTCTTTTTCTCTGTCCAACTGATCCCTTCCATTCTCCTCCAACACCACATCTCAAACGCTTCTAACCTCTCTCTATCGAGTCGAGTCGCTAGTACCGGCGCGTCGCTAGTACAGAATAAATAGTAGGTACTATCATACAGAACAGACACTCTCCGCCCCCCACCCGCAATCCACTTTGCGCCTGCGCGCACCCGCCAAGAGATTCTCGTGCTCCTTCTAAAGGTCAGTTGCAATGGATATGCGAGCCTACGCGACCTTCCAATTTCAAATTCGCGCTCGTTGTATGTAGTGTCTGGGGTGTGCTGGAGGGCAGCACTCATCATCATATAGTCTTTTATCCATATATTTATTTATTAGTTAGGTATTATTTATGTATAATATCATAACATAATATGTATTTTATATATACAAATATATATCATATATTTATTATTATTTTTTTATTTTATTTGTGTAGAAGGTATATATTTTAATTAGATACCTATGTGTAATTTATTTTTGTTACTTTCATGTATAATTTTTGAGTTTGCGCACGATCTATCTGCCTTCTCCAATACTATTCACGCTCGCCTAGGTCTGCTGGAAGACATTTCTTTAGTGAAATAAGTAGTACCTGTTGTGTCGTCTTTTTATATATATTGTCCATTGTGTTTTCTTGAGTGCAATAAACTATAAATAATAATAATAATATATCGTGTGAATTGTAAAATCGATAATTGACTTTACAAACCCTGGCGTCGGAGTTATTGAGCCGCCAAGGCCTTTGACATTTTAAAGGCACATCAAGCCCTTGGACCCGGCTTCTATGTTTTTTCATTCAGTCATTTCCCTAGCCTTATTCAGTTGCAAATGGTTTTTACTGAGTCGGCTACCTAACCTAGGGAGGGGATTGGACGAGAGATCTTGTTTTTACACAGAGCGACTGCCATCTTACCTCCGCAACCCAGAGGGGAAAGTAGATCCAATCCTAGATTAGGCTTTGCCAGGTTAGTGAACCTGGCTGTCAGAGTTTTCAAGCCTACAAATGGCCCATCACTTGGCTTAACCAATACTATCATTGACAATAGCTGTGACCAACGGCTCGTGCATTCCGAAGCACGGAAACGTTCTAGTTATTGTGCCACTTAGCGGTCACCCATCCGGGTTCTGACCACGACCAACGTTGCTTAACTTTCGTGATCGGCAAGAAAGAGAGAGAACTACCACTCGGCCATGAGCGCTTCTTATCCGGCTTCTAAGTAGTAATAAAATAAGCTGAGTCACGGTCCTTTGGCGGCTTAACAACGTTTGCGAGGTCGGTCATCGATCTTGTAACTCACACGATATAATGATTATCTCAATTGCCAGCTGAACATTATCGTTAAGTAGGTACTTGATAGTAACAAATCATCTTTATTGAAATATAAGCGCCGTGTAAGCTGATAACATCGGAATTTTATTACCAGGTACTTAATTATTTATTAACCTTATAAGATAATTCATAGATATAAGTATTTTTTATTGCACTTCACCTTTCTTTATGTAGTGTTAATTTGGAAGCTATAAAGCTACGAGCACTCCTTCCCTAATTCAAAAACTAATTCGGCTTACATTGCTCGTTGAAGTGAGGATATTGCAATTAACATAACCAAGCCTCCCAGCAATGTATGACGAATTAGTCCTTGAATTCAGTTAGGGTGATCGTGGCTTAAATAAGGTTTATTTAATGCACGATCTGACTGCTATCGCGTGGAGTTTGGACTTGTAGAGAGTTCATACAAACAACTGGAGATATTCAAACGGGGTTTTCAATAATGTATATTTGGATTACTTTCGTGCAAAATAAGCTTTGTTTTATTGCAATCGGTTCACTCAAAAAGAACCTACACGAATGTAAATTATCAAGCGGCTGATAGTCATTAAGCTCAAGTCACACAGAGGCGGTATGATTGCGAAAGCGGTCCGGGGCGGTTTGGCGGGAACAAAATACCGCGCCGCGACCGCTTTTCAATGTGACAGGGTGCATAAGAACTCATACTTTACAAAAAATACCGGCCCCGGAACGCTTCCGCTACCGCCTCTGTGTGTCGCGGGCTTTATTTGGTCTGGTTTGCCCTCTGGTTCGCGGAGCTCAGATGGGAGTTGTTTTTTTTATTATCAGTGTGCTTACTCTTGACGTCGATCTAGTTTTGAGGACAGAGATGAGGTCGACGATGGGATGAGCTTTCCCAGAAGAAGCATTACTCGCGACTTGAATAGATGCGGTTTATATGAACTCGGGAAACAGACGCAGGCAGAGAATTCCACTCTTTGGCCGTGCGCGATATAAGAGATGTTTTATGTAAAACCAGTGCCTTCGTCAAATTCTTGTTCTCTTTTTGGACGGACTTTTTGTGGTGGTTGAGGTGGACTTTTTGTAGAAAGAAAGAAAACCAATAAATTCAATGTGTATGAGATGCTATGCTAATATGGAAATATAGTGCAAAAAGGACTGCGGAGTCAGAACTTAATAAAATGCAGTAAAATATTTTAGATGTGTAATCTGTGCCGCTGCCGAACTGACTCTGAACCTTTACAATTATTTGGTGCAATAACTTATGCTACGTGTGCGGTATTAAATCTAGGTTGCGTGACAAGACGATGTACTTTGTACACAATGCACGCTACAAAATGTGTTACAGGTTAAAATAAAGGGCTCTACACACCAAAGTCGCCGACCCGCCGGCATATGTTGGCAGCTTTTTCTCGGCGGGCTATGTTGGCGACTTCACTCATTCATTACATGGTTGTCGGCGGCTCGACATTTGTATGTACGCAAGTCGCTGACATGTCGGCGGGCAACACGCGCGGGCAAATGTTGCCGACATGATTCTTTTTAATAGGCCGCCGGGTTGTGTCGGCGGGCTGTGTCGGCGGGTCGGCGGCTTTGGTGTGTATTGCCCTTAAGAATGACTGACTGGACTGTAGGATGATATTATTAATATCATGTATATTTATTTAAGTACTCATCAGTAAGCTTACACTATGTTAGTAAAGAAAACAAGACAAAGAAAAATAAATTTACAATCCCGTTGGTGTGGTTGGTAGTGAGCCTGTCTTTCACGCCGTGGGCCGCGCGGGTTCGTTCTGTATTTGAGTGTTATTTATATACTTATTTATGTATGTATATCAGTCTGATACCTATATATACCTATCCTAGTTTGGGATCAGATGATCTTGTGTGAAAGGTCCACCAACAAAAAGTTGAAAACGTAAATCATCGCATTAGAAATGGCGCAGCAATGATTCAGGTAACAACAGTTAAGCCGCCCCGCGATCATGTTCAGAACGTTAGGCCATCTCCCCACTAGGCTCACAGTGAGCCGACTGACTCTGAGCGGCGGCGTATCGGTCGCTCACTTAATTCGTTCCGTCGGTGTAGTGAGCTGACTGAGCCGCCGACCGGGAGCATAGCTCGCGGCGACTCAGCTGCTCACTAAACGAATCCGCAAGCGTAATGCTGCGCGTAACGCCGCAAGCTGCGTACAGTAAGCGCTGAAAGGACACTCCGTTTAAAATATATAGTAAGGCGTACTGGAGGCAGACAGTGAGTGGCACTGTGAGCATAGTGGGGACATGGCCTTATGATGACGATGTATTTTTTTTTTACAGGAAAATATAATCTTCCGGCAAGGTTACGGCCTGACAGAGACCAACGGCGGCATCTCAGTCGGCCGCAAGAAGGACAGGAACCATTCGTCCGTGGGTCACGTGTTCGGGAGTTGCCAGGTCAAGATCGCTGACTTGCAGTCACAGGATGCCTTGGGCCCGGGACAGGTCTGGTTTTATTCTTTTACTAGCGGCCTGCCTTAGATATGCACGGGAAGCGCTGTTTCTACACGCGAAAACTATGAAGCCTGTAGAAAAAAAAACTGGCCAAGAGCGAGTCGGACTCGCGCCCTAAGAGTTCATTACCTGTCCACCATATCATATTCTTCAAGCTTTTACCCTTTGATTTTAAAAACTCCGCGTCCGCTCTAACCTGACCTCTCTTTTATATGAATGTACTGAAAATGGGAGCTCACCTTAATGAGTGTGAGAAAATTGTACTCGCGAGAAAACTCGTGATATTAAATAATAGGCCTGTTCATACTAACAGCGAATAAGTCGATAGCGCGTTTCAGAAACTAAGTGACGCCATCTAACGGTAGTTAGTGTTGTGGTGTTACAGTTATGTGAAAAGCTGTGTGAAAAATTGTAATATGTAATTATTTCAGATTTTTTCCGTTGCTTGTGCTAGGAGACCCTATAGATAAAACGAAGTGATTACTGATTACCTTCTCTCTGCCAATAGATAGATTTTGGTTTGGTTCATAAAATGTACTTGGAGATGGAGACATAAATGGCCGTATTTTTTTTAAATTGTGTTGTTTTAGAAGCTTAAAATTTTCATAGTTTCAAGGGTCCATGGACCTTAATATTTGACACCTTTACCCGTTTGAAAGAAAAAGGGTCTTGATAGACAGACAACTTAGTGATCCTATGAGGGTTTAGTCTTTTAACCTTTTAGTTTTTTCCGAATTTTAAAATGAAACGAATTCAAAAATAAAAAATAAATCTTCCATATAACACTTGCCCTTCTTCAATAAAATTAAAATAAAATGGTAAAAAGTTCATTGTGTCAAACTTAACGTGCTCTCGACTATACCTGAAACTTTTTAACAACGCTTACAAAAATCTCATAATCACGTTATGGGTTCCCGAATTTACGGTAGAATTCCTACTGATTCATGAACTTTTGCAGCTTCATGAACTTTTTTCAGATTAACAGCCAGTTGCACAAATCTTCTTTAAATTTAAAGCTCCTTTAAGTCTGTTGCTGACACTTTTGGTTTTGTTGACTTAAAAAGTGACAGCAATAGATTTAAATGAGCTTTAACTTTAAAAATAACTTTGCAACTGATCGTAAGATTTGCCTTGCCCAAAAGTCTTTTTATTCTGTGCAGGTGTTCCTTGTGACATAAATTAAATAATGGGCAGCGAACTACAATACTATAGAACGATAACTACGCTTCAAAATTGACCCCACGAAATAGTTACCTTTTTTTTTTTTTTTTTAATTTATTTTTCGTAAGCATACAATTCTAAACAAAAATTACTGATTTCTCCCAAACTTCGTAGAAGTTTATCGGGACCTAAGTAGGCGGAGCTATAATAGTTACCTCTCAACTACCCACTAGCTGACATAGCGGCACGCGCGCGAACCAATCCCTGCTCTCGTTCTGAATTTGAACCAATTCGCTAAGCTAAATAAATAAAAATGATTTTTTTTATATTTTTAACTGAAAATTTAGACTATTTTAGGAAACTAATTTGTTTTTTTCCGCCTAAAATACTATTATTAATTTTATATAATTTTTTTAAGTTTTAAAGTTGATGACGTCATTTCACAGTAGACGATGAAACGATTGCCATACCAAAACGAAATCGCGGGTTGGTAGGAAAAATCTTTAGCCTAGTTATGCATGGTTTTATATAGAAAACCTTTTTACAGCTAAATTGTCAAAATTAAATATCTTTCGGGTGCTTTTGGTTCTGTGATTTAGCTACTAAACTCTAAAATTTATTTTGATCTAATTGTGTTGTTTATGGTCAAGCAGGTTATGTACTTCTTCATTGGTCATCAACCTTTTTGGTAATATTTTTTTACACATTACTGGTATCCCCGTCTTTGACACATTTTTATGTCATGCTAAATGTTGTTTAAAATCACGCATTTTTCTGCAAAAACAGTGAAATATTGTTGCGTAAATGGCTGCAAAATTAATAGCTATGCTATTTGCGGAATATTCTTCTATGGGTATGCATTATTCCTTTGATTTTTCTATGAAAAAGCCGAATTGTTTTACGTATGAAGTAGGGTGGCTACAATGTACGATGTTTGAACATACAGGAAAACAAAAGGTACAACCACATCAGTACTGTGGGATGTGAATCTGCGGAAACTGCCCATAAAACTGAACAACTTGTCCCAAAGAACATTATGATAGACTAGTCCCAACTAACATTATGGACGACACGCGGGGAGCCAATGAACAATTCGCACGCCTGCCTTGCGCTCCCTCGCGATATTACGAGCCAAATTTACGGTCAGCATCGGAGTTTAGTGCCGTGATCATTGAGAGGTATTATGTAAAGTTTTTTTACATTGGGTTGGAATTTATTTAACAGAGTTTCATCTTTCGATATTGGTATGCCTCTTACGGCCAGTTGCATAAAGCGACATTAAAGTTAAATTTTCCTTTAATTTTTATGCTGTCACTTTCTTTATCATCGAAACAGAAATTGACAGCAATAGTGTACCGAATGGCACAGTGCGATCGAAGCAGGAGGACAGGAGCAATAAATAAAAACGCCTTCGTCCACGGAATACAAAACTTCGTCGTGTAGTAGTAGTGAAGCAAACCACCTCGCTGAGTAAATTCTTGCTCATATTCAAGTGGTTGGTAGTTAATTTTAGAAGGTATTGTTTTGGAATTTGGGAGAAATTTTGTTTTGTTTTGTTCATTGATAGACCGACCTATTTTCTCGATTCATCCATAACTTCATTTAAAAAGTAGGGGGCTCGCGACTAGGCCGAAATGCAGTTGGTTGATGTTGAGTTTTTACAAGAATACAAACAAAGACCTTTATCGGCCTGTTGTTCACGGACGGACAGAAGGGACGAACGTATAGATAGATGGACAGAAAGACAGCTGATTTACGAGTGGTGTTCAATAAGTAGTGAGAATGAACAACATATTGGTTTTAAGTCTTTTGATGTTTGTATTGATAGTTTATTTCAGACATTTCAGTAAACCTACCAAAGACTTGGGCCATAATATTAAGAAACATATAAATCAGGTAAAGTTTAAGAGCCAGTCCATATTTTTGAACCTATTCCTATTCCGTGTGAGTAAAAAAAATGTAAAGTCGGAACTAAATCTATGAATTAAGAAATAAAACCTTTTATTTATTCGATAATTTGGTTACATGTCGTACCTTTAATAAAATTTGTTTATAAATAAACAATAAGTCATAAAATACAAGTCAAATATTATTCATTGCTTTGCTTCTGATGATGACGCATCGTACTCGGACTTTTCTGGAAAGCAAGAAAGGAAGAAGAAAAAATGAAAAAAGGTTTATTTTGGAACCAAACAAAAAGAATGCTGCTGCTGAAAAAACTCCGATCCAATTGTTGAATATCACCGAGTGATAAAATATAATTTTTGAGACATCAAAAATTAATGTACCCTGATAATCTGTTAAAATATGAACCATAATACATGAAAAGTAATAATCCATCCCTACTTTATATTTAACGAATGTCAATCCCATCAAACCGCACTTTTGTAAAGAAAAAATGGTAATTTTGAATATTTCGGGTGATGTACTTTGTACTCATGACATGCTTGAATAATATTCATGACATGCAAATAATATCATGCTTGTATAATACTCTCATGTTATACATAACATCAAATGAAACGTCCACTACAGGACAAGCTCCCTTCAGAACTACTTGGAAGGGGATTTACCATAGCTACCATGCTTGTAAGCGTTGTGGCTGGCGACCGCTGTTGTTGGTGACGTAAGATGAGACGATACATACAGGAGGACGCTGCTGCCCATCCTTCAGTTAATAAGCCCTTAGTCACCTCTTATGACACCCACGGGTACAGATGGGTTGGTACTATTCTTTGCCGGCATCACACTGACTTGACTTGATTTACCTCTATGATTCTACGATTGAGCCACGAGCCAAACCAAAGATGAATCCTCAGCGTTGCAAGGGTTTCAATGCACGAGACGCAAAATACTTTTTTATTGCCGAACGAAACACAACTTTTCAGGTAGAGACGAAAGTATAAAATCTTGCCAAATAAAATATTGAAAATGAAGCTGCTCTTCCAGAGGGCTTCAATAATAATACAACCCCAAGCCTTAAATAGTTTGGTCACCCTACTTTGTGACAGACATGCATTACCGACTGTTGGCGTTTAACAGAAAGAGAACAGATAATAAAAGTTTTCTTATCTAATGATTTTTTTTGCTTGTGGAATGACGTCACTCAGTGGTCAAATAAATGTTACAACTGCCGCAGCATTTTTGAATATATTACCGCAATCAAATTACTTTTCTATTCGAAAATAACAAAATATGGTATGATATAAAAATATCTCGAAATGGTTTTTGTATTTCAGTGTGTTATATCATATTTAGCTTGGCCAATTGATTTGTATTTTGAATATACGTCATTTTGGTTTCACGTAGGGCCACTTTTTGTGTGGAATAGTTAGAGTTCCATAGTATTTTAGTTCGCTGATAATGGGTCTTTCATTGTATTGCGTACACCCAACAGCACGTTAGTAGAAACACTGTGGACTTTATAGCTTGGCAATAGTGTTGCAAAAGTTTCCACTGATGTGTGGTTTACCGTACACATGATTTATGTAACTTAAATTTTTGACCATGTTTGATTTGATTCATCATGACATCCCATGAAATGTCCACTACAGGACAGGGAACTCCCTCCTAAATTCCAGCTTTTGCTAAAAAAATGTGGAGGGGAAGTACCATAGTCACCACGCTTGTCAGCGTTACGGCTGGCACCATGGACCGCGGTTGTTGGTGAACGCAGAATGTAAGATGATACGACATGCAGAAGGATGCTGTTGCCCATCCTCTGGTTCATTAACCCTTAGTTGCCACTTACGACACCCACGGATAGAGATGGGTTGGTACTATTTTTTGCCGGCACCACACGGGGCGATAGGTATAACTGTATAAATGTGAAAATTGTTATTCTCTATAAAAAGGCAGTAAATTTTTCAGGAAGGCGAAATATGGTGCCGTGGGCCATTATTAATGTCAGGGTACTATAAAAACGAGGAGGCGACTCAGGAAGTGATGCAGGACGGCTGGTTCAAAACCGGAGACATCGGGAAGTACGACGAGAACAAATACTTGTACGTAACTGACCGCCTCAAGGAACTTATTAAGGTAAGCGGGAGAGTGTACCCAGGAGCTCCATGAGAATGATTTTATTTTAACACTTCCTGTGTTTTGATCATGGACGAACAATAAGGCCGGTATTTCACTGGGACACCATGGCAGCGCAACCAGTCGCCTGTACTCTGGGTGTCTACTCTCAAAGTGCGATATATCGAAACGATACAACTCGAAACATGCAAATGCAAAACTTCGTCCCTTGACAAAAGAGTAGAATATTGGTTGGATGCAGTTTGAAAATTCATCCAACCAATATTCTACTATATTGTCAAGGGACGGCGTTTTGCATTTGCATGTTTCGAGTGTTTGCATGTTTGAAATATCGAAACGATACTACTCGAAACATGCAAATGCAAAACGTCGTCCCTTGACAATAGAGTAGAATATTGGTTGGATGAATTTTCAAACTGCATCCAATCAATATTCTACTCTATTGTCAAGGGACGAAGTTTTGCATTTGCATGTTTCGAGTTGTATCGTTTCGATATATCGGACTTTGAGAGTAGACACCCTGTCCCCAAGGCTAGATCGAGGACAAGAGTAAGCCCATGCATGGACCATTAAAGTAGTGTGTGATGCCGACAAAGAATAGTAGCAAACCATTTCTACTCGTGGGTGTCGTAAGAGGCGACTAAGGGATTGTGTAGCGGAGGATGAGCAGCAGCGTCCTTCTGTGTCTCTATGCTGAGCTGACGTCAATGGAAGGTTACATTTTTCGACCTGCCGTCCGGTTTTAAACTTGGCTTAGATACTAGTTTACTAGTTTGCTTAGTATTATATGATCTGTGACTTAGGTACCTACATAGTTTTTGTTTACAAACAGATAACTAATTCCCATACTAAGAAGTTGGACTGATCAGCTGACCGTTTTATATGGAGAAATAAAATTTATTTTGACCTACAGTCTAAACAATATAGCTTGATTAGAATGATAGCAGGAAAAACTATGTGCGAGAGCAGATCAAATCGATACTTGTCTCTGTCGCTCCAATGTGTAGGGCATCTCTCCGTTCTGCTCACACTGCTGTCAATCTAATCAAGCTACAGCGCGTTCAGAACAAGTCTGTCCATGACGGTTATTTTCCGCGCGTGGGCGACAGGCGGAGAGCCAATGAACGATTCGCTCGCCTCCCCCCATCTGCCGCGCTCACCCCCGCGACTCATTTTTAGGGTTCCGATACCAAAATGGTAAAAAAAAGAACCCTTATGGCGCCGCTTCGTCTGTCTGTCTGTGTGTCTGTCTGTCACACCTGTATATCTCAGCAACCACTCATGCTATCGACTTGAAATTTGGAATAGTTTTAGAATATGGTTGTACAACCATATTGCACGTGGAAGAATTAAGAAAAAAAAAAACCGGTCAAGTGCGAGTCGGACTCGCGCGCCGAGGGTTCCGATATACCTATAGTATTTTTGGAAGCAATAAAGTCCATTTTCAGGACCGCAAAACTAAATTTGTTTGTAAAAGTTTTTTGCAGATTTCTGAAAAACTGTGCAACTTAGAAAGATTGTTTTATTTTTGCTGTAAAGTTTATATAAACTTCTGTCAACTGTAATTAATTCAGATTTTTCCTTACTCAAACTTCGGAGATAAGGGGGGGGGAATGGTATTTTTCTTGACATTTTTCATCATAACTTTAAAACTAAGAAATTTAAAAAAATACAAAAATATATTTTAAAATGTACAAGTAAAGCCCTTTCATATGATACCCCACTCGACCTAGTAGCGACAATTTGAAATTTGGCCCCCCCTATTTTGGCCCCCTTTATATTAATAATCATACTTTTTTCAAAATTTTTTCTTGTGCAATTAAGTTGGGCAACTATATTCTAAAACTATTCCAAATTTCAGGTTGATAGCATAAGTGGTTGCTGAGATATAGAGGTGTGACAGACAGACGGACAGACAGACAGAGCGGCACCATAAGGGTTCCTTTTTTTTACCATTTTGGTATCGGAACCCTAAAAAAATATAATTATTAATGTATGTAATAGGGGGGGGGGCAAAAAAAAGGTCGAGTGGGGTATCATATGAAAGGGCTTTAGTTGTACATTCTAAAATATATTTTTGTATTATTTTTCTGCACAGTTTTTTTGAAATCTGCAAAAAACCTTTACAAACAAATTTAGTTTTGTAGTCCTAAGAATTGACTTTATTGCTTCCAAAAATACTAAAGGTATATCGGAACGCTCGACGCGCGAGTCCAACTCGCACTTGACCGATTTTTTTGAATTCTTCGCAGTAAGGGTCACAGTCAGAGTTATTTTGTACGCCGTATATCAAATAGAAAAAAATTAAGATCAGTTATAAACTATTGTACTCTGTTCACAGGTGAAAGGCTTCCAAGTAGCCCCGGCGGAACTAGAAACACTTATACGAACGCATTCGAAAGTTCTCGACTGCGCTGTGATCGGCGTTCCCGATTCTATATCCGGGGAGCTACCCAAAGCTTTCGTCATACCTCAGCCAGAACAGAAGGTCGACCCTAAAGATGTACTAGAATATGTCAATAGTAAAGTTGCTGTATTCAAACAAGTTAAAGAAGTACAATTTGTTGAATCGATTCCAAAGAACGCATCAGGTAAGATCTTGAGGAAGGATTTGAAAGAAATGTATTGTTAGTATTTAAATCAAATGACTGTAATCAATGGTGGTATCCATTTCTTTGGAAGGTGGTAGGGCTTAGTCTTTCTAGGGGAGTACCACAAATGCGGCAGTGTATGCACTGCTGTATTTCTTTTCGAAAGGTAAGGGAGCTAGTGAAATTACCTGCTCATGAGACATACTTACAATATTAGTTGTCAAGGTGGGCAACGCGCTTTGCTGTCTTATTAGTGTCGAAGTACTTAAAACGTGTCTCATCTGTTTTGTGCACTTGTTACATAAAAAAAAGGGAAAAATATTTCCATCACTTTTTGCTAAAGAATTCTGAATACCTATTACGGAAGTTATCGAATCTCAAACACTATTTTTTTAAGGTTTTCTCTGAGAAATATGACTATTATTATTAGCACACGGCTGATTTTATGTCCGTGACAGTCCGCCAGTGTGGTCGGTATTTCGAAAATTATATTTTTATCAAAATAAAATTCAAACATAATGTTTCAAAATTGCTCTATGATTTAAACTAAATAACAATCAATCTGAACAACCTTTTTGAATAAATAACTCTGAACTGATCAACTATTCCAGCTGTTTTCCTTCCAAACCAAAGATTTTGGAAACTACGCGCATAAAAGCGGAGCGTTTTTCTCATGTCAGTGATATTTTTAATTTAAACTATAATAATATCGAAAAAAATTGCAATACTGGCCTCACTGGCGGACTGACACATCATAGTCTCCGTCTGCTTCGTCTAATCTTTACTGGTAAAATAGTTACGATTTAGGAAATAAATTACGTCCAAGAATTACTTATCTAATGGCAATTAAGGATCATTAACGCTTCCTTTATTATTCTTATATTAATGAACAATACAAAGGTAAAAAAATATTTGGCAGATAAAGTTAGTTAAAAAAAACACCAGATTTTTTAAACAATTCTTGTTTTCTCTAAAACGTTACCGTACCGTTTGGTGATACTAGTCGGTCCGTAACTGGACACGTTTTATACGTCAGTATCATAATATACTGTTTATGTTTCTTAAAGAAATAATTTTTGACTGAATAAGTGAAGGTTACGTAGAGGTCTATCTAGCTCCTCCAAGCGTAGAGGTCAATGGCTACTTTTTTCACTGTGTACAGATAAAATATTTTATAAATATTGTGCGTGTTGCGATATTATAAGGTAGTTAGTTCTATATTTTTATATACCTACCATAATTATTCTTAACATCTAAGCTTTGTATTACAAAAATGCTTAAATTAATATATTTTTTATAATTTTATTTAAGTTAAGTAGGGTTTTGAAAGAGTTAAGTGCTTTCCCCAGCCAACTAGCGCCCCCCATCATTTAAAAAATTATTACTCGCTAAATACAAAACTTATCCAAAATCTGTCTTACCAGATTAAAGTAAGGTAGGTTAAGTAAAGGTATTTAGAACCTATCAATCCTGAAAAATATAGTTCACTGTAGATACAGATACAAAAAGTGCGAAAAACGGCCACTTTTAGCAGTTTTCGTATCTACGAGTACAGTGAACTATATTTTTCAGGATTGATAGGTTCTCAATAAACTAGGGTACCTTTAATCTGGCAAGACAGATTTTCGATAACTTTTGTATTTAGCGAGTAATATTTTTTTAACTGATGGGGCGCTAGTTAGCTGGGGGTAACCTCTAAGCCGCTATTACACCTTCCTTGATTCAGAAACTAATTCGGCATACATTGCTCGGTTGAAGTAAAGATATTGGAATTAACAGAACTAAGCGTCCCAGCAATGTATGCCGATTAGTCTTTGAATTTAGGAAGGTGTGATTGCGGCTTTAGGGTAATCACAAACAGATCACAACAAAGAAATTAGGTCTCAAAATGTTTAAATGAATTATGATTATACATTCTGTCAATCTAGACGTGCTTCATATGTAAGTTTCAAATGGAAAAAAAATCAATGTCCCATAGAAACTGCATCAGCTGATAGCGCATTTTGTATGGGAGGTAAAAATTAGCTTTTTGTTTTGACCTATTTTCCTTAGGGAAAGTTGTTCAGAGCCCTGAGACAAGTGGCTTTCTAATGTCGTAAACGCTATAGAATATAATAAAATTGTATGGGATTGACATTAGCTGTCACGCAACGTTTCGTTAGCTAATGTCAATCCAATATAGGGTGACTTTTAATTAGTTCTTGATAGAAAAAGGTATGAATGTACTCATGATACTGAACAACTTTCCCCAAGGAACATAGGTCGAAATACGAAAATCAAGTTTTGACCTCCCATAGAAACTGCATCAGCTGATAGCGCATTTTGTATGGGAGGTCAAATTTGGTTTTTGTATTTCGACCTATGTTCCTTGGGAAAAGTTGTTCAGTGTCATGAGTACATGCATATATTTTGCTATCAAGAACTAATTAAAATTCATCCTATATAATACATTTTCATTCTATTCTACTATAGAAAGCCGCTTGTCTCAACGCTTACCAACACATTATACAGCTATGTTAAAAACAATCAGCAAAAGCTGTCAGTAAAAAACAAGTTTGTAAAACAATGTTATTCTTTCTGTCAAATATACTCTGGTTTTAGTGTCATGGCTGCAAAATTTGTTGGTAAGCGTTGGAATAAACGAATAAAATGGAGTCTTTAGATTTACAGCCTGTCTGTATGGTCATCCATCACATACTTAGTTCCTATTTTTATGACCAAGCTTGACCTGTGGTTGATTGTACGAAGCGAAACAGTCTGGTCCTAGATAGTTTCGTGGGTGTGTTAGTATACCAAGACATAGATGCGAGGTAAAAATTAACTATAATCCATTTTATTCCTTTATTCCAACGCTTACCAACACATTTTGCATCCATGAAACTAAAACTAGAGTGTATTTTGTTTTACAAACTTGTTATTTCTGACAGTTTTTGCTGATTGCTTTAAACATAGCTGTAAAATCAACGAAATAAACGAAACGAAATAAATTAACGGAAACAATCAATGAAAAAAAAATCATACGATAGTATGGACCGTCCCCCCACAGAGCAGAAACAAAGTTTGTTTGTTTCTGCTCTGTGGTCCCTCCACTTGCTTTTGCAGGTGTATATACAGCGTGATTTTTCATTCACCAGAAAAAAATTGAGGGATGATTCTCCCCATAAAACTGAACAACTTTTCCCAAGGAACATAGGTCGAAATACGAAAATAAATTTTTGACCTCCCATAGAAACTGCATCAGCTGATAGCGCATTTTGTATGGGAGGTCAAATTTGGTTTTTCGTATTTCGACCTATGTTTCTTGGGATAAGTTGTTCAGTTTCATGGTCAGAATCATCCCTTAATTTTTTTCTGGTGAATAAAAAATCACGCTGTATAGTAGTTTTGTAGTAAAAGCAATTGTAGTTTATCTCTACAGAGCCTACAGAAATATTTTGACCGTGTTGTATTTAAGCCGTCAAAATTTCGCTGATTATTTTTTTTTAAAGTAAGAACATTTTATAATATTGTTTGTAAGCATAACTACCTACTTACATGTAATTTGAGAGGTATTTTTTAAATAATAATTTTATAGTTTATTTGTTAGTTTACATAAAATATCACAATTATTAAAATACTTTATCTACGTCACAAATAAAAAAAGAAAAACGTATCAAATAATTTTTACAATTATTTTCAAAACTAATAAAATCAATTTAAATGAAATAAAAAGTGGCAAAAAGACAATTTTATGGGACGTAGGCACCATAATACGTTCTAGTATGTACAGTTGGCCGCACGTCAGCGGTCTCTAGTTTTTGCGCTGGTACTTCGAGCTTGACACATTGGACTTTGTACACACGGCCGCAGGTGGTGGAAACACTTTGACCTAGAGCGGGTCTCTGGTGTCATGTGTTTGTAGCGTAGTGCTAGACTAGTTTTGTTTCTATGTTCTTACTGATGTGCGTACCATTCTTACATCAATATCTGTAGGAGCTAAAGTCGCGAGTGCGAGTATCAAGATTGACCTGCTTATACGGCTACTAAAATACGAACTGTACAAGTTCAATGTCAATGTGTCACGGCACTTACTTGTCTTTTTATTTTATGTCATACTGTTGTTCAAATAGGGTGACTTTTAATTAGTTCTTGATAGCAAAAGATATGCATGTACTTATGATACTGAACAACTTTTCCCAAGGAACATAGGTCGAAATACGTAAAGCCAAATTTGACCACCCATACAAAATGCTGATGCAGTTTTTATGGGAGGACAAAAATTGATTTTTGTATTTCGTCCTATGTTCCTTGGGAAAAGTTGTTCAGTATCATGAGAACATTCATACCTTTCTATCAAGAATTAATTAAAAGTCACCCTATATACAGCGTGAATTTGTATTGGTTTTGCACCCGAAGCCCAGCGATTCTACTCATGATAACAAGCAACATTCCCGAAGAAAAATCGCCTCCATAGTAGTCACGTGATCGACTCATTTTGTATGGGGAAGACGAAAAATATTTTCGAGTAAAAATTTTTTTTTGGCTTCGGGTGCAAAACCTATACAAAGTCACGCTGTATTTCAAATGTAATTCTGTGATCCAAATAAACATTTATTCATACAATGTGTCACGCTTGACGTGCTTTTGACTGTATGCTGTGGTGTTCAGCGTCTCCTATTCAGGGTCGGGTAAAGGTGATATATTAATTAAAAACAGATTTATTTGGGAGCCTGTCCCGCACACCCGCTTGCCTCAATTCTCTCGTGAGCAGTGTTGCCAGCAAGCAAGTTCGCGGTCGAGCAACTTTATTCAAATACATTACATATGCTATACAACAATCAGAGAGGTCCATTGGAAGCTTTAAATTTTACTACATAAGTTAAAAATGATCTGAGTTTATCTCCTTAAATGGCTTTAATGGTATTTCAACTTATCATCTGTATCAACCATATTTTTTATGGGGCTGGAATAAAAATTGCCGGTATATTTGTGCAATAATTTTATATTTTGTTTTGCAATATTTAGGTGTAGGTACAAAACTTTATCATTGTTTATAAAATTGTATTTTATTATGTTTTTTTTTTATAAATTAGATAATAAAACTACAAGCGATATCATATTCGATTTATGGCCGGAGGTCATTATCCCGCGTAGAAATCACCAAAATGATATAACTGTATTGTCTCTACGTAAAATAATTATTATGTTATTTTATACAGGGTGTAAAGGACATGTACCGAAAACCAAAAAAAAGGCCATAAAACTGAGCAACTTTCCTAATTAAACGAAATGTAGTACACGAAATTTGAGTTTTGATTTACATTGAAACTGCATTCATTTTGTATGGGTAGTCAAAAATTATTTGCGTAAGTATTTTTGGAAAGGTTGTTCAGTTTCATGGTCTCAATCCAAGATTTCTGTTTACACCCTGTATACTTAAGTTAAAAGACAACAACGGGACGATTGTTTATTATCTAAATACTCGTACATACATTTAGACAGCGTGAATGTTCATTGGTTTTGCCCTCCAAACCCAGTGATTCTTCTAATAAAAACAAGCGACTTTCCCAAAGAAAAAAAAATTACTTCATACTAAAGTGGTCACGTGACCGACTTATTTTGTATGGGATTTTTTTTGCTTCTGGGGATGTTGCTAGTTTTAATGACAACCAATGAAAATTTACATTATGACTAAAATTTACAAAGATGACTAAAAATAGTAATAAGTAGTAGGGTAGTAATAGTAATCTCATGCCATCCCCTGTTAACAATTTTATGTATAATAGATTATATTTTTTTACTAAGTGTAAGTTTAGCAACGTTTCTAATTTTGGGCTAAGATTTTGTAGTCACTTTTTGCCGTTGACTTGAAAAGAAGAAGAAGAAATAAGTATTTTTCATACTAAAGCTCGAGGGCATCGGATGTGTTAGTAGTTCATAGTAGAATATCGAAAAGATATCAAAAATAATACAGTACGAAAAATATTATACGTAAACATGCATTTTTATGATGAATTCCTTGTAGTTACACCCAGTCGGTACACCAGTGTAACGACAAGGAAAAACCTATTCCTGTTCGTGATACCGCAGTAGAGATAGACTATCGATTATCGATACTGCATTTACCTTAAACCAGGCCGCGGTCTCACTTCGCTGTGCGCATGATGATGATCAACCAGTGAAACTGAACAAATTTTCCCTGGATGTTTCTAGGCATGTTTGCATCAGGAAATGAAAAAAAAATCTCCATTCAAAATAACGAATTTGACTGAACAGTTTGTATGGAGCGGCCGACTTTTTTTTCCTTTCCTGAGGTATATTTCGAGGAGAAAGTTGTTCAGTTTCGTTGACTGACTGTCCCTTACACCCTGTATAATAAAACAAGTTCAGCCAGTGAAACTGTACAACTTTCCCCTAGAAATATACTTCAGGAAAGGGAAAAATATCGGCCGTCCCATACAAACTGTTCAATCAAATTTGTAATTTTGTATGGAGAATTTTTTTCATTTCCTAAGGTATGTTTCTAGGGAAAAGTTGTTCAGTTTCGTTGAGTGATCATCATCATGCGCACAGCTAAAGACACGTGGAGTGAGACCGCGGTCTTGTTTTAGGTAAATGTAGTATCGATAATCGATAGGTTATCTCCACTGCGTGTCACGACCAGGAATAGGTTTATCCTCGTTACACCCAGTCGTTACACTGGTGTAACGACTGGGTGTAACTACAAGGAATGCACCACTTATTAGTGTTAACTAGAATGTCAGTACTTACCTCAAGTATTCTAAGCTTACAGTGGTTTTCTTAAAATAAAGGGGGACAGATCAGAGGAGGCGCCATTTTTTATAAATGTATTGTGACGACGAAATGTGAGAGAAAAGAAAACTACTTTTGTTACATATATACCATGTCTGTTGTGTGAAATAAAGAGTATAAAATGAAGAACTTTCCTGCAGTCAACCAGCGCCCCCATCAGTAAAAAAAAAACTCTCTAAATACAAAACGTATCGAAAATCTGTCTTACCAGATTGAAGTAAAGGTACCCCAGTTTATTTAGAATCTATCAATCCTGAAAAATATAGTTCACTGTACTTACAGACACAAAAAGTGCGAAAAATGGCCTTTTAGCAGTTTTTGTGTCTTTAACTACAGTGAACTATATTTTTCAGAATTGATAGGTTAGGTTAGGGCTACCTTTACTTCAGACTGGCAAGACAGATTTTCGATAAGTTTTTTATTTAGCTAGTAATGTTTTTGTAACTGATTAGACTGCGATGAATTTCATAATTTGGCTCTCCTTCTTAGAACTTAAATGGAACCAGATCTGACAGTCAAGTTTTTCTGGGGTTTTGAACACCGCAGAATTCAAAAATCAATGTTGTCAAGCCGAAATCCTACTAGTCCAAAAAAGTCAAACAATAACCTAGGCTAAATTACTGTAAGAGGTTTCATGTTTTAAAAATGTTCCTTGGGTCCCCCTAAACATATCTGGAAAATTCTCCGTTGATCCCATGTAAGCTCCCCCCTCCACACCCTCAAACAGGTCCCTGATTTTAGTTTTTGTCATTTATCTCAGAAACGGTTGAAGATAAATTAAAATCGTTAACGTTAATTTAAACGTTATAAAATTACCAACCCGTTGACACCTGTTTTATTTCAATGTGACCTATAGCACAGATTAGATAATAGTTACTACGTCCTATAGTAGCTGAAAAATAGGGTTAAGTTTGCATTTACAGCTGAATACTCGTACCTCTTAACAAGCTACTGGTAATAGTTGTGTAAACTTAACCCTATATTTCAGGTACTATAGGTCACATTAAAATAAAACAGGTGTCAACGGGTTGGTAATTTTATAACAATTAAAGTAATATTAACGGTTCACATCCATCTTTAACCGTTTCTGAGATAAATGAAAAAACTACCTATAATATCAGGGATCTGTTTGAGGGTGGGGAGGGGGGAGCGTACATGCGATCAACAGAGAATTTTCCAGATATGTTCAGGGGGATCTAAGGAACAGTTTTAAATCAAAAACCTCACACCGTAATTTAGCCTAGGTTATTTTTTTACTATTTTGAACTTGTAGAATTTCGGCTTGGCAACATTGATTTCTGGATTCTGTGATGTCCAAAACCCCATAAACCCCATGTTGTCAAAAATGGTCCCGTTTTAGTTCTTAGAAAATTTAATTATCATTTATTTCCTACTCTAGATGGGCTCTAGTTGACTGCAGGAAAGCCCTTAAGGTAGGTTTAGTAGTTAAAATTTTCCATCGCGAAAAAATATATTGAGTGTTAGGGTAAACATAGTGATCATTGTAACTGTGCATTCTGACCATGAAACTGAACAACTTACGGTCTAAATATGATAGAAAAAATTTGACTGCCCCCAAAGAAACTGACGAAAATTTTTGTTTTTCGTCTTGGTTCTAAGAAAAGCACACAGTTTGCAGTTTCAAGGATCACTGTGTTAGAATGCCTGATACGATTGTTATTCCAGAATTTGTCAAATAGCACCACCTCTGCTCCTTTACTACCTGAAATATTATCGAAGTCAAAGTCCCCACTCGTAATTTAAATTTGTTTACTATGGGACCAATTTTGAATCGTGAAAATAATACATACTCGTATAACTTTTTATAAATTCATATAATAGTAGTTTATGCAACGGTACATAATGAGGGGTATAAAACTCGAGTGTCGGTTTATGGGACGCAGGCGAGCGCAGCGAGCCAAGTTCCATAATAGAAGACACGAGTGTTTTATACCTAATTATGTGGAGTTGCACAACTTTATCTACTCTCATATCGTGAATCCTAAAATAATGTGTTCAATAACAAACCTTAATGTTTGTCTCTTTTTCCGGTGATAACTGCTAAGCGAAGTTCCTATAGCTGCTTTAAAAACACTCGAAGGCAAATTGTAAACGATTTTATCACTTATTTCATTACAAAACTAATAAAATTATGTACCTACAACTTTTGTTTGCTGAGTTTTCCATTATTGCAATAAAACCTCCTTGCAGCCACAGACTACAAACGCATCAATCAATGGCGCGCCTATAAAAATTAAAAAATTGTTTAATAGGTCTCCCGCGATGACTGTTAGTAAATTCAATACTTCATAATACACTCCCACAGATAAAAAAATGCTGCTAAGAGTGTTTCTAAGCACAGATTAACATTATGAAGATGTTAACCTACAATTTTTGAACGCATTATTGAGGATTAACGATATGAGAGTAGATAAAACCTTTTAATGACTTATATTAAAGGTTTTTAACAACTTAGTCTGTAGGACTTTTATAAGTAGCGGAAGAAATAATGTTTAGTTGCGATTTTCCAAAAAGCATGTATGTATAAAGTTATTGTATTTAATTTACTTAGTTATTGTATTTATTAATACCTTACTAGCTAGTCGATATGAAATTGAGCACAGCAGACAATTTTTTGTATGTTTGTTCAGTTTCCTAAATAATGATAACAGAAGAATGAATATTGCTATTTTTAAAGGAATTTTACATGAAAATTGTATTTTATAAGTATTGTAATTGAATACCACACAGAAAAAATGTTTTAGGAATAATCCGTTTCACGAGTCAATGCCAACGCTTACCAACACATTTTTCAGCCATAGAACTAGACAAACCACCACGAACCAGACGAACCAGAGTATATCTGACGGAAAAAAACCGGCCAAGTGCGAGTCGGACTCGCGCACTGAGGATTCCGTACCACCACATAATCATAATTGTATTATTTAGTTGAAATTTCAGTAAGTTAATGTGCTAGATTTTTTGAGTCCGACACGCGCTTGACCAAATTTTATTATTTTTTGTTATTTTATAGCTTATGCACTATAAACATACCAATTTTCAAGTTTGTGTTTCCGTTTTTAAAATAGAACTAAAACAAAAATCGCCTCAGCGACCATCCAACTTGACCCCTCTCTTACATGAATGTTCTTGAAACGGGAGCTCACCACAATTGTTGTAATATTTAATGATTTTAGACTTTTCCCATTATTTGTACTGTGAGACATAGCTTCTTGCCAAATTTCATAATTTTAGGTCAACGGGAAGTACCCTGTAGGTTTTGCATTTTTGAATAAATGTATGGAGATGAGGACATAAAATGCCATATATCTTTTGATTGCGTCATTGTAAAAAATTGAAATTTTTAGATCTTGTGTGGTTCATGGATCCTAATATATGGTATTAATTTCAACCTGATTCCTTTACCCGTTCATGAGATAAAGGATCTTGACAGACAGCCGGACAACAAAGTGTTCCTATAAGGGTCCCGTTCTTTTCTTTTGAGGTACGGAACCCTAAAAATAACATGGTTTTACAAACTTGATTTTTCTGACAGCTTTAGCTGATTACTATTAATCATAGAGCAAAATAGCCTTGATATGGCTGCAAAATGTGTTGGTAAGCTTTGTCATTGACTCGTGAAGAGGATTATACCTACGAGTACATATCGCTTTTTTAGGAGTTAACTTTTAATGTAATGTCATTGCTATCTTTATTATTTAGTCAGCTCAAAATAAGTGCAAAAAGAAAACTCAGAAATTGGACACAAATGTGCGATCAGTTTTCACCAAACGGAGGAATTCTCAAGCGCTTTTGTTTTCATGGAAAAAGTTACCTTATCAGTAATAAACTGAAGTCTAAAATTCAAAGTAGAAAGAAACAAACATTAGATAATAGTAAACGAAATCAAAATTTATACTTAATTACTTAATAATCTAATTAGAATCGAGTGACTAAATTTTTTTTTTGTGGTCTTCATTTAGTTAAATTTGGAATATGGTTGTTAATTTGTACTTGTTTACTTTGGTTATTATTATTGTATTATTATTATGAAATGTATAATATTATCAATAAAAAAATGTATTAAGTACCTACATTACATAATTATGGCTAACTCGAATTTTCATTATCTACTTAATCCTCTCGTAATATCACCGATACCCTTATCATAATAAATTGAAATTCTAAGGTCCATGGTAGTTGGTGACCGTTGGTGATCGCAGCATGGTAGTACACCTCACAGCACGTCAGTAGAAATAATTTGGACTTTCTGGCAAGGTAATAGAGGCGCAAATGTTTCCACTGATGTGCGGTCGACCGGACGATACGCAAAAGGACGAAAATATTACCTAGTACTCGCTACTAACTACAGGGAGCCAAATAAAATATCACTCAAAAAATTCAAACTTACAGATTTTTTTTTCAAAAGTTAAGAGTGATATTCGTAAAATATAAATCAGTCCTTGATTGTTAATTTGTATGTATTCTGATTTAGCTTTCACCAGTTCATCAGGGAAAATGTGAATTTTTAAAGTCTAAAGTGATATTTTATACCCGGTGATTTTCAAGATAATAAATAAGGACGAACGTGATAATGTGGGCAGAGACGGAGTCATCTTGGTTGTTATGCTTGTTGGTACATGCCACTTTTAAATAACTAGACAGATATGAGATTTCGTAGTAAATTATTCGGTCGCAAAATTCGATGGAAATGGATTTTCATCTTGAAGTGGAAAATTGCCGAGAAATAAAAAATAAGGTTTGTGCTTGATTATATTTATAATGTCTTTTATTTTGCCGATATACACAGACTTTTTCATACGTTGATTGAAGGAATAAATTAAGATAAAATATTTCAGCTATCGAAGACACAGTGCATTGCACGAGAAGTCAAAAAGAAGTGACAGATGACATTTTGCAATAGAGTAGAGCGGAAATGTACCAAAGAGTTTACAATTAACCTTTTTAAACTAGTGATGCTATACTCATGTTAGCATGCCTAATTATAAAACACCGGTTTTTCTAACACTTCCCCTCATGCGCGACATGAGATCACAATTTCACAATGCAGAAACAATATAATTAACAACTCAGATTAATCAGATTCTACATTGACTCTACCTCTAGTCAGATAAAAATACATATTGACTCTATCACATAGAACCTTGACTCTACATTCCTATTAACTCTACATTACTATGACTCTACATAACAAACAAAATAAATTAAGACTACATTTCTTAAACACAAGTCATGAACAAAACCTGAATGCTTAAAGCTAGACAGTGGTTTAGTTAACAGGTCTGCTACCATATTTTCAGTAGGTAAGTAATTTACAGTTACATTATTTTCCTTTACAATGTCTTTTACAAAATGGTAGCGCAAGTCAATATGTTTGGTCTTTTTGTGGCAATATTCTTTGGTTTCAAGCAATTTCAGTGCGCTTTGATTATCGCTAAAGATTCTACAATTAAAATGTTTACCAAAAATTTCAAACATGAAATTTTTAATAAAACATACTTCTTTGCATGAATCGCTTAAAGCCAAATACTCCGCTTCGGTACTCGAAAGCGCAACACATCTCTGCTTACGTGACTCCCAACAGACAGTAGAGTCACCAATCTTGACAACAAAGCCACTATATGACCGCCTGTCCACGATGTCATTGGCCCAGTCTGCATCAGCAAATACCGACAAATCTAAACTACCAGATTTCACAAATACCAATCTGTGATTGATAGTAGAACTTAGGTACCTTAAAATCCTCTTAGCAGCCAGCCAATGATCTCGAGTAAAAGCTGTGTTAAATTGACTTAAATGACTTAGAGCATAAGTAATGTCTGGTCTCGACCAGACAGAAAGGTACATTAAACAACCAATAAGTTCTCTATAGGGATAAGTACTATCTGATAAACAATCTTGATTACAAGCTTTTTCTAATTTATTATTTACCTCCACTTTGTAGATAGTTGGAGAACTCAGCACTGCAATATTCTCCACCACGATCACTACGCAGACATTTTATAGGATAACCAGTTTGTTTTTCTACAGTGGCTTTAAATATCTTAAATTTGGACAATACTTCAGACTTCTGCTTCAGTAAATAACCATACGTCTTCCTAGAGTAATCATCAGTGAAAGTAAGAAGGTACCTAGACCCACCTAGACTGCAAACGGAGAACGGTCCACACACATCTGAGTGCACTAATTCCAACAATTGCCTGGCACGTTTTGCTTCGCCCCTAGGAAACTTTTGCACTGCCTGCTTCCCCTCAACGCATGACACACACTCCTTCATGCTTGCATCATGCTGAGTAGACTTAAGCTTAACACCAGTAGCAATATTACTCAGAACACTTACCCCACGGTAACTAAGATGACCGAGTCTCCTGTGCCATAGCTCCGATGACACCACCATAGCAGCATCCACGTCGCGCGAACTTTGTGGCATCGACGCATCTTTCACATCATTCATGGCAGCACATGACCGCTCCTGCGAATCAGAAGAAACACTACCATGCACGTTGTCCAAAATATAAATTCCCCCTCGTTTAGTGGCAGATATGATTAGAGATTCCCCTTTGAAAACATAACATTTATCACTTTTAAAATTCACAGAAAAAGCCTTCTCACTCAATTTACTAACACTAATTAAATTAGTTGAGAGACTAGGTATAAACATTACATCTGTTACTAGCTGAGACTTGTTATTTTTCACTGGAATTCTAACCTCTCCACGTCCATAGCACATGAGAGAGCCACCGTCAGCCACTGAGATCTTCTCATCACATTTTTTAATGTTTGTGAACCACTTTAAGTCCTTGCACATATGTGCCGTGGCACCAGAGTCTACGATCCAATCATCCTCAGAAAATGCACTTAAACACCTTGCCGTTATGAGTGCAACTTCAGTTTCTTTCTTCTTATTGTTAAACTTCTTGAACTTAAAGCAGTTTGCTTTAATATGGCCAGCACGCTTGCAGAAATGGCAAACAACTTTCTTCTTTTTCATGAAAAAAGCAACATCATCTGTTTTAAGGTTATTCTTCTTTCTATGTTCATCTTGCAAGAGCCTTGTTTTAACAATATCGCTAGACAAAGATCCTGTAACAGAAACTGATTCCAAACTGGAGACAAGGACGTCAAATTCTTCCGGTAAGCCACTTAACAATACTTCCGCTACCTCAGAGTCTTCAATAGTTTTTCCAATGTCTGTGAGCTGCTGGACTAATGTAGTAACATGTTCAATGTAAGACGCCATATCATTGAAGTCATTATAGGAAGAATGGTGAAGTTTTCGCAGTAATAGTACTCGCCTGTAAATGCCACGGTCCTCAAACGCATTTTTGAGAGCTGTCCAAGCCTCCTTTGCACTCTTTGCATTGCGCACATACTGTATACACGTGGGCTTTATGGATAGGCAGATCCTAGCGAGCGCTCTATTGTCTTTTTCTTTGTTTATTGTTTCACCTTCTTTGTAATCCACTACGCACCAAAGATCTTCCATAATAAGTACCATTTTGAGATTGAATTTCCAAGAGCTGTAGTTTGAAATGCCATCCAGCTTCTCTATCGGCGTGGGCGCAAAAACATTGCTTGTCTTACTTGGATTTTGCTGATCATCGCCCGCCATGTCGGTCACCGCCGAAGCACGCCGTTCACAGTCCGGGAATGTGCCAAGCACTGCGAAGCACAGCCCAGCGCACAGCAGTAGCACGAGCAGCACCTGCACACCTTTATTTTCTCGACACATGCAAGACATACGGCTGAGCCAATAACCTCTTGAAGTGGAAAATTGCCGAGAAATAAAAAATAAGGTTTGTGCTTGATTATATTTATAACTAGCTGTTACCCGCGACTTCGTCCGCGTAGATTTTATAAAAAAACAGAACTCGAACTTAATTGAAACATATTTTACGGAGCGCTTATCCTTCTTGATCCCTACGTAAAAGATGCATTTGTACTTATCCAAGTTGAATAAATGCATCTTACTACAAACTTAATTATCTTTTGATTTTATTTAACTGGTAGGTAGTGCGGAATTTTCATTGTCAACTGTTACAGGCGAACTTAAAAAAGAAGGCAATAAAGGGAGTGAAGTGAATGGGTAGCGAGGAGGTATTCATAAAAGTAAAAAAGGTCCCTATTCCTCCCTATCTATCCTTTTGTATCCCCCCCCTACATTCCCACTCCCCCTCCCTCACTCTCTCTTCCTCTCCCTCGCCCCTCCCTCTTCCCCCCTCACCCTTCCTTCCCCCTCCATTTCCCCCCTTCCCCTCTCCCCATCACCCTCCCTTTCCCCCCTCGCCCTCCTCCCATTCCCCTCCCTTTTCCCCTTCCCCTCACTCATCCTCCCCTTCCCCCTCTCCCTCCCTCTACCCCCCCTCCCTCTACCCCCTCCCACGCCCTCTACCCCTCCCTCCCCCTTTCTCTCCCCTCATTTTCCCCTCCCTTACACTCTCTCCCTATCCCTCCCCCTCTCCCTCTCCCTATCCCTGACCCTACCCCTATCCCTGCTTCTGCCCCTAACGCCATCTTAACCGCTATCCCTATCCTTATATAAACATACAACTGACACTCATATTGATTTTTAGACATTTCAAACCTATCGAATCCCAATCCCATCCCAGGGGTGGTGGTATTTCACGTCCACCACGTTGGATTTCAAAATCATTGTAGTTTTCGTAATCAGCGACCCGATAAACCATACGAACGACACCCATATTGATTTTTAGACATATCAACTCTATCGCACCCCAACCTTATCCCCAGGGGATAATGGTAGTTTACGTCTACCACGTTGGATTTCAAAATTGTAGTAGTTTTCGTAATCAGCGATACTTAGTTGAATAAAAAAAGTCCCATCAAAATCGGTTAAGTAGTTTCGGTGTGCTGTAGCAGATACAACCCCGCTAGAGTATTATTGTATGTGTAGATTCCCACGGGAATGAGATATTTTCCCGGGGTAAAAAGTAGCCTATGTCCGTCTCCAAGTTACCATCTATCACCATACCAAATTTCATCAAAATCCGTTCAGCCGTTTAGGCGTGAAAGAGCAACAAACAAACAGACAGACAGACAGACAGAGTTACTTTCGCATTTATAATATTAGTATGGATGTCTTTTATTTTGCCGATATACACAGACTTTTTCTTACGTTGATTGAAGGAATAAATTAAGATAAAATATTTCAGCTATCGAAGACACAGTGCATTGCACGAGAAGTCAAAAGGAAGTGACAGATGATATTTTGCAATAGAGTAGAGCGGAAATGTACCAAAGAGTTTACAATTAACCTTTTTAAACTAGTGATGCTATACTCATGTTAGCATGCCTAATTATAAAACACCGGTTTTTCATACTAAAATAAATAACCAGTACAGCTATATTGATTTATCTCGAAGAAGGTTGTCAAAATTATGATCGAATTTCCAAGCATATTTAAGAATGGATGGAGACGCCACTGAGCGCCATTTATACCCAACAAATCGAGCTACGTTTGGCTACGTCAATTAATTTTTTTCATCAGTTCCTTATCTAAAATTAAATTGTTCATATGAAGCGTCAATACCCCTAGCAGTCTTATCTATCATACCTACATCAATATATCGTTGTTTAACACACCACACCGCATCTTTACAACGTTATTGTGATAATTTGCAATTATCTTTTATTATCAGCGTGCAAAGTTTATTCACTCGCGCTGCGCCGCGCTAATACAAAGTGCAACAAAAACCCTAAAGCAAAAAAATGTTACGTTAACACCTGTAGGATCTCAATCTGCCATGAAACTGAACAATTTTTTCTAAGAACCTAAGACGAAACATGAAAAAAAAAACCGTTGTAAGTACTGTAACCTATTCCTACACCATGCACTCAAATAAACTTTCTATGGAAATTATTTTCAATTTCTCCAGCAGCGCTAGCATGAGCTTAAGATAACTGGTCTTTGCTCCATACATAAAAAGTCAAAAATATTTATTATGCAAGGCAGCAAAATTGTTATTTGGCGCTGCCTTGTATTGAAATTCGAGCAATCGAAGGAGTCTAGGTTTGAAATGAAGAATCCTGTGGTTTCAAGACACGAGACGCGAAATAACTGCTGCTTATATAATTAGACGTATAGTTTTCTTTTTGTTACAAGTGAGCAAACGAGCAGGTGGGCCACCTGATGGTAAGTGGTCCCCACCGCCCATAGCACCCACTGTCTTATTAATGGCAGGTTTTGACACCAATAAGACAGCTAAGTTATAGTACCTACCTTACTATATACCATATAGAATAGACTTAGAATAGAAAACATTTATTTCACCACATAGCACAAAATGTAGAACAAAAGTAGTAAAAGCAGAAAGTACAGATATTTATTAAATATTTTGAACTGTGCAAAGAAAAAGGCGCTAAATTCAGCATTTTGTTGCTAGTATGAAATAGTAACACTGATTTTCAGTCATCACCAGGAGCTTATATTGTATATTTATCATCAGTCATCACGTTCTAATTTCAAAGACATTTTTCACGCTAGCGGCCAAAAATTACTTTTGCACGCAGATTTCGACCGACAAAGCTAAGTTTTCATGACATTGACCTTTGATATTTTTTTTATCTAGAGGCTCATGCTGGCGCTGCAGGGTCGTTTTGTCACACGTTGTATAACAAACTACGTACCTATTCATTTTCGTTCAGTCTCCTCGCACACGTTACGGAAAGCGCGCGCAATCCGTCATATTTGAGAAATGAATTCGGCGCGAAAACTTTTTCTACGTTTGTCGCGTTCGGTGAAATGGCAAAGGAAATTGTTTTGTAGTGCCTCTGGGAGCAACAATTTTTTAATTCATTCTCCATTGTCGGATATCGTGATTCCGGACACTAGGTTTATGGACCGGTTATGGCGCGAGGCTGGTGCTTTTCAGGACTTCATGGCTGTGGTAAGTAGGCATTTAAATTCCGCCTCATCATCATATCGTGTGGGATGCAAGGTCGATGACCGACCTCACAAACCCTGGTGTCAGAGTTATAGAGCCACCAAAAGCCTCTGTATTCCGAAATAGTTATTCGACTATAGGTAAAGTCGAAAGCAGGTCAAGATTGAGACTTCAGTGCGACTAGCGCGTAGAGCGTTAGTAAAGTAAATTCGGTACAAAAAAATAAATAAGAATAATAATAAAATCATTTATTCATGTACAGTCAATAACAATTAACATGTTTAAGTTATTTCTATGAATACAGTCAGTTGTACACTATCATAATTATTATGTAAGGGCAAAGTCCATCATCAAATTCCTTTACTAGGAAGACCATTACGGTCAACCGCTTGTCGGTAGAAAGAAACTTTTTCAACTCTATTACCACGCCATAAGGTCCAAAAGTGTTTCTTCCGATGTGCGGCCGTGGTACAAATGGAACAGACGATGTTCCTCCGCGGAGCGTCACTATTGTTTACAACTTTTGTCGAATATGTGTAGAGACCACGGAGCATAGTGCTCCGTGGTAGAGACCAAAATTGTTGTACAAAAATTTCCAAATAAATTCAAAAGAAAGAAAAGGAAAACAAGTGCAGTGTTGTACCCACAGAAAAATAAGGGTACTTAGAAGGAGGATTAAAGAAATAATTCGTCACAAGGTAGCCAAGGCGTCGTTCTGACAGGTTATTTTGAATATTTCCTAGTGATCATTGATAATTTGACATAAAAAATTGGGACATGTTGGCAGATGTCATCCCATAGTAAAATAAATTAGCAAGGTATCTATTCCGAGCGAAGCAAGGAGGTCCGAAATCTTTGGTTGTACCTATTGTTTGTGTCAAGCAAAGACTAATGTGTCAAGGTTGACATGCTTTTGACTGTAGGTACTTATTTATGGTAGGTTAGTACATAAGCAAATAATTATGTCATTTATTGCAGTTCCAAAGATCAAACAAAGACTAATGTGTCAAGGTTGACATGCTTTTGACTGTACTTATTTATGGTAGGTTAGTACATATGCAAATAATTATGTCATTTATCGCAGTTCCAAAGATTATGAGTATCTTAACTACATAGATTAAATAGATAGGTAAGTACCTACTGTTGCTAAAGTATATCCAGTATGTTCCTTGAGCATATCTGCTTATTTCATAACTAGTTATAGCACACAGATAATAATATAATTGTTTTTATGTATATTCGTGTAATACCTTAATAGTAGATTAGTAGCCAAGGGCTGTAAGGCATCAATTGCAGCCCGAGATATTTAGGCGCAGGAGCGCAGCGAGGGCGCCTATAGTACACCCGAGCTAACTACTCTGCTTTACATCTCGATTGTGAGGTAAGTAGGTCCTTATTACCATAAAATTGTAGGTGACCAATTAGCGCTATAGGGTAATAATGTAGGTAGAAAAGCCCTAGGGCGTTAAGTAATTAAAACGCCCGCCGCCCCGCCGCTGGAGGCGGCCATCAAGGCGGAGCCGCGCGTGGAGGTGGAGGTGCTACCGGGCGGGGGCGTTACAATTACTTACCGCCCTAGGGATTTTCTAGCTACATCATTACCCTAGAGCGCTAATTGGTCACCTACAAGCCCCATTTGGGGGTAATAAGGACCTACTTACCGAATATGAGAGATGTAAAGATGTCTGTAGGTTAAGTGCAAAGCTTACGATAATTTTTTTTTCGTTTTTTCCAACGATTACCAACTAAGTTATCAACATATATTACAGCTCTGGTTCTGGATTACAATTCTGGTTCGATCTTGTCAAATCCGGAAAGAAAAAAATCATTGTGAGATTTCCCCCAATGGTATACGGATTTGCGAACGTCTCTATTACAGTAGGTATTGTCAGTCGGTATTCAGTCAGTGCTCAGTAATAATGCGTTTTCATGACTAGGTACTTTACTCTATCTTGAGAAAATGGGTAGTACTTACCTTCCTTCGTTTGAAATGTCTGTATGATTACATGTCAAGTTCAGTCACGTTAGTTACTGCATGCATGCAACATAGTGTAGGCAACGAAGCAGTTGACCCCAACAATAAATTTCTCAGGCAGATTTTATTTGACAGGATGATAAAGAATCATGAATTAAATGTTAATTCAAAATATAAAAAAAAAAAAAATTACAAAAATATTTTTTCATACATTATTTGTAATTTTTGTATGGAAAAATTAAAAGTACCGATTTTTTTTGGATTTTTTTATAGAAGGTTTGTCTCATGTAGTGTAATACTCCAGCAAAGTTTCATCGCCTGAGGATTTAATGCAGGGGTCTTCATACAACGATCTGCTTCGTTGCCTAGACTAACAGGTCGGGTCGGGAGTGCGGGCGAAACGTATGGCGAGCCGTGCATTTCGCCTGCACTGCCCGCACTCCCGCAAGCTGTCGCTTACTTTAGGTATTACAAGGGGTTATTACCATATTCTATGGTTATTACCAACAACTTCTTTAATTTTTAGGGTTCCGTACCTCAAAAGAAAAAAACGGAACCCTTATAGGATCACTTTGTTGTCCGTCTGTCTGTCTGTCTGTCTGTCTGTCTGTCTGTCTGTCTGTCTGTCAAGACCCTTTATATCACGAACGGGTAAAGGTATCAGGTTGAAATTAATACCATATATTAGGATCCATGAACCACACAAGATCTGAAAATTTCAATTTTTTACAACGACGCAATCAAAAGATATGGCATTTTATGTCCTCATCTCCATACATTTATTCAAAAATGAAAAACCTACAGGGTAATTCCCGATGACCTAAAATTATGAAATTTGGCAAGAAGCTAGGTCTCACAGTACAAATAATGGGAAAAGTCTGAAATCATTAAATATTACAATTACACTATTCAACCTAGTAACGACAATTTGAAATTTCGCCCTCCCCCCCCCCCCTATTGGGCCCCCTTTAAATTGATAATATGAAATATGGTATTTTCAGACTTACCTACATTGTTTTTAAAAGACCTATGACGACACCACACGATGGCGTAGACGAGAAAAAAGATCACCCTCACTTTACTTGTATGGGAGAAACCCTAAAATTTTTTTTTTCAAGATTTGATTTTATCCTCTTACCACTTAGTCGGCGTGGATGAAATGTTTGTCCGTAAAAAATTTAAATTTTCTATTACTATGGGTCTCTGAGCTAAGAGGCGGACAGACAGACAGACATGACAAAACTATAAGGGTTCCTTGTAGACTACGGACCCTATCAGCCAAATTGATCGAGCCGCCGTTCTCAAGTGATGCTGTGTCATACATGTGTAAATTTAATGTATGGAAGACGAGGAAGTAAATGTCTCGGGCGGCCCTATTACCTAAGTATATGTCGCAGGCAAAACGCATAAATCGCCGTTTCAATCGGCCGGAAAATTGTTTACGGTTTAGATCACTACTGGTGCATCATAGGTTAGTTAGGTTGGGTTAGGTTACCTTACGACCGCAACGCACGCAGGAGCCGAGAAGCGAGCGTGCCGTGGGAGCGACTGGCGAGTGTTAGAAACGAATTACGCGTCGTTATGTAAACTGCCGAGGCATTATGTAAAGTGACGAACGTTTCTTTCTTTCCTTCTTTCTTTTTTAACTTAAAATTATATAGAGTTTCAATAACAAAGACTTAGTGTCACTATCTATCGGATGACAGCGACGGTGATGGTGAGCAGTGGGTAACTTCTAAGTATTCTGGGCATACTGTTTGGGCACACTGCAGCCCCACGTCAATTTTACCAGACAGCCCCAACAGCAGGATTATTACCTCTCCTCCTTGCATGTCCCGTAGCAAATGCTGGAGGTTTATGGGCCGTCAATCAGGCACATGATCAGTGATTTCACGCTCTTCAATGTTGGGTCCAAGGTTTGGTTTCGATATGGTTACCCTAAATATGCGCGCAGGCATACCAATCACTCTTTATTTTGGCGCAACGCCCGACCTTTGGAACTCCTAAATTGTTTTCGAGGTTAGATAGAACTCGATCTTAGAATGAACGCATAGCGACCTATCATACACTTGTAAATTTGTACTAAAAGGGCATTTTCAGCAAAAACTGTGGATTCAGACTATGAAACTGAACAACATTCCCAATAGTTAAAGATTAGGTAATTGGAGTAAAAGGCAGAATATTTTACAAACAATAAAGAAATAAAGAAAAATCTGCTCTCCTAGAACTCAAAGGGCCGTTTGCATTTAACTTCAGAATCGCCCCTAACTTGTTTAGGACACTCCTAGCAATAGTTTGACGGCCCTCAAGCAAGAACTTGGGCGATTCTTAAGTTTAGTGCAAACGGACCAAAGTCTAACAAAGGTAGTTATAACATCCTTGAAGGTCCTGGAGCCCGCCCGTGTAGTGCCGGCTATGAATAGTACACACGGCCGAACGTCGGTGGTAACACGTTGCCCCTTGCGTAGGGCTGGTTCAGCTTATACTGGTTTATTTCCACTTACTTGCCATGCGTAATAACCCATCTTTACCCAAGTTGGCGAGTTAAAGGCGACTAAGGTCTAAGGGAGGTTGACCGAAGCATGGGTAGCATCGTCCTAAGAATTTTATTGTACTAACATACATACTGCGGTCATCAAAAACCGCGGTCCATGGTGCCAGCCGCAACGCTAATTAATACGTGGTGGTGCTGGTAGGTACTTCCCCTCCAAAATTTATCAATAATTTTGCAGTGAAATTCTGCTGTTAATGGAATGTTGTGTTGAATCTGCCCACGACAACGTAAGTTTACTATCATCCAATCTGTGCCACGATACTGAACAAATTGCAACTTTTTCCATGAAACATGGTTGAGGACGAAAACACTGCTAGCGAGTTTGGTATGGGAGGCAATAACTCTCTGATGGTGGCTGTATCTACCTACTCATGCACGAAACTGAACAAATTTCTTTCTACAACTTTATACAGGATAAGTAAAATTATTGTTTGATTTTTTCATCCACTTGTTATTTATATGGAGAAGCAAATTTTTTTTTTCGAAAAGTTGTAGATGAAAAGTTGGACCACAAGAAAAAAAAATATTACCCCCACTTTACTTGTAGGGAGGAACCTAACGTTAAAATATTTTATTTCAATATTATATGTTACCACTTTGTCGGCGTGGATAAAATGTATCCAAACTAAATTACACCTTTCTAATACTAGGGGTGTCTGAGCTAAGCCTCGAACAGACAGACAGACGGACATGACGAAAATAGTTTAGACGGAACCCTAAAAAGGCACATGATCACGTCATGTGTGTAATTTTACGAGGCTATGTTGGTCTTTTGTAAGTACATTTATCAGTAAAGTTATAAATACGAGAAGACAAATATAATTGTTCATCATAACGTCGTTGCGCGACCAAAACCTGCTAAGTAACAAAATTAAAATTTTACAGGAGCAAAAAAAAAACTTAATAACTTTTTAGGCTTATTTATGAGAATGGTGATATTTTGAACATCTATGACTGGGATTAGTACCTTCATTTTCATTATAACTAATATAACTGATTACATCTAAAAAAATAAATAAACAAGAATTAGGAAATCATCATGCATATGGCAGATTTTTCCAGAGCATCAACAGTGCATAGCAGAATTTACTCAGTGCTAATATTATAGAAAAATCAACAATCCTTTACAGATGTAATTGTTTTATTATTTTTTATCCACTTACACACATCACATCACATCAACAACCCATAACCAGTCAACTGCTGAAGAATTTTAGAAACATACCTAGAAATTAACGACCTACACAGTGATCGTCAGTATGGCTTCCGCCGGGGACGATCAACTGGGGATCTTCTAGTGTATGTTACGCAATTTCTAGGACGAGGCCATCGAGTAACATGGCGAAGCCCTTGTCGTATCACTGGGCATCTCAAAGGCCTTTGACAGGGTATGGCATGCAAGTCTGCTGAGCAAACTTCCTGCTTACGGCATTCCCGCTGACTTTTCCTGATCAGATTCATATCTGATTTCCTGAGTGAAGAGTCGATCTGAGTAGTCCTTGATGGCTGCTCCTCTGAGCTCATGGCCATTGACGCCGGGGTTCCTCAGGGGTCTGTACTCTCTGCAACACTTTTCCTGCTACACATACATGACCTCCTTGGTCCAGGTATTGTTGGGTACGCAGATGACAGTACAGTCGTGGAGAGGTATGATCGAGCGCAAAAGCCAGCGGTGACGAGATACGTTCTTTGAGAGAGGCCATGGTGGAGCGAATAAACTCAACCTTAAGTCTTCTCTCCTAGTGTCCAAGATAATTAGCAGGAAAACCAAAATTCGGATCTACAAAACTGTAAAAGTAAGCTCTTTTCTTAGTGGCAGAGAGGAAGATTTTCCAGAAGATTCTGGAACCAACTAGGCGTGATGATGGCACTTGGAGGGTACGAAAAAACCAGGAGGTAGAAGACCTAGTGACAAAATCAGCCCGACTTCGCTGGCTTGGCCACGTAGAGAGGATGGAGGAAGATCGTGCAGTCAAAAGAGCGTACCTGGGACGACCGACGGGAAAACGACCGGTCGGACGTCCCAGGTACCGCTGGAGTGACGAAGTGCAAAAGGATCTGATCGCCCTCCAAAGACCCGATTGGGGTGAGGAGGTGCAGAAAAGGGACGACTTTTGGTGTCGGAGGCCAAGATCCTCTTTGGGTCCCTGAGCCAGCGAAAGTAAATAAGTATGTCTTCTCTCCGACTGGGTTGACAAAATGTATTTCAATGCCACCAAAACATAAACGAGTCTTTTCACTGCCAAAAGGTTTTTCCGTTCAATCTGACTCCTACTTTTCGAGGTACATACATCTGTACCGGTCACCGACAGCCTCGAGCTTCTTGGCATAAAGTTTTGTGCAAACCTGAACTTCGGCGCCAACATTGAGTCAAAAGCTCAAGCTGCGGACAAAAAGTTGGGTATCCTCAATAAGGTTAAGCGGTATTTCACTCCTGGACAGTTGCTAGTTTTATACAAAGCACAAGTCCAATCTTGTATGGGGAATTGCTGCCACCTTTTGGATGCCTCAGCCAAATTCCAAGTCGGCGCACTTGACTCGATCGACCGCAGAGCCCAGACGCTCGTTGGTGATGAGATGCTAATGAAAACCAAGTTTCACAGCCTAGCCCACCGGCGCAAAGTTGCATGTATATCGGTCTTTTACAGATTGTACTTCGGAGATGTGACCAAGAGCTCCATGAGCTTATTCCGCCATTCCCCTTCTACCATCGGGTTTCCAAACGCAGGATATCACCCATAATTGGTTGGAAGCGCTTTAAAACATCCTTTATAATGCGCACGGCTAAGGAGTGGCATTCTCTGCCTGCGTCTGTGTTTCAGAGCTCTTATAACCCGAATTTATTTAAGTCGCGAGTGAATAGGCTTATTTATTTATTTACAGTTTATTGTACATGAGATAAAACAAAATAAAATTACATTCAAGAAAAAGAGACAACAGGTGCTGCTAATTTCTACACAGAAATTTCTTCCAGCAGACCTACTGAAGCGTGATTTGACTGGAAGAGGCAGATAGATAGGCTTCTTCTTTGCAAGCTCGTTCCTTCGTCAACCTCATCTCTAGCTAGACATAGCAGGTTTTGACTGCGACGACTTTACTATGAAAAAGCTGTTATGTGCAGATACGTTTGCACAAAGCAGATATTGTTGGACCCTAGATACATGGCAGGTTTTGAAAATATGCCATAAGTGGCGTTGTACTCGTAGCTCCTTGATATACGCCAAATTTTGTCAGGAGACGCATAGCAGTGTTTTTCACCTCTTGGCGTTATTTTATTTTATTTTAATTTATTTGGGTAGCTTACAGCTGTGTTTACAAAATAATACACTTAGTAAATATCTAGGAGCCAATTACAAGCTACATTACAATTACAAGCTTAAATTACAAAATTATAAAAGGGGTTTCGTCAAAAATTTTACATAGCAGGTTTTGGTCGCGCAACGACGATAAATTCATAATCTGCACAACTAAGTACCTACAGTCAAAAGCTCTTCTAGCTTGGCTAGGGTACCTCTATATTATATTTTTATTAGGGTAGGTACCTCCCCTACAAGTGAAGTGGGGGTGAATTTTTTTTTGTCCACCCCATCGTCTGGGGTATCGTTGGATAGGTTTTTTAAAAATAATGTGATGCTTCCCAGATCATTTTTCGATTTAGGGATCCGTTTGCGAAATATTAAGCTTAAAAGATAATTTTTTTGTTGGGGTCGAGTGTCCCTGCTGGATTATATATTCTGTGCTGCTAGCTAAACGGTTATTATTGGAAATGTGAAAAAATTCACAGTGGTAGTATACAACGTGTAACGGGAAGGTGTGATAATACTGAAGGGTGTGAATCTGCCCATGAAACTGAATAACTTTTCCCAAGGAACATAGGTCGAAAATAAGAAAAACCAAATTTGACTTCCCATACAAAATGCCCTATCAGCCGATGCAGATTCTATGGGAGGTCAAAAAATTTTACTTGGGAAAAGTTGTTCAGTTTCATGGGCAGATTCACACCCTTTATTATTATCACACCTTTCCGTTACACGCTGTATATGATGAAAAAAAAAAAAAAAAAAAAAAAAAAAAAAAAAAAACTAAAAACTATTCCAGCTGGGTAGGCTTCACAGGTTATTAAGCTATAGCCGAAAAACTGGAAATAATAAAAATAGCAATAGCAATCAGGTGCTAAGACCTCGCTGAGCATTAGGAGTTACAAAGTTTATGTTATAAACGTTATGAAATACTTAATCAAAACTTGCGTGGCCCGACAGGCACTTCGCCGGTTTTTTTGGTAGTACGACTTGTTTACTGTTTGAGCATGACCTATTCCTGTTTTTAATCTTAAATACAGCCGGCCGGTAACCTTTTTCATACAATACTTATTTTTCTGCTACCTCTGTGGTCGTGTATTCCAAAATTCTTTACTCGCTACGAAAATCTCTTGGAGAAATCTGCCATTTTGCTCGCTTTTTGACGAACCGATCCGCGATTTTCAAATCATACTACAGTTTTCAGTCATTTTTATTCATGGCCTTATACGTACCACTGTTACTTCCTAACCCTATCGAGGAGTATTAACGAAGGCATAGGGATTGCTATATAAAAGTAAGAGGGTAAACCGCATGTAATCCTAGATTAGGCCGGGTTAGGGGCCAAACCGGCCGTCAGAGTTTTCAAACCTCCAAGTGGGCTCTGAATTGGCTTAACGATTCTTATAGTGACAGTAGTCTGGAACAACTGCTGTTCGTGCCGTTCGGAGCAAGGGAAACGCTCAAATTGTAAAACTTAATTTATTTTTAATGCTTTATTTTCTTGATCGGCCTCTTTGCCACAAGTGCCTTATAATTGAAAATGAACTATTGACATAGTTGGACATAAGAATATTTTACTTTTCAGGAATGTGCGGAAACAAAAAAGAAGTACACTTACAAGCAGCTCATAAGAAACATGGCGGCTTTCGCAACGTCCTTACACAAGAAGCTTGGTTTAAAAAAAGGGGATGTCATAGCTGCCATGTTACCCAACAGCCCTGAGTTCACTGTTGTTGCGTTCGGGGCTTTACAAGCGGGGTGCACCTTGACGACAGTTAACCCTATTTATAAAGAATGTGAGTACAGTTGTTCCGAGGCAAAAGGATCCTTATGGTGGTATGCACTTTTGATCTTATAAAATATGTTAAAAGATCGAAAGTGCCTGCCAGCATAAGGTGCCTTTTTATTTGGAACATTCCATGTCTTGTAGAAAATTGTTGATTTGACCGTACAGCTACTCAAAGATTTTGTATTATTTTTTCTTGTCTGATATCCGTTTGCCCATTTATTTGTGAGGCAAAAGCAGCAACTTTCTACGATTTTGCTAACAACGCTCAAAAAAATTTCAACTTCCAATACAAAGTAAAGTAAAAGACCAACACATTTTGGATGGGAAGTTGACTATTTTTTGTGCATTACCAAAGTCGTAAAACAAAACTTGTTGCTTTTGACCTCACTAATAAGTGGGATGTCAGGTAAAAAAAACCGGTCAAGTGCGAGTCGGACTCGCGCGCCGAGGGTTCCGATATACCTATAGTATTTTTGGAAGCAATAAAGTCCATTTTCAGGACCGCAAAACTAAATTTGTTTGTAAAGATTTTTTGCAGATTTCTGAAAAACTGTGCAACTTAGAAAGATCGTTTTATTTTTGCTGTAAAGTTTATATAAACTTCTGTCAACTGTAATTAATTCAGATTTTTCCTTACTCAAACTTCGGAGATAAGGGGGGGGGAATGGTATTTTTCTTGACATTTTTCATCATAACTTTAAAACTAAGAAATTTAAAAAAATACAAAAATATATTCCAAAATGTACAAGTAAAGCCCTTTCATATGATACCCCACTCGACCTAGTAGCGACAATTTGAAATTTGGCCCCCCCTATTTTGGCCCCCTTTATATTAATAATCATACTTTTTTCAAAATTTTTTCTTGTGCAATTAAGTTGGGCAACTATATTCTAAAACTATTCCAAATTTCAGGTTGATAGCATAAGTGGTTGCTGAGATATAGAGGTGTGACAGACAGACGGACAGACAGACAGACAGACAGACAGAGCGGCACCATAAGGGTTCCTTTTTTTTACCATTTTGGTATCGGAACCCTAAAAAAAACCCCTGTATATCGTAGCGATCGTGGCCCAACGTTGGTTCAGATCGGATAGGTGACCTGTAGTGTTACTATAATACAAGAGACATCATCTTAACATAAAAACCTCATTGCTGGACAGGAACCTCTCTTAAGAAAAGTATATCATAGTCACTACCACGTTGTTTGTTAACGTAACGGCTGGAGTGCAATAATTTTGTCATATGAGTAAATAAGTAACCATAAATTAATTAAATATCATCCTATAAAACGTCCACTACATGAGCTCTCTCCAGAATTGTAGCTTTTGCTGGGACAATGTCCTTCGTCACCACGCTTGTTAGCGTTGCGGCTGCTGCAATGTTGGTGACCGCAGTATGTAAGATGCTACGATACACAGAATGACGCTGCTGCCCATCCTCCGATTCATAGTTCCTTAGTCGCGTCTTACGACACCCACAGGTAGAGATGGGTTGGTCCCTAATATTCTTTGCCGGCACCACACGTGTCTACATACCTACATACTTTAAATTGTCATAGCGAGCATAGAGATCCACAGCATTAGCCCCATAAGCCCCACTTTCCTTACAAATTCAAACATTTTAATTTCTACAAATAGTAAAATTTTCTGATTCCAGTCGAAATCACGCACCAAGTCACAACAACTGCACCAAAATTGATGATCACGATCCCAGAATGCCTAGAAACAGTATCAAAAGGATTAATAGCTGCCAAAAGCAACGCTAAAATTGTACTCATTGATAGACCTGGTTCTAAAATTTCTTAATAAGATCATAAAATATTCCGAAATAGTTGAAAATGGTGAAGTAGATTTTAAATTACTGGATAAAATAGAGAATAGCCCTGAAGATGTGGCGTTTATACCATTTTCTAGTGGAACTACTGGTCTACCGAAAGGAGTTGATATTACTCACAAAAATTTGTTAGCTGCCATTGAACTTATGCAAACAAAAGAGTGCTGTTTTCCGAGACTAAGTCATGGTAAGATTTTATAGTTTTGACAGGGAACCCTGTCTTCAAAGCTCGGTCGTCCGCACCCCACTGACGAAAACCGACACCAAATAGTAAGTACGCGCGACCGCGTCCTCTTAGCCGCCGGTCTAATCTAAGAAGTGCGATGCGGATGCGCGCATCATGCGCGCAACCGGCAGCGCCGGTGCAGTACGCAAGAAGTGCGCGAAAGGTGTGGTGCGGGCGTCGGCAGTGGACGTATTTAGGGCATTCTAAATTTCTAATGTAAATGTCTAATGTAAATCCATATAGGTAAATATTTATTCCAATAAATAATTGAACTAACCTGTCACGTTTAATTGATTTGCAATGATTTCCCACGCTCTATCTTGCACGTTTCTGTTACTATAATCTTTACGATTATAATCATAAATCACCGGATATTTTTCAATTATCTCACAAAAAGAAATATTAAATTCTACGTCGTCACGCATTTTCCCTGTGTCCGTACTCCGTCCCTGTGTGTATCGTTCGGCGTGCAGCTTCAAACTAATGCGCGCATCGGGCGCACTGCACGACCGCGCCTCACCCTCGCCGCACTGCGACGACGCGTCGCTTTGTATGAAACAAGTGACAGGCGGCGTGCATCATGCGCGCATCCGCATCGCACTTCTTAGATTAGACCAGCGGCTTAAGTCGCCCGCTGGCCCAGCACCAAGCCTAAGGTGTCTACCGCTAGAAAAAAGTTGCGCAATCACACAAAGACTAATTAAGTTTATATACAATAGTGACGACACAAATTATTTTTATTTTATTAAGAATTTTTAGAAAAAAAAAATCTTTGTAAAAAAATTCAATCGCAAATAACTAAGTTTTATAAAGGCCTTTGTCTACAGCGTGAATTTGTAGTGGTTTCGCACCCGAAGCCCAGTGATTCTACTCATGATAACAAGCAACTTTCCCGAAGAAAAAAAATTTTTACTCGAAAAAAAATTTTCGCCTCTCCATAGTAAAGTGGTCACGTGATCGACTCAGTTTGTATGGGGAGGCGAAAAATTTTTTTCGTGTAAAAAATTTTTTTCTTCGGAAAAGTTACTTGTTTTCATGAGCAGAATCACTGGGCTTCGGGTGCGAAACCACTACAAATTCACGCTGTATAATAAAAGAGATCGGCAATTAATATGCTAAACCCTTATTCATTTCCAGGAGACTTCCAGGAAGTGGTGCCATGTTTACTCCCTTTCTTCCACATCTACGGTCTTGTGGTCACGTTGATTGGCCACTTAGCTAAGGGCTGCAAGCTGATCAGTATACCGAAGTTCTCTTCCGGGATCTACTTTGATATCCTGAAACAAGAGAAAGCAAGTTTATTGTACATTGTTCCGCCTATTGGTAAGTGCTAAAAACAAGTTTTCGTTTGATGGTTAGTTATTAGTTATTGAGTGTCGTAGTGCTTAGTGGTTGTGAAGGCTCTATCACAGCGTTTTTTCCTATATCATTCTATTTGTAAAATCAATACTAGTTTCTAAAAATATTGGACCAAAAACGCAAGCTTGCGGTACAACAAAGGTTTTTTAAATTAATCCGCGAGTTTACTAGGTCAAAAACAAAATAAAATTCTGTTTGCATCTTAGAAAGAAACGTTTAAAACTTTGTATAAGGAGTAGTTTAATTCCACTTGTGTGTAGTCAAAAGCAATTAACGAATCGTATACTGGAGGATGGGCTGCAATGTTGTCAAACACAAAAATCATAAACCGACTTTTGTCATCCCATAGCTCAGTAACGTGACACTAGGGCATTATAATTCTATGACATTTTTTACCCGTTTAACCCTTTTCTAGCGATTTTGGAAATAAACCAAGATGGCGACGTGGCCGGCTACTACGCCAGGCTTCATACTAAAATGTTCGAACCTCTTTATGATGCGGATCGTCCAACCGCGAGTGCATTTATGCCAACAACGCGCTTGGTGAATATAGTACACCTCCCCCGAAATATATCGCAATTTTTGTGAAAAAAATTGATATAATTTGTGTAATTAAGACTTGTATTTTTTATTTATTTATAATAGACTTTGCTTTTGACCTCAATCTAACCCTGAGGACCGACAAGATGTCACCCTGGAACGATCTCATCAAGAAATCACCTGAATATATTCGGGTTATATGAACTCGAATACACAGACGCAGCCAGATTTTGTTTTCATGTCGTGCGTGTTTCAGCCATTCTTCTGGGAAAACACCCGGACGTCAAACCCGAGTTCTTCCGCCACGTCAGACATGTCGTGTGTGGGGCCGCGCCGCTCTCTGGAAGCGATGTTGAAGCCGTCTTCGAGAAGAGTCAGGTCAGCATTCAGTTCAGGGATCAGTGTCATTCATAGAAATCAGTATCGATCGAAAATCAATCCAATTCAGTTTTTTTTAAAGTTATTATTATTAATTTTATTAGACAAATAATTACAATGGACTATATTCGTAAACCACAAAGCATACAAGATAAATAATAGACAAATAATGCAGAAGCTGGTGAAAGACTTTGTAGCCTACAGACCGTAGCAGCCCAAATAGACCGAGGTCTGTGCTAGGGCTAACTAATTCTTCAAAAATGACAAATATAGCGTCATCCGCGGACCAATATTATGAAAAACGTTCATGTTAATTTTACGAAATCATGCATTTATTTCTAGGTTTTGAATATATAAATATGTAGGTATATATACAAAATATATATAATTATCTACATACAAGAAGGACATTAGTTGTATATTTTCTATATATAACCCGAATAGGTACTTTAAAATATAAAGTATATATATATTATAAATAGCTAAATTCTTTTAAATGTCTACATTTCTCCACAGAGAGTCAAACTCTTCAAGACTCAAGCTTGTTAAATAAGTTTTTAAAGCTTCTTTTAGTGTAGTATTATTATGTTTCGGATTATCAATAAGTGCCTTAATTTCTTCCGGTAAGTTATGATATATTATTGGAGCTAGCACAGTAAGATGTTTACGACTGAATACACTGCATCTAAATGGTACACTATACTTGCGCATAGCGGTATTTGCTCGTGTTATACGTGTCTTCGGCTGTAGCGGAAATTCCGTTATACGCTTTGACATCGCTATCATCGCTTGCCAAATAAACATCCTACGTGGTGTTAGGACTTTGCACAAAGTAAATAACTGATCCGTAGGGAATCTTCTTGGTTTGTTTAGTATAGTTTTTAGATTAAATTTTTGAGCAATTTCCAACTTTTTTATGATGCTAGAACCACATAGCCCCCATGCTACAACTCCATATTATAACAGAAGCGACTGAGACAGGGCATAGTAAATCCTGATCAAAATTTTTTTTGACATTATATTTCGTAAATCACAATAAATGTAACCTATATTTCTTATTTTGGCTGACAGTTTATTTATGTGTTCCTCCCAACGTAAGTTCTGATCGATAATTACGCCTAGATACGAAGTGTTGGTTACTTTTTGTAATGGAGTACAGTTGCATGCCATACAATCTAAACAAGAGTGTATTTTGACTTCTGGATCATATTCAGGTAGACCAGCTTTTGTGGGGGAGAAACACATAAACACTGTTTTATCTACGTTAATAGTCAGTAAGTTAGTATCATACCACTGTTTCGCGACTTTTAGACCATTATTAGTTTTTCTGATGACATTCGGCCAATCAAGTAGACTCCTGTTGTTAGCCTTAGTGGCTCTCAAAACTTTACCGGACGGTTGGGTAGCGGAAGGCCCTCTACCCAGAGCCAAGTTGTTACTGGGGATCGGAGAGATCCAACTCAGTGCTATTTATGAGTGAAATAGAGTTTTTTTTTCTCTATTTCTCTTGACCCACCGTAATAAATTCGTACTTTAGTTTCATGACGTGCGCGAAGGTGATACCTTGGTGATATTCATCTTCCATTTAAAATTGTTGTTCTACCTTCAACTGTTAAAAATTTACGATTTTATGATTTTAGATTTGCTGGTTAAATTGTCAAAATCAATTTCAGTAAAAATTGGATTAAATTTTTAGTAAACAGTTTATTTAAAGTGTAAATAAGTACTTATTTAAATTCAGTCAGGCAAAGTTTCATCGCTTTTGAGTACCTACGAAATTACATTCTTGTATTGTAGAAAAAAATGGAATTCAACCAAGGATATGGAGCCACAGAGACAACGTCCCTGGTGACTTCTACCTACATAGGGACTCAAGTGGAAGACTATTCCGCCAGCGGCATGCCGATGGCATCTACCACCATCAAGTTCGTTGATCCTATGACTGGGAAGGATGTGCCTGTTGGCGAAGTAAGTTAATTTAATTTAGTTTTTGACATGTTTGTATTTTGTTTTATTATCTTTATGTTACATTTTTGACGATCATATTATTCACTGACATTTGAACAACGTATATGTACTTTTGTATCTGATAATATGAAATAAATAAATCTAATCTAATCTAATCTAAATAAAATACACAATTATACTAACCACCCCCCAAATACCCACTACCCCCTCCTATCTCAAAGAAAGATTCCAGTTCCATCCCTCTCACGTCGACCGTACACTCCGTTCATCTCTTGACCTATCCCTCTCTTTACCTTCCCATTCCACAAACTTCTATCTCGACTCTTTCACAGTAAGAGCTATAAGACTCTGGAACGCACTTCCCACCACGTTGAGGCAAGCTCCCTCACTCGACACATTCAAAAACAATGTTAAAGCTCACTTCCTCTCACTCTCTGGCTAACCTTATTTTATTTTCTTATTTTTTTCTCTCTTTCACGTCCCGTGATCTGATATTGGTTGTTGTTCTTTGTTTCCACTTGCTTGTTTATGTGTTTTATTTTTTATGTATGTATATTGTATGTAGTATATTAATATTAGGTATATGTATGTATGTCTATTATAATACTATGTATGTACCCAATATTTATTCAGTTTATGGTTTCTTTGTGCACCGTCCCCGTATTACAATTATTTTGTTTCCTGCACCCAAAGGTTGCCTGGAAGAAATTGCTTTTTAGCAATAAGGCCGCCTATTGTACTCCGTATTTCATTTTGTATTTTTTTTTCTTTTGTAAATTTTGTATTTCTGTGTGCAATAAAGAGTATTGTATTGTAATTAAGCGTCACTCACCAGTTTTTGTAATTATTTTGGTAGAAAAATAACAAAATCTTCTGTTCGGGTAATGCCAGTCAACCTGACCGGTACTAACTACCCGTATGTTTAAAAACGGTATAAAATTATAACTACCACTTTTTATACTCAAAATCTTGTATTTTATTTAATAACGAACAAATACGCACAATTGAGATGTTATTATGTGCTATAAACGTGCATTGGCTTATAAAATTAAATACTTATCTAAGATGATGCAGAAAAAACTTTGCGATAATTAAGGGCCGTACCATTAATAATGGCTCAAGTCTGTTATTTTCGGCTTTAAGCTACATGCAAGATACTAGAAACTAAATTTTTCCAAAGTCTCTTATCATGTGTAATTTTTGTTCCAGGAGTGCTTTACCGGTATTGCCTCCTATACTGACCGGAATTAGCCACCATGTCGTCTAATACCGGTCAAGAGAACTTTTTTCTAAAATGCTTGTAGTTCCTAAACTATAAAGGCGACTGATTTTAATACAAGTAATTACGAAAGATAATTCTTCAAAGTTTACTTTTTACTAAGCCATGATATGCATGATATTATGTAAATTTTTGCGTGATCTATTACAATTTTTGCTTAGGTGACCGGCATTACCCGTTCTTGATCTACAGGTTCTGTTTCCACTTGCTTGCTGTCGTGCGTACCAGATTATTAGTCTGTCAGATCCATAGGTCCATAGCTCCTCATAGAGTAACTCTAGATTTTTTACTGTTTTAGGTAGCTGTATGAAACATTTTATCACTAAACGAGTCGTGAGTGTTACACATATTTATGTACTTCGACGGATAAACGACGAGGACGTAAGTTTATCCGTCGAAGTACGTATGAAATGTTTACATAATATGCATCATTTATAGTGTAGGTATATCACCCTATAACGAAAAACAAAATAAAGCAAAAAAGTAAAGGGGGAATGTAGAAGGAACTAGATTCTTCAACGTTCTTTGTGTTAGTTCCTTCGCAATAATAGTAATACATAATGTCGCAGGCAAATCGTATAATTTGCCGTTTACAAACGGCGGGCAAACTTTAAACGGTCGGCAAATTAAAAAACGGCGCCGGCAGATTGTAAACGGGTTTAGATCACTGGTGCATTTTCGGTCCGTTAGCCACGGTAAACCGGTTACACGGTTTACCGTGGTTACCACGGTTAGGTTGGGTTAGGTTATCTTGCGATCATAACCAGAAACGAATTACGCGCCGTTTTGTGAAATGCCTCGCCGTTTTGTGAAATGCGGCGGCATTATGTAAAATGCCGAATTAAAAATTTTTCGGCATTTTGTAGAATGCCAAGGCAAACTGTGATATGACGAATTATACGATATGCCTGCGACACATACAAGTAAACTTGGTGTAAATAGTAAAAGTAGAGTCGAACTTCATCATCATCATAACATCCCAATAAACTTCCACAGCAGGACAGGGAGCTCCCTCCAGAAAACCAGCATTAAGGTGTGGTACGGTCAACCGCTTGTCGGTAGAAACTTTTTCAACTCTATTACCACGCCATAAGGTCCAAAAGTCAAATCAAGTTTCAAATCAAAATCAAATCAAGTTTATTTCTCCCACAAGCTTACAATAAGTGACATAGCAGTATTGTGAATACAAGTCATAGCTGTGTTGGGAGACTGGTGTCCAAGCTAGGTAAGAACCTGTGTTATGGATCACCAGGCTTCCACTCCGCGGGTTAGAAGTACATTAGTACAATAGTAAAAAAGTGTTTCTACTGATGTGCTGTTGAATGTACAAATTAGTAGGGGAAGTATACGAGTACGCACGGCAGCAAGCAAGTGGAAACAAAACCAGTATACGCTGAACCAGCGCTTCGCTACAACCACCACAAACCAGAGACTCGCTCAAAGTCAAAGTTTTTCCACAGACGAGCGGCCGTGTGTACCATACCACGCTTGTTAGCATTGCGGCTGGCACCATGGACCGCGGTTGTTGGTGACCACAATGTAGGGTGACTTTTAATTAGTTCTTGATAGAAAAAGTTATGCATTTACTCATGATACTGAACAACTTTCCCCAAGGAACATAGGTCGAAATACGAAAATCAAGTTTTGACCTTCCATAGAAACTGCATCAGCTGATAGCGCATTTTGTATGGGAGGTCAAATTTGGTTTTTCGTATTAATAATAAAAAGTATGCATGTACTTTTTTATATCAAGAACTAATTAAAAGTCACCCTATATATAAGATGGTACAATACTCAGTAGGATGCAGCTGCTTATCCTCCAGTTCATAATGCCTTAGTCGCTTCTTACGACACCCACTGATAGTGATGGGTTGGTACTATGATAACCCTGATTGAGTTACTGGGGTCGGTTAACTCAGAGGGAGTTTCGATTTTATTGGATTAGAGCCTCATCAATGAAGTCGTAGATCAAATTCAAGAATAGCACTATATTATAAGGAAAACATTAATTAAATCACAGCTGAAAGAGAAAATGCACACATGTAGCTTTACTAGCTATTACTTTACGCACATCAGGTGGTAGGGCTTTTGTGCAAAGTCCGTCTGGGGAAGTACCACCCCCTTGCCTATTTCTGCCGTAAAATAGCAGTGTTTGCACCTTAGACTATTGAAGGGTGAGGGAGACAGCAAAATTACTGGCACACGGGACACACCATCTTAGTTCGCAGGGTGGGCAACGTGCTTTGCTGTCTTATTAGTGTCTGTAAAAAAAACCATAAATAAAAAAAACCCTAGGCAATATCGCAAAGCAAAACAATACATCTTGTAGCATTCGCAGTCGCAGAAAGAATAATAATGTTAGCCGATATTCTGACTTTCCTCTTAAAATGTAATTCGTTACAACACTTTAATGTAATATTTGTAAAAAATATATATTTTATTTCAGTCAGGAGAACTCTACGTGAGAAGCCCAACGATCATGAAGGGTTACCACAAGAATGAAGAGGCGACCAAGGAGACTATAACCGAGGACGGTTTCTTCAAAACTGGTGACTTGGGCCATTTCACGCCTGGACGAGGACTGTACATTACTGATAGAATAAAGGAGCTTATTAAGGTAGTCTTTAAGGGTCTTTCAGAGATATTTCACTAGCACAGGGTCGCAAATGCGCGATCGAAACTCTGGTCTAACCCTACTACCTTGGTTGATGATTGGTAGCAAAAAGTTTTGGATCAGCTGTATCCTTTTAGTTATACGTGGATACTATGACGTCCATGTAAATAAGTACGCACGACAGCAAGCACCTAGAAACAATACCAGTATAAGCTAAACCAGTGCAACGCTACAAACACACGAAACCAGAGACACGCTCAAGATCAAAGAGTTTCCATCGACGTGCGGCCGTGTGTACAGTCACGAAGAGCACGTCAAAATCCCACACGTGCACTCACCCCCCTACACTCCCCATCTAACCCATACAAAGCTCGATATAGAACCAATTCTTGCTGCCAGAGGGCCTATATCCACTTTGTATGAAATGACCCCTCAAACGTAGCATAGATACCACGATAGATCGTATCCACGTCAAAACCATGCCGATACGTTAGCGTAGTAATATGTTTTTTAACACATGTGCTAATATAACAGCTCTATTTGCACTGAATTAAGGTAATTCAGCTTATTAAACACGCGTGCTTTTTCCATTATATAAATAAAATAAATAATTTTTTTATTTTCTCTCACAAACAACATTAGAGTTAACATGCAATTTTTAAAATACACTAATTAATAGATAGTAGAGTAACTAAAAAATGCATTTTACAAGCAAAAAATTTAGCTTGTGAGAGACTGCTTAAACTAGGTTTGCACCTGTAACTTAGGTCTCCAGGACCCACTCTTGCGGAGATCGCTCTAGCAAAAAAAGTACTAACTGTTACTAGTTTAACCAGTGTAAGTGCTAACCGAATCAACTTGTGCACTAACAAAACAACTAATGTACTAACAAAAACAACTAATGTACTAACAAAAAACAACAAGTTACTAACAAAAACAACTAATTTACTAACAAAATAACAACACACATGGCACATATTACCGCACTAGTGTTTTATTTTTGTTTTTTTTTTTATTTCGACAAGGAGCAAGGAGTTTTTATGTCTATAAAATTCATAATATTTTCATGAATAAATAAACTTTGTTCGATTATCGAATAAACATTGATCAATAAACATGCATTTCATGAAAATATTTATATTAATCAACTAAGTAACAAGAAATTCATCTTATAAGTAACATAATATCAATTTAAATAGTTCAAAGACTATCAGTTAAGGAAAAATTCGTAGCTTGTTGTCTACGAATTTTCCTTCGGGAAAAAGGGTAAACAAATCTACTTACATACATACATAACATCACGCCTTGTTCCTGTCGGGGTAGGCAGAGACCACAGTTCTCCACCTGCTACGATCTTGACATACCTACTTCCCTTGCTTCCTGAACTTTCATTAATCCTTTCATACATGCTCGTCAGTTTAGGGTACTTTTAACCTGGCCTTTATTCAGAACGTCCTGAATTTGGTCCTGGTACGTTCGCCGAGGCCTTCCCCTTCCAACGTTTCCATTCACTCTCGCCTTGTAGATCTCTTTCGTCGATCTTCCTTCATTCATCCTCTCTACATGACAAAAATCTTACTTGTTTAAACAAAATCTTACTTGTGTAAACAAATCTTACTTGTTTTTATTCGCAAATGTGTTGAAAAACGTCGTAAGAAGCGTGTGCGCTTTGGTCATTATTTATTACACTCTCGGCTCCATTACGCCCGTAATCAACAAAATAGCGAACTAGCATCTTAATGTACTATTAAAGAATGAAAATTAAAAAATATGTGTCCTCTATAATTCTATAATCTTGCGAAAATCCTATAAAATGGGCTGCATGTCATAAAGAAGGGTTGTCTATTAAAAGTTAAGTTATAATTACAATTTTATTTGTAACAATTCTTAGCAGTTATACCGAAAAAAAAATCTGTCTTTCTTTCTATTCCAGGTGAAAGGCATGCAAGTAGCCCCAGCCGAGCTGGAATCTATCCTCCGCTCACACCCAGCGGTCCAAGAAGCCGCTGTCATAGGAGTCCCCCACGAATTTAACGGAGAAACACCTAAAGCTTTCGTCATCAAAAAACCAACTTCTAAAACAACTGAAGAAGAACTGCAGGAGTTCGTTGCTGCAAAAGTAGCAGCCTTTAAGAACATAGAAGAAGTAGTATTTGTAAATGATATTCCAAAGACGAGTTCGGGGAAGATTTTGCGGAAAGATCTGAAAAAGATGTATGCGTGATGGCTGCTTTTCATCCACCTTGTATGAAAAATGTACTGATCTATTATATCCTCGACAGTAAAGAATATTTCTTTCTTTTAGGCTCTTTAATATTTTACACCATCCCCCCTCTAAAAAGATTATTTTATTCACTAAAAACAGTGAATAAAACTGGTGTTTGAATTTAGAACACACCTGTGCATTTTATTTAATTTAACCTTCCTTTTTTCTTCATTTCTATATTTTCGCTTAAATCTTTCTTTTTCGATTTTATGTATACATACAGAGTGTCAAGAAGTACGATGATCCTTTAAAGGGGTGATTCTGGATGCGACAGAAAGACTTCTCTCAGATTTCACACCAAAAATGTGTGGTATATTTTGGGAGGGATGTACTCGTACAGTGCACGTCAAGCAAGACCTGGTACCGTCCTTATCTCAGTAGCCTTACGGCCTAAAGTCCTACTGCGAGTGTCAAGCTTGACCTGGTCTTGTACAACTCGCAGGAGACTGCTAAACATCCTCGGTTTATCGATCCCTTGGTCGCCTTTTACGATACCTATGAGAAGAAAGAGGGGGTTTAGCTATTTTTAGCAGCACGGTTATACTACGTACCTACTTGACGGTTGTTAATGATGTAAAAAGTTGGGACATAAAAGATTTATGAAAAGTACATACTTTATTTCTGGTCTTCAATTTATCCATAAAATAATACAGTTTTGTACTGTCTATAAGCATACCTTCTTTCTTCTATTAGTCCAAAGTATGTCGGAATCTGTGGTTGGAACGATCATTGGCGTATCGTATCTAAGAAATTTTTAAAGGGGGGCCTGACAACAGGGCTGGTTTGAACACGTTAAACGTCCTGGGCGATGCTTCTTCGGTGCACCCGCTATGCCAGAAGGAAGAACCTGTTTATATCTGGTGAGTACGTCGCGGTAACGAATATGGGTGATTGGATCGGTAGACTCGCTCTATTTGCATTGTATTCTGCATGACATTCAATAAGTATTCTGTAAAGAATCTACATTGAATAAAACTATCTGAATCTGAATCTGATCATACAAAACAGTTAGCATGACGTACTTACGCCTTCGAACATGAAGAAGGCCAGATAAGGAGGGGCACCTTTATCCTTTCGAAAATGAATAAGACCTAGACATGCAAGGACGACCTCAGTGTCCTCAAGGACAACACGAAGAAGGTGAGATGGAGGGGGCGGCATGGAGAGATACCCTCCATGCCGCCCTCAATGCCATCGAACGAGAAAAGAGAAAAGTTACTCAGTTTCGTGGGAAAATTCACACCCTTCAGTATTACGAGTCTCACACCTTTCCGTTACATATTGTAAATGTCTCAGTCAAACTGTAAACGGTCGGCAAATTGTAAAACGGCGCCGGCAGATTGTAAACGGGTTTAGATCACTGGTACATTGTAGGTTCGTTAGCCACGATAAACCCAACCTAACCTATCCCGAGAAGGGATCGGTTAGGTTGGGTTAGGTTTTTTTTAATGTATGTCCCACTGACTTTCCACTGCTATGTGGCAGAGGTTTTTTGTAGCAGACATGTCGATACCATCTTTTTTTTTAAATAATTGGGTTAGGTTATCTTACGACCACAACGCCAGAAACGAATTACGCGCCGTTTAAAATGACATAAGATTTCTCGGCATTTTGTAGAATGCCTAGGCAAAATGTAAAATGTGAAATTTGCCTGCGACATAGACAACGGTGAAAAAATTTTGCTAAGTAATGCTGATGATACAAATCTCTTTGGACTTTTGAACCTGACACATTACCTTGAACCTTCGCAAACAGATTATTTTTATCATAGCAAAAACGATAACAGTGTTTAAGCATGCATTATTTATAAAGATAATGTCAGATTTGTGACAGTTAGGTATTACCCGCTCTTGAAGTTCCGTGATGTCCTGGTTGTGGTGCCGCATGCCGGCAAAGATCAATGCTATTCTATTTCTTCCCGTAGACAGTAAATGCCCCATTATGGGGCATGCCCCTAATTTTCAGTCCGTATGGTATAGTACTCGTATTATATTATCTGTGGACTGTGGTATGGTGCCGGCGAAGAATATTAGCAACTCACTTCTACCAGTGGGTGTTGTAAAAGGCAACTAAGGGATAATGAACTGGAGGATGGGTAACAGCATTTTTCTGTGTAGCAGCAGCAGCATGTTTCTGTGTATTTTACAGTCAACGAACCGTCAAGCTCGACACTCGCAGTGCGACTCTAGCCCGTACGTCTATTGAAATAAGAACGGTACAAAGTACAAGCTTGATGTGCTCCTGACTGTACTATCTTACATACTGCAGTCACCAGTTACAGCGATCGCCAGCCGCAACAGTGACAAGGGTGGTGACAGTAGGTACCGCACGAATTTTATATGGAGTTCTGCAGTAGACGTATTGGGATGTTATGATGATGATGAGACAGTATTTTTGGTACAGTGTCGAGCACATGTAGCTTGACACATTGGATTTTGTACTGTTCTTACTACGATAGCCGTACGACCTTCATTCGCGCTAAGCTGTCAAGCTTGACCTGCTTGCTCTTTTGTAATAAAAAGACATGCAAATCAAACAGATCATCAAAAGCAAATAAGTTTTGAGAGAAAAAGTTGATACCTACATGAAACTCGGCAATCAAAGTAGGTAGTTTAGATATCTATAAGTTTTAAAGGGAAAAGTCTAAAATCATTAGATATTACGATTTTTCTCACAACTAATACTATTAACCAATTAAGTTGACCTCCCGTTTCAGGAACTTTTCTATAAAAGAGTGGTCAAGTTGGATGGTCGCGGAGATTTCAAAATCAAAGAGCAAAAGCTTTTTGTATATTATATAGTAGATAGGTATGGAACCCTTAGCCCGCGAGTCCGACTCGCACTTGGCCGGTTTTTCTTTGGTGATTAGAAATAATTTTTCAAAATTTTGTAAACTGTAAAAATGGGCTCTTTACGATAGCTTCACATTTTGCCTGTACACTCAGCTTTAAAAAACACATACCCAGAACAAACCACGCAATAAAAGGGATCAAACTTCCAGTCCGCTGTGAACACTGAACACGGCAGGATTCGCGTCGCAGCAACTTCAGAGCGGACTAGAAGTTTGGCGCGAATGGCGCGATACACTGACTGACCTTGCTCGAAGTGACTGGTCAAGCTAAGAGGCCGGTCGATGAGCTGCCGGCGGCGGCGCCCCGATGACGTCTGACTGGTAAACAAAGGCGATAAATACGGCGGTTTCTAAGGAGTGATCACACCTAGCTGAATTCAAAGACTAATTCGGCATACATTGCTGGGAGGCTTGATTATGTTAATTGCAATATCCTTACTTCAACGAGCAATGTATGCCGAATTAGTCTTTGAATTCAACCAGGTGTGATCGGAGTGATCAAACCTGACCAACCACTGAGCATTTAAAACACTACCGTTGACCAACTGCAAGTATTTATGAATTGAATAATGCATCATCAGTTCTTTACCCACAACAACAAGGAAGTGGAAACAAAATTACCTCCTCTTAAGATCTCCATGACGACATAACTGAAACTCTTTCGTGCGCTTTTGATAGCGCGCCCATTAGTTAGTTTAGTTTCAATGGAGTTTTAATTTTTTTTGAGTAGGATTTTTTTAAATAATTTTTTGCCTGTACACTCAGCTTTAAAAAACACACATAACCAGAACAAACCACGCAATAAAAGGGATCAAACTTCCAGTCCGCTGTGTTTTTTTTTTCGTAGCAGGTGGAGAACTGTGGTCTCTGCCTACCCCAACGGGAACAAGGCGTGATGTTATGTATGTATGTATGTAATTTTTTTGAGTTTATTTATCGTTACTAAACCACCCCTTAAGCTATGGCACGCAATCAAATTAACACCCTGTATATGTAGAGGGCTAGGTAAAACTGTTTCTACTGACGTGCGGCCGTGTGTACAGTCAAGAGCACGTCAAGCTTCACACTTCTTGTTTCAATCGATGTGACAAGCTTGATCTGTTATTAACTGTACCGAATGGGCAAGAATTGCGCTTGCGCTGCTTTGCGACACGCAATGGATTGCAACATCCAGCATATTATTATGCCCAAGCGAAGTGAATGAGGCAGCGTTCATTTGGACATGTTTGGACTGTTTACGAGACTGTTTATCTACTGTATTTTCTTGCCGTCCCTTTCACACGTATCATGAATTGAAGAGACCACATCACACCTGATTGAATCATAATATTGAGTATAATTATAGATAAGTGTATATGTCACTGGCAGTATGGTAACACAGGCAATACTATACACGCCTAACACGCCTAGGCATTCTGTAGAATACCGAATATACATACATGGAACTATACATACATCGCGTAACAGAAAATACCGATAAAATTAATACCTACTTATTATTAACTAACCATCAAAAATACTGATTGCACATCAAAATACTGACTGCACATCAAAAATACCAAAATTGCTACTTTTCAAGTGCAATACTTGACTGCACATCAAAAGTACATAAATGCACATCAAAAGTATAACCCGATTTTTTTAACTGTGCACTTCGAGCCGATAAAATATTAGCTTGATTGCAGTATTGGTAGGGTCAGGATAACCCTAATTTTATTCATTGCAAGTACAGTCAAAAGCACTTCGAGCTTGGCATATTGGATTTTGTACCATTTTTACCGTAATAGCTGTAGGAGCTAAAGACATTCAGCTCGAAGTGCACAGTAAAAAAAATCGGGTTATACTTAAATGCACATCAAAAAAATGATTGCGCATCAAAAACTATAGGTTGGGTAGGTGATCAAGCGATCACAACGCACGAGCCGAGCAAGCGAAACGAGTTTGTTAATAATAATGTGCTATCCAGGATTTTAACTATCCACGAAATTAAATAGCTGCCAAAATTTGAATATTTTGAGGTTACTATTTTGCTGTGCATATTAGTATTTCTGATTGTCATATGGATTTTATTTGTATAAAAATTCAAGGAATATTGATTTGCAGTTAAATACAAGCCTAAAGTTAAAGCTCGTACGCTGTTTATTTGCCATCAAACTGAACAACTTTTCGAACAGACGAACCTTTTTCACAAAAATATCTTAAAAAACTGGACAGATTTGTACGGGAGGGCATGTTCCTTGAAAAAATCTAATACTAATAGATTAGATTAAATCTGGTTAGTATGAAGTTATGGACAAATATTGAACTACTCACGCAAATCTAAACGTATAAATGTTAGTAAAACTAAGTTCATGCAATTTATCTCGTATAATGCTAACCCATATCCGATCCAAGTGAGTGATAACAACGAAATGGTTGATGAAACTGACACTTTCAAATTTCTTGGTATCACGATAGACAGGCATTTGAACTGGAAATGTCATATTGAGCTGGTTTGTAACAGATTAAATCGCTTTGTTTATGCACTCAAAAGGTTGAGACAAACTATATCAGTTGAAGCAGCTTTAATGGCCTATCATGGCTATGTCTCCTCTATCCTTGGCTATGGATTGATACTGTGGGGTAATTCTGTAGATATTGATAGGTCCTTTAAACTCCAGAAGAAGTGCATCCGCGCAATATGCAACGCTAAATTCGATGACAGCTGTAGACCTCTTTTTAAACAACTTAATATACTACCCCATCCTTGTATGTATATTAGAGACGTGTGTATTTTTGTTGCCTCAAACCCAAATTATTGGAAAACTCGTGGAGAAGTTACGTTACGACAAACAAGATCAAAGATTATGAATTTACTGTATCTACCTCTTGCTAGGAAAGACATTTACAAGAGAAACATATTTAATATGAGCATTTTGTTATTTAATAAGCTACCTGACAATTTTAAAATTATGACTAAAGATGCACTGAAAAATTGTTTGACAAAATGGCTATTAAAACATTGCTTTTACATTGTGAAAGAATTTCTAGATTTTAAAGTTAATGAATAGTTTAATTTTGACATATTTAATATTGACACACTGTATATAATTTTAATTCCCATTCGATATATTTGCATGCTTACGTGTAAGCTGAAAACACTGTACTCTTTTAACTTAAGATCCTCAACTACTGTTTTCTTGCGAATAAAGATATTTGTATTTGTATTGTATTTGTATCTAAGCGAGAGGAACAATGGGAAAGTCTCCGCCAAAAAAATACACCCAACTAGATCAAAATCGATTAGGTAGGTTGAAAAGGAACAGACAACTTGGCCAGCAGACGTACGAGTATAAGGACAGTACACAGGGTCATTTATAGACCCCTGGCAAAATAATCTGAATATTTTTACTTTAGAAACTAGGCCGAAAAACGATTGTTTTTATTGGGTCTTGCGCCAGCAACTGTAGAATTAGTATGGGACGACCAAAACTTTTTTCTCGTTTTTCGACCAATGTTCCTTTAGAAAAGTGGTTCATTTTTATGATCTGAGAAACATAGTAAAATTTGGCTAGGGGTCCGAAATTAAACCTGAGAGTGTCCTTTCCAGATCCTGTCCTTGCAGGAATCGCGGAAAGCACCCTCACTAATTAGGTTAGAGGGGTACATTGCCTCGTCCAGACCTGCCAAACGCATCATAATTTTTGCCAGCTGGACGTCCAGTACCTATTTTACAGAATGCCTAGGCAAAAATCAAAATATTTTTGTACATTGCCTTAATGATTTAGGCTTTTTATAGAATACCCGGTTACAAAGATCACCTGTAACATTATGCGCTGCGTGCGCGCCTCCGTTCAAAGTTTGTATAGTGCCCGCTGAACCAGCGCCGGCGACGACCGACGCTGGCAAGTGAGTTCCATTTACCAAATCGATTATTTTTATTATTTTGTTATTGTCATTTTGTTTATCGTAATCAGCAATCAACAACAGCCGGTTTTTACGATCCTTAATCATAATTTTTTATCTGTGCTAAAAAGTGTGATGTTGAGACCCGTGTAGGAGAAGTTTTTTAAGGTAAAACAGTGATAAACTCGTTTTGACGTAAACAACTTTTAAATTACATATAGGTACCCACTCTTTGTACTGTGATTATACTGTACCTATGTAATTAAATACATACCCTAACATAAAATTAGGTATTATTTGTTATGTTTTTGTGTTACGTCGGTCAGTCAAAAGTACGTAAAGCTTGATACATTGGACTTTGTACCATTTTAATCGCCGAAAGAGTCTCGCACTGTGACTTGCCTTTGACTGTACTGATTTATTATAGAAAAAAAGTTAGAAATAAATAAAAAATCTATAATACAAATAATATTATAATGCTACTTTCATAGGTATATATCATATTTTAATAGTACAGTCAACAACAGGTCAAGCTTGACACTCGCAGTGTGACTTTAGCCTCTACTCTATTGAAATAGGAACGGTACAAGTCCAATGTGTCAAGCTTGATGTGCTCTTGACTGTACATACTGTCGCGGCTCGCGGCAGCTCTCGCCTGATCAACACCGGGCTTACACAAAAATGCTTGCATTCGTAAAAAAACAAAGTAGAGCTATTGGAAAAGACAGCACATGGAATTATTCTAAAAAATTATAACCTTTGAGTTCGTCTTAGTGAACCTAGTACTTACCTACATAAGTAGGAACAAAGTAAAAAAAACAGCCAAGTTCGAGTCGGACACGCGCACCGAGGGTCCTGTAGCACTAAGGTAAAATTACCGTCTTAGTTGGACGTGCAGTCACGCAGAAATGTATAAAATTCGCGCAAATCCGACACGTACTTGAGGAGTATTTATTATTTTTTATTATTCTACAGCTTATGCACTATAAATATACCAATTTTCACGCTTGTAAGTGTTCCCGTTTTTACGATAGAGCTAAAACAAAGAAACGAGAAAAAAATCGCCTATACTAGATACATTTTTTTTTCGGGAAGCCCTCATTAATTTATTATATTTTATTTATTATTTGTTGTCACAACGGTAACAGTAATAAAACATGTGTGAAAATTTCAACTGTCTACATATTACGGATTATGAGATACAACCCGCTGTCAGACAGACAGACAGACAGACATCGGAGGCATATTAATAGGGTCCCGCTTTTTACCCTTTGTGTACGGAACCCTAAAAAATACAGAAGTCCCTATGCCGTTTGTTCATATTAAAATAACATCTCAATTTTGTTATTTATCTTAAAATTTTATTGTCCGTGCATAGAATAGATTTTTTTTACCTACTTAAAGTAACCTAGGTAGGTAGGTACTAGATTTCTTTTTATTGATGTCAATGGGCTTACTCTTGACCTCGATCTAGTCTTGAAGAAAGAGATGGATGAGGTCGACGATGGAACGAGCTGGCCCAAAAGAAGCCTATTCACTCGCGACTTGAATAGATTCGAGTTATATGAACTCGGGAACACAGACGCTGGCAGAGGATTCCACTCTTTAGGCGTGCGCATAATAAAAGATGTTTCAAAGCGGTAATAACAGTTATCTTATCGTTACGCTACACAATGGGGCTTGATAACTGTATTATCATTAAGCACCTATCTTTGTTGGTGGTAGTTTCGGATACAATCCAGAGAAAAAGAATATATAATATTATACTAGAGATCTGATGTGAAAATTTAAACAGTTCAATGAGAACATTGAACTGAGATCAATTTATAAGCTGGTGAAGTGGTGACTGCGTAGGTTACTTAGGTATCTTTTTTGGTACTTCTTTACTAAGTTTATTAAGAATTTGGAAGTCACGATGACTATTTCATGACTATTTTTTAAAATAAAAACCAAGTCGATAGTCCCCACGGTTTGCTTGCATCAAAGCTGGGGATTCTGTGTATAGCCTATGCCCATAATCCTCAGCAAACCATAGCTATAACTCTAGAATTGTAACGCGACTATTTTTTTCCTTATGGTGACTATTTATGACTATTTCATGACTATTTTTTGGCATCGTCAAAATAATTTTTTATGCAGTTTTTTTCTCTGAGGATTCTGTGTTGAGGGACATGATCAAGCAGCGGGTAACATAGAATATATGAAACAGAGTATAAACACGCGAAGGTAGTAACTTAGTTAGCAGATAATGGCAAAACATATTACGTCAATATAGGTACCTAGCATTTGGTTCCATTAAGTAAGTTAGCAGCTATTAACAGAAATGTTAAGAATTCCCTTCTGCACCTTCATTTAGCAGATATTAGTTTACCTAATTATTTCTGTAGATAACAGTCTTAAATAAAATATGAAACAACATCAGCCAAGTAGATCTAGATTAAAACCTAAAAATACAAAAGAATGAAGATAACAGGGTTTTGAACATAACCGTCGATATACCAGTTTCAGTTTACGCCCTAGCGGCAACCTTGTATTTTTAATCGTACAAACCAAGTAGATACAAACAAGTATGTTGTTGTTTGTACAAGTGGTACAAACAACAACATTGATAAACAAAGATAGAGCTATAGGAAAATGCCATAGTGCGAAAGGGATGTAGATTTATACTTGTAGTTAAAAATTACATACTACACTGGGTAGGTATAAAGTTTACAGGCTGACAGTCTCCGTGGTTGGTATAATGGTTAGAGCGTTCGGCTCTCGAACCGGAAGTCCTGGGATCGATTCCCGATAGGGACGCTATTAAATAAAAATCTATTTGTAAGGGCCCGCCCACGTCCTACTTTTTGTCCCTAATAATACCGAGACTTATAAAAAAACATGTTCATTGGACCTTATCTTATTAACAAAAAATAAAAGGCAACAAATTAAATGATTCCCAAAATAATTTTTTATACCCCAATACACTTCAGACAAAATGGATGAATGTACACCGAATTGGCTGAACGTACACCAAATTTGGGTAACCGGTTCGGTTAGGTTGTGTTAGGTTATCTTGCGACCACAACGCACGAGCCGAGCGAGCCGGTGAAGTGCCAGAAGAAAATTTGGTGTACATTCATCCATTTTGGTAGACAAAATTTGGTGGATAATATTTGGTAAAAATTTACTCAAATTTGGTGGCACAGCCAAAATAAAATCATCGAAATTGTGTGTCACCTGATCACCTTCATACAAGAAGTCGGCCGACAAAAAGTAGGACGCTCTAAGTTGCACAAATCACCTGATTGTCCGAAAAGAAAAATTATTCTGTGCTTTAATAGGCACGTTACGCCGCTCGTGCCGTGGCTACTTACTATCGAGGCAAGTAGTAGTCAAGTATTATGTAGGCTTAACAGCTCTGATACCAGGATGGTTTTTAAGGTCGGTCATCGACCTTACCACCTATACGATGATGATGATGAGTAAACAGAGTGTTAGGAAAAACACAGCAATCCTTTAAACCACTTGAAGGTGATATGAAGGTGGTAGGGCTTTAGTGCAAAGTCCATCTGGGGAAGTACTACAACTTGTTTACTATTATAGATTCTGTGGTACCACCCCCTTGCCTAATTCTGCCGCAAAGCAGCAGTGTTTGCACTGTTGTTTTTCGGTCTGAAGGGTAAGGGAGCCAGTGAAATTACCGACACATGAGACCTCTTAGGGTGATCAACGCGCTTTACTGTCTTATTTATTAGTGTCAAATTATTCCACTAATAAGACAGTGGATGTTACAAAATTGGCGGATTTAATTACAGCTTCAAATAGCCTATATTACTATTTAAAATTAATTTCACTAAATTTGCATTTATGCAACCTTATATCGTAGATTGACTGGACATGGAGTAGTTATATCCCGTTCGTACAATGTATTTTTTTCTGTCCTCATCTATTGGGAGTGTTTTATTTTATGTGGACAGCTAGTAGTAGTTATGATCAAGCTAGTGCAGTGGTTGTTAGTACGTTTTTATTGTGCAATATACCTGTCATTAATCTACCTACGTCATTAATCGCGTCTTGGTACCTGATAAGGTAGGGCTGCCGACAGCCCGCTCTATGACTAAAATTCGTCCGATTTCGTTTAGTACATTCAGTGGATTCATTTTTGTTCTATCTTCTTTCAGGTATCCTTTTAGATACTAACTTCACAGAAAATGACTTCGAAGTACGTAGTTAGTATCCAAAAGGCTCTAATGCCAATTTTACAAAAGGCTCCAACGATATGTGGTTCCCAAGTGCGAAGAAGCAGCCAATGGACAGAAGACCGTACTGTGACGTCACCGTTTGCGAAATTGGAGATTCCAAACTGTACTCTGTTCGACTACGTGTGGCAGAATTTGGAAAAATGGCCAGAAAAAACTATGGCGGTAAGTATAGGACACGTTTGTAGCTATTAAACAATCATTATCATCAACAATACCCGGAATCTGCAGACGACAGCACAGTCAGTCACGAATAAGGCCAGTGCGGTAGAAATATAGTCTTGTCGAGAGACCTTAATTGACTGTTTGGATCTGGCCTTTACGGCAGTGTCCGACTGGGTTGATGCCAATCTGGTCACCTTTAACGCGACCAAAACACACACAGGCGTGTTTATTAACATGTATCCGTACCGATATCAGACCATCTTGGGCTCCTTGGTATGCACTTATCGTCGAATCTGAGCTTTGAACATTTTATTGTGTCCTTGGCCAAATCTGCAGCTGAAAAACTTGGCATCTCTCCAAAGCCAGGAGGCACTTGACACAGAGGCTGCTTCTGCAGCTATATGAAGCACAAGTCTGATCGGGTATGGAGCCAGCACTTCTGGGATGGGTCTGCAAAATACCAGCTGGCCAATTTTACGTTAATGCACTCGAGGAGCGTGCCAGGAAGCTCATTGGTGACGTGACTCTTGTCGAGGCAAAGCTGCAGGGCCTTGTCCACCGTCGCAAAGTGGCTTTCTTGACGGTATTCTATAGACCTTCAACTGGTCGAAGCTATAGACTACTTTTCGGTGAGTGTAAGTCTGAATTGCTCGACCTGGTTTCACCATCACCCTTTATCCTAAATGTACACCTTTTTGTCGTTGACTCTTATTTGTAATTTTTATCGTATTTTTTAGAGTTGCGTAGGTATATCCAAATGCAGTCAATACGTACTAATTCTATTGTCGATGATTCATAAAAATCAAAATTCCAAGCCGTTCGTACAAGGTTACGACACATATACCTAATCGGCGCACGATCAGACTGGCAAGGATCCTAGTTTAAGTTATTTAATTTTCTTAAAGTCACCTTTAACCTAACACGCTGCCAAGATTTAGAAATGGACAAGCTTAGTTTATTTGTAGGTCCCCGCGCGACCGCGGTTGGACAAGTTTCTTTCCCATTCTTTTAGTATTGCGAAATTTTGAACCCCTTGCTTGTTGTAACCGTGTTGCTTTGAAATATTAGTTAGTTTTGTGTTTATGATAATTATATCAAAACAAGCCTTTTGTATCCATTGTTAAGTAGGTTAAGTAGTTTGATAATTTGTTACTAACAGTTGTGCTGTATTTACTAACAATGTGGACTGTAAAAAATGTCTAAATAAATAAACTTTATTATTATTATTATTCCAGGTTTGCGCAACTACAGGCAGAGGATACACTTACGAGCAAGCGTTCAAGTTGTCCAGCAACTTCGCAGCAAACCTTCGGAAGAAGTTCAAGATCCAAGATGGCGACACGGTTTCTGTGATGCTGCCAAACATTCCTGATTTTCCACTCATTATTATGGGGATTCTGGAAGCTGGAGGCGTTATATCCACCATCAATCCTGTTTATACTGCTCGTGAGTTTTTAACAAAATTCTTGACAATATACAGGGCTTTTTTTATCTTGAACTGTCACACAGTACTATATAGATATAGTGACGTCAAAAGCACGAATACGAATTAGAATTTACGAATTTAGTAACAAGGCACAGAAAAAGACGACATCTTATACAAAGTAACGCAATGAATGGACCGTCAGCATATTTGTTATGGGAAGTCGAAATTTATTAGTGCGTTGTGGCAAAAGTCGTACAACATTAAGAGGGAACAGCAGTTGGATTTTTCCATACAAATGTTTTCCCCTGTTTTCTAACAAGTGCCCAAAACACAGGGATGTATGTATAGGTGAAAGTTTTAACGTGACTTGGAGGGAAAGTATTTACTCTAAATTTAATAAATTGTATTATTTTCTTCGATAAAGCCAAAGATAAAGGTAACTCGAAGGAAAAATTGATTTATTTTAAAAAAGAAGTAAAATAGGACTTGCCACACTCAGGACTCGAACCGATGCTAATGAAAAAAAAAACTACGTGTACGTACTTTTATTGCACCAGTCGATAGGGCCAATCATACAAATCAAATCTTTCTAACAATCGTGGTATCTTATCAAAGATTGCCAAGCCGCTGATCTTTCTTTTATGGTAACAGATATTAATAACATTTGACTGTATCTAACCATTCATTATACATAGTATCATCCTATTTAGGTCCTATTTACGTCTTAAACCCCTTAAGGGTTTTAGTGTCAAACTTTATTTAACTTATTGTTAATTGATGTTAAAATAAATAAAATACAAAAAATTATGTAAGGTTGTGGTAAAAAAAGATAAAAGAAATATAAATTAAATAAAGGAAAATAACAATTTATTATTGTAAGATAGTCCCAAAAGGATACCTACCTACTATGTTAGACCTAATAGCAGATTTTCCACACGCACTTCGTCCAAGTCGCAGTTAGTCCAAAATTATTGATTACATTACCTATGCATAAACATGGACAATGTTATTACATAGGTAGTTTCAAAACATGACATTGGAAATGTAAAATTGCAAACTACATTATAAAATAAAGAAATTTCAAAGCTGTTTCTTTTAAGTTACGTAAAAGCTAATAACAATGAATTTCTGGAAGCAAACCATATTCAACTTATGACATTTTATGTTTACCTTTTCAATAATTTTACTTTTCCGATTTCCAGATGAAGTCCAGCGGCAACTTCTTATGAGCAAAGCAAAACTTATCGTCACACTACCAGAACTAGCTGGAGTCATAAAAGAAGCACTTAGAATGGCCAAGTTGGACCTTAAAATAATCGTCGTCAGAACCAACGAAGAAACAGCGCCATCTGGAACTATACTTTTCAGTGAACTTAGTGAATATTTTAATACAGACAAGTCTTGTTTAAAAGAAGTTAGAAGAGGACCAAATGATATTTGCTTTCTGCCTTACTCTAGTGGCACGACAGGATTACCAAAAGGCGTAGAACTCACAAATCGTAATATTATAGCCAACTGTGAGCAAATTGGTGAGCCTGCAATCAGATGTCATAATGATACTACTGGTAAGTGCTTTTTGACATTTATAGAGTCCAGTAATAAATGAAATGATCGGCTCATTGTAACATGTAATAAACTCTCTTGTTTTTCCTTCTATGTGGAATTTTATGAGCGATCATGTGAGGCGTAATTACTCAAACATATAATTATAAACATATTATTTGATATTATTAATTACCTACGGTTGGGCAAAAATGTAGTAAGATGCAAAGGTTGTCCATCGCTATTCAGCGTGGGAACGCTGCCAGCGTAATGGGCACCTTTGCACCAGGAACGTCCAGGGGGGGACTTTTTGACTAACGAAGCCATGAGCGGATTTTTGAGCCAATTTTTATTTTATTATTAATTTATTTATTCTTTCAAAGGTTTTTCTTACAAGGTAAGACTACAATTTAACCAAGCTATTTGAAAACATTATTAAATTCTTACATATTTCTTCTTCTGTATAGTTTCATGAAATATCTCTATAAATATCATATAAATCTAATAGGTATTTCTAACAATTAAGGAGCAAAAGCATACATGAATGATACAATAAAGTGCCTATATTAATGTTACCAACACTTCCCGTGTAACCAATATTTACTGTCGAAAGGGTAAATCAACCTTGATGAAGTTCAAATAAATTCAAATAAACTTCAACCGTAAGGTTTTTGGTACACGTTTTTGGTAGACTGTACCTACTCAAAGAATTCGGAATCCTTGCTTCCCTTGTTTCTGTCCCTGTCCTACAGTGGATGTTTCTTGGGATTTTTTGATGATTATGACTATAAGAATTATAATATTTTTAACTTATGCGTCAGTTAACCAACCATCTGACTCGTTCGTAACGATTTGTAATCGAGTTTATTTTCCTCATTATTCTTCTTTAATGACTTCTTCCTATTGAAGCCACATTGAGTAAAATGATCGAGATTCGTTTACTTATAACCTTATAACAACAACACCTTTTACTTCACCCGCTGTCGTACTTCCAAATGAAACTACCATAATATCGCGCCGATAATAAAATTAGTCTATGGTTCGGCCTTTGACAAGGAAATTCCCATACAAAGTAAATTTCCAAACGTAATTGTTGTTGTCAATCCGGTAATATCAGAGCTCCGATAAAACTTCAGAGCACAGCTTCGGAGTACGCACCCTGATGTATTCACCTCACAAAAAATACTTAAATAGGATCTGTTTCTGTTATTTCAGCGACTCATCAAGATGCAGTAATGTCTATTCTGCCATTTTTCCACATCTACGGCGCGACAGTAGTCATGTTTCATAAGATGTCCCTGGGCATTAAATTGGTGACTTTGCCTAAGATGCAGCCGGAATCTTTCCTTCATAGTCTTGAGAAGCACAAAACAAATGTTGTGTTTGTTGCTCCACCTTTAGGTGAGTTCATTAAACATCAAATAATTTTATTGTTCCACATTCACGCAGTGCTTTTACTTGTAGGTACTTGCCTATATCTAAGGTTGCCTTTAAAAGATCGCTTGCAGCGATAAGGCCGCCTTTGCTCACATTACATTTAAGATTTTCTGTAAAACCAATTATATTTTTGTTATGTGAGCCTTAAATCATCCATCTATCTATCTATCCACTATCAATACGTATCGCGATACAGAGGGATGCAGATATAAGAAAGAAATAGAAAGCTATACGACTATTTCTTTGAAATCGGGAAAGTAGTAATCTTAGGAAAGTAGACCATTGCACCAAAAGGCTTTGGTGCATGTCAAGTGGGACCATGTCACGAAAGAGATTATCTAATAAAAATTATTTAATGCAATTCGAATATGATAAAATATCGATTAGTTTTGAACCATGACTTGTCTTGAGCTTGTTTTCGCACAAACATCCAAATGAAAGTAAGTACTAAGTATACTGCGTACAAAATCAAAAAATGAGTCTCGGGGGTAAGCGCCGCTCCCCCCAGGGGGCTAGCGAATCGTTCATTGGCTCTCCGCCTGTCACCCATGCGCGGAAAATAACCGTCATGGACAAACTTGAACTGAACGCGCTGTAGCTCTAGTTTCAGGATTAAAGTTTGTCTGTAGTACCGGTACGCACCTATTTAATCTATCAAGTACTTACCTGGTCGACCGAACTTCGCTCTATAATAGCCGCCTCAACATTAAAATATCATCGGGTAAGCAAGCTATGCTACCCGCCAACAGATGGCGCTATAGGTTTCTGTTTAAAATGAGGTATTTTTAAAAAAATGCTTCAAAACACAGGCAAAACGAATTTTCCCAGACATAAACCTAGCTAGATCGATTTTTCGCCCCCGAAAACCCCCATATGGTGAATTTCATCGAAATCGTTAGAGACGTTTTCGAGAAACTGATTACAAATATACAAATATTACTCGTTTAATAGGATAGGATAGTATTAAGAAGAAAATCCGTTGAATTTCAGTTCTTCTAATGGCGTCGCATCCATCAGCTTCTCCTAAGAGTTTTCAGTACATCGACATGATTATGAGTGGGGCAGCTCCGTTGTCAGCTGCCGATATTGAGAAATTTTTGGATAAAGCTCAGGTAGTTAACGATATCTTGATTCATACGAGTATAGTAAGAAAGTAAATTATTCCAAAATGACCACAGATATGTTTTTGTTGTGACTTCCGAAATTTTTTCATGTCATATCATGCCGCATTTTACATGTTGTACTAAAACATCTAAATCTATACAATATGACAACAGAAAACTCGCCGATTCTGTACATTGAAAATTTTCGCAAAAATATGGGGTCACAAAAAAAGGTAATAGAACACATTCGGGTAGTTTATGGAATTTTTATCTGTTTGTCTGTGCAAGATAAACTCGCAAACCGATTAAAACGGGGTTTACGGTAATTAATTTGGCTTATTTACGGGCAAAATCTAAGCTTTGAAACATTGCAATCGGTTCACTCAAAGAAGCTACACAAATGCAAATTATCTAGCGGCCTGTGCACCAATCACTCACAAATAACTGAACTGATTCAAATGGGGTTATCGAAAATGTATTTGGTTTATTAAAAAACAAACAAACAAACTATTCACTTAAAAAGAAGATATGCGAAGTGTCGATCGGCGGTGCTAATAACTCACAAACTACTGAACCGATTAAAACGGGGGTTACAACAACGTATTTTGCTTACTTTCGTGCAACATATAAGCCTTGTTGAATTGCAATCGGCTCACTCAAACAGAAGATATGCGAGTACAAAGTTGCAATTGGCGAAGGTGGCGAAGCCTCTTGAACAGTACAGTAGACTGATTAGAGTAATCTGTCACTACAGATTCTAGTTTGGGTGACAGAAACTAGGTTTATCTGTTATAGCCTCACTTTTGTCAATTTTCACATAGTATACGCTGTATTTTTGCTTGATTTATAAATAAATGTTTTATTTTATATTCAACACAGCGTCAGGTAGACTTCAGGCAAGGCTATGGATTGACGGAGACGTCCCCTGTAGTATCGGTTACTCTCCGAGAATCTAATTGCTACAGTAGCGTTGGGCCAGCTTTGGCCAACACGGAACTGAAAATCGTCGATGGCAGTGGGAACAATTTAGGGCCCAATGAGGTATGCAATATATAAAATTGTATTTGATTACCTTACGCAAACGTAAATAACAAAAATAATAATAATTATGCTCATATAATAGTGATTGTAGAAGAAAACTGGAAAGTAAACTTATACTTGCGGGAAAGAGACCAATTTATAATAATTTATAATTATAATTAAAAATAAATAGAGAAAAAACGTTGAAGAGTGGAAGACTTACCATGGGCAGACCTAATACAAGTAAAGGCAACGATCTGGTGAGGTCGCGCTAAGTTCTTGAATGTGGGCAAAGTGAGACAGATCGTTATTGGGAGCCTTATGATATGGACAGCAAAAAATATGAGCATCAAATCAGTGAGTAAGCCATCCAAATTCGAACAAAGACTAGAGGGTTTAGACAACGTGCCATTAAATGTAATGATGGTTGTATACGTATAGACTTATCTAGTCCCTGAATGATGGTGAAAACGAACGTCATACTCGTAATATATGGGCTGACGTAATGTGTCAATAGCCATGCCATACATTTCATGACGTTTGGTTTCGTCTTAATAGCACCTTATAAGCACGTGGTCCAGAAGACCCCCTACAGTTCAAACAGTTTCTGTTCAAAGGTTTCCCAAATACTCATGGTTGGTCCTTGATGAAGGCGTTCATGATCATTATAAAACTAGTAGGAGTTAGTAAAAGGGGGTCAGTAGAAATACATTGCTTGTTTAATATGTTGTCTTTCGAAAACACTCGAGAGCAGTAAGCTATGTACTTCTACTGACCCGTTTTTACTTACACAATGTATATTCAACCTAATACTCAGTTGTACCTAATCAAATTTCAGGTAGGTGAACTGCTAGTTCGAGGTCCTCAAGTGATGCGAGGATACCGAGACAACCCTCAGGCCAACGCTGACGTATTCACGTCAGACAGGTGGTTCCGAACAGGGGATCTCGCCAAAATCAATAACGAAGGGTCCTTGACCATAGCTGATAGGCTAAAGGAACTTATTAAGGTAAGGGTGTAATAATTTTTTTATTTAAAAGACCAAAGTTCATATTAACTGACAAGCTTAAGAAAGAATTGTAGAGATTGGGTTGCAAGATTTTTTGTAAGTGCATCCATCCATTAGCCAACTTGCAATAATTGACATATTTTAAAAATTACTGAAAGTAAGAGCACTCTGAGTGGGATTTCTCATTGGCGCGACGCGATTCCGAGTTCGTAAATTTTTGGTCACGGTTGCCAGCATAGTTAAGCGTATGAGTTGAAAATAGTTATGAAATTAAATTCATTATAACATCCCATAAAATATCTACTACAGGACAGGGATTTCCGCCCAAAACTCCAGCAAAAAAGCGTGGTAATAGGGAGTATTCATAATTTTTTTTTATTTGTTTAATTTACTTCTTACATCGTTATACCATGGTGGATAAACGCCGCCATTTTCCGCGCGTTTTGGGTGACGTCACATGCCGCGTTCTGTAATTTTCACCATAGGGTTGTAAAGGTAAAAGTTAAAGATTTTCAGTTTTAATCGCTATTAGACGATGGAAAATGCTAAAATAGTTATTTATGCAACTGTTGCGTAATGAGACTAATTTTAACACGAGATCTGGTTTTTGATACGAGGCGCAGCCGAGTATCAAAATAATATAGATCGAGTGTTAAAATGACTAATTACGTATAGTTGCATACAAAACTTTATCTACGACCGACAAAATAAAATAAAATTTTAAAGAGTAGTGATCAATTTATTGAACTAAGAGGACAGTTAGTTAGTACAGTTAATTAAAGTTATTCCCGAAGTTATTCCAGATCCAGAGCTTGTGGATGGAGTTGCTTTAACATTAATTTCATGTATATGGTTACTGACAGCCTCTTGTAGACTCATGTTCTCCTGGTACATACTTTCCATTTTGTTCAAATCACTTGCTACGGTCACTTTATATAGAAGCGAGCCAACTGTTAGCCTCTTGTCGATTTATGTACTCCTGGTACTCTCCGTTTTCTTTAAAATATAGGTAGGCAGTCGTCACCCCAGTAAAAAGTATTTTTACAAAATTACTTTAAAGTAGGCTGTATGTAGTACTGTGGTAGTATTGCCTTAGCCTATGCAGATTGAAAATTATGTATTATAACAGTTGCGGAATGAAAATCCATACTCCATTTCCGTACTGCTCGTAGTATGGAACAGTGTGGAAATGAAAATGATAACGGAAAATGACCTCAATTTCGAATCTGTCATTGGTTTCGAATTTGGAATATTCCGGTACGGGAGTAGATAAACATTTTATAGAGTATTGTCTAATGCCAAAGTGCCCAAATACTGTGAGAAGTTTACCAGATAATGTGGTTTTTGCGGATCCGAGAGATGTGAAAATACGAAAAATTGGTGTAAGGCGATGAGAAGAACTGAAGTATTTTCAATATCGTATTAACATGCGTGTCGAGCCACGCGCATTGGATTCCAGTTAGTTATATAGTTATCTTAGAAATCATTATTGTTAAGCAGGTTCCTAACGAACAGCGAGATCCAGCGCCTGATTGCAATTTCTATTGTTTTTAGTATTTTGACTATTACTCGTTAACCTGTAAAGCCAACTTAGCTGTGATAGTTTTTCTTTTAAATTATTTATAAAAGGTGTAAGGGAGGGTTTACCGAAAACTGAAAGGGCGTGCTCAGTCAACGAAACTGAACAACTTTCCCCAAAGAAATATATGTTGGTAAATGAAAAAACAATTTGACCTCTCCATATAAACTGTTCGACCAGAGTGGGCAATTTGTATGGAGAGGTCAAAATGCCTTTTCATTTCCCAACATATGTTTCTTTGGGAAAGTTGTTCAGTTTCGTTGACTGAGCACGCCCTTTCAGTTTTGGGTACACCGTCCCTTACACCCTGTATGTACCACCACTGTATATTTTTCTACGTTTCCATATTAACCGTTTAGCTGGCAGGGAGGGGGACACTTGACCCTAACAATAAATTGCGCTTTTGAGCAATTTTTTTCGCAAACGAATTCCTAATTCATAAAACCGGCCAAGTGCATGTCGGGCCACGCGCAGTATAGGGTTCCGTTGTTTTTTTACGATTTTTTATCACAGAGCAGGTTTTTATTAAGTATTTCATAACGTTTATAACATAAACTTTTTACCTCCTAATATGCTCAGCAAGGTCCTAGCGCTAACCCTAAAAATGAGTCGGCAGGTGTGCGAACCGTTCATTGGCTCTTCGTCTATCACATATGCGCAGAAAATAACTGTCAGGGCTAGATTAACAAAAATTGAGCAACACCTAAATTACAAAAGTCGAATAAAACTTTATCAAACACCCGGTGAGACAGATTGAAGTTAAGGTACCGAAGTTTATTTAGAACCTATCAAATCTGTAAACATAGATACAAAAATGCTAAGTACCTTTTTGCGCTAGCTCTCTTTGTACTAGCTTGACATATTTTCTCAGTTAATAGGTTCTAAATAAACTACGAAACCTCTACTTAAATCTGTCTCACCGGATCTTCGAAACATTTTGTATTCATCATTTTTAGGGTGGAGATTGCGCTTAAAACCACTTTCAGTCATTGTTCTTGATATTTTCTAATGGCTCTGGATCCCGAAATCACATTTTGATATGGAAAACACTTAAATAAAACAAATTTTCTTCCAAACACAGCAAGCACAGTATGAATATTGACACCGATTAATCTTATGACATGGCGCGTGACGTCAAGTTTCAATTCGGCCAATGGCGAGGTTTTTTGAAAATTCGAACTTCCCTCGCTTATTTATCACTTTTTAATTAATATTTTATGCATTTAAATCCAAACCAAACAAGGAAATATTGGTCTCAGGGCCATAAAGTATCGAAAATAAAAAAAACAAGTAAATTTATATGACATGAATATATATATAATATAGTCACCCCGCTTGTAAGCGTTGCGGCTGGCTACCGCTGTTTTTGGTGACCGCAGTATGTAAGATGTTACGATACACTGAAAGATGCTGCTGCCCATTCTCCGGTTCATAGCCCTTAGTCGCCTCTTAAGATACCTTCGAGTAGTAAAGAGTGGTATTATTGTTTGCCGGCACCACTCGGACGAGACGGAAATTAAATTAGTTCCTGTCAATAGCATTTCTAAAACAGTTCTAAAGCTGCAAACTTGATAATAACAAACAAAAAACCAAGTACTTTTAAAAATCTAATCTTGAATTTCAGGTAAAAGGCTTTCAAGTGCCTCCAGCTGAATTGGAAGCGGTACTACGCGAGCACCCCGCAATTCTAGACGCAGCAGTAGTCGGAGTGCCACATCCTAAAACAGGAGAATCACCCAAGGCGTTCGTAGTCGTCAAACAAAACCAGAAAGTCTTGGAAAAGGATGTCTGTGAATTCGTCAAGGAGAGAGTAGCACCGTTTAAAAGGATACATGACGTTGTGTTCTTGGATTCTATTCCAAAAAGTCCTTCAGGGAAAATATTAAGACGAGAATTGAAAGAAAAGTATGCTAGTTAAGGGAACTTTTTGTAAATATTTGATTTAGACTTAAGAGTAATAAATTCGAAGTAATTGTATATAGTATATCGTATCGATTGGCTGTTTAATAAGTACAAGGAACGAACATAGTTGAAATGGAAGGTGTGTACCATACTACAGGGATCATAAGAGGACTCGTTTTTTATGTTTGAAGAATAAAGCAACATATTATAATGGAATGTAATAAATGTTAATATGGTTTGATAAGTTTTTGTATTCATTCAACATAATTTACCTTCATTTTACTATCGCCCATTGCAGGGTTTATACCTTCTTCTCTCCTGTGCGAATCTTCTATAGATGTTTGGCCAAGTGCTGCCCAGAATGAACTTATGGTGCGTTTAGTTTATGTTTAATCTTTTTTATTATACTAAACCGAGACAATGAGTAACAGCGTCCATTTTTGAATGAACGCACTGACATGCGTGGCGACTTTTACTATTTCTCCAAAATGTAGTGCGTTTTCCGTGTAGTGCCCGCTAGTACCACTTTTTCCTAGACCATTCCCGATGAATCGATGCGAAGCTTACTGTTCTGGAACAAGGAGAACAATTCTTTATTCTGGGAGAACAATCCAATACAGACGAAAATTTTTGGCCCAACACTGAGGGAAGTCAAGATGATAAGGATTTGGAAATAAAGACGGTCGACGAATAAGATCATCGACGGCTAAGTCTACCTCTCTTGGCCTGACTTCTCTAGTCGTCGTATTGGACGTTAGGCTGGCAAACGGCTTGTCAGATGTCTCAGGGAGTCAATTTTTGATAGTCACCGGGTGATTTTCGAAATTTATATAATTAAAATAAGCCCTGTTAGTTAAACTCCTCAAAAGTAAGGATCATCATAACATCCCACGAAACGTCCACTACAGGACAGGGAGCTCCCTCCAGAATTCTAGCTTTTGCTGAGAAAAATGTGGAGAGGATCAATATTTGTTAATTATAATATAATGTTCAGTTTTTAAATTACCAACATAACATTTTTAGTTTTATGAGTTTATCTTAGCTTTTTTTAATTATAAAAATCTCGAAAATCACCCGGTGACTTTCACAAATTGGCTCCCTGGTAAAACTGTCTCCAAGACCAAAACGAGCGAAAGTTGAGTCCTGCGAATTCGTAACCAGCTGATGCAGCTTTCAATTGTCGCAGACTAAGATCCTCTTGTGTGAGTGAGAGTGGGCAACAGTGTTCTTCTGTATATAATTTCATATCTTTCTGCAGTAAGCTTGGGAGCTATGGTACATCATCCTAGAGGGAACCACGCTTTTTGTTGTGGGTATCTTTGTCATTTGAGTATTTGGATGTTCATGATGGTAAGACCATACTAGTATAAGTAGTAGAGTAGTTCTACTACTTATACTGGTATGGCAACATCCATCTCTATAGTCATTTTGTTTGTTACAAACACTTTACTTCCTACTACCATACATCAAAACATAGGAAACAGATGTTCTTTATCTACTTTAACTATTTACATTGTAGCATTATACGATATCAAAAGGTTTTTATTATTGAATTGATGGATGTTTGTGTCGATTTGACTTTGGACCTTTAATTTTTGTCATAACAAAGCTGCCATACCTTTTATATAGGGTGACTTTTAATTAGTTCTTGATAGAAAAAGTATGAATGTACTCATGATACTGAACAACTTTCCCCAAGGAACATAGGTCGAAATACGAAATTCAAGTTTTGACCTCCCATAGAAACTGCATCATCTGATAGGGCATTTTGTATGGGAGGTCAAATTTGGTTTCTCGTATTTCGATCTATGTTCCACGGGAAAAGTTGTTCAGTATCATGAGTACATGCATGTCTTTTGCTATCAAGAACTAATTAAAAGTCACCCTATATATGACGTACAGTCATGAGCAAATTAAGCTTGACACGTTGGATTTTGTAGCGTTCTTATTTCACTCAATCTTGAGGCTAGAGTCGCATTACAAGTTCCAAGCTTGACCTGCTCTTAACCGTACCTACCTGAGTTTGAGAAGGTCGTTTGCTATCAAAATAAACAACAACTTGTTGATTCGTGGACGTAGATGCGATGATTATAAAATGCATGTGGCATAGGTGGCTATTGCCCTTGCTTTCCGAATACAACAGTTATCTTAGTCAATAAAATAAAATAAATAAGATCAATTTATTTCAGACTGAGTCCATAATTGTGTTATTAAACAAGTAACTTATAAAACTATGTTAGTAAATACAAATTTGAATCAAATTAATAAAAATTATAATCAAATTTAATTAATAAAATCAAATCAAATTAATCAAAATCAAATCAGTCAAAATTCAATTGTGGTCCGTGGTCGACAAACCGGTGCGTGAGTGCTATTCGCTATCTATACAGTGTGTAACGGAAAGTTGTGTGTAGATAATACTAAAGTTGTGTGTAGATAATACTAAAGGGTGTGAATCTGCCCATGAAACTGAACAACTTTTCCCAACGAACATAGGTCATAGACCAAAATAAATTTTTGACCTCCTATAGAAATTGCATCAGCTGATAGCATATTTTGTATGGGAGGTCAAATTTGGTTTTTCGTATTTCAACCTATGTTCCTTGGGAAAAGTTGTTCAGTTTCATGGGCAGATTCACACCCTTAAAGGGCGGCATACAAAGCTCTGCCTGCAGGGCCCTGCTTACGCAAGCAGGGCCGACAAAATCGCTGTTACATCGACCCTGCAAGACCACACACGGTACGATTGGCAGTGCGCACTGCGAGCAGGGCCCTGCAGGCAGGGCTTTGTATGGGACGTTTTAATATTACCACATCTTTAAATTTCTTGCAAGGGACCTCGATACTAAAATGTATGGATTTTCATCAAATTCCAAAAACGTTAAATTTATATGTTTCTCCCTGAAAAATATGTGGACTTATAAATATTGCGTGTCCGTCTCCCCAGCAACCCGTGCGAGATATGGCCAAGTGGCATACACCAAAATTTAGTGGAAATTGGTTCATTCCATCAGTAAAGTGTCAGATTCAGTGCATCAAAACTGATGACACTATGAGGTGAAAACTTTGGGTGGCTGTAGAGACGTCTCGTCAGCCAGCCCATTCTATACAGGGAAAACTACGAAGATTACATAAAAGCAAAATAGTTCCACATTTACTGCATGTCTAGTGCAATTGATTGTAAAAAAGCCGAATCGAAAATGTCCATATGGTAGGAGCACTTCATCAATAATTATGGGTGGCTGGAGAGACGTTTTCCCAGCCAGCCCATGTGATATCTCGGAACATATAGTAGGTAGGAAGATAAAACAAAGCTTAATATTTACTACCTACTCGGAACAGTAGGTAGCAAATATTTCAAAATCCTAGCTCCACTAACTTTTGAGATATTTGTATTTTTTCATGGGCTTGCTGGGGAGACGTCTCGCCAGCAAGCCCATGCTGTAACTCAAAAAGTACTGCACGTAGAATGCTGAGCGATATACCAATAGAGAGTGCATATTTGATGCAATAAGCACCAAGAAAAATGAGTCCCTAGGTCTTACGGTTTCGGTGCTAGAAACAAATATCATTTTCCCGCCGAAAATTTTGAATGCATGATGTGAAGTGCGACGTTGCCGTTCTGTGCAACTCTACATGTTGCTGTTAGAGCATTCAAAAATCAATCTTGTATCCTTATAGTTAAAAGGTACTGTAGACGCACGCGTAGATTATTTGTAATTTGAGAATAGTTCGGGAGACGGTGTACTTAGTAAAAGACTGATTGGTTATCAAGAAGTTTTTATTTATTTGTGGACGACATGTTAAGAACGAAAGATATATGTATTTTAGCTCACGTGAAGACTAACTGGTGCCTCAATCTCTTTTTAGCAACCGTGACAACTGTATTCTAGGAGGAGATGTAGGTTTAATGGTCTCAGTAACAAACTAAAATTTTTAAAGTATTCTTAAATTGTCCTGTAATTAATAAGTTAAGAAAACTGATTTAATAAATAAATACGTGAGCCAAAATACATATTATGACTTTTGTTCTTCACATGTTGTCCACAAATAAATAAAAACTTCTTGTTAACCAATCAGCCTTTTAAGTACACCGTCTCCCGAACTATTCTCAAATTACAAATAATCTACACGTGCGTCTACAGGACCTCTTAACTATAAGGATACAAGATTGATTTTTGAATGCTCTAACAGCAACATGTAGAATTGCACAGAACGGCAACGTTGCACTTCACATCATGCATTCCAAATTTTCAGCGGAAAAATGATTTTTGTTTCTAGCATCGAAACCATAAGACCTAGGGACTCACTTTTCTTGGTGCTTATTGCATCAAATATGCACTCTCTATTGGTATATCGTTCAGCATTCTACGTGCAGTACTTTTTGAGTTACAGCATGGGCTTGCTGGCGAGACGTCTCCCCAGCAAGCCCATGAAAAAATACAAATATCTCAAAAGTTAGTGGAGCTAGGATTTTGAAATATTTGCTACCTACTGTTCCGAGTAGGTAGTAAATATTAAGCTTTGTTTCATCTTCCTACCTACTATATGTTCCGAGATATCACATGGGCTGGCTGGGAAAACGTCTCTCCAGCCACCCATAATTATTGATGAAGTGCTCCTACCATATGGACATTTTAGATTCGGCTTTTTTACAATCAATTGCACTAGACATGCAGTAAATGTGGAACTATTTTGCTTTTATGTAATCTTCGTAGTTTTCCCTGTATAGAATGGGCTGGCTGACGAGACGTCTCTACAGCCACCCAAAGTTTTCACCTCGTAGTGTCATCAGTTTTGATGCACTGAATCTGACACTTTACTGATGGAATGAACCAATTTCCACTAAATTTTGGTGTATGCCACTTGGCCATATCTCGCACGGGTTGCTGGGGAGACGGACACAAATATTGCTTGTACTATTTTTTTTTTGCTTAAAATAAATACTAACCATAAAAATGACGTATGACTAGTATCGGATCATTTACGCTTCGTTTCTTATTAATTTTGATCAATACACAGGTAAAAAAGATATATTTTTACATTCAAAAATAAAGTATTCCTAAAGAAGATTTTTTGAAGATTTCTTGGTTTTTGTACAAAGTAACATAACCCTAGTCGGTCAGCAACTGGTTACGTTTTTTACTTCAGTACCTCATAGTTACAGACTATGTAACCTTATAACGGACTCTATATAATTTTTACTTTGTGGTACCAACAGGAGCAAGGTTGAGTCATCGCGGTGTTATCATCACGAGCGATTGTTTTTTACTTTCGAGCGGAGCGAGAAAGGTATTGTATTCGTGAAAAAAAAAAAGTTTTTCTAATTTTCTCAAAAATGTGTTCTATATCACTTATACATCATAAAAAACAAGCCTCCCAAAAATGTCCGTCCGTCGGTCGGTCGGTCGGTCCGTCGGTCGGTCGGTCTGTCCGTCACGCTTCGGCCTATCGGCTAAACGAATAAGTAGTCCGATTGACACCACATTTTAAATTTAAGATTTCCTTGTAAATTCATCGAAGGCTACTGAGTGGTTTCTTGCTGGTTCTCTTTTTGAGGGTAGCTGTCATACAATGAAAATGAAAAATTGCGATTTGCTCAAAAACGGCTCAAACAATCTTGATGAAATTTTGCATGACCAAGACTCTCCATGCAATATATCTTTCGGCAGTATCCAATGGTCTGTGGAATTTCATATAAGGGGTGTTCCCTTACTACTAAAACTTAAAAATGCGATTTACTCACAATCGGTTTCAATGAGTTGAATGAATTCTAAATTGATTATGTACCTGACTGCATATTTCATTATTTTTTTTACATAAATCTAGTATAGGTAAGTTTGTATTTCCATATTCTTTGTATGGAATTACAAACTTAAGTTTGCACTTGGTCCTTATTTACTCTTTACTATCTGCAGCCCTTTATAATCTAGTATTCGGCTCTTGATCCGGAAATTTTGGTGTCGAATTATGACTCTCGTATAACGCGAGAAAGTAAGTGCAGTGCTGCTGTACCATTTATTTCATTATTGTCGACTACTACAAAATTATGTTTTGAATGTTTTCCTCATTAGATAACTTTCACTGTAAGACCTGTGGTAAGACTTGGTAAGACCAATCTGAAAACGCAAAAAAACACCAGTAGTTTCATACATTGTGTTATAGCTTAATAAAACTCAAACAACCAAAGTGTCCAGAACTGGATTGGAAAATCCTTCCAGGATCTTCATAGCAATTAAATTTTCAAAACAAAAACAACAGTACTACCCATCTCATATAACACAAGAGCCAAGAAACATTTTGCACAAATTACCTACTTAATGTATTGCTCTTTTATCACTTGTTTATCAAAAACTTGTGTATCAAGATCAAGCATAAACTAATTTTATATGCGAAAATGTTACCGATTCTAGAAAAGACAACATTTCTCAAAAGAATCCAGTCCTAGCAATCCAGTTTCGACAAACAAACACAAAGAGATGACTGTTGATTTTGTCAGAATAGTAATATTTTTCATTGAAATCAACAAGCAAGTAATTCTTCCACCTATTGCTTAGTAGTCACATCCATGATTACCAGTACCTGATCACCTGCACGACTACTAACTCCCACTCCAAAATTCGTAGAAGCTTCTATCAGAGGGTAACCCACCCAATACAATGACACAGAATATGTGGAACGAAAAATGGCCAGTACACCCAACGGTACGTCAATAGAAGCACTTTGAACTATATTGCATGAATTGAATAATTGAATATTAAGGGGCATTTCACACAAGGTCATCTGATCCTAAACTAGGCAAAACCTTAACTATGGGTACCCAGTGACTGTACAACATAAATAGATAAATAACACCCAGACACAGAACAAATACTTGTGTTCATCATACATATATTTGCCCTGGGCGGGGATTGAACCCGCGGCTCACGGCGTGTGAGGCAGGCTCACTACCAACCACACCAACGGTCTTGTCTATTGTCAATGGTAATCGAGTTGCAAATGTTTCCACTGACGTGCGGTTGACCGTGCCATTGATCTGCTTTCTGGACACACGATGTAGTGACCAACTTGGATTTAGTTCAACCGTCTGCGCTACGAGCTTATTTTCATTGTTGTTGCGAGATTATGGCGAGATGGGGCTTCATAGATGAGCTGCAAAAGCACTGCTGTTGTACAGCTCCATCTCAAAAATATGGTGCATTGGCTGCCATGTCCATAGTGCCCTGCCACCTGTGTTGAACAGCCAGAAAACGGAATAGTTTTTGGCAAGTATTTAAATTGAGTACTTAAATTGACTTTTCCCAAGTCATGCCAACAACTATTCCGCACGCAACCTCTTCCAGGTCTCTTGCGGAAGCTGTGACGTGATTGCCATATGCGAATCATTTCCCTTGCAACCAATGATAATACTCGTAGGTCTTTACCTATGAAATTTCCGAAATTTTCTTCCAGATTAATGAGATCATAATTCCTATTATTCTAATGCTATTTTTTTCATTCGTCTTATATTTGAAAGTTGACTTCAAGGTTATCAATTTACGCATAAAAAAAGTTTTTATTTTTAGTTTGATATATAAAATTAAAGTTTCTAAAATTGTTCACCTTAAATGTCATCCGATTTCATCATTAGATTTGTTATATTTTTTTAAAGACAATATTCTTCGAAAATTAAATTTAAGCTTCTGTTAGCTTAATGTCTTCCCCATAATGCTTCAAAAAATAAAAAAAAATTGAATTTATAATTCCTAAGAAAAATGCAAAAATGTTAGTACTGAAAATTGAGTTTACCTAAAATTCGCCATACAAAACGGCAATTTCATAGGTAAAGACCGTAGAGTAACACGATTTTCGCGCGCAAAGAACGGGCTAGCGCGGTTTGACGCGTTGCTCTAAGGTAAAGACCTATTAATTTATTTCTAGATTTCCTACCGAACTAATTTGAAATACGACCTCACGCTGTCAGTCTGTCAGTGTGGTCTATATCTAATTTCGCGAGCCGTTTTTCAGCAACTTAAAGAATATCTAGACACAAAACATTATTAAAATGATTTATATTTTAACACTTCCTGTGTGGGCAGGACCACAGTAGCCTAGTTGGTAAAGCGTCTGCGGTACTTACGCAGAAGACGCAGGTTCGAATCCTGCCTGTGGTTGTGAAATTTTGCGATTTTCTACTTTGTAAAACATTATTGGTTGCAGAGGAAATGGTTCGCATAATGCAGACACGTACCAGCTACCGTATAGACTGTAAGGGCACTGCATGTTATCCTACGTCATCGAGTACACGAAATTTGCAACTTTGTAGCGATAGTAGTGGCCTATTAGGTCTACAAAACGTTGGTCTGCCAATCCGCAACCTGGCAGGTATTGTACAGTCGGAGCGAAAAGTGGGTTTGTGATAGAGTACACGAATGAAACCTATTCGTAGAAATAGAAGGTACCTATATAAGTAAAACACAACAGGTCTGCCTTGCATTCTCTTGGTAGTTTCGTCAGTCCTATCAAATTTGTGGTCCGATCACATCTGACCACATTTGTGGTCCGACTAGCGAAACTGCCAAGAAGATGCAAGGCAGACCTGTTGTGTTTTTCTTATATAGGTACCTTCTATTTCTACGAATAGGTTTCATTCGTGTACTCTATCACAAACCCACTTTTCGCTCCGACTGTACAATACCTGCCAATTTGCGGATTGGCAGACCAACGTTTTGTAGACCTAATAGGCCACTACTATCGCTACAAAGTTGCAAATCGTAGGATAACATGCAGTGCCCTTATAGTCTAGTAATAGACTCCGGAACGTCTTCATATCGGATGATTCCGAACGAAGCGGAAGCGATTTTTCAATACACTATTTGTTGACGTCCGTCCGGCAAAATAGCAATTTTGGCACTTTTAAACTTTCGCTACCATAAAAGTTTGGTAGACGATTCTGCATCTTCCAAACTTCGAATCATATTTTTATCATTTGTAGTATCCGAGTTACGTTTAACACTACATACCTACTTGACAAATATTGAGATGACGATTGAAACTAAGTATTATGAAATAAATTATCGCTTTAATTAAAACAAGGATAGTCAGAGATAATAGCCAAGATAGTCCAATCAGAAAACAGAATCGGTTTTGCGATTCCTAGGATATTAGGGGGGGGGGTGATAAATTATCACTTAAAAAATTCAAAATCGTAGATTTTTCTTTTCAAAAGTAGAGATTGATATTCGTTAAATATAAAGCAGTCCTTGATTGTTAAAGGGAGCTCCCTGTCCTGTAGTGGACGTTTCATGGGATGTTATGATGATGTATTCTGATTTACCTTTCAACTGTTTATCAGGGCAAATGTAAATTATTAAAGTCTCAATTTATCACCCGGTGATTTTCAAGAATTGAGTCCCTGTACCGTATTGACTCCAATTTTGGCGGGAATGTCGACGCACCACAAAACTATGCAAAACTTTTGATAAAACTAATACAGATATGAGTATTTTTCCCTGAAAGAGATACTTCTATATGGCAATATTTGTACAGATTTGCCCGGCTAGGCAGGACGGTCTTTTAAAAATTCGATCGATAATGTGCTATTAAGCGGTGCTATCTCTTAAGTTGTTTGTCACTAAAATAGAACATGGTCTATCAGGTAGATAAAACTAGTAGGTATTCAAATTAGTAAAAAAACGAATCTTTCTGTCGCGCCGGCGCCAAGATGTTTTTCAAGATGGTTTTGGCTTCATTTATATTCGTACCTTATACATAATCTATAAAGATCTGGGCCTATACCTACAGACTACAGTTATAAATTTATCGTAGTTAAACGTTAATACTATGGGATTTAAAAATAAGCTATGATATGCCCTGGCTTATGTCAATTCCATACATTTCTATCTATTCTAAAGTGAGATAAGTATCATATGGATGAGATCATGAAAGCAATGAAAAGTATGAAATCATGTAGAGCAGGTGGGTATGATAGAGTGTCGGTCGAAATGTTGAAGACTGGGCGAGGCATTGTGGCTAGTCAGCTGTACCGCCTTTTCAACCTGTGTTGGACGAACGGCCAAGTACCAGGTGACTGGTGCAAGGCTGTGATTGTGCCGCTGTACAAGGGAAAAGGGTCACAACAGGATCGCAAAAATTATCGCGGGATAAGCCTTCTCAGTGTCGTCGGCAAACTGTATGCAAAGGTTTTGATTGAAAGAGTGATAAAAGATACTGACGAAAAAATATGGAATGTACAAGCGGGATTAAGAAAGGGAATGGGATGTACAGATCAGGTCTATTCCTTGCGGTGCATAGCTGAAAAGCTTTTGGCCAAAAACCAAAAAGTCTACTGCGCGTTTGTGGATTTGGAAAAGGCCTATGACCAAGTGGTGAGGAATGAATTGTGGTCGGCATTGTCTATGTATGGGGTGAACGGTCATCTGATTCAATCACTGAAATCTCTCTATGAGGATTCCAGTGCTTGCGTCAGAATAAACGGGGCATACACTGAATGGTTTAGCATCGAAAATGGTGTTAGGCAGGGATGTGTAGCGTCACCTTGGCTGTTTATGAATGAATGAGTGAATGAATAATTTATTTCAGAACTAATTGTTCCATAACTAATTAATTAATAATTACAAATAATATTATAAAATGTCATATAAGTAGTGAAGTATAAATTAATACACAGTGTCACACAGAGTTAAAACCTATTTTATCAGTAACATCGTCCAGTGGTGGGCTATAGGACACCCGCACCTACCCCCCACTGCCCTCAGGATGGTATTAAGGCTGCCACCCACTCTGTTTAAAAAAGGAGGCCACTTTTTTCACTCCTCTCACCCTCTGGGGGGATGATTTTTCAAAAATGCTGAACCACGTGCTTCTTTTTTTCTAATTAGCTTAAATCCTTTATGCACCTAATATCAAAACAAATGGATTTTCATACAAACTTTCATACAAAATCCTTTTTATTGGATGGTTTCTAAGGGCAAGAAACCTCTGTACAAAATTTCACATTCTGCGCAGCTAGAAACGGTTACTATTCAGCTCGGAGATAATGAATCCGTTAGGACATGTTCTTAGATTTTTCATAATTGCCCATTTGCCCCTCTCAAGATCATTCAACGTATAGATTCCGGGGAAAATTTGCAAAAAAAGATTTCCTTTTTTAGAAAATTTTAAGTACAATAATTGATTCCTAGGAAGTTTTCAGCCGTGAAAGCGTAACAGACAGACAGGCAGAGTTACTTTCGCATTTATAGTATCAAAAACAATACAATATAAACAATAAACTTAAATATAAAAGTCGGGATGAGTTGGGATTTTTAAATAGAACCAGGAATTTGCCGATTGTTAATATTTTGCTCAACCTTGTCAAATATTGCTAAACAATTTATATGCACACCTATTTACATACCTAATTTATCGTGACCCGGAACTGATTCTAAATCGATGGGAATTTAGGCTCAATGAATGAATTGACTCTTTAGTTAGTTTGCATAACATTTCTTTATTTGGAAACATGCGGCGACGTTTGTTTGGGGAAACCCAAGACGCAAAACCAGACATCCGAATTAGGCGCCACCAGTGTTGCCATTTGAAACAAACCGCATTTATGTAGGTATATTTTTGTAGAGCAAATATTAGGCGCTTTTGACCCCATTACTATTATTTAATCTGTGCCCCAAATTGCAACACGCGACTGCGTTTAATTCTCTATGGTCGCAATTTTACCGCCTCTATGCGTGGCTTTCATTGATTGTTGTTGTTAAAGAATAGAAAAAATAAATAAAGTTAATAATACAAATTAATAAAAATAAGAATAATTTAAAATTTTTATTTAAAATTTTTGAAAACTCTTTTTCTGTTTTCATTATTCTTTTTTAATTATTAATGAATTACTTTTATTTGAATTATCAATTATTATTATAAATTTTTTAATTATTTATTATACTTTAATGGTTTAATCTTTTTTTATTTATATTCGAATAGATTAAAAGAATAGTTTAAGCCACTTTTTCTTTCAATATATTTTTTCTTACGCTCATTGATAAAACGCTTGCTTTTTAGAAATTTAGACAGTTCTTTAAATTTTGAAATTTTGTGGCATTTAATTGTGGTGATCGCTGCATGAATGGAGCATGTCAATCTTGACTCGATAGATTGTCTTTGTCACGATTGACTGTAATATAAATAGTCACGTGAGAGGGCTCTTTTACAAGTTTGACCTGAACCTGTCTTCGCAGCACAGAGCAGTTCTATCCTTCAGTTTTCTTCGTAATTAAGCGAAAGAAAAGACGTGTTCTGCCTTGTGCTGCGCCATCTGTGTCTTGGCATACGCCCACCCTTATGGTTGATTATGGTGATGAATTTTACATGAATGACTTCTATAAGTTACGAATGAAATTACAAACTTATGACGTCAAGTAATGAAAAAGCAAAAATGTGTCAGTCATGTAGGAACTTATTGCTCTCTTTTTGTCAGCTCTTGTCGGCGTTGTAGCTTCCAGTCATTCTTTTCTCTGCCAAATGCCTTTTTTTTGGGTTATATCTAACTTCCTGATGTGACACGACATTAACCTTTCCCTTGATTTCATCAAAGTTACTCTTTTTACTAGGTAGGAACTGAATGTAGAATAGTTATCATCTTCGAACATTCATTTTGGTAGATGCTTGATTGCGGCTCAAAAAAGGGCACCAAATAAGAGAGGCTTGGGCCTCTTTTTACCCGATTGCCCAAAACAGGACGGTTATGTTATTCGAGTGTATATATGAAAGTATGTATATCGGTAAGTATGTATTTATGTATGAATATATGATTATGTATGTATGTCGATTTCTTTGTCGCGCTCTTCAGCTTGAACGGCTATATAGATTTCAACATGTGAGGTGTCGTTAGATTTGTATTCATTGTGGGAGTGTCATATCATAGGGTATAACTGCATATATGCATAGTCGATGACATGGTTGAGGGGTTCAATGATATGTTGCTTGGTCTATTTAACAGGCATGAACCTATTAGGACTATTTTAATTAAAATTGAACATACACTACCATGGGTAACAGATAATATAAAATATATGATGGATTTACGTAGTGAAGCCCTTAATAAATACAGAATAACTAAATCGGATGTAGACAAACAATACCTAAAGGACCTCAAAAACCTTTACAAAACGAGTTTAACTTACGAAAAACAGGCATATTTTAATCATTTAGTTAATTCACAAGTGACAAATAGTAAATCTTTTTGGAAGAATATCAAAGATAAAATTTTAGTACAACCAAATAAGAGTGACTATCTGCCAGATTGTTTTAATGACCCCGATACAATCAATTCGCATTTTCTAAATATTCCTGGATCAGAGTATATTAGTATATCTGATTTGACATACTTCGAATTCAACCGTCACGGTAGTGCAGTATTCCTGCTGCATGCGGTAAGCGAAACTGTGATTTCAAAGTTTATATCTTCAATAAAGACGAACGCCATGGGTAGCGATGGTATATCAAGAGATATGGTACTCCTTACCATGCCACGGACGCTTAGTGTAATAACAAAGATTATAAATATATCAATACGCACTGGTCAGGTTCCAAAGCAGTGGAAAGAAGCAATCATCAAGCCTTTGCCAAAAGTTGACGATCCTAAAGATTTACAAGAGCTCAGACCCATAAGTATATTGCCCTTTATGTCAAAGGTAATGGAGAAGGTAGTACATGCCCAACTGAGCGATTATGTTGAGAGCCAAAACATTTTGCCTGTATATCAGTCAGGATTTCGAAAAGGTAAGGGTACCATAACAGCTCTGTTAGATGTTGTTGATAACATCCTTGCTGAGCAGGATGCGGGTAGGGGTACTATTCTCAGTTTGTTAGACTTTTCCCGTGCTTTTGACAGTCTTAGTATTTCGCTGCTTCTGTCCAAGCTTTCTTTCTATGGCGTTGCGCCTTGCGTACTGACGTGGTTTGACAGCTATCTGAGAGGTCGATTCCAATTTGTGCGGATTATGAAAAGTAATGGATTGCAGGTAGACTCACAACGCAGACTGGTAACCCGTGGGGTCCCTCAAGGATCAATCCTTGGACCATTACTATTTCTTATATATAGTGCAGATCTTGCAGGTGCAATAAAACACTGCCATTATCATTGTTATGCGGATGATGTACAACTTTATATATCGACAGTGCCAAATAATTTGTCCTCAGCACAAATTAAAATGAACGAGGATCTGGACAGTTAAGTATTGCTCGGTGGTCACATCGGAATGCTCTCGTCCTTAATCCAGTCAAATCAAAATTTATGGTCTTAGGCTCAAAACTTCAGGTCGATAAAATACTGGAACAAAAACCATCTGTCAAAATCTTAGGGCTTCCCATATCATTTACTCAAGAGGCAAAAAACTTGGGTATAACATTAGATAGTACCCTTAGATTTGAGAAACATGTCGCTAACTTGGTAAAAATTGCTTTTATCGTTTAAAAATACTGTATAAGATCAGAAATATGCTCAATGAAAAGGCTAGAATAACACTATGCGAGGCGTTAGTTTTATCTAGACTTAACTACGGAGATATAGTTTTTAGCCCTCGCTTGCTCTCCACAACTAAGCGTCTGATACAGAGGGTGCAAAATGCATGTTGTAGATTTTGCTTCACGGTTCCTCCTAGAACACATATCTCACCATATTTAAACCAAGCAGGTATGCTTAATATGCAATCAAGGTGTCACCTTCATCTTGCTTGCTTGATGTTCGATGTCATCCATTTTAAAGAGCCTGAATATCTTTACTCAAAGATAAAAGTCTCAACGTTCCTAAATAGGTATAATGATAGATATATGCGATTGCCTCTTGCAGTTCACAATCATAAAACTGTTGCATTTAGGGGCAGTTTCCGTTACCATGCGACAAAGTGCTGGAATAACATACCACCACCAATAAGAAATTCATTGTCTAAATTCAGTTTTAAAAGTAAATTTAAATCTTATTTATTACAAAACCAAAAACTAGGTATTCCAGATCACTTTGTCGCTTGTGTTGCACGCTGATTCGACTTCTGGGGCATATCTGTTTTATTTATTAGTACTTATTACTATTCCTTTCTTTCACAAATCTTAGGTATACCTACTTCTATAATAAATACATATATACATTACACACTATTTATCCTTATACATAACATTAACCAGTCACAAAGTACTTTTTGTCATTTTTAAACTCGCACACACACACAAATTTACCAACTTTATTTTTTTTCTTGCGTACTCGCGGCACTCGCGTTTCCTCATAGGTTAGGTTATAGGTAGTAGCTGAAAAACGGTGTTTTGCCCTTCCGGGCGATATAATACACTGAGCTACGGCCTTTTTGTACCGCTGCGGCACACATGTACTCGCGCCAGTTTTAAAAAATTTAGAAATTTGTATCTTTTGTTTTTGTCTTTCATAGTTTACTGTCCCTCGTATATTGTGTGTCGAATATGTGTATGAATAAACATTTTTATCTATCTATCTATCTATCTATAAAAAATTGTAAAAACAATAAAAAAATCTTTCATTAATAGAACTAAAAGTACAAAAAAAAATCAAAAAACAAAATACCCGAGTATGTAGAAATATATGAACTGAAAAGAGATAATATATAACTCACTTATAACTACTACCATAGAATAAGTTTTTACTAACATCTTTATGGACTCTGTCTGAAATAAATAAATATAATAATTACTCACGAAATAGGTCACTATGCTTAAACTTAAAATCGGAAACAAATCCTACAAAAGGTCTTATTGTTTCAAATTTTCAATGACTTCATTTGTTACCATATACAGGGTGTGTACCTAAGGGACGGTGTACCGAAAAATGAAAGGGACTGTTCAGTCAACAAAACTGAACAACATTCTCAAAGAAATATTTTTGGGAATCGAAAAAAATTACATCTTTATACAAATTGCTCATTGTGATCGAAAAATTTGTATGGAGAGGTCATAATTATTTTTCTTTTCTCAGAATTGTTTCTTTGGGAAAGTTGTTCAGTTTTGTTGTCTGAGCACGCTCTTTCAGATTTCGGTACAGCATCCCTTACACCCCGTAGTATTATGACTATCCTGGGTTTCCCCCAGCGGGGTTGTGATTGATTGATTGATTGTCTAACTAATTCATCAATGCACAGCCGAAACTAATGAAGTTAGAAATCGGAAACTTGGAGGGTAAGTATATTTTTCACGTTATTGAGGTTCGTGATAAGAAAGGATTTTATGAAATTCATTGCCTAACGGGAAGTGAAATAAGGGAAAATAATTTGTATTAAAGTCCTTTGTTTCTGTAGTAAGATTCAAACAAATTTGAAATTAAGTTGCCGGAAAAACTAAAGTAACACGCGTTCAAGTGTTTCTTGAAAATCATCATTTAGACATAGTAAAATACTTACATAAAATCTTTTTACAAGCAAAATTGTAACAGGCAGAACAGGCATTTGAGAAAAGCAATCATGTTCATTCTGATTACTGATTTTAAAAGAAAAAAAGTCTTTTATAAGTTTTACATCAATGACCTACAAATGGGGATACTTTCTCGTTCGAATCTCGAATGCAACTTTGTATCTACGAAAATGAATTATCCTTAGACTATATAATACTAACGTATAAAAGACAGATTGTATTGAGCATTAGTTCATAACCACGTTTTATCTCACTTCAACTAGAAGTGATTCATCGTAATAGAAAGAGCTAGAAATATATCGTCTGGTTATACTCGATTCTCCCCCGCCACAGGCATTTTTTGGTCGGATTATAATGATAAGCATAATCCGACTAAAAATGCAGGATCCATAAACATAGGACAAAACCCCTCCTGTAAGGTGTCACTTAATTTGGAAGGTTTATGCCTCCATTTTTCTGTCTGACTGTGCAAGTTGTTGTTTATTTGCTTAGTGGTTGTTTTTGCAAAATTTTAGTATAAAAGTGTGTTTCAACCAATGTTTTGAGCTCAGAAATTGCTCAGATAGTTAGTGAAAAATGTTTTGTTGCGTATTAGGCTGCAATGCCCGAGAAAATTACAAAGAAAACAGTGCCGAAGTCATATCGTATCATGCGTAAGTATTTTTTAGTTTATTTTTGATAATACGCAATATTTTGCTTCACGAAATATTGTGTAGTACTCAATACATTGTGGTATATTAGGTGTATGCTCAATATCGCATTTTATTAGTAAATTTTACATAAAAATATGATGATAAACATTGATATCAAAACATGATATAGTGATGGGATTTCTTACATCGATATATTTTTATCCAACTGTGGCGAAGCACAAATCTCGTACCTACCAAATGGCTTGATATATTATATTTTAATTTTATGAGGTGTTCAGCTAGGTTTTAGTAAAATTTTAAACACTGATGCCATATTTTCAACTGATGGTATTGTACATAAAATACGTTTTGTTAAAGGCTATTATGATTGTTTATCTATATTGAAAAAGACAACTGTTGGTTGTAACAATATCGTAGCCTGGGAGACCAATAAACTGAGATACACCCTTAACCCTTTGATAGCATAGTTTATAACTTATGACTTTGTACATAAAATATATTATGTTACAGGTTAATCATTGTTAATCAATAAGTACATAGTGAAAAAGACAACTGATGGTGGAATCAATATTGGAGAGGACAATAAAGTGAGTTATGTTTTAATAGTTTTTAACGGCAACAAATTAAATGATTCCCAAAATATTTTTTTATTCCCCAATACACTACAGACAAAATGGATGAAAGTACACCAAATTGGCTGAACGTACACCAAATTTGGATAACCGTTTCGGTTAAGTTGTGTAAGGTTATCTTGCAACCACAACGCATGAGCCGAGCGAGCGGAGCGAGCGTGCCGCGGCCGCTGCCGGCGAAGTGCCAGAAGCAAATTCGGTGTACATTCATCCATTTTGGTAGACAAAATTTGGTGGATATTATTTGGTAAAAATTTACTCAAATTTGGTGGCACGTTAATACATCCGTTTTTAACTTATGATATTGTACATTAAAATGTATTTTGTTACAGGTGTTTATGTTTGTACATTTTAAATAAGGAGAGAAAACGACAACTGTTGGTGGTATTAATATCGGAGCCTGGAAGGCCAATAAACTGAGTTTTGTTCTAAACCCTTTAATAGAATAGTTTTGAACTTATGATGATGTACAAAGTAGAAAAACGCAAAATTTTACAACCACAGGAAGGATTCGAACCTGCGTCTTCTCCGTCAGTACCGGAGACGCTTTACCAACTAGGCTACTGTGATCCTGCCTGATGTTGTGAAATCTGCGACCTCTATACGCATCTCAACGTTGTGTTTGTGCTACCACCTAGTAAGCATTAGCTGTACTTGACTACTAGCTCAAGTAGTCTATTATTGCAAAAAGAATTCAAGTCGAAAATTGGTAACACTACGTATTGATTGAAAATGATTTTATTTTAACATTTCCTGTGTTCGGATAAATCTACCAAGTAGAAAATTGCAAAATTTAATCATTTTGAATTATACGTAGTGTTACCAATTTTTGACTTGAATTATATTTACAAAAATAGGACTTGTTGAGCTAGTACAGGTAATGCTTATTATGTGGAAGCACAAACGCAACGTTGAAATACGTATAGAGATCGCAAATTTTACAACATCATGCGGGACCCTGAGCCTAGTTGGTAAAGCGTCTCCGGTACTGAGAATTTGGCAATTGTCTACTTTGTAGATCTATCCGAACACAGGAAGTGTTAAAATAGAATATTCTTATGATATTGTACTTAAAAATGCGTTTTGTTACAGATTATTATGATTGTTAATCTTGAGTACGTAGTGAAAAAGACATCTGCTGGTCATGAAGAATCATGAGTGAAACCTGTACTAATAATAGCTTTTTGTACATTTTATTTAAGTATTAGTAGTATTATTAAGTATTAAATACACTGCCTAATGGAAAATAATAAAATGATTATCCATTGTCATAATGATAGTTATCGTTAAGGATATACCTATTTAAGGATCTTTTTTCTTTAAGCTAAATAAAATTATAAACTTATATCGGCCTTTTTATTTACATAATACAAGTTTAAAAATAAGTAATCCATAATAATAAAAAAAATCTGATAGTATTTGTTTTTTTTTCACAAATTTTGTCACCTGTATCCAAAATTCATCGATATAAAAATCGACAATACCTCATCACTACTTGATTATGACAGTTAAACAGTGTGACGTCACAAATGTCAGGCGCTGAAAGCATTTGAGACGGCTTACACGGGGGGTTTGGAATTATCGTTGGTTATCATACATGGAAGCACCATTTTTGAAGTGAAAACTTCTTTAGCGACTTGTTGAAAACCTCATTTTGTATGCTTTTTTCTGTGTAGTAATAAATATGGCGGACTCGTGCTAACACGTAAAATATCTAAATCTTTCATTTCGAATCGTTTTTTACATTATGGCGACCGTGATAGTCTTTGAAGAATCTCTAAAAAAGCGTTCGAGCCTTCGTAGATATTTTACAAATAAAATAAATAATTTAGATAAGTTGATGGAAAATGCCGATACCGACCCCGATCAAATTTTGGCTTCCGTCGAGGTAATGGAACCAAAGGTTCAAGATATGTTCAACCTGGACGAATTAATATACAGTCAGCTATTAGAAAGCGGGGCGGACGAAAAAGCCATCGATGAGGAGTCCGATCAACAGGATAACTACCGAATGAAGTGGATTTTGACAAGAAAAAAGATTGACAGAATTGTGGATCCACTCGATAATAGTTCGGAGAGAAGCAAATTTTCAAGGTACGAGTCGGTGTACAATTCAAATTGCAGCGATAAGAACTCCGGCTCTACCAGCTCTTGCACAGCCGAACGCAAGCAAACCAGAAAATATAATCTACCGAAACTGGAACTGAATAAATTTGATGGCAATTTAAATAATTGGCTGTCGTTCTGGGGGCAGTTCCGAAAAATAGATGAGGACAGAGAATTGGACGATGATGATAAGTACCAATATTTACTGCAGTCAATGGAACCAGGTACTAATGCTAGAAAAATCGTCGAAAGTTTTCCTCCGTCTGGTTTGAACTATCGTCATGCTTTGGAGCAGTTAAAGTCACGTTTTGCTCGAGACGATTTATTAATAGAAGTGTATGTGAGAGAACTATTGGGTTTGGTGCTTCTCCAAGCTAAGGAGGGTAGCCGTCTGTCACTGACATCGCTGTATGATCAAATCAGTGCACAAATACGATCGTTGGAGTCGCTCGGAGTAACTAAAGATAAGTACTCGGCATTTATTTTTCCAATGTTAGAGTCGGCTATACCAAGTGATATTTTAAAGATATGGGAGAGAACCAGACCTCACCAGCTCACTGTACAAAGTTCAGATAAGGAACTAAATAATTTACTGGAATTTTTAAAACGAGAAGTTGATAGCGAACAGAGAGTGAATATGGCGCGTTCAACGTTCTCAGTAACCAAAAATGTAATTCCGAGCCCTGAAGTTCCCTCTGCTGAATGCTTAGTCGCTAACATTAAAAAACTAGATATTAAACAATGTGTATTTTGCGACAAAACTTCGCACGTTAGTGTTGAGTGCTATAAACTACAGAAATTGTCCGTAGATCAACGAAAAGAGTTTTTGAAGAAGAAGAGAGCTTGTATTATATGTTTGAAAGTAGGGCACTTTGCAAAATTTTGTAAAGCCTATACAAAGTGCTGTATTTGTTCGAAACGTCACTCTGTTATATTGTGTCCTGGTAAGATGGAAGAAAGGGCTGGTACATCGAATGATAGCAAAACAGTCAGTAATAACTCTACACAGATACGAGGTGTGACGCTTCTCCTAACTCTGTTGGTGTCTATTGTGAACTGCGGAAAGAAGATAACTGTAAGAGCACTATTTGATAGCGGAGCACAACGATCTTATATAAAAGAATCCATTGCGCAAAGCTTAGGACTGAGGCCCGAATTGATAAAGCTTGACTTATCTAGAACTCAGGTTGAACTCAACCTGATCCTAAACTCAGCCTGAACTCAGGGAGGGAATCTGTGTAAACAAATGTAGTAGAAATAATTTGACAGATTTTACGTCAAGAGGACTAAACGCTCGACTTGTCTCTGCGTTTGGTTACTGCTTTGAGTTGAAAAAAAAATTAACCACAAAACATGATAATACTAAGCTGAAACAAAATATTTCTTTAGATTTCCTTAAGTGTTTTGCTCAGCGTACACGAATTACTAAAATACATCAAAATTGCAAAATAATGCATGTAAGAAAATATTCTTTAAACCAAGGCTAAACCATTTTTTCCTAAACTAAACGCAGTTTAGTATGCCATAGACAAATAGCTCTACTGAGGGCCAAAACTTGAGTTCGGCTCAAGTTTTTGACTATCAATTAGCACAAAATTTTTACCGTGACGTCATGAATCTTTACTCACGAACCTGTCAAAGGTTAGTCATGGTCGACCCTGACTTGGGGATGTCAGTTAAACGTCAAACGGAGAACCTGCACAATGTAATTCAAATCATACAGGGTATTTTGATCACAAACTTGAAAAGACCCTGTATACATATTTTTTATCAAAAATAAAAAATACGTGAAACATTTCTTTGAACATAACACTTTTGTAAAACTCATATTCGCAATTTGGGTACCTTCACAATACCGATAACATCCCACCTAACGTTCACAATATGAATTAGTTAACGGCCCGTTGGTGTGGTTGGTAGTGAGCTTGCCTTCTACGCCGAAGGCCGCGGACTGGTTTCCCGCTAAGGGCAAATATTTGTGTGATGAACACGAGTGTTTATCCTTTGTCTGTGTTATTTATCTCTATATATATTCAGTCTCTGTTACCCAAAGTACAGGCTTTGCCTAGTTTGGGATCAGGTCACTTTGTGAGAAGTGTCCACCGATTGTATACTGGGTTGTTCCTCGTGTCCGTACCACAACCTATATTATTTATAGCACGATTTTACTGCTTTCAAAAGAACACCATTCTGAACTTGCTCTTTGAACCATTACGACCTCGTATGACCCATTGCTACTGCATTATAATATTTCTATTTAAAAAGAAAGTATGAGTAAGTATTTGCTCAAAGTTGAATTTAAATTGTATGGCTCAAAGACACACAGAATGGCTGTAGCGTGGATATCGTCGCCTGCATCAAGTTTAACGCACATCTTCAATCTGCCGAAATGTTGCTCCATAAGCTTAAGCCGTTCCTTTCCTGTACGACCAGTTTCATGTCAGAAATAAGAATAGGTAGTGCTATGGCATCATCATAACATCCCACGAAATGACCACTACAGGACAGGGAGCTCCCTCCAGAATTTTGGCTTTTGCTGAAAAAATGTGATGGGGAAGTACCTTAGTTACCTCGCTTGTCAGCGTTAGGGCTGGCACCATGGACCGCGGTTGTAGGTGACCACAGTAAGTAAGATGGTACGATACACAGGAGGATGCTGCTTCCCATCCTCCAGTTTATAACCCTTATTCGCCTCTTACGACACCCACGGATATGTATGGGATGGTACTGTTTACTTTGCCGGCAATACACGGGACTATGGCATCACATCACCCTAATATAAATGTGGGCAACCTTTGCTTACTATACCTACATTGAACATTGAAATAAATAATAAATCCGGCGTAAATATAACGAGTAGTTTTATTGTTATAAATATCAACTCATATAACCAAGTTTTCTATTTTCGTGCTTCAAATATCCCCTACCCTTCCCCCTGTAAAAAAAACCGCTGGATGCAGGCAGCGCAGTTCTGGTCGTTGAAGATAAATGGTTGAAGAGTACTCCAGGGAAGGCCTCGACAGCAGTGGACATCTTCCGGCTAGTAAGTAATGACGAACAAGTGTAGGTACGATCTTCTGACAATAATCGAAACTTATTCGTTTTTTAGCAATGCTTTTGCCAGGTTTAGTCAGCTAGGCTTTGGACTGGCCATGTTACACATAAGTTTCGCAAACATGTATGGAATTTTACAACAATGCTGAAAAACAGAACATTATTTATTCCTAATATAATACATACACACAATTAACCAAAAATCGAAACAATGACCGGTTACCTAGAGGTACCTACCAATTATTTTGTTTAGATAGATAAATAGATATGTTTAGTTTATAATTTTATTGATTTTAAAAAACATTACCACTTCGTATGACATTGTTCGTTGACAACGTGACAGCTAGACCCATGCTAGACCACAGATTAATTATATTATGCGTTCAGTTCTTGAGAGTACATTGAGAAGGATTTGTCACATAAAGGTATTATACTTTTTTGCAACGAAAAACTTATAGAGGTTGTTCATTTGCTGAACCATTTTACCTTTTAAATAGGTAAATTAATATCTTTTGTAATGCGATGTTTATATAAAGCTTGAGAATGGAAAATACGAACAGAGAAAACAACATAAACAACGGCCGCAGTACAATCAACAGTCAGAAGGAAGCATACTCGTACTTCTGAAGGGCGCATGGAAAATACGAACAGAGAAAACAACATAAACAACGGCCGCAGTACAATCAACAGTCAGAAGGAAGCATACTCGTACTTCTGAAGGGCGCCGCGCTGCTCTATCTTTCACACTGCTGGATCCTTCGCTACGCCTCCCTGGTTTTACTGATGCATCACCTTGTGGAATCTACCTGAACACACTAAAGTCTGAATAGACTGAATTGGGCCCGGCCACAGATGAAATAATATTAAATGCCCGGCACGCAATCGGGTAAGGTATGGATTCCAAAAGGGGCGGAAAGTTTCTGTCTTGTTTTCTAAAATCATATAAATAAAGAAGTCATGGAAAGCGTTTATTAAAAAAACCGGTCAAGTGCGAGTCGGACTCGCGCGCCGAGGGTACCGATATACCTATAGTATTTTTGGAAGCAATAAAGTCTATTTTCAGGACCGCAAAACTAAATTTATTTGTAAAAGTTTTTTGAAGATTTCTGAAAAACTGTGCAACTTAGAAAGATCGTTTTTTTTTGCTGTAAAGTTTACAGAAACTTCTGTCAACTGTAATTATCTTAATATTAATTATATATAAGATTTTTCCTTACACAAACTTCGGTAATAAGGGGGGGGGGAATGGTATTTGATATTTTTCATCATAACTTAAAAACTAAGAAACGTAACAAAATACAAAAATATATTTTAGAATAAACAAGTAAAGCACTTTCATATTATTTATTTATTTTATTTATTCAATAAACAATTTAAACAAACAAATTTTTTTTACAAGTAATGCGCCAAACTGTAATGAGCAGTTTGATGGTGCTGTGCGCTCATTACATTTTCAACTGCTATATGATACCCCACTTGACCTAGTAGCGACAATTAAAATTTTGGCCCCCTTTACATCCTACTTAAAATTACTAGCTGTGTCCGCGGCTTCGCTCGCGTGAAATTCAGACAATGTGCAGTTTCTCCCTCTCCCCCTCCCTCTCCCCCTCCCGCTCCCTCACCCCATCCCTCTCCTTCTCCATTCCTTCTCCCTATCCCTGCCCCTAACCCTACGCCTACCCCTATCCGCTATCCCTATCCTTACATAAACATAGAAACGACACCCATATTGATTTTTAGACTTTTTTACCCTATCGCACCCCAAAGCCATCCCCAGGGGATGGTGGTATTTCACGTCCACCACTATGGATTTCAAAATTGCTGTAGTTCTCGTAATCAGCGACGCGATAAACCATACAAACGACACCCATATTGATTTTTAGACATTTCAACTCTATCGCACCCCAACCCCATCCCCAGGGGATGATGGTGTTTCACGTCCACCACGTTGGATTTCAAAATTGTTTTAGTTTTCTTAATCAGCGACCCGATATACCATACAAATGATACCCATATTGGTTTTTAGACTTTTTCACCCCATTTCCCTCTTTCAGGGGTTGAATTTGGGGTGGAATTTCAACACCAGTGATGTGCGTAACGTAAAACTTAATTTTTAGTCGTCAGTCTAAAGACAAATTTTGAAGATCCTAAATTCAAAACTGACAGACTTTCATACAAATTTTCATCCCATATTTCACCCCCTTAGGGGATGAATTTTGAGAAATTCTAAAACACGTCCTTTTTAATTTTTTACGGAGAGCTCAAAACAAAATTTTTATAATTCTACCTATAAAAATGATAGACATAGTTATAGACCAACATACGGAAACTAAACATCCCCTTTTTCACCTCCTTGAAAGGTGATTTTTAAGAAATGCTTAAACACCAATTTCTTTATTTTTTACCAAAAGTTTAAATTCAAATTTGTGTGAATCTAACTTAAGAAACAAAGGACTTTCATATAAATTTTCATCCCTTATTTCACCCCCTTAAGGGATGAGTTTTGGAAAATCCTTCCTTAGTGGGTGGTTTTGAAGTGCAATAAACCTGTGTACAAAATTTCAGCTCTGTAGCTATAGCGGTTACGGCTCGGCGTTGAAGAATCAGTCAGTCAGGACAAGCAATTTTATATATATAATAATAAAAAAAAATATATAAATATATATATATTTAGATGGACGCGAAAGTTTGTAAGTATGGCTGGATGGATGGATGGATGGATGTTTGTTACTCTTTCACGTAAAAACTACTGAATGGATTTTAACGAAACTTGGCACACATATAGGTTAGGTCCTAGAATAACACATAGGCTACTTTTTACCGCGAGAAAAAACTTAATTCCAACGGGAAAACGCATTTAATGTTAATGAAGAAGGTGACTGACTCACTGACTGACATATCAACGCACAGCCCAAACCGCTGGGTCTAGAAATTCCAAATTTGGCATGTAGGTTCCTTATGACGTCTAACGGTGCAATAAGAAAGGGTTTTACAAAATTACACCCCTAAAGGGGTAAAATAGGGGATGAAAGTTTGTATGAAAGTTCGTCAGTTTTGAAGTTAGGATCTTAAAATTTTGTATTTAGGCTTACGACTAAAAATTAATATGCACTTATCTCAGGGTTTTTGAAAATTCTACACCGTAAGGGGCAAAAAGGGGGATGAAGTAGAAAATCCTTCATTTTCAAAGTAAAATCCACTAAATTTATTGTTTAGGCATTAGGGTTGTAATTTTGTGGAACGATTCCACCCCAAAAAGAGGGAAATGGGGTGAAAAAGTCTAAAAACCAATATGGGTATCGTTTGTATGGTTTATCGGGTAGCTGATTACAAAAACTACAATAATTTTTAAATCCAACGTGGTGGACGTGAAATACCATCATCCCTTGGGGGTGGGGTTGGGGTGCGATAGGGTTAAAATGTCTAAAAATCAATATGGGTGTCATTTGTATGGTTTATCGGGTCGCTGATTACGAAAACTACAACTTTGAAATCCAACGTGGTGGACGTGAAATTAGGATGCGATAGGGTTGAAATGTCTAAAAATCAATATGGGGGTGTCGTTTCTATGTTTATATGAAGATATGGATAGCGGTTAAGATGGCGTTAGGGGTAGGGATAGGGGAAGGGATAAGAATAGGGGTAGGGAGAGGGAGAGGGACAGGAAGAGGGAAAGGAAAAGAGAGAAAAAAGAGGGGGTGGGGGAGAGAGGGAGAGGGGCAGGGCCAGGGATGGTTTGACGGACGGTTGGACAGATGGTTGGACGGACGGACGGACGACAGATAGACGGAAGGGAAGATGGATGGATGGTCAGATAGAATCCCTCGCGGACGAAGTCGCGGGCAACAGCTAGTTAATAATCATATTTTTTTCAAAATTCTTACGTGTGCAATTAACTTGGGCAACTATATTCTAAAACCATTCCAAATTCAAGTCGATAGCATGAGTGATATAGAGATAGCTGAGATATAGAGGTGTGACAGACAGACAGACAAAGTCGCACCATAAGGGTTCCTTTTTTTACCATTTTGGTATCGGAACCCTAAAATCGGTAGAAGCACGAATGGGTCGTGCGTGATGTAACTGTCGCAGGCATATAGTATAATTCTTCATATCACAGTTTGCCTTGGTAATCTGCCGGTAATTTTACTGGTTCCTTTGCCCTTCAATCAAACCGAAACACAGCAGTGCAAACACTGCTGCTTCACGACAGAAAAAGCAAGGGGGTGGTACTTCCCCAGACGGACTTTCCACAAAAGCCTTATCAGGTAAGCCAATTTTACCTATTTTTATTCGTAAATGTGTTGAAAAACGTCGTAAGAAGCGCATGCGCTTTGGTCTTACACTCTCGGCTCCATTACGCCCTCGCCTGCGGCTCGGGCTGCAATTCTCGAGCCTTGGGCGTAATCAACAAAATAGCACACTTGCATCTTAACGCACTATTATCAATTCTTTAAAATTATTGAAAATATAACAGCCCTTATAATGATCACGTTTTTTCCATAGATAATACATTTTTTTTAGTCCAAAGCAAAAACCAAACGTGAACTCAGGGAGGGCCATTTCTTTACTCAACCTCTTCTCACCCTTTACTCAGCTCAATTTGTTTATAAATTAGCCAAGATCTCAACTTAATGAAAGAAAGAGATAGAAATATAAATCTAAACTCAGGTTGAGTCGAGTTTCCTGAACAGGTAGACGGGCGTTTAAAATTTTAGAGAACTGATTTTGCAAAAGGACAACGGAGATTATGTAACACATTTTTTTAACTCTCGAATAACACTCGATCATCTTGCATCACTGGAAAATTTATCCCAAAACGTGCCAAAAAACCTTCTCAATCGTCCCGAAACATCCGAAAACGTTCATTTTTAAACATTCTCGAACATCCCCAAATATTCTTGAACATTTCGCAAATCTCGAAAAAATTCTCAAACATTCCGAAACATTCTCGAACGTTACAAAACAACCTAGAACATTCTCGCACATTACAATCTACTACGTATGTAGTGATGTTGTATAACATCAATGTTATTTTCTCCAAAAAATACTGTTTAACTTTGAAACCACTTTTAGATACTAAAATTGGCAGATTTTTTGACGGAAATAAAATCTAGTAATCTACAAGATATGACAAGTGATGTGGTCGGCCTCAAAAATTGATTTATTGAATATGACGCAAGAAAAAAAAATCCAAAATGACCCCTAGTTTTTCCACTTGTAACCACTTTACTGCTGCAATTCTTATCAGAAATATACGAAAATTTATAACCTTATTTACAATACCACGTTTATTGATGTGGTCGGCTTATTTTTTTGAAATTTTATAAAAAATTATCTAGTTCCTTAAAAAACCCGACTAAATTCCCACCCTTACCCAGCCCATACCCCGCCCTCGTCTATGAAGTCAGTGCGGGGCGAGTCGTCATGCTAGACGGACCTATGCTGCGTTGCGTAGTGCGAGCTGTACGAGCAAGCAAAATTAAACCCTGTGCTCCCTGTGTTACGTACCTCTAATCTAACTACACTTTTGCGGGTTGAGCGTGGAGAGGGTATAAGCTCCGCCCACACGGCAAGGTCATTGGCGTAGGTAGTAGCCTTAACAAGGTGCAATCAAAAGCAAGCACCTGAAGGACAATATTCTTTACATAGAATAATATTAATTCGTAAATTAAGTAAACACGGCCGCACATCGGTAGAAACACTTTTGGACCTTATGGCGTGATAATAGAGTTGAAAAAGTTTCTACCGACAAGCGGTTGACCGTACCTATTTAGATTTATAATTCAATAGAAAACCGGTCAAGAGTGGTGCCGTATTACTCACCCAGTACGTAAAATGATACTCGTAGGTTGTAGTAGTTTAACATACATGTGTACAAGATAGTGACTTTTGGAGGTCAATATCTTAAGAAAAGGTAATGGTTTATACTTATATGAAATTTAGGAAAAAAATAGGATTCTATAGGTGGGTCTTACTCTTCGACCAATATAAAGAGTTATGGGCCTTATCCGTACAAAACGCTAATAAAAACAAGTCGCGCTACAACTACATGTAAACGCACACCCACGGTTACAGTTTTCCTAATCACATGCACACACAGTCCCTAACAGAGATAGAAACACGCGCTCGCAACGTAGCGCGAGCGAGATAGCGAATGTTCGTCGAGATGCCGTCGTTTCAAACAATGGCGGCAAGGCCGGCGAGGGTTTTTTATCAAGTAAATTATCAAATAATTAGATTTTACTAAAAAATATGTTAACAAGTGAAATGTGACGCCTAAATCTTCGTTCGTATTTTCTTGAGTTATTTGAATACTTTGAAAAGCACAGGACGGCTTTATTTTATTAGAAAGGCAGAAAGTTAATTATTTGCTCACACGTGTTACTCGCTGAGCATTCGAACACCGACTAAATCAAAGTGAGTGACCTCACTCACTTGATCGGTTTTCAAACGATGTTCCATATGGCCCGTCTATAACTCTTTATATTTGTCGAAGGGTTACTTCTTAGTTTGGGTCTTACTAACCATGCAAAATTGCAAGTTTGTAGGTGAAATAGATTTAATTTTAAGGGGGGAGGCGGGGGTCGCCAGTAGCCTCAAATGGTTCGTGCTGCTCTTACGTTGTGGACACATGTTCCGCAGGTAGAGTTATTACAAACAAGTTGATGTTTTGTAAATCCATCATGTAAATCCATCCGGTGGCTAATATATATGTTTCCCGTATCACTTTAGTGTATTTTTTTTTTCAATCTGTATATTCTGGGTGCACGCGCGCGCATACTCCATTTAAAAAAAAGGTCCACCGTGTTTTAGAGAATCTATCCAAAAACACTTATTTATCCATTTATAAATTATCGCTAAAACCGCTCATCAGCCGCTCGTCTGTGTTACCTTTACTTGTCAAATGGTCATTTTACTGAAAGTGACCTCTATGAAATTTTCAATGAAGTTTTTAGTTTATGAGGACATGGACAGTGTTTCATATAATTATTTATCAAGAGATATCGCACAGATGGCACTTTCTGATAAAAATAACTTTGAAAAGGTAAACGCAGACATGACAAACGTTGCGACATTGTATTTTTAGATACATCAGCAAAATTGTTAACTGCTTATTGAGGACGGAACAGAGAAAGCTTATGTGGTAATGAGGACATTGTAAAAACCGGCCAAGTGCGAGTCGGACTCGCGCACCGAGGGTTCTGTACCAATTGTATTAGTTGAAATTTCAGTAACTTACTGTGCTAGATTTTTTGAGTCCGACTCGCACTTGACCAGTTTTGATTATTTGTTGTTATTTAATAGCTTATGCACTATAAATAACACAAATCATCACGCTTGTAAATGTTCCCGTTTTTACGATAGAGCTAAAAAAAAATCGAGCAAAAATCGCCTACACGCGTTTAACAACACGTTTGTAGCAGGGAAGCCTGCCTTAATTTTAAATTATTAGTATTTGTTGTTATAGCGACAATAGAAATACATAATCTGTGAAAATTTCAACTGTCTACCTATTACTGTTCATGAGATACAGCCTAAACAAAATTTAAAAATAAAAACGAAAAAGACTTTCGTAGCATCTTATTCCTTCGTTTTTAAATATTTTTTAAAATAAGAAATACAGTATTCCACTGCTCAACGAGCTCTAAACAACAATACCCCAATCAATGGGGAAGGTAAAAAAAAATTTTTTTGAGCCCCTCTTCAGCTGTTTATTTTTAGGGTTGCGTACCTGAAAATAAAAAAACAGGACCCTGTCTGTCTGTTTGTCAAGACCCTTTTTCTCACGAACGAGAAGAGGTATAAGGTTGAAATTGATAACGAATATTAAGGTCTATAAACCACACAAGATCTGAATATTTCAAATTTTTACAACGACGCAATCAAAAGATATGGCTTTTTATGTCCTCATCTCCATACATTTATGCAAAAAAGCAAAACCTACAGGGTACTTCCCGTTGACCTAAAATTATGAAATTTGGCAAGAAGCTAGGTCTCACAGCACAAATAATGGGAAAAGTCTAAAATCATTAAATATTTCAATTTTTCACACAATTAATAGTAACCAATTAAGGTGAGCTCCCTTTTTCAAGAAATTTTCTATAAAAGAGGGGTCAAGTTGGATGGTCGCGGAGTTTTTAAAATCAAAGAGCAAACTCTTTTAGTATATGATATGTATAGTAGATAGGTACGGAACCCTTAGGGCGCGAGTCCGACTCGCCCTTGGCCGGTTTTTTTTATTTTTAGTATTTGTTGTTGTAGCGGCAACAGATATACATAATTTGTAAAAATTTAAAATTTCTACCTATTACGGTTCATGAGATACAGCCCGCTGACAGACAGATAGACTGACAGACAGACATCGGAGGGATATCTATAGGGTCCCGTTTTCACCATTTGGGTGCGGAACCCTAAAAATCAACGGAAATTATTTATGGAGTACAAAACAGTTTTGGCTATGTGTAAGGCTTGATCTTCTTATCAACGTCTCACAAACAAAGGTCCTTTTGAGGGTCCTTTTTCTCACGAACGGGTTAAGGTATCAGGTTGAAAATGATAACGAATATTAAAGTATATTTAAACCACATAAGATCTGAAAATTATTTTTTTTTACAACGACGTAATCAAATGATATGACTTTTTATGTCCTCATCTCCATACATTTATGCAATAAGCAAAACCTAGAGAATACGATCCATATATTTGTATGTTTTCCTTCGAGCTAGATTTGCGGTCTTCTTCTTCTTCTTTTCGAGTCATCGGCAAAACTGACTATATAAGCTTAGCCCAAAAAGTAGCAAATAAATAGCCTTTTAGTTGCCTTCAAGAAGGTCCCTCTGAGTGCAGGAAACTGGAGAAGTAGGGTACGACAGCAAGTGTGTCATAGTTTGCAAAATAGTGCATTCACATTTGTCGTTATCAGAGAAGCCCCACCTCTTCATGAGTTCCCCGCACCTGCCAACGCCCGATCGCAGTCTGTTCAGTGACTTCCATATGGACCAGGGAAGATCGTGACCTGGTGGCAGCTTTTCGGCGGTAAGATCTTCAGACCAACGTTTGGCTACGTATTTGAACATAACATTAACATGTAGCTGAAGCTGCACATCTAAATTACTTTATTTTGGTCGTCAGCTCAGACTTTTTATTGGTCAACTTTATAGGTCGTGCAAACAACCTGAAAAATAAAAATACTTATTTAAAAGTTTTGACTAAATAAAATAAAATTGTTCAGTTAAACTACAAAAGCATTTGTAAGTAAGTGGATTGTACTCAGATCAAATTGTGATCCATTTTATGGAATGTAAATACGTATTATATAGGGCATATAGGCCACGGGTAAACACCCATATTTCTCCACTTTGAAACAGGAAAACGAACGCAGGAAAATTTAGCGAAACTGGCCAAGCAGTGTTTTATAAGATATTCAAAGTTTACAAAAGGCTACCAAGCCCTTCATCTTCTGCTAAATCTTTGAAAACAATTTGAAAACATATGGAGAACTAAAATCATGTTTCACTTACCATTATTACATTATAATTCAATAAATTTATATCGCTGGTCGCTAATGCACATTGCGTATGATTATTCTCGTTCTTTCCAGTAGGTTCCTAGCTTGGTACATACTAATTAAATACTAAATAAAATGAATTGTAAAAAATTGTTCACTTCACTTTTTAAAATATTTTGGCAATCGGTCGTTGTAAGGGGGAACAACCATGTTTTCATTTCTCATAATGACATTTCTTTGACGGATTTGTGCGATTTGTGCCCTTCGAAAAAATTTCTACTAGAGATTTGATGAAAGTTATGTCAGATAATCTTTCTTTTCATACAACTCCAAATAAGTGAAAGGGACAAATATAGACTTTACGTGTTCGTTATAATCCTCCCGGTCAAGAATCGACCCGACTTACCCTCAACTCAAATCAGAAGGAAAGGCAACGACTATCGAATAGCTGAGTTTTAGCTGAGTTCCTGATGCAACGTGCTGCGCATGCGCTAAGTTATACTTAGGGTTGAGTCGCGACTATAAATTCGAGCCTAAAACCTGTAAGTAAAGAACTTTTAAGTCAATTCTTGTTTGGCGGCATACAAACGAAGAGCGAAGAATACAACGTTTATCAATTTAGCGTGCAAAGTTTAGATAAATTATTTAATTTAGATTTATTTGCTTTATCAAAAAGTTGTATTTGTGGTGACATTCCTTGTGTTGATTTGACTGACAGTAAATTGACAAATTTGTTAAAAAGTCACAATGTGTCACTGACAGACAAGGGCATTGACAATTCCGAAATAGGTTTGCTAATAGGCGCGGATTTTTTCGGTCAGTTGATGACCAATGAGTTTATATGTCTAAATAATGAACTAACTGCGTGTAAAACGAAACTAGGTTGGACATTATTATGTAATATTAATACCTTATTTTGTTCAACAGATTTAGACACCTTTTGGTCATTTGAGACATTAGGTATAAAAGATCCTTCGGAATCGACAAATGTTGCAGAAAAAGAAGCTCAGATTTTGTCAGATTTTGAGAACGGTATCAAATTAAACCATGAAGGAAGGTATGAGGTGCAGTTGCCGTGGAAGGTAGGGCATGAAGATATACTTAGCAACTACGAGTTAGCCAAAGGACGATTAATAACCACGACAAAGCGTCTTGAGAAATGTGGTAAGTTAGCTGATTACAACGCAGTCTTTAATGAATGGCAGCAGTTAGGCATTATAGAAACTGTCTCAGCATCGATGGACAATCAAGAGTCAGGTCATTATCTTAGTCATCACGCGGTCATAAACGAGGCCAGGCTTACAACCAAAACGAGACCAGTTTTCAACGCCTCAGCTAAAGATAAAAATGGAAAATCCTTAAACTTATGTCTCGATAAAGGGCTGAATTTAATTAAGAATATTCCTAAGTTGCTAGTTCGGTTCAGAAAAGGTGCTATTGGCGTAACTGCTGACATTGCTAAAGCATTCTTACAAATATCAATAATTCCTAACGATCGAGACTATTTGAAGTTCTTGTGGTGGAGAGATGAATCAGCTACAGAAATTATAACTTACCGTCATTGTAGAGTGGTTTTCGGTTTAACTTCGAGTCCATTCCTACTTTCAGCGACTATACTCCATCATTTAGAAACCGTTGCTGGAGAATATTCAAACTGCGCTAAAGAAATGAGTAAGTCGTTTTATGTAGATAACTGCATATTTAGTGTTGATTCTGAAGAAGAGGCTCAAAAATTTATGTGTGACGCAAAAGAAATAATGAGCTGGGCAAAGTTTGACTTACGACAGTGGGTTATGTCTCCTTTACCGATAAACGAGACAGGAAAAAAGGAAATATCTGTCTTAGGGCTTACGTGGGATACCGAGTCGGATGAGTTATTTTGCAACATTGATTTACCTCCAAAGGAATATATAGATAAATATACAAAAAGAAATATTTTGTCCTTGACACAAAAAGTATTTGACCCTATAGGGTTCACGTGTCCTGTGACTTTAGTGCCGAGACTTATTATACAAGAAATGTGGCGTCGTAATTTAGGCTGGGATGAAAATTTACCGGAAGACATATCAACGAGATTTTTAAACTGGTATGAATATATTCCTTACATAAAACTCTGCAGAATTCCAAGAAGAATGTCTAAAGACATAATTAAAAACTGCAGAGTGAGTTTACATGCGTTTTGCGATGCCTGCAAAAATGGTTACGCTGCCTGTGTTTTCTTAAGATTTGAAAATGATTTTGATGTTTCAGTTCAACTACTAACAGCTAAATCTCGAGTTTCTCACGTAGAAAAAGTAACTATTCCTCGTCTTGAATTGACATCGGCTTTGATAGCAACACGATTAGTTACAGAACTAAAAAAGGGACTAGATTTCCCTATAGATCGTGAGTACTTTTGGTCAGATACTAGTGTAACTTTATGTTGGATCAAAAGGGAACTTCCGTGGAAAACGTTTGTTGGAAATAGAGTTAAAGAAATAAGGGAGAATTCTAATCCTCAAGACTGGCATCATATTCCAGGGCCACTCAATTGGGCTGACTTGGCTTCTAGAGGCTGCGATGCAAAACATCTATTTGATTGCCGTTGGTTTGAAGGACCTCCGTGGTTATTACTCAGTGCTGAAAACTGGCCTGAATCGGATGTTAATATAGAGGAATCAGAGGCTGTAAAAGAACTGAAAAAGACGTCATGCAATGTAAGCGTGTGTTTAGAGGAAAGTTTTTTAGACAGATTTACTTATTTTTCTAAATACACAAAAATTGTTCGCACTTTAGCGTGGATATTACGTTTTATTCATAACTTGAGAAAAATAGTCAATAAAAATAAAGGAGAATTGAGTTATGATGAATTTGAAAACGCAGAAAATAAAATAATATTGTTGATACAGAAAGAAAATAAAAGTTTCATAGAACAGAAATGTTCTAATTTGAAATTATTCTGTGATGAAAATAATTTAATGAGAATTGAAACAAAAATTACTTACGGTGATTTTTTAGACAGTACTAAAAAACTCGTTGTAGTACCTGGTAAACATTTTGTTATAAAACGCATGATAGAAGAGCGTCATCAGCAGTTACAACATGCGGGAAGTAATATAGTTATTTCAAATATAAGACAAAGATTTTGGGTCATCGGTATGAGAGTTTTAGTTAAGTCAATAATATCAAAGTGTGTTATATGCAGAAGATTTAGAGCTAAACGTATAGAAGTAACAACAGCTCCTTTACCGTTTGATCGCATTAATTGTAGCGCAGCAGCTTTTGAAGTGACAGGAGTCGACTTAGCTGGACCATTGTATTTGCGAGGTGGCGCAAAATGTTGGATCGTCTTATATACTTGTGCGGTGTACAGAGCGGTACATTTAGAGCTGACTAAGAGTTTATCTACCAATGATTTTCTCATGACTTTAAGGCGATTTATTGCCCGTCGTGGGAGGGTAAAGACAATCATGTCAGATAATGGCACTAATTTTGTCGGTGCTAATAATTTGTTTGCCAGCATTGACTGGAATGAAGTACAAAGACATTCAAAAATTTAATGTTGCTTCTGCTCCTTGGTGGGGTGGTTATTGGGAACGACTTATTAAGATATTAAAAGATCTATTACGGAGAGTATTAGGAAAATGCTCGGTTACTTATGAAGAACTTCTAACGATACTGTGCGATTGTGAAGCCACAATGAATAGTCGTCCGTTAACGTATGTGGAAGGCGATAAATCATCGTCTCTAGAACCGTTAACTCCAATGTGTTTTCTACATTCGTTACCTTCTTCGGATGTTTCAGACTTCGATGAAATTGATGGAAGAAGTTTGAATTGTCGTCTACAGTATTTACAAAAACTTAGAGATGATTTCAAACAAAGATTTCGTAAAGAATACTTAACATTCTTGGTACAAAAACAGAAACAGAAGACTGAAGATTTACAAATAGGAGAAGTTGTGTTAATAGAAACAGAAGAGAAGAGATTAAAGTGGCCTCTTGGGCTTGTGAAGGAGATATTCAAAGGAAAAGATGGAGTGCCTAGAGTTGCAAAAATAAAAACATCTACAGGTATAAAACTCAGGCCATTCCAAAAACTTTATAAGTTAGAGGTGCTATCTGTAACTACAGAAAAAGACAAAACAGTTAGGACACGTTACGGAAGAGAAGTTAAGATCCCTGACCGACTTAAATTTTGATTAGGTACTATAATAGGTAGGTTACGAAGTTTATTTTCGCGTTATTTAATACTAGCTGTTACCCGCGACTTCGTCCGCGTAGATTTTATAAAAAAACAGAACTCGAACTTAATTTAAACATATTTTACGGAGCGCTTATCCTTCTTGATCCCTACGTAAAAGATGCATTTGTACTTATCCAAGTTGAATAAATGCATCTTACTACAAACTTAATTATCTTTTGATTTTATTTAACTGGTAGGTAGTGCGGAATTTTCATTGTCAACCGTTACAGGCGAACTTAAAAAAGAAGGCAATAAAGGGAGTGAAGTGAATGGGTAGCGAGGAGGTATTCATAAAAGTAAAAAAGGTCCCTATTCCTCCCTATCTATCCTTTTGTATCCCCCCCCTACATTCCCACTCCCCCTCCCTCACCCTCACCCACTCTCTCTTCCTCTCCCTCGCCCCTCCCTCTTCCCCCCCTCACCCTTCCTTCCCCCTCCATTTCCCCCCTTCCCCTCTCCCCATCACCCTCCCTTTCCCCCCTCGCCCTCCTCCTATTCCCCTCCCTTTCCCCCTTCCCCTCACTCATCCTCCCCTTCCCCCTCTCCCTCCCTCTACCCCCCCTCCCTCTACCCCCTCCCACGCCCTCTACCCCTCCCTCCCCCTTTCTCTCCCCTCATTTTCCCCTCCCTTACACTCTCTCCCTATCCCTCCCCCTCTCCCTCTCCCTATCCCTGACCCTACCCCTATCCCTGCTTCTACCCCTAACGCCATCTTAACCGCTATCCATATCCTTATATAAACATACAACTGACACTCATATTGATTTTTAGACATTTCAAACCTATCGAATCCCAACCCCATCCCAGGGGTGGTGGTATTTCACGTCCACCACGTTGGATTTCAAAATCATTGTAGTTTTCGTAATCAGCGACCCGATAAACCATACGAACGACACCCATATTGATTTTTAGACATATCAACTCTATCGCACCCCAACCTCATCCCCAAGGGATGATAGCATTTCACGTCCACCATGTTGGATTTCAAAATTGTTGTAGTTTTTGTAATCAGCGGCTCGATAAACCTTACAAACGACACCCATATTGATTTTTAGACATTTCAACCCTATCGCACCTCAACCTTATCCCCAGGGGATAATGGTAGTTTACGTCTACCACGTTGGATTTCAAAATTGTAGTAGTTTTCGTAATCAGCGATACTTAGTTGAGTAAAAAAAGAAGTCCCATCAAAATCGGTTAAGTAGTTTCGGTGTGCTGTAGCAGATACAACCCCGCTAGAGTATTATTGTATGTGTAGATTCCCACGGGAATGAGATATTTTCCCGGGGTAAAAAGTAGCCTATGTCCGTCTCCAAGTTACCATCTATCACCATACCAAATTTCATCAAAATCCGTTCAGCCGTTTAGGCGTGAAAGAGCCCGCTAGAGTATTATTGTATGTGTAGATTCCCACGGGAATGAGATATTTTCCCGGGGTAAAAAGTAGCCTATGTCCGTCTCCAAGTTACCATCTATCACCATACCAAATTTCATCAAAATCCGTTCAGCCGTTTAGGCGTGAAAGAGCAACAAACAAACAGACAGACAGACAGACAGACAGAGTTACTTTCGCATTTATAATATTAGTATGGATGTTACTTTGCCTTTGCCTGTTCGTGAATTTAAGAAGGTACATTAAGTTATTTTGTTACGTGTGGAGGATGTTGAAAACCTCATTTTGTATGCTTTTTTCTGTGTAGTAATAAATATGGCGGACTCGTGCTAACACGTAAAATATCTAAATCTTTCATTTCGAATCGTTTTTTACATTACTCTTGGCACTTTTTTAGATACGTAAAAAATGTTAAACTCGCGACAGATGTCGCGTCAGATCTCGCGATAGATCCGTAGCCTGATCGAAAGAGCGTCAACTGTCAACCGTATTATTATTACAATACGGGTTTTTATTCAGTGACATCAAAGAAGTACGCGAGCAATGGCGCGATCGACCCTATCAAAAAGCATAATATTCAAAAATGCAAGTTCAAATGAGATCGCTGGGGAACATTCTGGATATGTTTTGGGGGACCTAAGGAACAATTCCATAAAAAAAAAAAATTCGGCCGTAATTTGTCCTGGGTTGTCAAAGAACATCTGGAATCTTGAGCTGTTAGACTATATAATACTAGCTATTCTGCCGGCACTCCCGGAGTGCAACCCGTCCCTTTTTACTTTCGAGCGGAGCGAGAAAGGTATTGTATTCGTGAAAAAAAAAGTTTTTCTAATTTTCTCAAAAATGTGTTCTATATCACTTATACATCATAAAAAACAAGTCTCCCAAAAATGTTCGTCCGTCGGTCGGTCGGTCGGTCGGTCTGTCCGTCACGCTTTGGCCTAGCGGCTAAACGAATGGTCCGATTGACACCATATTTAGAATTTAGGAGTTTTATGCAAATCCATCGAAGGGTTCTAAGTGGTTTCTGGCTGGCTCTCATTTTGAGGGTAGCTGTCATACAACGAAAATGATAAATTGTAATTTTCTCAAAAACGGCTCATAGGGAAACTTTGCATGACCAAGCATCTCCATGTAAGATATCTTGCGCCAGTATCAATTGATCTGTGTAATTTCATATAAGGGGTGTTCCTGTACTACCAAATCGTAAACGTGTGATTTACCCAAAATTGGTTCCATTGAGTTTATTAAAATTTTCTACAATATTAACCCTGGATTGGTTGTCTACCTGACTGGATATTATTTATGATTAAAAAAAAAAATAATTAGTACACAGGGTGTACCAAAAACTGAAAGGGCTGGCTTATTAGACTAAACTAAACAATTTTCCAAAAGGAACATGTGTTGGGAAATTAGAAAATCTCCATGCAAGTATCCTACTATAGTATCCATTGATCTGTGAAAACTCATATAAAGGGTGTTCCAGTACTACCAAAAGTTGACAATTTGAATTCTGAATTGATCTGTATATTTCATTCGAACATTTTTTCGGAAAAACGTAAATAAAAGTTTGTATTTCCATACTATGTGTATGGCATTATAAATTTAAGTGTGCGGTTGATAGTTTTTCCTTGAGTATTGCGAGAAAGTAAGTGCAGTGCTGCTGTACCATTTATTTTTATTTATGATCTAACCTTGTAGCCATTCTCCCTTGGCATTAGAATTTTCTGGATTCCGTAGACAGACACTATACGGAAGTGTTATTCTAATTGGCAGATTTTTACAAATTTGTACATCTAGCAACACTATTTTAACATATTAAGAGAAATTCAAGTCCATAAACGTATACGAGTATAAGTACGTAGTAGGCAGCGATGATCTCAAACCAGATCCGTTTGTAATGCGAGTGCAAATGTTTTTTTTAATTATAATATTTTTGATGTAAAAGATTTGATTCTGAGGTGTATGATAAAGCGTTTGATAAAGTGACATTCAATTAAATAGATAAGTAATGGTTAATTTAATAAAATCTTCATCATCATTATAACGAATGAATTAATGGATATATCCGGATGTTTAAGTGGTAGTAGGGCTTTTGTGCAAAGTCCGTTTGAGGAAGTATCACCCCCTTCTCTTTTTCTGCCGTAAAGCAACACTGTTTGCACTGCTGTGTTACGGTTTGAAGGGTAAAGGAGCCAGTGAAATTACCGGCACATAAGATATACTATCTTAGTTATAAGGGTGGGTAACGCGCTTTGCTGTCTTATTAGTTTCAAATAATTTCACTAATAAGACAGTGGATGTCATGGGCGATGGTGGCCCAACTTCTCGTTCACCCACAGTTTACATCTAAGAAGCATTACCATAAAATAAAAAAGAACGGCTCTGCAAAATTGTAAATGCTAAGATGTTAGTAAACAGACCTCAGTGAGAATTTTCAATAAAAGGTTATAAATTTCACTCACTCTATGTAAAAACCTGTTTTTGACTGTACAAAGTCCAATGTGTCGGGGGTGTTGCCAGCAGCGTTCTTCTCCATTTTGTTTTTATTTTATTTTGGCAACAAACAGTTGTGTACATAAATATTTATACCATTTCTTATGATATAAAGAAAAACCTTGAGTGCCCAAAAGTGCGAATAGGAATAAATGAGATAAGTCCCGAATAATGACAATCGCATACTGCCCCACAGTGATATGTAGGCCCCACACATGTAAAGCTCTGTAACGTGGGTATGAACAAGAGCACACAGAAAGACAACCAGACCAGGGAAGAAATGAAATACCAAAATCACCTTTCCCCGAACAAGAATCGAACCCGGAACTTAATCGCAGTACGGCAGGCAGCTACATAACAGCCTTTTACCGCGAAAAATTATTTATTACAAATGAAATAAGTAAAGTAGAATGATACAAAAAACCAAAAGCGGTTTCGCGGTCCAAAGTTTGTTGCCATCAAACAACAAGATTAAAATTTAAATACGATTCTGGTTTTTTGAAAGAAGTCCAACTATTTAGTTCCGGGCAGACGGTGTTTTATGTCTCTGTTGATTTTCCATGTTTTTTTATACTTACGTCTAGATGTTTAATACAATTTTTGAATATTTTTTTCTATAAATGGTGCTTGTTTATTGTGATAGCTAAATAGCTGCGCTATTAATTAGCGTTATTATTTACGCAACGTTTTAAAGTAACAAAGATGATAAGATATTAAAATAGACTAATGCTGCCTAATTCTAGACTTAAAATATACGCAGATAACCCCTTTGTTATGTCCATAAAAATATACAACAAGTTACAGACAAATCTTTTGAGCCAATTAAAATAATGGTTGAATAAAAAGTGTTATTACACAACAAATGAATTGTAAGTTTCTTTGTCCTCCACTCTTCTCATCATCATCATCATATCAGCCGAAAGACGTCCACTGCTGGACATAGGCCTCCCCTAAAGAACTCCATGACGAGCGGTCCTGCGCTGCTCGCATCCAGCGGCTTCCCGCGACCTTGACCAGATCGTCGGTCCACCTTGTGGGGGGCCTGCCAACGCTTCGTCTTCCGGTACGTGGTCGCCACTCTAGAACCCTCACGCCCCATCGGCCATCGGTTCTTCTTGCGATGTGTCCTCCACTCTTCTACTTTATCTTTAATAAAATTGTAATTCGTCCTACAGGGTCCAGAATGCTTGTTCTAGTTTTAAGGATGACACCAACTATAGGGTTCTTTTTGGACCCCTAGCCAAATTATAGTATGTTACTCAGATCACGAATCTGAACAACTTTCCCAGAGGAACAGGGTCGAAAAACGAGAAAAAATTTTGGTCCTCCCATACAAATCTTGGGCCGGCGATAGTGAGATTTTTATGGGATGAGCAAAAATTTTTCTCCGACCCATGTACGTTTGGGAAAGTTGTTCAGGTACGTGTTCTGATCAACGTTCTAAAATTTGGCCAGGGAGTCCAAAAATAATAAAATGTATAACCATTTTGGAAGGCAATAAATATTAGTATACTTTAGTTAGCAAAATGGTGAACCTAAAGAACGTGAATCTGCCCAAGAAACTTTTCCCAAGGAACATATAGGTAAAATACACGACAGCTGCGGGCGAAATGTATTGCGAGTCATACGTTTTGCCCGCACTCCCGAGCGGTCACGTATTTTAGGTCAATCAAAATAACCTTGCATAGAAACTTCATCACCTGAAAGCGCATTTTGTATGAAAGGTCAAAAACAGAAAGTTGTTCAATTTCATGGGACAATTTACGTCATTTCAAATTGGACCGCATACAAAATGCGCTACCAGCTGATGCAGTTTCTATGGGAGGTCAAAAATTTATTTTGTTCTATGACCTATGTTCCTTGGGAAAAGTTGTTCAGTTTCATGGGCAGATTCATTCATCACACAGTATTATCACACTTTTCCGTTACACGCTGTATTGTCCCACTACTGATAGGAAACAGTAGTTTAAGATACAAGTGCCGTAATTATATAGGGTTATTACAAACGAGTTGACGTTTTGTTAACCCGAGACGAAGTCGAGGGTTTACCATCGGCACGAGTTTGCCATAACCCTTACGGCCGTGTATCTTACGACGTTTTTCAATACATTTGTGAGAAAACAGGTATACGTAATACACTTGTTAAAGGAACCAACCATGGGTACTGTCAGCCTCTTGTCGATTTTTGTTCTCCTGGTACTCTCCATTTTATTTTAAATATAGGGAAAAAAGTCACCACTGTAGTATTTTTTCTAAATAATTTTATGATGAAAGTGTAAATAAAAACTACTTGGTCATATACTTTTTTTACTTACCGCACTAGTTCGGTAAGTAACTACTTACGAGCAATATATGTTTACGTCCTTGTAAGTACGTTTTTCAGTATTCCGTTGGTTCCTTCATTTGTTGCGGTACGAATAAGTAAAATGGAACTTCATTTGCAATTATTGAAAAAATATTTCTTTAGAGGCAAGAAATTGAGCTTTCGAGTGTTTTTAATTTGGAGGACTGGCCCAACAGGATTCCGGCGAGACGGCGCGAACGGCGATTAATTCAATGTTATTGTCTTGTTGATTTGGAACAAGAACTGAACTGATGGCGACAGACGTTTTTTCGTAATAAAATATACTACTCACTTACTTTCGCTGGCTCAGGGATCCAAAGAGGATCTGGGCCTCCGACACCAAAAGCCGCCAGTCGTCCCTTTTCTGCACCTCCTCACGTCAATCGGGTCTTTGGTGGGCGCTCAGGTCCTTCTGCACTTCGTAACTCCAGCGGTACCAGGGACGTCCAACTCTCTGGGATTTTGTTTCGGATTGAAGCGCGACAAAAATTCTTGGAATATTACCAATTTTTTTATTGGCTTGCTCTTCACCTCGATCTAGTCTCGAGGACAGGTGAGGAACGAGCTTGCCCGGGAGAAGCCTATTCACTCGCGATTTGAATGAATTCGGATTATATGAACTCGGGATCCCAGGAGCAGGCAGAGAATTCCACTCCTTAGCCGTAATATTATATATTATTTGCCTTATCATGTGTGGGTAAATGGTGATATACTGCGATGCGTTTGTGTACTTCCGATGGTATAGCAGAATAAACTTATTGAGCTCACAATCTTTAAAAGTCTGACAGGCAAGCGCTACTTTGTTAGGCTAGACTGATTACATCCAATTCGTGCTAAAAAATAAAATCTTATTACAATAGCCTTGGGAGCTGATAGCCAAGCTTGACCTGAGAAGGTACATTTTGTTGCGCTGCTTTTATAGTCATCATCATCATAACATCACATGAAACGTCCACTACAGGACAGGGAGCTCCCTCCAGGATTCTAGCTTTTGCTAAAAAAATGTGGAGGGGAAGTACCATAGTCACCTCGCTTGTTAGCGTTACGGCTGGCACCATTAAATAGACCGCGGTTGTAGGTGACCGCAGTAAGTAAGATGTAAGATACAAAGGAGGATGCTGCTGCCCATCCTCCAGTTAACCCTTAGTCGCCTCTTACGACACCAACGGGTATGTATGGGTTGGTACTATTCTTTGCCGGCACCACACGGGACATTCTTTGCTTTTATAGTACAATCTTAGTATTGCTAGCAAAGTTGGTAGTCTGAATATAATGACAAATAGACCTCACAATCACGAATATAAACACACGGGGACCCAATTCTTGAATACCTAGTACAGAGTGATTTTTGATATTTTTTAAAACTTCAAAATATACATGAGAAACTTTATAAAATTAAATATAATAATTACAAAGTAATGAATGATTAACAATGAATATATTTCATGAGTTACATTTTAAGAGAATTTTAATTTATAAGGTTTAATTTAATTTTTAAGACTCGAAAATAACTCTGCTCCCTAATATTAAACTACAAAATAACTTAGCGACAACTTTCTATAATAATAAAAACTGGTCAAGTGCGTGTCCGACTCGCACTTGGCCGGTTTTTTTTCCATTTACACAGCTCTCACCAAAATTCTGCCAAAAATGAATCTAAACAATCAAACTATTATCAAATTGTTTGTTATTTCTTCATCAGCAACCCTCATGACTTACACCACTTTTCACTCTCAGATTATGGACGTCACCACCGCGCCGGATAATTACTACCTGACCTAGTAATGATAGAGTCACCAGCACTGAAAGTCACTTTAAGGCAACCACACCTGTCATCATCATTATTTTATCCACCCACAGCTGAATAAATGAGGAGAATTTTGATAATTCTGGGTATTCGAGTGTAAGCTTAATTCACAATTTAAACTTTTTTGATTCAGCCTTTTCATAAATATTATGTCTGATTTTATTCCATAGGTCTTGTACTATTAATGTTGAGGCGGCTAAGAGCGAAGATCGGTCGACCAGGTACTTGGATGTAATGTGTTACCAAAAAAAGTGTCAAGCGCGAATCATGAACCTGTCATGTCGAAAGATGAAGTCGCAGCAAAAGGTTTAATTTTTTTTACCATTTTGGTCTAACCCTAAAAACTACCATTTACCGTTATGGTAATACCTTAGAGCTACCTAAACATACTTAAATATTTAAATATCCACCAACACAAAAATCTACTAAGCCAAATTGGGCGTGAAAACCCAAACTAAAAGTATCTATTTAGACTCCATCTTCACGGATCTAACTCCTTATATCGGTATAAAAAAAGTTTGTTTACATCCGAAAAGATGAATCACAAAAACGTAAAATACCACATTCCGACCGAGTCAAGCTATTCTGACGTCCTTTTAGGCTGCCTACACAAGGCATGATTCTGTAATCGGTCGCACCATTTTTGAGGAATGCAAAAAAACTTTATGAATCATTATCGTAATATATTTTTTTACAAAGTGTTAATTGATTCTTGTTTGGGTTGTGTAGGTGGTAACTGGGTTCAAGATAGGGTTCAAGGTTTAGTAGACTTATTGTTTATGAGTGCCTTTTAAGGGGCTGATAAGAGCTAAATACGCTTCACTTAAGCAGGCTTTTAACGAAAAGTGATGAATATATAGCCATGAAAAAAATTTATGTGATAATTAAGCATCTTTCCAAGAATATGGCCGACTCCGAAACACAATTAAATATATTTTGTACGCCATAAAAAAATCCAAAGTTACCTCTGCTATTTGCTTTTAAACCGTTTTTCTTAAGTTCCTACCCTTCTTAAATCATATATTAATATATATGATGCCAAAACTTTTACACATTATTCAATACATTATGCATAATAATATAGCTATTTGATAATTAATATTATGTGTACAGATTTTGAGAAAAATGCAAAAATGAGCGAAAAACGTAAAACAGCGCGAATCCGCTCCGTTCTAGCACGCGCATTCTGCCCTTTGTTAGAAAGGGAGGTAATTCAGCTCTTATCAGCCCCTTAATTACTTCTTACATGATCCGAAGGAACTGGGTTCCAATTTTAGAATAATACCGAGTGATTTTTGAGATGATCAAATATTTTAAAGCTTTACAGGGCAAATTTTAATTGTATAAGCATCGAAAATCACTCGAAAGTGGAACTTGGTTCTCGGGTCGACAATGGAAGATATTTTGGCATGGTTATGTATAAAAGCATTGGAATGAAAGTCCTTTCCTATATGTGTTTTTGTACCTTTAGAGCAAAGTGTGGTTTTAGTTCTAAACGATTTATAAATCTGTTTTGGTAAAATAGCAAATGTTTATAGGTTACGCTTTCTCATAATAATACGCCTGTTCAGTTTTGTTTTTATAAAATTATTATTATAATACGGGCACAGTGATTGAAAGAAAAAAAATAATAATTGAAACAATATATTTACAAAAACAACTGAATATAAAGTATTTAAGTAAAAAATAAATGGTACAGCAGCACTGCACTTACTTTCTCGCGAAAGGCAATTAAAAAGTATTAACTGCAAACTTAAATTTTTAATGCTATACATATAGTATGGAAATACAAACTTAAATGTAGTTTTTCAAAAAAATGTTCTCATGAAATATTCAGATCAATTAAGAATTCAAATTGTCAAACAGAGACAAACTAACCGTAAACGATTTCGAGAAATCACATGTTTAAATTTTGGCAGAACTGGAACATCCTTTATATGAATTTTCACAGATCAATGGATACTACCGTAAGGTTCTTGCATAGAATTTCTCAACACGTATTTCTTAGGAAAAGTTGTTCAGTTTAGTATACTGAGCAAGCCCTTTTAGTTTTTGGTACAAGTTGTAAACTAGATTTTTGCAAACAAAAGACAAATAAAATATCCAGTTAAGTAGATAACCATTTCAGAATCCAAATTATGGAACCTTAAAATAAGCTCAATGAAACCAACTTTGGGTAAATCACATTTTTACATTTTAGTAATAAGGGAACACCCCTTATCTGACCTTCCACAGACCAGTGGATACTGCCGCAAGATACCTTGCATGGAGATTCTTGGTCATGCAAAGTTTCATCAAGATCGTTTGAGACATTTTTGCGCAAATTTCAATTTCGTTGTATGACAGCTACCCTCAAAATGAGAGCCAGCAAAAAACCACTCAGAATCCTTCGATGGATTTGACCGACCGACCGACCGACCGACCGACCGACCGACCGACGGACGGATATAGAACACATTTTTGAGAAAATTATAAAAACTTTTTTTTTTACGAATACAATACCTTTCTCGCTCCGCTCGAAAGTAAAAATACTTAGGTTACTTCAGACGAATTTCTTGGGTTATCAGGTCATAATCATTTGAGGGTTGATGACTGACCTCACAAACCTAAGTGGCATTTTAGAGCTGTTGAGTGTATGGAGGTCATCTGTTCAAAAGTGAGACCCATGACTTACGGTAGACTGACATGACGGCAGCACTTCATTATCATGACAAAAAATGGTACATTTTTTTTAAACTCGGATTTTTCATGGTTATGTATGACTAGCTGGTGCCAGCGACTTCGTCTGCGAAGGTTTATAAATTGTAGCCTATGTGTTTTTCTGATGTATAAGCTATTCTATTGTACAGTTTTATTGAAATCCATTCAGTAGTTTTTACGTGAAAGAGTAACAAACATCGATCCATCCATCCATACTTACAAATTTTTGCGTTTATAATATTAGTAGGAAGTAGGAAGGATATATAAATACTATAAATGTTTTTTGCCAGGCAACCCAGTGGTAATGTTTGTATGATCTTATGACACCACATGTCATCACATCATCATCATGGCGCGTTAGCGTAACATTTTGCTACCGAAGCTCATTGATTTTAAAATATTTTCGCCGTCCCATACAATGATACAATCACGGAGAGTCGAAAAACATTTCCCGATCGTTATTATAAGTATAGAATCTCTGGGTATCCGGAGCCAAACCAATGAAAATTCACGCTTCTTCGATCATGGTATCTGACCGCATTTGGTCACGGCGACCATTGTCAACTCCTACCTACGTTGGGTTGTGGCGTTGCGTACCTACCCTAATATGACTTGAATAAAAAAATACAATTGCAGAATTTACTTTGGATCTTAAGCTATAATAACTATAACAAAGACAATTAACTTTACGCTTGTTGTGTCCGTTCATTCAATGTCTATCCGTCGGTGTCGTAAAAGGCGAATAAGATATTCTGATTCTGCGTATCGTACCATCTTACATTACATACAGCGGTCAACAATACGAGTAACTGCGGTACTACGTCAGCTACGATGTCAGCTACGATGCGACACTACAGCCGAAATAATTTAGCTTGATTTGACAGCAGTGTGAGACAAGGACAGAGCGATAGAGACACGTATCACTCCGTCTTGCTCTCAAGTATAGCTTTATCCTGCTGTCATTCTAATCAGGCTATATTATTTCCGCTGTAGATAGAGAAGTTTAGGCAAGACAGGGTGGAATAGATGAGCGTGATAACTATGGTACTTGCCCTTTAAATATTTATTTATTTATTTACCATTTACAGATTGTATAGTTAAAACTAGTTTACAATCCACCTCTGTGAGGCAAACATGGCATTTATTAACATTATTAAATTAAAATTAAATTATAATCATTAAATTAAATTGAAATTATTAAAATTAAATTGAAATTATTAAAATTAAATTGAAATTATTAAAATTACATTGATATTAAATTTATTAATTTAATCATTATTTATTTCATTACTAAATTAGTCACAGATATTCGTTGATATTATAGTACGCTTATTCGTTGATATTATATACCATACATTCTTGCCATGGATTTCTGGCGGGAGCTTACAGCCAGTTTAGTTGTATGATTTAATTATGACGATGTTGATGACTAGAGGTAAAGTGCCTAGGTCCAATATTCATCTGTATAAGCATTTATTTATCATAATATAAGTAAACAAAACGTCACTGGGACTATAAAATTAAAATATTACGCAGAATCTACTATGTTAAAATTCATCACACAGAAGGCTTACTCACAATGAAACCGTATACATCTTTTATACAGACCTTTGACCAATCCGTATAACCACAGAATATATAATAGTAAACAAGTGTTTAACACTAATGCCTACCAATCGTTTTTGTACTTATTTCCTAATCAAAATGTTGACACCACTTTTTATCGTGAAATTATGAATTTTCTGTTCCTTTCTATACTTCTTTAGGGACATATGCATACAGAGACTATTTTTTCGGGAATTTATTTATTTATTTATATTTATTGTTTATTGTATCTTAGTAAGTATCTTAGTAAGTATCTTAGTCTGGACATCCGCCACTTGGTACATTTTCCAGCTATTATATAAATAAAAAAATAAATGTTGGGGGACATTTCACACAAGTCATCTGATCCTAAACTAAGCAAAGCCTGTACTATGGGTGTCAGAGACTGATATACATACATAAATAGATAAATAACACCCAGACACAAAACAAACACTTGTGATCATCACACAAAAGTTTGCCCTGGGCGGGGATCGAACCCGCGGCACAGATAATATAATACTATACTAGTACAGATGCCTCACGTCATAGAACGAATTTGTGCCGAAAATTGTTCGGGCAATTTTTTCCATAAGGTATTTTCTTAGAATAAATTTATATCTGGATGTTAAAATTGAATTAATGTCATAGTTTACACCTTTACCTACCAACCTAGTAGTAACATTTAGTTTAATTATTAGAAACAAAAGGGTTAAATGAATTCGGGCTATTTACTCCGTCGAAAAAGCCGTAGTACGGAATGGGACCCCATGCCCGCGGTCAACGGCGTCGTGAGAGGCAGGCTCACTACCAACCACACCAATGGGCTTGTCATCATATCATGTCTATGACGCCATGAATTTTTAGTATGAGATTGTTATATTTTGTGTACTCTGAAACATTTTATATGATATATTTAATGAAAGAACTGATTCTTAAAATTATCTTTATATCAAAGAAACATTTTAGAAACATAAAGTTTTGGCTCCTCTAAGAAAATCTTTCAGGTTTGTAATACTCTTTTTAAACAACTCTAAATAAGAGATTTTCGACATCATCATCATCATATCGTGTGGGTTGCAAGGTCGATGACCGACCTCACAAACCCTGGTGTCAGAGTTGTTGAGCCGCCAAAGGCCTCTGACATGGCTCATTAAAAATCATGATATTATTATCACGGGTGTTTGTGTAACGGCCCTAAGCAGTGGATTTTCGCGTTGCCCGTTGAAGAAGGATTGGCTACGTCACTTGATTTTATAGTGAATCCGGTCGCGGCTGTGCGCACTGCCAGATTCGAATAAAAACAGCTTACTCGTGGGACATTCCACAGTCCATCTTGTGCTTTGGAACGTAATCTACCTTACTGCCGCCGTATTATACGAGATAATAATAATAACTAAATAGTTCTTATATATAATTTAAATCTAAAGAAAATGGTGTCGAAAATAATTTGCTTAACTTTATTAGTGGCTGTTGCAAATGCAGCGACATGGATGGGACATTTGCCGCTAAAACCTAAAGAATTTGGTAAGTTTTATAATAATAATTATTATTTAAATACATTATTTCAACAAGTATGCCATAATTAACCACAATAAATAATGAACAATTGTAGACAGGAGCTTGATAACAACACGTGGTTGGCGGAAACAGCCCTTAAAAGACCGAAGCCTGGGCCAGGGCTAGTTAAAAATAGGTTACAAATAATAATTGTTCTTAAAGGGTCCTTCCGTCCGTGTGATGCTGGCAAGAAAAAAAAAATACAAAATTTCTTTATTAATCAAAAGGACTTCGGTTATCTTACATTAACAATATTCGAGAAATAGGCATGCTGTACCTGAATATAAGTGGTGGAATCCTAATTCCTAAACTAGGTAAAGACCTGTAACTTAGGGATCAGTGATTGTCTGACGAAAGAATCGCACCAACCGATCTCTGCTCGAAGGTGTCGTAAGAGACGACAAAGGGATTATGCACCAGAGGATGGGCAGCAGCATCCTTCTGTGTATCGTAGTATCTTACATTCTGCGGTCACCAACATACGCGATCTATTGTGCCAGCTACAACGCTAACAAACGTGGTGACTTTGGTACTTCCCCTCCACATGTTCCAGAAAAAGCTACGCTTCGTTTCATGTGATGTTGCGAGAGAGTTCTTTTTAACAGTGCGTGTCATCATTTTAGAATGTTACTCAGACAAGAAAGAGGATCAACGAAATGACTTTTTTTGTCAGCGAATTATATAGAAGTTATTCAAAATCGCATCATTAGGTTGAGGAAAATCCTAAAATTAAGTACACTATTTAAAAAAGGCTCCTATATTTCGTACACTTCGTATGATTTTTACACATCAAATAAATACTTTATTGAAACTAAAGATCAAGTAGGGATCTAGAAGTGTGAAAGTAAAATCAACACAAAAGTGTTTTTATTCAAAAAAGAAAAATATTCGGTTAATCGGTAATAAGTTATTACAATAAATCATAATAAATATTTTTTAAACTAACAATTATACCGTAACGGTTCCATTCGAAACCATGGAATTAGTATTTTAACGTAACTTAATAGAAAGATGGAAATATGTACAATGATTCAAGGCACCGTAAAATTACTAACAAGTCTGACATGTTTTCCCAATAACATTTCACTTTTTCCAAAGAATATAGGTCGAATCGAAACTAAAAAAAGAAATTTGACTTCCTATACAAACCCAACCAGATTGTATGTTTAAATTTGATAACAGGTTACGAGTACAGGTAACAGGACGTTCTGAATAAAGGCCAGGTTAAAAGTACCCTAAACCGACGAGCATGTATGAAAGGATTGATGAAAGTACAGGAAGCAAGGGAAGTATGTCAAGATCGTAGCAGGTGGAGGACTGTGGTCTCTGCCTACCCCGACGGGAAAGAGGCGTGATGTTATGTATGTATGTAGGTTACGAGTTTTTTCTTTTTTTTTTTATGTAACAAGTTTATGAAATAGACTTATAAATTTACTTTTATATTTGAGTAAAAATAATTTTTTACACAAAAATAAAAATAAAATTTTCGCGGAGTCCGAATTCTTTGTAAAAAATACATCTTAATCTGAAAATGTTGAAATTCTGACAAAATTTGGGTAAAGTACCATTGAATGAATGAATGCTTTATTGCACACAAAGTAAAACTATAGACAATAGAAAAGCTTAAATTATAAAAAGTGGGCAAAAGGCGACCATTGTTTTAAAATGATTTTGAACATTTTTCAATATCGGAGTAGGAACAACTTATTTACTTTATCATGTGAAATAAACATAAATTAAAACAGATATTTAAATAAAAATGGTGACAGAAGATGACAGTCACATTTTAGTACACTCGGCCGCACGTCAGTGGTAACAATTTGATCTTGAGCGGGTCTCTGGTTTCAGGTGTTTATAGGGTAGCACTGGTTCAACTTATACTGGTCATTTGCTGCCGTACGTAGGTAGAAGAGGTTTATAATGCCCATACGCATGAGCACATAGCTGATACGAAAATAGAGGTTATAAAGTTATCAAATGAATTGGCACAAGGCTATCACAAGATGATACTCACTACTAAACATTAATTAACACATATATATATATAATATGCATATAAATACACAGTATTGACTTCTGTATCTGTTCTGTATATATACAGAAGTCAATGCAATGGAACTTTTTCAACTCTATTACCATGGCATTAGGTCCATAAGTATTTCTACTGATTTGCTGTTGAGTGTACCATAAACCAATAAAACACGCGTTAGCGTATATTATTAAATGGAGTGTAAGGTAAGCTTGCCGAAAACTAAACAGCCTCAGAGCATAATTAGTCAAAAAATCCGGCCAAGTGCGAGTCGGAGTCACGCCCTAAGGGTTTCGTACCTATCTACCATATGATATACTAAAAGCTTTTGCTCTTTGATTTTAAAAACTCCACGACCATCCAACTTGACCCCTCTTCTATAGAAAAGTTCTTGAAACGGGAGCTCACCTTAATTGGTTACTATTAGTTGTGAGAAAAATTGAAATATTTAATGATTTTAGACATTTCTCTTTATTTGTACTATGAGACCTAGCTTCTTGCCAAATTTCATAATTTTAGGTCAACGGGAAGTACCCTGTAGGTTTTGCATTTTTGAATAAATGTATGGAGATGAGGATATAAAATATCTTTTGATTGCGTCGTTGTAAAAAATTTAATATTATTAATTTCAACCTGATACCTTTACCCGTTCGTGAGATAAAGGGTCTTGACAGACAGACAGACAGACGGACAACAAAGTGATCCTATAAGGGTTCCGTTTTTTTCTTTTGAGGTACGGAACCCTAAAAACTGAACAACTTTCAATTAATGGAACTATCAGGAAATTAAATGAAGAATATCGGTTGTTCCTTACAAACTGACTCAATAGATCCAATCAGAACTCAAGGCAAATAACGGATATACCTGATAGAAGGCAATTTTATTTAGTTAGGTAATAGGTAGTTTCTGGAAGCCAAAATAATAACTTTTTTTTAAATTTTCTGTAGAAATAGGTTGGAAAAGAAACTAAATTTTGTAAATAAAGTTGATCAAGTTGATTTGTTGAAATCCTTCGCACAAAATTTAGAGCAGAATTTTATTATATATGGAACTTAAATTGAAAAAGTAATACTTATGATAAGACATACAAACGAGCATGGCCTTTGTTGGAGGATACTTACATTATAAGAAGCTTAATAAATAAATTTAAAAAATTGACCTCAACCTGTGTTAACAAACATCACCGCCTTGACCGAAGCTTTCGCGTAAACAGTATAACGGAATATTATAATGTTTGTTTACATCCGCCTTTTAAACTAAATGTTGATGATAAAATATTTATTGTAATTTTTATACGTACTTAAACTGTTGATATTACGTCGTGAGGAGTTCCGCTTATGTATTCTATGCGCTTAGCAATGTTTTATTTTTACACATTTACATGAGTTTATTTTAAATTATTCCTCATTATACTTTAAATTACATAAGAACCTCCTACAGCAAATTGACACCCCAAAACTCAGCGTTTGTGAGTTCATAAGATTTCTGTTTGAGTGAACCGATTGTGATGAAACAACGGTTTTATGTTGTTATGTTATATCGAACATTAAATAAATAAATAAAATAAAATGTATTTTTATTGACATAAAACAAACATTAAGTACATGAAATTGAATCAACATTGAATCAATTCAGTTATTTTCTCCGGTTTTTTGAGAATTTCTTGCAAATAGCGCGTTTCAGAAACCAAACAGTGCCTTTAACAGATTATACAGAGCAAAGCTCGTTCGCCCAGGTACTTGTTTTTAACAAGCAGACCAATTAGGCAAAACATTTCAAATGGTGATGATTACCAGCTCATGTCATGATTCATGATGAATCAGTCTAGTGTTGCCAGTCCTGGTTTGTAAAATTCAGATTTTCGTGCTTATAAACTGAGACAAAAAAAGAACAGAGAAGAAAGAAGGAGGGAAACACAAAAAACAATATTGTAAATTGCATATTTTATAATTCTATTTAGTGACACACTGACATGACTTTTGTCAAAAAAAGGAAATTACCGCATGTTTGTAGACACCTCATTAACATGTATACCGCTCGTCGGTGGAAACACTTTGACCTTGATCGGGTCTCTGGTTTAGGGCGTTTGTTGCGTAGCGCTGGTTCAGCTTATACTGGTTTTTTTTACTACGTGCTTGCTTACTGCCGTGCTTACAATGATTTTGCGCAACTAACTCGACTGAAACCATTTCTCTAGGGTAAATCTGAACAGGTGGCAACACTTTATTACTCAGTAACGAAAACGGCAATTTTCTTCCCTCGCACAGAAATAACAAGATTCAACTTGTATGTTTGTTCGTCAAATTACTTTACTTGTTCTGCGTTCCCGTATTCGTTAATTACGTTAATAAGTTAATAACTTCAGTTAACTTGTGAAGACATGTTCTGTAACTTGTTGCTTATATCTTGCTTCTGACTTATTTCGAGTTATCACGTCCGTATGTAGAGGCAAACTTTGTTCACTTTCGGATAAAAGCCGTAACATAATTTTCGTTCCTAATAATAAAAGCGCCTTATGGGTTTAATAAAATAACGCAAAATCTGGGAATGCTAAATGTATAACTGAAATAATAATTATTATTAGTATTTGCTATACTTAACACAAAAAATGTCTTCTCTACGCTGATGACCAACTTATACTTGCGTCATCTCCTGAAGAGTTAGAGGAAATGGTAACAATCTATGGTAACAATGATGAGTGTGGCTTTTGACAGAAAAGGATACTTACTAGAAAGAGAAGGATGTATGTATGACAGAGTGTATTATATTAATAGGTGGTGAACAAGTCGGACAAGTGAAAGAGTTTGTGTATCTGGGTTCTACGATTACGAGAGATGGAAAATGTGAAAGTTATATTAAAAGAAGAGTGAATGCTTGAAACATGGTTAATGATGCTCTGCATGCTTTTATGAGGAGTCAAAAGGTGTCTCGCAAGGCTCGTCTGGCTGTTCGTAGACGCGTTTTGGTACTAACACTGATACATACATACATACAAAACATCACGCCTCTTTCCCGTCGGGAGGCAGAGACCACAGTCCTCCACCTGCTACGATCTTGACATACTTCCCTTGCTTCCTGTACTTTCATCAATCCTTTCATACATGTTCGTCGGTTAAGGGTACTTTTAACCTGGCCTTTATTCAGAACGTCCTGAATTTGGTCCTGGTACGTTCGCCTAGGCCTTCTCCTTCCAACGTTTCCATTCACTCTCGCCTGGTAGATCTCTTTCGTCAGTCTTCGGTCATTCATCCTCATAAAAAGCTGGGTATGGCAGAAAAATAATGAAAGTAGAATTAATGCACTAGAAAAGAGAGCGTTGTTGATTGGAGTAAAATTGAGTGACAGGATTAGAAATAGTGTGATAAGAGAACGTTGTGACGTAAAATAAGACGTAGTAACCAAAATAGAGAAAGGGATGCTGAGATAGTTTGGTCATGTAGTGAGGATGAATGAACGAAGATTGACGAAAGAGGTGAATGGAAGCATTGAAAGGGGAAGGCCTCGGCGAACGAACCAGGACAAAAGTCAGGACGTTCTAAATAAAGTCTAGGTCAAAAGTACCCTAAAAAGACGATTATATTGAATTAAAGGCTTATGGAAGTACAGAAAAGGAAAGTATGTCAAGATCGTAGCAGGTGGTGGACTGTGGTTTCTGCCTACCCTGATAAAGAAAAGCCTAGAGAGAGGCGTGACATTATGTATGTATGTATGTAAGTAGCTCAGACTAGTGGATTGTTACCTATACAAATTGTCTCAGAAATGTGTCACATAAAATTGTGGTTTATGATATTGAACAACTTTCCCCACGGAACATACAGGCTGTTTCTTTTGTCAACAAACCTCCAACACCTGTATACTTATTTACCGCAAATGGAGGTTCTCTCTCCGGGTAGTGATTTGCAGTGGCCGGTCTGGAAATCCCTCAGAAGCGGACCCAAGTGAGCTGCTGTAAGGAAAATCTTTATCGGCAGGGTTATCCTATCCTACTACTCCTATCCTACTAATATTATAAACGCGAAAGTTTGTAAGTATGGATGGATGGATGGATGTTTGTTACTCTTTCACGTAAAAACTACTGAATGGATTTTAATGAAACTTTACAATAATATAGCTTATACATCAGAATAACACATAGCCTACAATTTATAAAGATATTGTGTGAATTGTCCAATTCTGCGCAGACGAAGTCGCGGGCACCAGCTAGTAAAAAATAAATAAATAAATATTGGGGACATCTCACACAAGATCCAATCCCAAACTAGGCAAAAAACCTGTACTATGGGTATCAGATACTTACGTAAATACATAAATAGATAAATAACACCCAGACACAAAACAAACACTTGTGTTCATCACACAAATGTTTGCCCTGGGCGGGGATCGAACCCGCGGCCCGCGGCTTGTGAGGCAGGCTCACTACCAATCACACCAACGGGCTTGTTATATTGAATGCAACGTAATATGTCCACGTGAAGCTGTACGCCCAGTCAAGGCATATGGGGCAGTGCGCAGGTAGAGTAGGGTAAGTACGTCTAGCTTGACACATTAGACTTTGTACCGCGCTTACTAGCGTGTAGAGACGGAAGCCGCTCTGCGAGTGTCAAGCTTGACCTGCTCTTGACTGTACGTTAAAAAAAAATACAAATAAAGTTTTAGATAGAGCGCATAAATCAGAAAATGATACGGCTGTTTGATGGCTACCGTCAATAATGTAATAACAACTTTTTTAAAAAAGTTCTCTTTTAAAAAAAATACATAACTTTTATAAGTGGTTTTGTCAAACGCTATGGAAAATTCACTATTGAACTCGATCTCGTACCATTTGTCTAAATATTTAACTAAAGGAATGAAGCGAAAAACGACTCTTATAGCAAGTACCTATTTTTGTGGAAAATTCTCAAAAGTGTCACAAACTGAATGAATTTAAAACCAGTAATTTGCAAATCAAATTACATTATGACATTATACAGATTAATGTCTAATAGTTAAATGTTACACGACCGATTGAATAACATAATAAACGATTATATAAGTTTACATCAACTGTATAAAAAGTTATTCCATATTCATGAATTTAAATATGTAGATAATACAATATGATAATTCTCATTAGACTATTTACGGCAGAGACCGTAAAGGTTTGGTTAATAAAGTTTTGGTTAGGGAACGATTCTGCTGAATAACCGAATTTATCGGGTACCATCGAATCAGCCTTTATCTAAGGAACTCTCTCTAAATCACACTCTTCAACAAAATGTTCTATCCAATTCCTTCCTATTAACAGCTGTAAAAGTAAGAAAAAGTTTTAGCTGTGTTGAATCCGGATTTCTTACTTCTTGATTTACGGTAAAAAAATATAGGTATTTATGAGTACAGCACGTCAGTGGAAACATTTACAACTCTATTACCATGTCATTAAGTTCAAAAATGCTACTGACGTGCTGTTGGGTGTGCGAAACTTGCAGCATTACTTTGAGCAAATAATGCTGTTTGATACACGTAATACACCCACACACACACGGCAAACTCTTTAGTTTGTTTTATCTTAGCATTAAAATTATTTTAAAAAGTCCTCGGCATTGTACTGTACTTGGCCCTTCTCTTTTATGTTCGGTTTGTATTCTTAAATTGTATATTAAAGGCTGTTGTTATCCCGAATAAAGTAAAATAAAATGAATCTTGCTTGGATATTTCCCTGACTAAAGATTTCTCCACGTAGAAAGTAGAGTAACCACAGAATTCTAAACGAGGAGGTCCAATTTCTTTCAGAGTAATCAAAAAAATATGACGTATCTGTTGCAGGAAAATTGTATAATTTGCCGCTTTACATAATACCTTGGCATTTTACAAAATTACAAGAAATTTTTAAATTTGCCAAGGCCGTTTGTAAACGGCGAATTATGCGATTTTCCTGCGACGTATCTTTTGAAACTACGTACTAAGACGTGACTACCGCAGTTTCATCACACACACGCGTTATTTCAATAACTTATGTACAAGTAAATCTCAAAAGTACTTACAGCTTTCTACATGGAAATGAATTATGTTTACTCGAATATTTTAGGGCTTTACTTAAGTGTAAAGTTCGCCTGAGAAAGTATGCCATTTGCCCGTGCCAAGGGAGACAGTGAAATTACCGGCACATGAGACACCCCATCCCATCTTTGTTCTCAGAGTGGGCAACGCGCTTTTTCTGTCTTGTTAGTGCCAAATTACGTCACAAGTCAGAAAGTATGTGCTGTAGGAGGTGGTGACCACTTACTATCAGATCTGATGGCACAATCGCCAGAGGCAGATCTGCTTTTTTGTTACAAAAAGGAAGCTTGTGGAATAGCACGTGGAATAGTCGGCTTAAATTTAGTACAGCTGTTTTCTCTTTGTTTCAGCTCACAAACAAGGGTGTTACGTGAAGGAGATCAATGACGTCATCCCTTTTGGTGAAACAGTGGCTCCACTCGGGATCTGCTACAGAGTAGAGTGTTCGCAACATATGCTTTATTATGCTTCGTAAGTACCTACTATATTTGTTACTATTTTAATAAACTCCGTGGTCTAGAGGTAAGAGCGTATTCGGTCCTGGGTTCGATTCCCGGAGAGGACACTGTCAAACAAAAATCAGTTTTTGTGACTTATCCAGTTTAGTTGGTTATTAGGACATTGCAGGAAGGGAAAAATAAGTTGATTCCGTGCTTCGGAAGGTACGCTAGCTACTATCTTTGGTACTAAGGCGGCTCAACAACTTTGACACCAGGGTTTGTGAGTTCGTTCATCGATATAAATGGATGATACTAATATAGTTTCTTAATGCAAATCTACCGAAAGCTTGTTTTCAGTAAAGTATTTCATTACCTAAGTATACGTATAACGGTACCATAATACGAGAGTACCGTTCTTAGATTGAATTTACCAATATATTAATAATAATATTAGTATTAATCTGTTATTTTCTATGTTAGTTGCCTACCCACTTGTGCCAAACACACAACAAACAGGAAAGTGGACCGATCGCTCCGGTGGCTAATTACTTTGCTATTAGTGACCAGGGCCCTAAGACAAGTGGCTTTCTGTTATCGCAAACGCTATAGAATAGAATAAAAATGTATGAAAATGTATGGGATTGACATTGGCTGTATGGGATTGACATTAGCTTACATTTCGTTAGCTAATGTCAATCGCATACACTTTCATTCTATTCTACTAGCATTTGCGATAGTAGAAAGCCACAGGCCCAGCATTAGCGAGGTGTGAAATTACAAGTGTTTTTGAAAACAAGCAAGGCTATAGGGCTTTTGTGCAAAGTCCGTCTGGGGAAGTACCACCCCCTTGCCTATTTCTGCCGTGAAATAGCAGTGTTTGCACTGCTGTGTTTCGGTTTGAAGGGTGAGGGAGCCAGCGAAATTACTGGCACACGGACACACCATCTTAGTTCTCGGGGTGGGTAACGTGCTTTGGTGTCTTATTAGTGTCAGGTTATGCCACTATGCTCTATGGGCGGTGGTGACCACTTTCCATCAGGTGGCCCAGCGGCTTGTTTGCTCACTTGTCACATAAAAAAAACATGCTCTGAGCTGCAGAGTATTCAAAAGATGGTTTCAACTAAAATAAACTCAATTAAAAATGAAATGTAATTTCTCTTCTTCCAGATGCGGTACAGTTTACACAAAGGACCCAAACTGCGTGAAACGGGATTTCGACTACAGCCGCCCATACCCTGACTGCTGTCCCTCAATAGACTGCGAAATCGACAACAACTTAATTTAAGAAAACACATAAAAGGTCTTTTGGCATTTGATATAAAACAAATAAAAAAATACTCTCACGGCCCCATATTAGGTAAATCCTAAATTTTGGGTGAAATGACAGTGAATTTATAAATTTATTGTTATCGTGGCTATATGTGGAAAGAATAGAGTTTGGAACAACAGTATCAGAGTCGGTATTAGAGAAATATCCGTAAATATATCTGTATAGTGCCGGCGGACCAAAAATATACAAATTGAGATACAGATGCAAGCAAGGGAGTATCAAACTTGTCCAGTCAATCCGCATAAGATAGCATTTGATCATCTTATTTTTTTGGCGGTGGCGAAACAACAATTTTCCAAAAGAACATACATATTATGTCGAAATACGAAAAAACATTTTTTTTCGACTTCCCATACAAACTGTATGGAAGGTCGAATTTTGTTTTTCGTGTTTTGACCTATGTTCTTTGGGAACAGTTGTTCAGTTTCATCGGCAGAAACACCTCTTAATAACGCTGTATAGTGAATCTGGCAAGTTTAAATAAAATACCTGGATGACCGAGCTCTGTTTGTAAATTTTCTAGCATAAAAATGTTATATTGTTCCATTTAGTGCAAAGTAGAAAAACTACAGCGACACAATCTAACAACAGATAGCGCTGTAGCGTTTCTGAATAGCGCTAAAGTTTTGCAAAAAACACCAAGTAAACGATTTTTCCCAGACATGAGACCCAGCTAGATTGATTTTTCGCCTCCGAAAACCGATGAATAGTAAATTTTATCAAAATCGTTAGAAACCAATCGAGAAACCAATTACAAATTTAAGGATTTTTGCGATATGGTTTCAAGCCGTATACTGGTTAGAAGTTTGGTTATAGTATTGGAATGAAAGAAAGTATATTATACATAGTATAGTATTGTACTTACTCAACGTCAAAATAAAATAAGAATGGGAACATAAAATCGACATAATGTTTCTGAAATTGAAGTAAAAAAGAAACTAATTTTTTGACAGTTTCTAATGGAGTTAAAGAGAAAACTACTTGAAAATGCTCAACGCTAGAAAAGAAAAAAACTGATTTCTGATTTCGTTATTCTGTTTGCTATAAGTATATTAAAAGGCGTCTAAGTGAAAAGTACGTTAAACAGATGTTATTGATAGATGTTATGTCACAGATTAGATAATAGTAAACATAAGAATTAATCGTGTTAGTCCACAGGCAAAGATACCTTAAGGCGGTTTTATATAGGGTGCACGGGACGGAGTACCGAAAAATTGAAAAGGAGTGCTCAGTCAACGAAACTGAACAACTTGCTCACAGAAACATTTCTGGGAATAAAAAAAAAATAACCTCTCCATACAAACTGTTCAATCAGAGTGAGCAATTTGTATGGAGAGGTCAAAATGTTTTTGCATATCCCAAACATGTTTCTTTAGGAAAGTTGTTCAGTTTCGTTGGCTGAGCACGCCCTTTCATTTCGGTACACCGTCCCTACCACCCTTTACATCCGCCGAAATATCCACGGGAGCTCTCAAATATCCCACATCATGGTAGAAACCCGTCAAAATGTTATCATATTAAGTACACACGGCCGCACGTGGGTGGAAACACTTTGTCCTGTGTCTGGCTTTTGTAGCGTAGCACTGCTTCAGCTTATACTTGTTTTGTTTCTACATGTTTGCTGCCGTGCGTACATAAAACAAAACTTTCATACGCCTATTAAGGTGTTTTTCTTGTGGACAGTGATATTTGGTGATCGTCAGTAATTTACAGTGATAGTTTGTAGACAAATGCCAACATTGACACTGTTCCTTAAAGACTATTATTAGATAGAGTTCCTTAGTTGCGAGTTAGGCAGTACAGTCATAGGCCTAACTCGAGAAGCTATCTTGCCACCAAATTGTTTTATTTATTAATGTAAAGTAATGTAAATTAAAATAAATATTTTAGTAATATCGTTGTATGTGTGATTTTTATTTATTTTTATTTTACATTTTATACACTAAGGATTAAAATAATGAATAACTAGAAGAGTGGCAATAAGACACACCGGACAGAATTCGAAGTTAAAAGAATTAAAATAAATGGTACAGCAGCTGCACTGCCACTGCATTTTTTATGTCACCTATGTTCCTTTGGAAAAGTGGTTCAGTTCAGTTCAGTAACATGCAAAAATTATGTTCACTATTTCATTTGGAGCCTAGAGGTGTCCACTTGTGTTAAAACAACTAAAGCGCTTTCCGTGTATTGTACTATTCGTTTTAAATGAGAATAGTCCTAGTCTATGGCTAACTTCACTGTGGTGCTCAGTGGTTGTACAGAACTAAATCGAAACAGAGTGAAGTTATTTCTATGGGAAGTTGATTTTTTTTTTCAAATTTCAACCCTTGTCCCAAGGGAAAAGTAATTCAGTTTAATGTACACTGGGGATTGGTTTTCGCTCGCATCAGTGCCAGAATCAATCATACCAACATCATAGTACAAGAAACAGTACTGCCAATGTTTAAATAAATCTTACCTTTGGTGCCAAAGTTTGGTGCAATATATCCTACTAATATAATTATAAACGCGAAAGTTTGTAAGTATGGATGGATGGATTGGATGGATGTTTGTTACTCTTTCACGTAAAAACTACTGAATGGATTTTAATGAAACTTGGCACATATATAGGTTAGGTCCTGAATAATACATAGGCTACTTTTTATCGCGGGAAAACACTTCATTCCCACGGGAAAACGCATTTCATGTTAATGAAGAAGGTGACTGACTCACTGATTGACATGTCAACGCACAGCCCAAACCGCTGGGTCTAGAAATTTCAAATTTGGCATGTAGGTTCCTTATAAAGTCTAACGGTGCACTAAGAAAGGGTTTTACAAAATTCTACCCCTAAGGGGGTAAAATAGGGGATGAAAGTTTGTATGAAAGTCCGTCAGTTTAAAAGTTAGCATCTTCAAATTTTGTATTTAGACTTACGACTAAAAATTAATATTCACGTATCTAAAATCTACATAATTTATTATTTAGGCATTAGGTTTGTAATTCTATGCAACGTTCATCACTGTTATTCAAACTCAACCCCAAATTCAACCCCTAAAAAATGGAAATGGGGTGAAAAAGTCTATAAACCAATATGGGTATCGTTTGTATGGTTTATTGGGTCAGTGATTACGAAAACTACAACAATTTTGAATTCCGTGGTGGTGGTCGTAAAATACCATCATCCTCTGGAAATAGGGTTGGGGTGCGATAGGGTTGAAATGTCTAAAAATCAATATGGGTGTCATTTGTATGGTTATCGGGTCGCTGATTAGATTACGAAAACTACAACAACTTTGAAATCCATCGTGGTGGACGTGAAATTGGGGTGCGATAGAATTGAAATGTCCATAAATCAATATGGGTGTCGTTTCTATGTTTATATGAAGATAGGTGTTGGCTACACCAACACGAGTTCGGGGTTCACCGGGTGTTTTGTGACTTAAACACGAGATCAAGTTTACAAATCGTCTTTATTAAACACACTAGTTCAAACAACGATAACAACAGGTAATAACAAGAGTCAACAAGAGTCAAACAGAAAACTTAACAAGTGACGAGCACGCAGGCTCAGACGAGTTCGCGGGCACTGGCACTGACACTGACTAGTCACTAACTAGTTTTCACTGTCTTGTCAACTCCTTGAGTGGACTGTATAACGTTCACTTGTTCACTGCACTGTACAACTGACTGTTTCCAACTGTGTTCGGATCGTAGACAGAACTGGAACTGTATCTTCGACTGTACTGTGCACTTGTATTCTTGAGCTGTAGACTGACTTCTTCAAGTGGACTGTATAGGGTTCGTTCACTACAGGAGAGTTCTCGACTGTAGACTGGAAGTTCACAGTAGACTGGACGATTCACTCAGTTGACTGGAACGGTTGACAGTTGATTACTGGACGATCACTCAGCTTCGAACTGTGTGGAATGGTGGATTTGGCCGCGCTTATATCCTGCTAGCGCCGGCCGGAACTAGCGTACGACACGCCGAGCGCACGCTGTCTATCTCGTTCGCACGCGCTGGCCGTCTCGCTCGCTTTGTGCTCTCGCGGCGTCGGTGCGGGGCGCGGGGGCGGGTGATGTTCGTGCGTAGCTTGCTCTGGTACTTGAGTGTTGCGTTCCGTGTCGCCGTCCGCAACAATAGGGATAGCTGTTAAGATGTCGTTAGGGGTGGGGATAGGGGAAGGGATAGGAATAGAGGTAGGGAGAGGGAGTGGGAGAGGGAGAGGAAAAGGGAGGAGAAGAGGGAGAGGGGCAGGGACAGGGATGGTTTGACAGATGATTGGACAGATGGTTGGACGGACGGACGACAGATAGACGGAAGGGTGGATGGATGGATGGTCATATAGATAGAATCCCTCGCGGACGAAGTCGCGGGCAACAGCTAGTTAAATTTTATAGTTTTTATTAAAACTCTATAGAGATTTCAAAGATTCCATCTCGTCAATGCGACAAATAACTCATTGATAAAGTGACAGCAACTTCAATTTAAGACATTTAAAGACAGTAAAAATGACAATGGCTTTAAAAAAAAAAGAAAAACTACTTTTCCTTTTCTTGATAGATGGCGTCGTTGTAGGAAAATTTAACCGTCAACTTCTTTTTTCCTATCTGTTGTATAAGTAAGTGTAAGTGTTGCCTAAGGTTTATTTATTTCACGCTTCATCTATGACCGTTTTATTTTTTTAGTTCTTTAGCAGCTGTCTTCAGCGCCACTTGTCGACTCCTTTGAATACTAAGTTGACACTTAACTGTGAAAACAGCTCAATGTTGTAACCAAAGAAAGACATGAAGTCAAACCAACACAAAGGTTTTATTTATCAAAATTTTTATATGATAATTATAATCTTCTTGGACAAGGTCTGAATTGATTTAAACTTTATTTTCAAACAGTAAAGTACCTGGACTTTTTGGCGGGAACTCGGCGGGGCTCTTGCCTGCTCGGTTGAAATTCTTGTTTTTTGTGTATGTAGTGATTTAGTGGATATTAAAGATAATGTTTTAAGCAGTGAATTAACTACGGAGTGCGCAGCTGATGAAGATTTCAGGCGATCTCGTATTTGAACCCCGTTTGTGTTGTCTCAAAATGTCACGGACATTTCCTTCGTAAAGTCCTCTATCGATTTACGGGGGGAGCAATGAACAATTTCCCCACTCGACACTGGCGGTTCGCCATAATTTGAACTTCTAATAAGTGGAGAAAATCCAAAACTACGAACATTCTAGAACACGACACTGGCAGAAATGTCCCCAAATATGGGTTGACTATTGCCAAATAACAAAAAAAAAGTAAAGTACCTACCTATACTTTTCTTTTGTCACTGTTTCAAAAAGGTAATAATTATGTGCTCGCGACGTTAAAGGAATCAATTTGAAAACTGGCGAACCTTTTTGTTCCCCGAGTGTACATGGATTTTGATTTACCCTTACCTGACACTTCATTACCTACCTTAGCAGCAAATCAGTTTAATACATGATACATATTTTTTCTCAACCGATACCGGTATCAAATATGTAAAACCGGTATACAACACAGTTGACCGGTTTTGAGTTCTGATTCATAACAAATAATTACATCGTACCAGTCCACTTTAGTAATATAACCGCAAAGGCTTGGTATAGCTCTCGCATTTTCCTGTAAGTATACTCGTAGATTTCTTATTTAACAGTCAACAAGCCAACAGTAAACAAAATATGTTTATTAAGTTGATTAGTGTTTTCATAGTTGTAGTTTTTGTGAGCGCAGAGAATATAAAGAAGCAACTAGTGGCCATACCTTCAGAATTAGGTAAGTTAAAAAACCGGCCAAGTGCAAGTCGGACTTGCGCACCGAGGGTTCCGTACCATCACATAATCATAATTGTACTCGTATTAGTTGAAATTTCAGTAAGTTAATGTGCTAGATTTTTTGAGTCCGACACGCGCTTGATAAAATTTTATTATTTGTTGTTTTTTTATAGCTTCATTTTATTTTATAGCTTAACATACCAATTTTCAAGTTTGTAAGTGTTCCCGTTTTTAAAATAGAACTAAAACAAAAATCGCCTCCGCGACCATTCAACTTGACCCCTCTCTTATATGAATGTTCTTGAAACGGGAGCTCACCTCAATTGCTTACCATTAGTTGTGAGAAAAGTTGTAATATTTGATGATTTCAGACTTTTCCCTTTATTTGTACTGTGAGACCTAGCTTCTTGCCAAATTTCATAATTTTAGGTCAACGGAAAGTACCCTGTAGGTTTTGCTTTTTTGCATAAATGGAGATGAGGACAAAAAATGCCATATCTTTTGAATGCGTGGTTGTAAAAAATTGAAATTTTCAGATCTTGTGTGGTTCATGGACTCTAATATACGGTATCAATTTCAACCTGATACCTCTACCCGTTCGTGAGATAAAGGGTCTTGACAGACAGACAGACAGATAGACAGACAGACGGACAGACAGAGAGACAGACGGACAACAAAGTGATCCTATAAGGGTTCCGTTATTTTCTTTTGAGGTGCGGTACCCTAAAAATTGGTTAATGCTAGTTAAACTTGTATTATAAAAGATTGTAGTTCCATATTTCCGTATTTCCATGAATAAAATCACATCTCTCCTTTAGGGGTAGGCAGGTAAAAATTGTCTATTTTAGGTTTTTTTATCTTTAAGTAGGTACCCTTAGCTTACTTAAGAGGAAAAACTGGAACATAACATAGTGCAAAATATGTTATTTTTCTTGACAAACCTAATGTATTCCTGTGTTTTCCATAAAGCGTATTTATTCGCGAACGTATTTATGATTTTCCTTATTCGTGTCAGAATATCCGACATTTGCCTTAATTTTGTTACAAGATTTATGTGTTGTTACATGCAGGTGGTAAGGTAACAAAGAAGAGGTGACGATAATTTGAAAAAAAAAGTGTCACATTAAAGTACAGGTATCCTAGTAAAACGCGAAACTGAACAACATCTGTTCTACAACTTTTATAAATTAGCAAAAGCGTTTTAGTGATCTGATCCACTTGATTTTGATTTGATTTTGTATGGAGAAGGAAAAGTAGGTAAATTTTAAAATCTCTTAAAGCGCTATCCACAGGCAAAAGTAGCATTTTAGAAACCATAAAAATACTTGAACGGGTCCGCGCACACCAAAAGATAGAGCAGACAAGAGCAGTTTTTGATAACATTGCAAAATGGGCTTTATGTTTATAAGAATAAAATGCAAAATTGCCTGAGAGGCTTAAAAACTGTTCGCGGCTGCTTGAGCAGCATGCGCGAGCAGTCGCGCGGACGCAAGGTTGCAGTGTTGCCTGCTTGAAGGTTTTTGGGCTGAATATAGCATTTTTTACAATTCGTAATTAACTCCAAAAGGAGTATTTTGTAATTTGTTAAGACCGAATCATACTTCTTTCGTAAATTCATATTCGTAATTGAAATTTTTCGTAGTTTTAATTTATATCTCGTATTACGAAAAATATATAAAAAAAAAATCTTCTGAATGGTAAATTATTAGAAAAGGTTAGAGAATTTCTCCAAAAATATCTTTCCTGTCGGGTCTTCTCCAGTATTCTGGATACACGACAATTTTCTAAATATATCGATGGCGAAAAAGTTCTAACTGCATTTTTGATATTTATCTGCTTGTTATTGGTTCCATAATGTTCAAGCTATGACAGTGGATCAATATTTTTTTCAATAATTTAAACGAAGAATCGTTATAATACTGACGAAATTACAGTAGAAACTTTATTTCGTCAGTATTCCGCATTATTTAAATGCCTATATTTTTCAGCTCATAAACAGGGTTGCTACATTAAAGAAACTAAAGAGGTGATTCCTTTTCTCAAATCGACTGCGCCTGTTGGTATTTGCAAGAGGATCAACTGTTTCGAGGACACGCTTACTGTTGACACGTATGTAAGATTAATGTTTAACTTTATGTTCGTGTATATGTGCTACCCCTGTAGTGCGGTCAGTTATCTGTTTCACGTAGACACGAATTACAATTTCACCAAATTTTTTCCGGGTACTAGTTAGGTACATAGCTCTCAATTTTTGATAGGAACCAATTCTTGTATTTTCAAAAAAATTCCATAGAAAATTCAAGAATTCGCTCCTATCAAAAATTGAGAGCTATGTACCTAACTAGTACCTGGAAAAAATTTGGTGCAATTTGATGAATTTGGCGATATACGAGTAAGACTACGGTCACTGGTTTAACAATTTTTTGACTATTCTAAATGTTTAAAGTTAGGCATTCACGAGAAGATTTGTCTGCTGACATGTCTTTCAGCGGCAGGCTCGCCAACAACTAATCTGCCAGTGTATGGAGGCGTTCGGACAAATCCAGAGTGGCGAGCCCCGAGTCGAACCGACTAACGGCAAGCCAGACAAATCTGTGAGTGAATGTGGGCATGCTGATTTGTTGGAGAACCTGTCTCTGTAAAATTGATTAAATTAACGCAATTTGAAGCCATAATTTTTTGGAGGTCCATTTCTTTTTCATTCATAATTACAAATCCGCCAAAAAAAGTTAATTTAACAGGTTCAAAAGCGGATTAGAGCCCATGACAGACACGTGAAAGGCTCACGAAAGTTCACAAGTGATATAACTGCAGATTCGTATATACAGCTTGCGGCTCGTGCAGTAAATCGGCAACCACAGATTTGTCTGTGGATTTGTACGGCTCAGGGCTCGGCTTACGGCTCGTCTCGTGAATGCCTACCTTAAGTCACATATAAAACAGCAGGTTCTAGGTGGTACCCATTTGCTATTAGGTGACCTATCTGTATGTGTTCATTCAGTGAATAGCACGCAGGGCAAGATAAGGTGTGCCATTGTATGGGGAGAGAAACCACACAGACTCACAGAATCCGAGCTGTAGCCTACTCGGCACATTTAAGAGCGTTACATTTCAAACAATGTAGAAACTAAAGACCGTTTGCACTAAACTTAAGAATCGCCCCTAACTTGTTTAGGACACTCCTAGCAATAGTTTGATGGCACTTAAGCAAGGACTTGGGCGATTCTTAAGCTAAGTGCAAAAGGCCATAAGACCTACATGTAATATTGAATGATACAGTATTGATCCGATATTTATTTGCAGATGTGACCAAATCAGCACAGACGACGAGAAGTGTTTCATCACGGATATTGACTACAGCCGCCCGTACCCACTTTGCTGTCCAACAGTAGAATGTGACTTAGGAATTAGTCAGATTTAACAATTATAATTACATATAGCAAAATCTTGCCAGAGGCTACAAATAAAAGTAATAAATCATAATAATACACAAACAAATTGAAAGCCACAATTTAGTAATCATAGAGTTAGGTACATGAATTAACAACGTTACCTACTTAATCAATTTTCAACTAAACACAAACCTATAACAGTTGACCATTATCTTATGGAGATTATTATATTGTAATTAATAAAAACCATTATGATTTCAAAAGTACTTAGTATAGCATTGGTGGTCGCCGTAGTAAGTGCTGCGATAAGATTGTCAAGTATACCGAAAACACCAAAAGAACCAGGTAAAATAGGTAAATATTTCGTCACAAGGTAGAGAAGGCGTCGTTCTATGGATTTGACAGCTTATTTTGAATATTTCGTATGGATCATCGATGATGGGCTTGTGACATGCTGGCAGATGTCATCCCCTACTAAAATAAATTAGCAAGGTATCTATTCCGAGCGAAGCAAGGAGGTCCGAAATCTTTGGCTCTACCCATGAAAACTTCAACGTCCAAAAGAAACTACATCAGCACCTATAAACAAATTTCACTCATTACGGGCTTTCCTGCAGCCAACTAGCGCCCCCATCAGTTAAAACAATATTACTCTACTCTAAAACTTATTGAAAATCTGTTTTACAAAGTTAAAGTAAAGGTACCCTAGTTTATTTAGAACCTATCAATACTGAAAAATATAGTTCACTGTAGTTACAGATACAAAAACTGCTAAAAGTGGCCGTTTTTCGCACTTTTTGCATCTGTAACTACAGTGAATTATATTTTTCAGGATTGATAGGTTCGAAATAAAAAAAACTAGGGTACCTTTTCTTTAATTTTGTAAGACAGATTTTCGATAAGTTTTGTATCTAGCGAGTAATATTTTTTTAACTGATAGGGGCGCTCGTTGGCTGGGGCTAACCTCTTATTACAGTTACCCGAAGAGCTGGCAAACTTAAATAATATAGCAATTTTACCTGAAAATAAAATTGTAATTAAGTATACTTACCTTGTTATGAGCCTAATATTTGAGTAGCAAAAACTGGCGAACCTTTTTGTTCCCCGAGTGTACATGGATTTTGATTTACCCTTACCTGACACTTCATTACCTACCTTAGCAGCAAATCAGTTTAATACATGATACATATTTTTTCTCAACCGATACCGGTATCAAATATGTAAAACCGGTATACAACACAGTTGACCGGTTTTGAGTTCTGATTCATAACAAATAATTACATCGTACCAGTCCACTTTAGTAATATAACCGCAAAGGCTTGGTATAGCTCTCGCATTTTCCTGTAAGTATACTCGTAGATTTCTTATTTAACAGTCAACAAGCCAACAGTAAACAAAATATGTTTATTAAGTTGATTAGTGTTTTCATAGTTGTAGTTTTTGTGAGCGCAGAGAATATAAAGAAGCAACTAGTGGCCATACCTTCAGAATTAGGTAAGTTAAAAAACCGGCCAAGTGCAAGTCGGACTTGCGCACCGAGGGTTCCGTACCATCACATAATCATAATTGTACTCGTATTAGTTGAAATTTCAGTAAGTTAATGTGCTAGATTTTTTGAGTCCGACACGCGCTTGATAAAATTTTATTATTTGTTGTTTTTTTATAGCTTCATTTTATTTTATAGCTTAACATACCAATTTTCAAGTTTGTAAGTGTTCCCGTTTTTAAAATAGAACTAAAACAAAAATCGCCTCCGCGACCATTCAACTTGACCCCTCTCTTATATGAATGTTCTTGAAACGGGAGCTCACCTCAATTGCTTACCATTAGTTGTGAGAAAAGTTGTAATATTTGATGATTTCAGACTTTTCCCTTTATTTGTACTGTGAGACCTAGCTTCTTGCCAAATTTCATAATTTTAGGTCAACGGAAAGTACCCTGTAGGTTTTGCTTTTTTGCATAAATGGAGATGAGGACAAAAAATGCCATATCTTTTGAATGCGTGGTTGTAAAAAATTGAAATTTTCAGATCTTGTGTGGTTCATGGACTCTAATATACGGTATCAATTTCAACCTGATACCTCTACCCGTTCGTGAGATAAAGGGTCTTGACAGACAGACAGATAGACAGACAGACGGACAGACAGAGAGACAGACGGACAACAAAGTGATCCTATAAGGGTTCCGTTATTTTCTTTTGAGGTGCGGTACCCTAAAAATTGGTTAATGCTAGTTAAACTTGTATTATAAAAGATTGTAGTTCCATATTTCCGTATTTCCATGAATAAAATCACATCTCTCCTTTAGGGGTAGGCAGGTAAAAATTGTCTATTTTAGGTTTTTTTATCTTTAAGTAGGTACCCTTAGCTTACTTAAGAGGAAAAACTGGAACATAACATAGTGCAAAATATGTTATTTTTCTTGACAAACCTAATGTATTCCTGTGTTTTCCATAAAGCGTATTTATTCGCGAACGTATTTATGATTTTCCTTATTCGTGTCAGAATATCCGACATTTGCCTTAATTTTGTTACAAGATTTATGTGTTGTTACATGCAGGTGGTAAGGTAACAAAGAAGAGGTGACGATAATTTGAAAAAAAAAGTGTCACATTAAAGTACAGGTATCCTAGTAAAACGCGAAACTGAACAACATCTGTTCTACAACTTTTATAAATTAGCAAAAGCGTTTTAGTGATCTGATCCACTTGATTTTGATTTGATTTTGTATGGAGAAGGAAAAGTAGGTAAATTTTAAAATCTCTTAAAGCGCTATCCACAGGCAAAAGTAGCATTTTAGAAACCATAAAAATACTTGAACGGGTCCGCGCACACCAAAAGATAGAGCAGACAAGAGCAGTTTTTGATAACATTGCAAAATGGGCTTTATGTTTATAAGAATAAAATGCAAAATTGCCTGAGAGGCTTAAAAACTGTTCGCGGCTGCTTGAGCAGCATGCGCGAGCAGTCGCGCGGACGCAAGGTTGCAGTGTTGCCTGCTTGAAGGTTTTTGGGCTGAATATAGCATTTTTTACAATTCGTAATTAACTCCAAAAGGAGTATTTTGTAATTTGTTAAGACCGAATCATACTTCTTTCGTAAATTCATATTCGTAATTGAAATTTTTCGTAGTTTTAATTTATATCTCGTATTACGAAAAATATATAAAAAAAAAATCTTCTGAATGGTAAATTATTAGAAAAGGTTAGAGAATTTCTCCAAAAATATCTTTCCTGTCGGGTCTTCTCCAGTATTCTGGATACACGACAATTTTCTAAATATATCGATGGCGAAAAAGTTCTAACTGCATTTTTGATATTTATCTGCTTGTTATTGGTTCCATAATGTTCAAGCTATGACAGTGGATCAATATTTTTTTCAATAATTTAAACGAAGAATCGTTATAATACTGACGAAATTACAGTAGAAACTTTATTTCGTCAGTATTCCGCATTATTTAAATGCCTATATTTTTCAGCTCATAAACAGGGTTGCTACATTAAAGAAATTAAAGAGGTGATTCCTTTTCTCAAATCGACTGCGCCTGTTGGTATTTGCAAGAGGATCAACTGTTTCGAGGACACGCTTACTGTTGACACGTATGTAAGATTAATGTTTAACTTTATGTTCGTGTATATGTGCTACCCCTGTAGTGCGGTCAGTTATCTGTTTCACGTAGACACGAATTACAATTTCACCAAATTTTTTCCGGGTACTAGTTAGGTACATAGCTCTCAATTTTTGATAGGAACCAATTCTTGTATTTTCAAAAAAATTCCATAGAAAATTCAAGAATTCGCTCCTATCAAAAATTGAGAGCTATGTACCTAACTAGTACCTGGAAAAAATTTGGTGCAATTTGATGAATTTGGCGATATACGAGTAAGACTACGGTCACTGGTTTAACAATTTTTTGACTATTCTAAATGTTTAAAGTTAGGCATTCACGAGAAGATTTGTCTGCTGACATGTCTTTCAGCGGCAGGCTCGCCAACAACTAATCTGCCAGTGTATGGAGGCGTTCGGACAAATCCAGAGTGGCGAGCCCCGAGTCGAACCGACTAACGGCAAGCCAGACAAATCTGTGAGTGAATGTGGGCATGCTGATTTGTTGGAGAACCTGTCTCTGTAAAATTGATTAAATTAACGCAATTTGAAGCCATAATTTTTTGGAGGTCCATTTCTTTTTCATTCATAATTACAAATCCGCCAAAAAAAGTTAATTTAACAGGTTCAAAAGCGGATTAGAGCCCATGACAGACACGTGAAAGGCTCACGAAAGTTCACAAGTGATATAACTGCAGATTCGTATATACAGCTTGCGGCTCGTGCAGTAAATCGGCAACCACAGATTTGTCTGTGGATTTGTACGGCTCAGGGCTCGGCTTACGGCTCGTCTCGTGAATGCCTACCTTAAGTCACATATAAAACAGCAGGTTCTAGGTGGTACCCATTTGCTATTAGGTGACCTATCTGTATGTGTTCATTCAGTGAATAGCACGCAGGGCAAGATAAGGTGTGCCATTGTATGGGGAGAGAAACCACACAGACTCACAGAATCCGAGCTGTAGCCTACTCGGCACATTTAAGAGCGTTACATTTCAAACAATGTAGAAACTAAAGACCGTTTGCACTAAACTTAAGAATCGCCCCTAACTTGTTTAGGACACTCCTAGCAATAGTTTGATGGCACTTAAGCAAGGACTTGGGCGATTCTTAAGCTAAGTGCAAAAGGCCATAAGACCTACATGTAATATTGAATGATACAGTATTGATCCGATATTTATTTGCAGATGTGACCAAATCAGCACAGACGACGAGAAGTGTTTCATCACGGATATTGACTACAGCCGCCCGTACCCACTTTGCTGTCCAACAGTAGAATGTGACTTAGGAATTAGTCAGATTTAACAATTATAATTACATATAGCAAAATCTTGCCAGAGGCTACAAATAAAAGTAATAAATCATAATAATACACAAACAAATTGAAAGCCACAATTTAGTAATCATAGAGTTAGGTACATGAATTAACAACGTTACCTACTTAATCAATTTTCAACTAAACACAAACCTATAACAGTTGACCATTATCTTATGGAGATTATTATATTGTAATTAATAAAAACCATTATGATTTCAAAAGTACTTAGTATAGCATTGGTGGTCGCCGTAGTAAGTGCTGCGATAAGATTGTCAAGTATACCGAAAACACCAAAAGAACCAGGTAAAATAGGTAAATATTTCGTCACAAGGTAGAGAAGGCGTCGTTCTATGGATTTGACAGCTTATTTTGAATATTTCGTATGGATCATCGATGATGGGCTTGTGACATGCTGGCAGATGTCATCCCCTACTAAAATAAATTAGCAAGGTATCTATTCCGAGCGAAGCAAGGAGGTCCGAAATCTTTGGCTCTACCCATGAAAACTTCAACGTCCAAAAGAAACTACATCAGCACCTATAAACAAATTTCACTCATTACGGGCTTTCCTGCAGCCAACTAGCGCCCCCATCAGTTAAAACAATATTACTCTACTCTAAAACTTATTGAAAATCTGTTTTACAAAGTTAAAGTAAAGGTACCCTAGTTTATTTAGAACCTATCAATACTGAAAAATATAGTTCACTGTAGTTACAGATACAAAAACTGCTAAAAGTGGCCGTTTTTCGCACTTTTTGCATCTGTAACTACAGTGAATTATATTTTTCAGGATTGATAGGTTCGAAATAAAAAAAACTAGGGTACCTTTTCTTTAATTTTGTAAGACAGATTTTCGATAAGTTTTGTATCTAGCGAGTAATATTTTTTTAACTGATAGGGGCGCTCGTTGGCTGGGGCTAACCTCTTATTACAGTTACCCGAAGAGCTGGCAAACTTAAATAATATAGCAATTTTACCTGAAAATAAAATTGTAATTAAGTATACTTACCTTGTTATGAGCCTAATATTTGAGTAGCAAAAACTGGCGAACCTTTTTGTTCCCCGAGTGTACATGGATTTTGATTTACCCTTACCTGACACTTCATTACCTACCTTAGCAGCAAATCAGTTTAATACATGATACATATTTTTTCTCAACCGATACCGGTATCAAATATGTAAAACCGGTATACAACACAGTTGACCGGTTTTGAGTTCTGATTCATAACAAATAATTACATCGTACCAGTCCACTTTAGTAATATAACCGCAAAGGCTTGGTATAGCTCTCGCATTTTCCTGTAAGTATACTCGTAGATTTCTTATTTAACAGTCAACAAGCCAACAGTAAACAAAATATGTTTATTAAGTTGATTAGTGTTTTCATAGTTGTAGTTTTTGTGAGCGCAGAGAATATAAAGAAGCAACTAGTGGCCATACCTTCAGAATTAGGTAAGTTAAAAAACCGGCCAAGTGCAAGTCGGACTTGCGCACCGAGGGTTCCGTACCATCACATAATCATAATTGTACTCGTATTAGTTGAAATTTCAGTAAGTTAATGTGCTAGATTTTTTGAGTCCGACACGCGCTTGATAAAATTTTATTATTTGTTGTTTTTTTATAGCTTCATTTTATTTTATAGCTTAACATACCAATTTTCAAGTTTGTAAGTGTTCCCGTTTTTAAAATAGAACTAAAACAAAAATCGCCTCCGCGACCATTCAACTTGACCCCTCTCTTATATGAATGTTCTTGAAACGGGAGCTCACCTCAATTGCTTACCATTAGTTGTGAGAAAAGTTGTAATATTTGATGATTTCAGACTTTTCCCTTTATTTGTACTGTGAGACCTAGCTTCTTGCCAAATTTCATAATTTTAGGTCAACGGAAAGTACCCTGTAGGTTTTGCTTTTTTGCATAAATGGAGATGAGGACAAAAAATGCCATATCTTTTGAATGCGTGGTTGTAAAAAATTGAAATTTTCAGATCTTGTGTGGTTCATGGACTCTAATATACGGTATCAATTTCAACCTGATACCTCTACCCGTTCGTGAGATAAAGGGTCTTGACAGACAGACAGATAGACAGACAGACGGACAGACAGAGAGACAGACGGACAACAAAGTGATCCTATAAGGGTTCCGTTATTTTCTTTTGAGGTGCGGTACCCTAAAAATTGGTTAATGCTAGTTAAACTTGTATTATAAAAGATTGTAGTTCCATATTTCCGTATTTCCATGAATAAAATCACATCTCTCCTTTAGGGGTAGGCAGGTAAAAATTGTCTATTTTAGGTTTTTTTATCTTTAAGTAGGTACCCTTAGCTTACTTAAGAGGAAAAACTGGAACATAACATAGTGCAAAATATGTTATTTTTCTTGACAAACCTAATGTATTCCTGTGTTTTCCATAAAGCGTATTTATTCGCGAACGTATTTATGATTTTCCTTATTCGTGTCAGAATATCCGACATTTGCCTTAATTTTGTTACAAGATTTATGTGTTGTTACATGCAGGTGGTAAGGTAACAAAGAAGAGGTGACGATAATTTGAAAAAAAAAGTGTCACATTAAAGTACAGGTATCCTAGTAAAACGCGAAACTGAACAACATCTGTTCTACAACTTTTATAAATTAGCAAAAGCGTTTTAGTGATCTGATCCACTTGATTTTGATTTGATTTTGTATGGAGAAGGAAAAGTAGGTAAATTTTAAAATCTCTTAAAGCGCTATCCACAGGCAAAAGTAGCATTTTAGAAACCATAAAAATACTTGAACGGGTCCGCGCACACCAAAAGATAGAGCAGACAAGAGCAGTTTTTGATAACATTGCAAAATGGGCTTTATGTTTATAAGAATAAAATGCAAAATTGCCTGAGAGGCTTAAAAACTGTTCGCGGCTGCTTGAGCAGCATGCGCGAGCAGTCGCGCGGACGCAAGGTTGCAGTGTTGCCTGCTTGAAGGTTTTTGGGCTGAATATAGCATTTTTTACAATTCGTAATTAACTCCAAAAGGAGTATTTTGTAATTTGTTAAGACCGAATCATACTTCTTTCGTAAATTCATATTCGTAATTGAAATTTTTCGTAGTTTTAATTTATATCTCGTATTACGAAAAATATATAAAAAAAAAATCTTCTGAATGGTAAATTATTAGAAAAGGTTAGAGAATTTCTCCAAAAATATCTTTCCTGTCGGGTCTTCTCCAGTATTCTGGATACACGACAATTTTCTAAATATATCGATGGCGAAAAAGTTCTAACTGCATTTTTGATATTTATCTGCTTGTTATTGGTTCCATAATGTTCAAGCTATGACAGTGGATCAATATTTTTTTCAATAATTTAAACGAAGAATCGTTATAATACTGACGAAATTACAGTAGAAACTTTATTTCGTCAGTATTCCGCATTATTTAAATGCCTATATTTTTCAGCTCATAAACAGGGTTGCTACATTAAAGAAATTAAAGAGGTGATTCCTTTTCTCAAATCGACTGCGCCTGTTGGTATTTGCAAGAGGATCAACTGTTTCGAGGACACGCTTACTGTTGACACGTATGTAAGATTAATGTTTAACTTTATGTTCGTGTATATGTGCTACCCCTGTAGTGCGGTCAGTTATCTGTTTCACGTAGACACGAATTACAATTTCACCAAATTTTTTCCGGGTACTAGTTAGGTACATAGCTCTCAATTTTTGATAGGAACCAATTCTTGTATTTTCAAAAAAATTCCATAGAAAATTCAAGAATTCGCTCCTATCAAAAATTGAGAGCTATGTACCTAACTAGTACCTGGAAAAAATTTGGTGCAATTTGATGAATTTGGCGATATACGAGTAAGACTACGGTCACTGGTTTAACAATTTTTTGACTATTCTAAATGTTTAAAGTTAGGCATTCACGAGAAGATTTGTCTGCTGACATGTCTTTCAGCGGCAGGCTCGCCAACAACTAATCTGCCAGTGTATGGAGGCGTTCGGACAAATCCAGAGTGGCGAGCCCCGAGTCGAACCGACTAACGGCAAGCCAGACAAATCTGTGAGTGAATGTGGGCATGCTGATTTGTTGGAGAACCTGTCTCTGTAAAATTGATTAAATTAACGCAATTTGAAGCCATAATTTTTTGGAGGTCCATTTCTTTTTCATTCATAATTACAAATCCGCCAAAAAAAGTTAATTTAACAGGTTCAAAAGCGGATTAGAGCCCATGACAGACACGTGAAAGGCTCACGAAAGTTCACAAGTGATATAACTGCAGATTCGTATATACAGCTTGCGGCTCGTGCAGTAAATCGGCAACCACAGATTTGTCTGTGGATTTGTACGGCTCAGGGCTCGGCTTACGGCTCGTCTCGTGAATGCCTACCTTAAGTCACATATAAAACAGCAGGTTCTAGGTGGTACCCATTTGCTATTAGGTGACCTATCTGTATGTGTTCATTCAGTGAATAGCACGCAGGGCAAGATAAGGTGTGCCATTGTATGGGGAGAGAAACCACACAGACTCACAGAATCCGAGCTGTAGCCTACTCGGCACATTTAAGAGCGTTACATTTCAAACAATGTAGAAACTAAAGACCGTTTGCACTAAACTTAAGAATCGCCCCTAACTTGTTTAGGACACTCCTAGCAATAGTTTGATGGCACTTAAGCAAGGACTTGGGCGATTCTTAAGCTAAGTGCAAAAGGCCATAAGACCTACATGTAATATTGAATGATACAGTATTGATCCGATATTTATTTGCAGATGTGACCAAATCAGCACAGACGACGAGAAGTGTTTCATCACGGATATTGACTACAGCCGCCCGTACCCACTTTGCTGTCCAACAGTAGAATGTGACTTAGGAATTAGTCAGATTTAACAATTATAATTACATATAGCAAAATCTTGCCAGAGGCTACAAATAAAAGTAATAAATCATAATAATACACAAACAAATTGAAAGCCACAATTTAGTAATCATAGAGTTAGGTACATGAATTAACAAACTAAACACAAACCTATAACAGTTGACCATTATCTTATGGAGATTATTATATTGTAATTAATAAAAACCATTATGATTTCAAAAGTACTTAGTATAGCATTGGTGGTCGCCGTAGTAAGTGCTGCGATAAGATTGTCAAGTATACCGAAAACACCAAAAGAACTAGGTAAATATTGCAATATTATACCTTAACTTGCTTCAACACACTCGTCCTGCTGCTTTTTGTTTACATTTTAGAATAACATGGAATTTTGAATATTTGTATTTAGCCCATAGATTTATATAAGCATAGAAGACCAACAATGAGTGCGAGCGAGAAACAAATCTCTTATGGTGATACTGCAAGATAGCAAAGGATAGCGAATCGAATAGCTCTGTAACCGATTTTGAATGACAGGGAGCCACTTTGAGCCACGCGAAAAACCAGCTTTCCAGTTTTTTGTAAAAAATTGCGTAAAAACTACATATTTATATAAAAATAAGGATACTTTTAATTATGACGGTGTGTAGTGTAGTTGGATGTGGTGTTAATTACAAAAATAGTCCAGAGAAATGTACATTTCACGGGTAAATTCTTAGGACGTTATTACTTTTGAACTATATGTTTTTTTGCTTAAAATAACTTATATTTCATTTTTAAAATATAGAATAGCTTCTTCTGAATTGCTAATTTTCGTATTTTGCATTGAAAAAAGTTTAGTTGTTGATAATGTTCTGAATTTTAGTGTTATATTTTTCATCAATATAGCTCACATTTACGCTAGGGCTTGACTCAAATTTATCGATACCTATTTTCTTTATGTTTATAATACGAGCTTACAGACGCATTGTTACTTACTTGATTTACCATTTTCGTCTTGAAATAAACAGAAGTAGGTCAGTCCTAACTTTGTTTTGCCATTTTGTTCAACAGTTTCCAAAGGATTCGAATATAAAAGGAAAATTGATAAGGGTGATTGGACGAGTTGGAATCCTAAAAAATACTCTTAAGTTTGTAGCAAACATTTTCTAGATGTAGGTATATAAAAGAAAATGCCGACTTAATACAACTTTATTAAATGGAGCTAACAGATTCGGCAGCTTGGAATCGGGGTTGACTAATTTAGTTCTGTTACCAATTTAAAAAAAAAATCAGCACCGGCAGCCATTTCAGCAACCGGCGCCGGTCGGTAGCTCATATAGGACCCGGCGCCGGCAGCAGCGGAGACACTTCCGTATAGTTATTATCGGCTCAAACAAATTGTTACTAAAATATAATTTCATTCCTTCCTTAAAACTGACTATTCTAAAATTTTTGTGTATAAAGTAGAAAATCGCATAATTTCACAACCACGGACAGTATTCAAACCTGCGTCTTCTCCGTACCGGAGACGTTTTACCTACTAGGCTAAAATGTGGTTCTGTCTGATGTTGTGAAATATGCGTCTTCAATACGCATTCCAACGTTGCGTTGCGTTTGTGGTTGTGAAATTTAGCGATTTTCTGCTTTGTAGAATTATCAGCCATTAACGTCTTCAATGGTCTAGTGGTTAGAACGCTCGGCTCTCGATCCGGAGTCCGGAGGTTCTGTTTTTGATTCCTGGTGGGGACTCTGTCAGACAAAAATCCCTTTGAGCGGCTTCCCCAGTTTGGTTAGGACATTGCAGGATGAATCACCTGATAGTCCGATAAGTTGGATAATTCCGTGCTTCGGAAGGCACGTTAAGCCGTTGGCCCGACTACTACCTATGGATGTAGTCGTTAAAGAGCCATATGTGAGAGGCCTTTGGCGGCCTCAAATGCTATATTTTGACATTTGCTCCATAAATATAAAATAAAAAAAATACATTTGGCCTAAGATAGGGGCTCATGCTGGTGGCACTGGTCATGCAGTGACGAAGATAAAACAATGAGGTTTGAACAAAGAAACATAAATTACAGTTCCACCGACTTTTTTGGGTTGGTACCTAGAAAAGGGGCTTCCTGTAATCGTAAACGGTAGTTGCATATAATATAGCCATAGCCGTCACGCAACATTTCGTCAGTGAATATCAATCTCATACATTTTTATTCTATACTACTGGCATTTACGATAGTAGAAATCCACTTATCTACGGCCCCAGGCGGAGAAATGGAGGATTATCGACACTACTACCTACTACAAGTGAAACACTGCGATTGTTGACAGCGACGCTACCGCCTGAACAGACAAGTCAATGTCGCCAGGGTACTCGAATATCGATACCATAATGTACATCACTATCTAAAGCACACATTGACAAATCAAAATTGGTTACGCGTTTTCGGGCTCTTTGTTTATCTATAGGCAGTAAGCTGCCGTTATTCATAATCTAAGGTCAAGATAGGGTCTTGGGAACAAGCGGTTCAAAATTTCCCCATACAAGAAAAAATAGCGCCATCTGTGAAAAATCGCGTGAACTACGTTGTGTAGTACTTCGGTCGGTACTAAATACACGGAACGGAAATAATATGGCGGGAAAAAACAAAACAAACTTTTTACTGTTTATATGTGATTTAGGCCTGGTTTTTCAGTTTCATTAATTGGATTATAGTCAAAAACAATAATAAGAAATAATAATAATAAGAGTATATTGTTTCTTCAACGAAGAACAACATTTTGTTGGTAAGTTTATTTGCATCCAATGTTGACAATATGACTGACAACGACTGACATTTGTTGGTCCTAAACGTCAGATTTCGGACCAACGAATTGGGGACATTGTAAGGTGCCAATGGGCTAGTATATACTTATATATAAGTAAATGATTTAGCCATGATTTTCCTACTGCTCAGAGAATTTTCCATGGCATTTGTCAACTAAGTTTACAGAAGTGTCGATGGGTGCGCTGATCAGTGTTGATAATTTATTTTTTGTAGGCTTATTAAAAAAATATGAATTCTTTATAAAAGACAAAATATATCAGAAATTTCACAGCAGCAATCGAACTTCTTATTATAAATGGTGATGGGTGACTTAGTATCATTGTGATTGTGGACATTTTCCATTTTCCTGACGCTGATCAGCAGCGCTAGTTGAACTTTTAAAAGGTGGTGGTGGTGGTGGCTTGTTCATGACAAGGCTAAATATTTTTCATAATTGAGTTTATCAAGGATCTGAAATTCATATCTGAACAGTTTTTAATAAAACAACAAATTTTAAAATTGTATTTTTTGAATTTTCGAACAACTCAAGGCGTACATTCCTTAAGGTAATCCGTTTTCCATACAAAAATTCAAATGACTTGCATTCTTACGCGGGACATAAAATTCTGTTGAAAAACGAACGAATACTGCTATTTTTAGTTAAATTTTTCGCTGATTAATACAAAAATACAGCTAATGTACTGAAAGTTCTAGTTTTTGTTAGCAATTTTTGGTTCAATATTAAGATTGTGGGCGTGCGGTCAAAACTGTACGATTGTAGTTTGTGTGCATGTGTGAGTGATCGTACTCATGTAAATCACGGACTGACGAGAGTAATTGACTTTACTGGACATATGGAGATATTTTTTTTATCGAAATTGTTGTTAGGAGTTGAAGTTGCACCATGAAATTTACGCTAATCAACTTTTTGCACATATATAGTTGGTACTTATTGCATTAAAAAATAAAACCTTATATTTGCAGCAGTGGCTCCATCTAGTTGCGTTCGGGTCTAAGCTGGACGTCACAGATCACCTTAAGCTGATCAAAGACATATTGTCCAAGAAAAATAAACACGAAAAATAAATATTTGACATCTCGTAGAATAAGCTGATAGTGCATTTTGTATATGGGAGGTCAAATTTCTTTTTTGGTATGTCGACCTATGTTTCTTGGACAATATGTCTCCGTTGAGCTCAAGGAATGTACGCCTTGAGTTGTTCTTATTAAAAAAATACACCTTGTGTAAGAAGATATAAAAGACAGAAGATTTAATAGGCCCTGTACTAACAGGGTGTATAATAGATCTTTTGAAAACTGAACCTGTGGGCTAAGACCGTAGAACCAAATCGCTTACTATAAGGGGTCAGGGGTCGAAATATGAAGAAAAAGGTGTTATCACTTGCAAACATACACTCACCGGCAGAAATAACTTCCGGTCTGTTTTCTTTCATATATTTTCATAGAGATATGAGGGCAAATTAAGCGTCAATATCTTACCTAAATTGAATAAAAATACAACCCTGATAGATGAGGTCTATAGATAAGAACCTTATTAACAATATTGTCACAGAATAGGTATATCTAAAATGTTGAAGAAAACCCGTGTGACTCTTAAAACCATCTTAAAACATTTTAATTCGCTAAATGTACGAGTAAGAGATTTCTGACAAAATGACGTATATTTATTTCTGAACGATGCACGGAATTTCCTGGATACCGTGCACAGGTCTAATCTTCAAGAATCGGTAGTCAGACACCTTATTTAATGATCTCACTGTTTATTCACGGATATTTATTTCGTTTAGGAAATATATTGACGCTTCATTTGACCCCTTAGTTGTATGAAAATGTACGACGGAAAATAGACCGGCCGGTTATTTCTGCCGGTGAGTGTAGTATTTCTCCCTTACTTAGTTAGCGAAAATAAAAACTTCTAGTCTCATGGTTTACATACATACATAATATCATGCCTCTTTGCCGTCGGAGTAGGTAGAGACCACAGATGGTTTCATGGTCAGTATTTTAGTATTCGGGAGATTTTACACTGTATGTCCTGTTTTATACTTTAACAATCACTGCACTCTTTCAGAACATAAAAAAGGCTGCTACATCAAAGAAGTCAACGATGTTATTCCATTCAACGCGTCCGTCACTCCGGTGGGCATTTGTGCTTCAATAAAATGCTTGGGAAATTGGATTCAATATGAAAGGTGAAACTATTAATACAAATATTATGTTCATGTACATACGAGGATTATTTGCACTAGCTTTTTTGCCTTTCATGTCTTTCTTTCTAAGTAAAGAGTAATCCAAACCCGTAACTCTATAAGCTTTACTCGTAGGTATACTAACTTTATTATACTATGGTCATGAAACTCATAAAATATCATTTGGCCGTCATACCTATTTCTTACAACTTGCATGTTGTTTTATAGACCAGTTGGGAGACTAGTGACTAACTGCACGGGAGTGTCAGCAGAACTGTTTTTTGCCTTTCTTTTATCTGATGTCTTTCCTTCTGTGTAACGTCATATAAAGTATGTTACCATTATAATCAAAGCCTCTAACTCTTCAAGCCTTATTTATACGAATTCTACACCAGAATCGATAAGTATCACTTGACCATCATGGATGTTAGAGCTATTGCATACACGACACAGCATTTTGGACCAGTAACTAAATCCATGGGAGTGTCTGTGTGCCCGCAGCAAAACAGCCACGGCGTACCCAGATGTAGAGCTCACAGAGTTCATTAGGGCTTGGCTCTACATGACATACAGGATGTAAGGGTAATGTAATTTAGGTAGGGGACGTAATTTTGTATTTCTGTGTGCAATAAAGAGTATTGTTTTGTATTGTATTGTATCGTATCGTAATGTATTGTACTGTATTGTATTGTATTGTACTGTATTGTATTGTATTGTATTGTATTGTATTGTATTGTATTGTATTGTATTGTATTGTATTGTATTGTATTGTATTGTATTGTATTGTATTGTATTGTATTGTATTGTATTGTATTGTATTTTATTGTATTGTATTGTATTTTATTGTGTTGTGTTGTGTTGTATTGTATTGTATTGTAAGGGGCAGGACTCCAAGAAAAAAAATCTATTTGGGGACATTTCACACATGGTCATCTGATCCCAAACTAGTCAAAGCCTGTACTATGGGTACCAGGGACTAATATACATACATAAATAGATAAATAACACCCAGACACAGAACAAACACTTGTGTTCATCACACAAATGTTTACCCTGGGAGGGAATCGAACCCGCGGCCCACGGCGTGAGAGGCAGGCTCACGACCAACCACACCAACGGGCTTGTCAAAAGAAACATATCACGGGAAATAAAAAAAAAATAGGCCGTTCCTTGCAAAATCTAAAATTTGTTTGGTCAGTTTGTATGAAGAGGCTAATTTTCTTTTACGTTTTCGGTAATATGATTCTTGATAAAATTTGTTCAGTTTTAGGTTTTGTCAACCTGTCTCTTACACCCTGTATAATATTAACATGAAAGGTTTTTGGTGACATACCTATTGGTAAACTACTAGGTAACACTTTATCATTGCGCTTGTTGCTCGTAGCTAAGTAGTGTATTTTATTTTTAGCGTTGACGGCTGATAAGCAGTGAGACTCCTGGATTGTTAAATGCTGTTCCTAATGAAAAGCTGATAAATATTTCGTTCGTTTCAGTTGCAGTCCAACATATATTGGGAGGTCAGAGTGCTTTGCCACAGAACTAGACTTCAGCCGCCCCTTCAATCAATGTTGTCCCCAAATAAGATGTGACCTTGGTGAAAATTTGATAGCAGATTAAATTTTCTTTTGAAATAAAAGAATATCTTTTATTCATGACAGAATACACAATAGTCAAACGCAAGGAGGTTTTACTACGCTTCACGTGGGTTAAAACCTCCTTGGTCAAACGTAATAGGGGCTTTACCGTGACGTTTGACACCTACGTTTTCAAAAACGTAGTGTAATGTGTATTCTTATTCTATGATTTTTAGGGTTCCGATACCAAAATGGTAAAAAAGGGAACCCTTATAGTGCGACTTTGTCTGTCTGTCACAACTCTATATCTCAGCCACCACTCATGCTATCGACTTGAAATTTGGAATAGTTTTAGAATATGGTCGCCCAACTTAATTGCACATATAAGAATTAAAAAAAATAATATGATTATTACTGTAAAGGGGGCCCATATAGGGGGGGCAAAATATCAAATTGTTGTTACTAGGTTGAGTGGGGTATCATATATATATTTTTGTATTTTTTGCGACTCTTAGTTTTCAAGCTGTGATGAAAAATGTCAAAAAAATACCATTCCCCCCCCTTATCTCCGAAGTTTGTATAAGGAAAATCTGAATTCATCATCATATCGTGTGGGTTGCAAGGTCGATGACCGACCTCACAAACCTGAGACCTGAATTAATTACAGACGATTGAAGTTTATCTATTTATTACAGCAAAAATAAAACGATCTTTCTAAGTTGCACAGTTTTTTAGAAATCTGCATAAAACCTTTACAAACAAATTTAGTTTTGCGGTTCTAAAAATGGACTTTATTGCATCCAAAAATACTATAGGTATGTCGGAACCCTCGGCGTGCGAGTCCGACTCGCACTTGACCTGTTTTTTTATTTAAGTGTCGTTGTGGTGGTACGCTGATCATCATAACGTCCCATGAAACGTCCTCTACAGGACAGGGAGCTCCCTCCAGAATTCTAGCCTTTGCTGGAAAAATGTGGAGGGGAAGTTCCATAGTCACCTCGCTTGTTAGCTTTTCGGCTGGCACCATGGACTGCGGTTGTAGGTGACCGCAGTAAGTAAGATGTAAGATATAAAGGAGGATGCTGCTGCCCATCCTCCAGTTAACCCTTAGTCGCCTCTTACGACACCCACGATTATGTATGGGTTGGTACTATTCTTTGCCGGCACCACACGGGATCACGCTGATCACTGTCGATAATTAATTTTTTGGGGGTTAAATTAAATAAAATATAATATAAAATCTTTGTAGAAGAAAATTGTTTACAGATATTTAACAGTAACAACGAAACTGAATAAATCGTTTTCATACTGTGGCACTATGATAATTTGTGCTTTAGTGATTGTTCCGAGGCTTACGCTGATCTGCGGCGCCATCCAGTTGAACTTTCAAAAGATGGGTTTGTTGTTACTTTTTTCGAATATATTTTTCAAAAAGTAGGTACATTAATATTTGATACAAAATTCGTTTTCCAAAACAATAACAATTTATTTAGTGACCATATTATACTATTAGTTACTACAAAATACAGGGTGTCCCGTAAATAGAGGATATCCCTTCACCCACCAAGAGGCCTCATCATGGCCAACTACATGCCAAAATATAGCCTGATAAAAAGTGAATTTTTTTAGTTCCGATTTTTTCCGCCTTGTAGCAGGTTTTTTGTTGCTGTGCCTACAAATGATAACTTTTTGACTTAGTTTTTTTTTATTACTTGTGGACATTTGCTTTATCTAAAACAGTCTTTTTCAACAGTGAAGTTTAAAAAAGTCATATTTATGCAAGGTCCAAAATGCGACTTTTGTCTTAAAAAATTCAATAAAAAAAAGCCATTCAGAAAATGTATAACAATGATACCATTCTAAAATCGGCATGCAGTAAGCAAGTTTTTAAAGTCATGGGCACGGCATCTGTGGTACATTTTTTTTACACCATAGCCCACCAAAGTTAGTGGTTCGTTATGGTCAATTTAAAACCTCGCATAAATTTGACTTTTTTAAATTTCAGTTCTAATTCAGTGTTGAAAATAAGACTGTTTTAGTTAAAGCAAATGTCCACAAGTAATTTAAAAAAAAACTAAGGCAAAAACTCAGATCAAATAAATAGTCTAGATGTAGCGCTGTGAACAGAAAACTGAGGCCAACTTTTTAAACATGTGTGCATGGACCGGTGTTGCCATAATCAAATTGTGCCAATGTAGCAAAAATAACGTTACGTAATAAAGTTATCACATACTATCGAATCTTCTTTATCTTCTTGTAGGTATAGAAAAAAAGAGAGAATAGATAACGATTGAGTTCGGTTCTAGCGCCTGGTAATACAATTAATTAAAGTGATGGCGGTAATAGAAAGGAAATAGGGAGTTTTAGGAAATAAAATTACTGGGTAATTTGTATGTGCATTTAATAACTGACTTGTTTTCCCTGTAATATTTACATAAACGACTATCAAAATAAAAAAAATAAAAAGAACTTTATTCACCAAATGCACAATATAAATATAGTGGTAAATAATTATGCTTACTCTAAGTTATACAATATGTGATTGGTGAAAAGGAAAGATACTCAGCATGCTGCTGGTTTTCAGTATCCCCCTGAGACGCTTCTTTGATAACACCTCATTATGGTTAATGTTGAGATAATCTATGACGTAAATTTTATTAACATCATAAAGTGAATTAAAGCATCCTAATATGAATAAAGACTAACATATTCAGCTAAAAGAAAAAAATATAAGCAGATATTACATTTATCAGTTACCTAGCATCTAAGTACAAGCTTCGCTTAAAAAAAATAACTTTGGATTTTTTTTAAAACTCGGCTCATACTAAAGTGGTCACCTGACCGACCCATTTGTGCTGAGATATTTTATATTTATCTTAGTAGCACTAGCGGTATACTCTGATATACAGTGAAATTGCAAATGATGGAAAAAGAACATTTGATCTTAAGGCCCTATTAATCAATGTGACCCGTAACACATCTAAAAGAACATAGTAAAATGTGTAAAAAATTTTAAATTCTGGTGTTTATTTTATAAAGGATCAATTTTGACTATAAAAATGTTATTGAACATGACTTTGTTTTTTTGCCATTAGTTTTATTTTTTAACATTAGCATAAACTTATCAAAGTTAACTATGTAAGCGAGCTTTAAAATATTCGATTAAACTATCACGCAGGACTTAAACAAACAACCCAAAAAAAAACATAATTTAAAATTAAACCGACTTTAAGACTATAAAAGATTTTGAGGTTTGTGCCAGTCTGATTATTATGAATAAAACACGTAAACGTGTCACTTGTTAGTCATGGTATTGGTATGCATATGTTTTATTTCAAATAATCAGGCTGCCCCCACCCTCACAATATTTTATTTGTATCTTTTAACTCTTAAAGTCGGTTTAGTGTTTTAAATTACTTTTTTTTTATATCTCTAAAAATAATACAAATAGAAATACAAAATAATTTATTTCTCAATTCAAATAACATCAGTATGTCAAGAAAACAAAACATTTAAGAAAATGGCATGGGCACAGCTAGTGGCTGGTTTTAAGCCCACCCAGAGTCAAGAAGAGAGGGACCTATATAATAATAGTAAATAATAATAGTAATTTAGAAAGAAGCATCAGTCTTTTTACATACAAATTTATAACAAAAGTAAGGAAAGGAAGAAACAGAAATGTATACAAAAAATATTGAGATTAACAACATATTATGATGTATAGTCATTTTAAATAAAATTGACAGCTATTGAATCTATTATTTTTAAAAATTAATCCTACATAATCAAACCTAGTCCTAAAGGGACACCGCACATTTTCAAATTTAATTTGCATATTTAAAAGCAGACGTTTATAATTGATTTTGAAAGTACGTAGTGTTTTACAAGCTCGTATAGGTGGTGGAATATTGTTCCAAATGTTGGCTGCAGCCAACCGAAACGAACCAGTAGCAGCGTGCGTGCGGTGCGGCGGTAGCACCAACTGCAGGGCGCGGGCGGCGCGCTGCCGGCGCCCGCCCTCGTCCTGCAGCCGCAGCTTGGCCGCGAGCCCGGTGGGGGCGCCCGCAAGCAACACGGTGTATGTGAGGCAGGCCAGGTGTAGCTGCCTGCGAGACGCCATGTCGCCAAATAACACTACTTCTAAAAAAAAAATTTCGATTACCATTACTCAATAATATCTTTGTCTTTTGTATTTTTAATGAACTGCTGAACCAATTTTAATGACACTTGCACTATACCCTTAAAGTAATAAAACTTTGTTCAACTAAAAAAGAATTATTGCAATTAGTCTTTTAGTTTCTTAGAGATGCGTGGACAATTTTTAGGGTGCTGATACCAAATTGGTAAAAAAAGGAACCCTTACGGTGCGACTTTGTCTGTCCGCCTTGTAGCGTCACTGATGTTAGTTGTTAAGCTCTTTATTTGGCTCGCCAACGCACACACCACGTTGCACTACCTACTCGCTGTACGGTCGGTTGCAGACTGAGTATGCACGCTCGAGACAAAGGCTATACACTACACGCCTGTCTGTCACACCTGTATCTCAGCAACCACTCATGCTATCGACTTGAAATTTGGAACAGTTTTAGAATATGGTTGTCCAACTTAATTGCACATGAAATAATAAAAAAAAATATGATTATTAATATAAAGGGGGCCCAAATAGGGGGGGGGGGGGGCAAAATTTCAAATTGTCGTTACTAGGTCGAGTGGGGTATCATATGAAAGGACTTTACTTGAGCATTCTAAAATAAATTTTGGTATTTTTTCACGACTCTTACTTTTCAAGTTATGATGAAAAATTTCAAAAAAAATACCATTCCCCCCTTATCTCTGAAGTTTGTGAATGGTAAAATCTGAAATTATTACAGTCAATATAAGTTTATGTAAATATATCAGCAAAAATAAAACTATTTTTCTAAGTTACACAGTTTTTTTAGAAACCTGTACAAACAAATTTAGTTTTGCGTTCCTAAAAGTGGACTTTATTGCTTCCAAAAATACTAGAGATATATCGGAAACCTTGGCGCGCGAGTCCGACTTGCACTTGACCAGTTTTTTTTTTAAATGAACCGATTTTGATGAAACTTGCACTCAACTTGCACTGTACCCTAAGCAGAATATTACGTAGTTCCTGTCTTGAGATACGCGTCAACGATAAGTTTTACTGAACCGATTTTAATGAACTGCTGAACCGGTTTTGATGAAACTTGCACTTTTAAGTTGAAAAATACCTAGTTAAATTAAAAAAGAAATAATTTAAGAAAAACGTACATACACTAATGAAATTTTCTGTTTAGAAGCTTAAATGGACTAACCTACGCGAAAATTGTGTATTTTGACAAAACTACATACTTACGGATTGAATTGATAACCTCTCTTTTTGAAGTCGGTTAAAAACAGAATTATTTGAAATTTTGTTCTGTGTGCTTAGCAAATAGCGTAACTGAGTGCATCCCATTTTTTTTAAAGTATGTTTAAAATATGCAAATTAATTGAAAAGAATATACACATTTTTCTCGTGAACTTAATTTAAAACATGATTTAAATTTAATTCATTTTATAGCTCTACCATAGGACTACTTCATTATCAATACTAATCTGTAATAAACACCTGAACTGTAGGATTTTTTACATATTGTTTTTGTTTGTACCGGTCAAATTAATTATATGGCTCAAAATCAATCATTCCGATGCTTTAAACACTAATTACAGCTTTTATGGCAAACCACTAGCACTATATAATACATTTTTGTGTAGACTCTTGAAATACTCACAATATTTGGAGGTTGTCTCAGCTCCACTTCACCTAATCCCTCTACTACGATGTTTGGTAAAATCTGATAGGCAAAACAAATCAGTGTTGTATAAATTATATCAACATGTCTTACAAAAGTGTAAAAATTGCAATTATTAGAAAGTTACCGTTGGATATCCGGTTTTTGATACACGACGTAACCCTTTCTTGGTGTAGTATAAATCGGTGACTTTAAAATGCTCTGAGCATACTCTACTGAAGTAAGTTGGTTGCCATAATGGTCCCTGTCGACTTTGACGTATGGCTGCTATCCATTTTTGTTTAATTTTTTGATCTCGATCCGGAAATCTGAAAAATAAACGATAAGCGTTAAATATATGATTACTAAGTTTTTAAAATATTTATCATATCTTCATTCCTCATAAAATAACGTTACTTGTCACAGTTACCAATACTAGGATATTATTTATAATGGCAACACTTACTGTTCCAAGCAATTAAAAAAAAAAAAAGCAATGACCTAAAATTTTATTTTATTTACTAAAAATATTAGTTTCTAAGTTTACTTACGCGTGAAATGTGATTCCATCCCACTTTTTATCTTTTGTAGATTGTTTATTGCACCCTTTTACAACACTCACTGTTCCAAGCAATAACCTCAAATTTTATTTTGTTTTACTACAAATATTAGCTTCCAAGTTTACTTGCGCGTGAAATATGACTCCATCCCGCTTTTTATCTCTTGTGGATTGTTTATTGCACCCTTAAACAACACAATTTGGCATTTTACATTGAAAAAACTGAACTTTTTACCACAATTTTTGTACTTGCCGCGAAACTCGACTGACTGACAAGTCCACAGATTACAGATAGAATATCGAGTCATAGTTTTGTTGCATTAGTGTGCGTGACTGTGTACGTACACGGCGAGTCACAGTTTTACCGGCCTCACTTTTTTGTTCACAGCGCTCCATCTAGACTATTTATTTGATCTGAGGGCAAAAAGTTATCATTTGTAGACACAGCAACAAAAAAACTGCTACAAGGCGGAAAAAAAACCGGCCAAGTGCGAGTCGGACTCGCGCACTGAAGGTTCCGTACCACCACATAATCACAATTGTATTAGTTGAAATTTCAGTAGGTTAATGTGCTATACTTTTTGAGTCCGACACGCGCTTGACCAAATTTTATTATTTGTTGTTATTTTATAGCTTATGAACTATAAACATACCAATTTCAAGTTTGTAAGTGTTCCCGTTTTTAAAATAGAACTAAAACAAAAATCGCCTCCGCGACCATCCAACTTGACCCCTCTCTTATATGAATGTTCTTGAAACGGGAGCTCACCACAATTGGTTAGAATTAGTTGTGAGTAAAGTTGTAATATTTAATTATTTTAGACTTTTCCCTTTATTTGTACTCGTACTGTGAGACCTAGCTTCTTGCCAAATTTCATAATTTTAGGTCAACGGGAAGTACCCTGTAGGTTTTGCTTTTTTGCATAAATGTACGGAGATGAGGACATAAAAAGCCATATCTTTCGATGGCGTCGTTTTAAAAAATTGAAATTTTCAGATCTTGTGTGGTTCATGGATCCTAACATATGGTATTAATTTCAACCTGATACATCTACATAGACCTTTTTCCCGTTCGTGAGATAAAGGGTCTTGACAGACAGACAGACAGACGGACAACGAAGTGATCCTATAAGGGTTCCGTTTTTTTCTTTTGAGGTACGGAACCCTGTAAAGAAGAAAAAAGGTTCAAACTCAAAAACCTTACAACTTTTTGTGAGGCTATATTTTTTCATGTAGTAGGATATGATGAGGCCTCTTGGTGGGTGAAGGGATATCCTCTATTTAAAGTTCATGTCATACATAACCTTTCTTCATACATCACAACTATAGTCAGTCACTCAGACGAAGAATGTCAATCATAACGACTTAACTAATGAAAAAAAGATAGAGCGAAAGAGGCGTGATTTTATGTATGTATGAAAAAGTCTCCTTTCATTCCTTGGAGGAGCTACGCGTTTCATTCCTTGAAAAAATTTTATAAGTTCAATAGGCCCAACTTTTAAAGTGTGCGATTTCCTATTTATGATTTTTTTATTTTTCAATATGTCTAGTCTAGAAGATAAAGTTAAAAATGCGATTAATGGTAGAAATAAGGTGATTAACTGTTTTTCAAATTATAATACGTTTAGTTATCAATAAATAAATTTAAAAATGGCTTCATCCAATTCTCAACAAAATCTACATAGACCTTTTTCCAAATATTCAGTCCCCCTTTTTCATCGTGTTTTTGGTCAAGGTTTTTCTTCAATGCCTTTTGGTTCTGTTCCATTTGTATTTGCTTGAAAATTGTCAGCAGATTCTAGATTCTCTTCTGTTTTTGCCTTTGTTTGGTCACCAGATGTGTTTTTTGGTAGCTCGTCTGCTTTGGGTGCCTCGTTAATTGACGTCGCATCTGTATTGTTTTCATTTATTTGAGGTATATAAGTTGGTTCTTGCTCCTCTTCTTTTTCTATTCCTTGTGTTTGATTGAAAGATGTGCTTTCTGTTAAATTATCAGTTCGAAGTGAATGTCTTAGTTTATCATTCGCAGTCCGAGCTAGAAATGTTTTATTGTTTTCGTTTAGGGGTGTAGAAATGTATTCTAAATTATTTTGTTCCGTTTTTTGCGTATAATTGCCTGATGTATATTTTTGATTTTTGTTTTGTTGACCATCACCCGTTGGAAATTCAGAAGAATTTTCTGCTAGAGTTTCAACACTGGTTGCGTCTTTGGCCTCGTCATATTCACCTTGAAAATTAGATTCACCTATTTCAGATATATCAGTGGATTCTTGATTATCTTGTTCAAGTATCTGAGTTTGATTACTAGATTCATTTCTATGGTTTTCATTCTTTTCAGGTGCATCTGTAGATTCTATATCTTCTAACTTAAGAGAATTAACTGGCAAAGCTTTCGGATTTATTTCGTTATTTTTTTCAATTTCTTCTATTGATTCATCGTTCTGCTCTTCTTGAGATACGTTAAGAGATTTTAGATTACCTAAATTGGTTGATTCAGTCTGATTACTTAATTCAAGTATCTGAGTTTGATTACTAGATTCATTTCCTTGGTTTTCATTCTTTTGAGGTGTATCTGTAGATTCTATATTTTTTTGTTTTATTATTGGACTTTCTGATTCATTTTTTGTGTTTTCATTCCTTATATTAAGTTCTCCTAACTTAAGAGAATTAACTGGCAGAGCTTTCGGATTTATTTCATCATTTTTTTTACTTTCTTCTATGGATTCATCGTTCTGCTCTTCTTGAGATACATTAAGAGATTCTAGATTACCTAAATTGGTTGATTCAGTCTGATTACTTAATTCAAGTATCTGAGTTTGATTACTAGATTCATTTCCTTGGTTTTCATTCTTTTGAGGTGTATCTGTAGATTCTATATTTTTTTGTTTTATTATTGGACTTTCTGATTCATTTTTTGTGTTTTCATTCCTTATATTAAGTTCTCCTAACTTAAGAGAATTAACTGGCAGAGCTTTCGGATTTATTTCATCATTTTTTTTACTTTCTTCTATGGATTCATCGTTCTGCTCTTCTTGAGATACATTAAGAGATTCTAGATTACCTAAATTGGTTGATTCAGTCTGATTACTTAATTCATATGTAAGGTTTTCATTGTGTAGGTTATCTTTAGTTAAAGGCTGTGGGAAAATAGCTTGCGTTGTTTCTGCATTGGTCGCATTCTTTGACGCGTTATTTACCATTTGGTTGCTAGAAGTACTATTTTCGTTTTCATTCTGTGGGTTACTCTTGGATTTAATAAAATTTTCAGTTGGATTTTCCACTATTGAAGAATTCTTTGCCTTGCCATTTAAAATTTGAGTTTTAGGGTTTTTTATTGGGTTGTTTTCTGTAGTTTGGTTGCCAGAAATATTGGTAGGATTAAATGAATTATTTTCTTCATAACTTATATTTGGAAGTGATGATGTGTCGTCAGATGTGCCGTCTATTTCTGATTGAGATGAGGTTGTGGGCATAGGCTCAAAGTTCTCGTGTTGTAATTGCTTAACTTTGTTGGATGTTGTTTTGTCTTTTTCGTTCTCCAGCTGAGGTTTTTCACCGGTAGTATTCTTTGTGTCATCATTTACTTCTTGAACAAAGGATGTGTCATTTGGTTCAGTTTCGGGTGTATCAGTTGAGTTTAGGGTTCCCAGTTCTATTCTTTGTGTTGGACTGCTATATATGTTTTCTTGTTGGTTTTCTGCACTGAATGAATTAGTATTTGTTATAACATTTACATCTTCATCTGCGGCTGAGTCGTTCTCCCCTTTTTTAAATGACTTTGAAGAGTTTAGGTTTTTTTGTTCAAATTCTTGTGTTTGATTACCAGATATGTTTTCTGATAGGTTTTCTGTTGTAGTTGAATTTTCAGTTGCATTTCTTACACGTTGAATTTCAAAGGTGCTGTTTTTCCCCCTTTGAAGTAATTTATTTAATATAATATTTTCTTTATTTTCTAGATGAGTTCGATTACCAGATGAGTTTTCTTTGTTTTTATTCAGTTTATTATTAGAAGGTGATAATCGAGAAGATTTTTCCGTAAGAGTTTGTGTAAGGGATGTGTTTTTTGGTTGAACATTTGGATCTTGAACTACAAATGTATTATTTTTCTCGGATTGAATTGTGAAAGTAGACTTCAAGTTTTCCTGATTTTCTGGCAAGCTTTTTGCATTGTTTACCTCATCATTTACATCATACACTGCGGACGTTTTATTTTTTGTTGTTTGAGATGTATAATTTGATTCAAAATAAGCTTGATCTATTGCTGTTGTTTGGTTGCCAGACGAATTATCTTGCTCTTGCACAAGTGTCATATTATTAATTGAAAGTTCAGTGCCATTATTCTGCAGCGATTTGGTATTTGGCGAATTTTCAATCACATTACTCATCACAGTACTCGTCCCTTTTTCGATATAATTTCCAAGGTTTTCGGTGTTGTTTTGTGAAACGTTTTGTGTAACAGTATCATCAGGAATAACATTGATAGCAGTGGTCGTTTTTCTTCTTTGTTGGCTGCAATCAAGAGAATCACAGCAATCTGGATATGCTAATGACTTATTTCCTGGCACAATTAGACAATCTGCTTCGAGCAATATAGTGCAACTGAAATAAAATAATAATATGAAATAATAAATCATGACATTCCTACGTATCTTTTAAATTAGTAGGACACTTATTAATTTAGTAGGATATCCAACAAGGCGAACCTTGCGCAAAACCTGCTGGGCTAAAACTTGGCACGATTCAAGTACATAGATAACATATAAGAGAAGTGGTGCAGCCCGGCAGCACGCGACGGAGACACACAGTGTTGCACACAGAGTCAAAATATGTCGTGTTTTACTAGGTTAAAAGTTGTATCTTTTGAACCGACGTAGGTAGCTGGTTGAAAATTTCAAGTTATATATATTTCAAGTGATATATTTGTCTCCTAAACACACATTCTGTTAAATTTTGAACTAGCTACTACCTCTGTCTGTTCAAAAGATACAACTTTGAACCTAGTAAAAACGACATATTTTTGTAATTTTGCCCCACTGTAGGTCTCCGTCACATTCTGCTGGGCTGAACCACTTATTATATATATATTACCTATACATATTTACTTTAATGGTGCCAAGTTTCATCCCAGTAGGTTTTGCGCAAGCCCGGCCTCGGATCTTCTACTAATTATCGTGTCAGAAAAGGTCAAAATAGGATTTCTTACCTAGTAATGTATGTATAACCGTCATAATCACATTTATATTGTTCACAAGATTTTCCGTCTGTTGGAGAAAATGTTTCGTTGAAAGCTAGCATTTGATCTATGACATCGACGTGACACCCCGGCTCATAAACTGAAACAAAAAAAATAGTAATTTGAAAATAATTCAGATGTACCTTTTAATTAATCGTATGATCTAGTCGTATGATATAACTGCCGACTAGTGGCTCAGATGAGGTCTTAACAGGTTGACTCTAGGATCTTTGGGTTGGCTGGTATTGCAATGGGTATTGCTCAATTATTTCTTATTCTGAATTTTGTGAAGACTTTGGAAACGGTAGTAAAAAATACCCTAAGACTCAATAATGACTCACGAGAATAAATTCAGCTATTTCGGCCACGTTGCCAAAAGAAACCCAGATAATCTGAAAACGCGTAGATTTAGGTAGAGCACCACACTGCTGGTCAGACCATATCAGAGCCGTAACGTGAGTACTCAACCCCGGGACTCAACCTGCCCATTACTACCGCTTTCCCATGGGTTGAAGACGGACCAGTGTTGCCGACAAACAGCAAAACGAACCGTCATGCACGACCTTCAGAAAGGAACAGTGCGATGACGATGAATCATTGCTCCCGGTTTTGTCACTTATCGATTAAACGAAACTATTTTAATATGAATAACAAAACAGTCTTTTTCATGAAGCTGGCTCCAAATTGCAGTCTTATTTTTCTATTAACAAAACGTTGTTGGTATACACAGTGTTACAAAAATCGCCAAAAAATAAAAGTCTAGGCTTTCTGCCCAAGAACATAAATTATACAAGGTTATTTTTTACCTGACATCCGTTTGCCCACTTATACTCGTAATAGAGGTCAAAAGCAACATTTTTTTATCAACTTCGCTCGAAAAAGTTTCACCTTCCCATCCAAAATAATGTTTGTCACTTACGTTACTTTGTATGGAAAGTAATTGTTTTTTGTGCGAAGTTGCAAAAGACTTTTCCAAAGAAATATAGGTTATAAAAATGAGAAAAGATTCAGGTCGTCCCATACAAATCTCTCAGTGGCGCTAGGGTTGTATGGGAAATCCAAAAACAATTCTCGTTCTTAGACTTAAATTCTTCAGGGGAAATTGTTGACTTTTATGTTCTATTTACATTTAAAATATACTATGTATTCGATACAGCTGGCTTCAATATTTAGGAAGTTATTTTGGGCTGGCGAGTATAATGGCAAACGGAAACATAATTCTACAATTTCTTTGAAATTGTATAGTTTACAAACTCGCCAAACAACTGTTACGAACGCTTAAATCGGATGCTACCATCGAACAGTCGTTCGATATCTTTAATCATCTGTTAAAAGCTTATAAGCTTATTAGTTAGCCTTATACGAGATAAAAAAAATTGGACTTTCGGTCGTTGGGATAGCCACTTACCTGACGTTCAGTAAAGTTATGTAAGTGCAGTGTGCGTGTAGTTACCAATGCTGAAGAAACTTAAACAACAATTAATTACCACGTACTTACAAAAACGAAGCGATCTTGAGTTTGTAGGTAAAAATACTCTACTTTCAATTTCAGCTGCTGATAATATCAAAAATACCACAAATTGCAACATTTTCTACCACAGAGTCCAGCAATATTCATTAACTAGTTGCTTTATAACTTCAATTCACTATAATATGGATGGAAACGGATATGATTCGGCGATATTTACTTTAAAACACTTGTATACACTTAACGATCATCTCAAACAATTTAGTTTATGTCGTCGTGTATGACACATTCTATCCTATCCATAGCGAATAACAACTGATAAAATAATTGAGATTCTGAATATCTTCATCATAGTGTTAATGGATCAAAATAAGTTTCCACTGTTTGATTTACATTACAAACTAGCGACGTCCGCAACATCGTACACGCTCTGAAGTTTATTACTGTGTTTAATTAAAGGAATTTCCTAATTTTCATCGCATATTTCTAATTCTTCTTTAACTTAAATTACCGGCACATGAGAGAAACAAATTAGTTCTCAAAGTAAGCAACGCGCTTTGCTGTCTTATTAGTGTCAAAATATGCCATTAGTAAGACAGTGGGAGCTATGGGCGGTGGTGACCACTTACTCGTACAATCAGGTGGCCCACCTGCTCGTTTGCTCACTTGCAACATTAAAAAAAAACTTATTCGGTCGATTTCGGAAATTTTAAAAAGTAGTTGCCATAGTTCCATTGTTATGTTCATTGATGATTTTGTCTTGTTATGTTTGTTGCAACAATCATCAAAGTCTGTTGCATAATAACTAATAAGTTTGATTCAAACTTGCTGCCTGCATACTTGCTATGTCAAACTATTTCTAGTTTGTCACATCAAACTTGGTGCTAGTTTGAAGCAAGTTTACAGTCTTACCTGTTTTGTTTTTCAACATTTGAAGATGGCGGTCGTGTTTCTATTTCAATTTTAGTTTTACCTGTTTATTGAAGAGTTTAATGAATAATTTTGATTGGGTATTATGCAGTAAACGATTTTCAAAGTGAACATCTATTAGAAGATTGGAATACATGCATTTTCCGAAATTTTTGGATGGAGAGAAGCGGACTTCTTCGTGACTTCAATAATTTTCTCTATCAACTTATCGGAGTCATCGTGGTGCACAGGCTTTCCTCGTCGTCGATCTTCGAGATGTGGATTCCTCTGTAAATCAATCTTTCACTGGACATTGGCGTGTCGCCATAATTTTGTAACAATTCCTTTACTTTGACACTGGTGAAATAGCTGGCTGGCTGGAAATGGCTGGGCAGGGCACATCGCAAGAAGAACCGATGGCCGATGGGGCGTGAGGGTTCTAGAGTGGCGACCACGTACCGGAATACGAAGCGTTGGCAGGCCCCCCACAAGGTGGACCGACGATCTGGTCAAGGTCGCGGGAAGCCGCTGGATGCGAGCAGCGCAGGACCAGTCGTCATGGAGATCTTTAGGGGAGGCCTATGTCCAGCAGTGGACGTCTTTCGGCTGATATGATGACACTGGCGAAATACGTTTTGTAATGAGATGTGATGCCATTAAATAAATGTACAGTCAAGTGCAGGTCAGGCTTGACACTACTAATAGCACTTATAGCAATTAAAAATGTATAGTGCAAAGTCCAATGTGTCAAGTTAACGTGCTCTTGACCGTACAGATTTATTGACATGAATTTGAATCTGTTTTAAATAATTTGACTTAAATGTGAAATTGTTATTAAAATGTGATTTGATTACCCACAGACAAGTGATAAAAACAGGGTAGTAAACAATAAAATATTACAACAGCATAACTATTTTATAGTTTGGCAGAATAAAAGTATCTGTACTGATTGTTGGAATTAACATTTATTTGTATTTTAATAAAAATGAAGATTTACATACAAATATAAGCTTTAATGGGTTGGACGGGAATAAGATTGGCTTACAGGATATTCAGGATGAAAATAGAACTAGGTACTTGAGGAAAAACTTAAGAGGTAATAAATTAATATTGGATACATTTCAAACAAGGTCATCTGATCCCAAACTAGGCTAAGTCTGTACTATGGGTATCAGAGACGATATACATACATAAATAGATAAATAACACTCAGACACAGAACAAACACTTGTGTTCATCACACAAATGTTTGCCCTGGGCGGGGATCGAACCCGCGGCTCACGGCGTAGAAGGCATGCACACTACCAACCACACTAACAGGCCAGTCACTGCACTAAAAGTTAGGGCATCGTAGAATAAGAAGTCCGTTTACACAGGGTTCATTTTTCTTTGCTAATCACATTTTTTATGTGTTTGACAGGTAGTCTAGGAAACGAAGCGGATCGTTGTATGAAGACCCCTGCATTAAATCCTCAGTCGATGAAACTTTACTGGGGTATTACACTATATGAGACAAACCTTCTATAAAAAAATCCAAAAAAAAAATCGGAACTTTTAATTTATTGTACAAAAATGTCAAAAAATGTATGAAAAACGTTTTTTGGTAATTTTTAGAGTTCCGTACCTCAAAAGAAAAAAACGGAACCCTTATAGGATCACTTTGTTGTCCGTCTGTCTGTCTGTCTGTCTGTCAAGACCCTTTATCTCACGAACGGGTAAAGGTATCAGGTTGAAATTAATACCATATATTAGGATCCATGAACCACACAAGATCATTTCAATTTTTTACAACGACGCAATCAAAAGATATGGCATTTTATGTCCTCATCTCCATACATTTATTCAAAAATGCAAAACCTACAGGGTACTTCCCGTTGACCTAAAATTATGAAATTTGGCAAGAAGCTAGGTCTCACAGTACACATAATGGGAAAAGTCTGAAATCATTAAATATTACAACTTTTCTCACAACTAACGGTAACCAATTGTGGTGAGTTCCCGTTTCAAGAACATTCATATAAGAGAGGGGTCAAGTTGGATGGTTGCTGAGGCGATTTTTGTTTTAGTTCTATTTAAAAACGGGAACACTTACAAACTTGAAAATTGGTATGTTTATAGGGCATAGGCTATAAAATAACAACAAATAATAAAATTTGGTCAAGCGCATGTCGGACTCAAAAAATCTAGCACATTAAATTTCAACTAATACATTTATGTTTATGTGGTGGTACAGAACCCTCAGAGCGCGAGTCCGACTCGCACTTGGCCAGTTTTTTTTTGGATATCATCCTGTCAAATAAAATCTGCCTGAGAGAATTATGTTGGGGTCAACTGCTTCATTTCCTACACTAAGGTATCACAACGGGCATATAACAGTGGCCTAACTTTAGCCGTAGTGACTTTAGTAGTTAAGACTTTAGTCTGTCATTGAGCGGAAGGCTCCACAGCCTCAGAATGACATGGTGGAGTACTCGTGGTTGTGCTGTTTGGGCAGGAGAAACCGTCGCAACACTGAGGATACGGCAAGTATTTGTTGCCGGGAACCCTGATGCAGTCTTCTGGGAATCCTATGGCTCCGCAACTGAAAAAAATTCAATAAGAATTTTAATTTCAAAGTTTCAAACCTGGTGCAGGGTTAAAATGAGCACTATGATTTATGACCACTATTACCAGCCATATTTTTGATTGAAAAAGGCAAAGATAGTTATCCTAGGCTTCATTTTGGGGTGCCTTTTAGTATATAAGGTCCTAATGAAATAGTGAACATAATTTTAGTATGTTATTCAGACCATGAAACTGAACAACTTTCAACAAGTGACATAGGCCGAAATATGAAATTCAATTTTTGACCTCCCATAGAAACTGCATCAGCCAATGATCTTATATATGTTACTAGCGTGCATCAGCTGTTAGCGCATTTTGTATGGGAGGTCAAATTTGGTTTTTCGTATTTCGACCTATGTTCCTTGGGAAAAGTTGTTCAGTGTCATAGTCTGAGTAACATACTAAAATTATGTTTACTATTTCATTAGGACCTTATATATTATGTCACCGGATGATAACAAGGAATTGTAAGTTGATCAATTGTTGATAAATACTAAACTGGTATAGGCTATTTTTTTTAAGTTATACATCCCCCTCTGTCTGTCTGTCTGTTAAGACCTTTTTTCTCACGTACGGGTAGAGGCTTCAAATTAAAATGTCGTGGCCCTTCTTCTTTATCTACAGGATAATGGCTGGAAACCATATTTTAAATAAAATACAGGACGACTCACGGCTATTTCACATAGAAAATTTACCAGGAAACATTTCTTTATTTTTTACAAGAAGTAAAACTGCTTTCAAAGATACTTACAAACGCGCTTGCAAGCTTTAATGAAAAAAAATAAACAAAATTCTGTACTCATATAGCCCCAACCGACAGGGCCTATCATAGGAATCAAATTTCTCCAACAAACATGGTTTTTTAAATTAAAGGAACGCCACGAAATTTAATGCAACAAAACAAAGCCAGAAAGGCAAGAGCCATCGAAAGTATAATAGTCACTATGTCACTATTTTAGAGATAAGCCCGCCTTTGATGTCCTTTTGTATGTAACTTTCTGTTTGTAAAATTGTGCAATAATGAATATATATGTATATGTTATTTATAAATCACTTACACGGTAAGATGATAATAAAGGTGATGGTCTATAAATTTAAGATACGAGTACCATAGGTCTTACTACAAAAAAGTTAGACATCTGTTGAAAACTTGATCAAAAAAATCGTACAAAATACTCTGGCTATGTCATTGATGCGCAGATGTCAAAAATTACTTATTTTCCTATGACTTGACTTCGGCGCATCAACTGACATAGCCAGTTATTTTGTGCGATTTTTTTGATCAAGTGTTCAAAGTCTAACTTTTTTGTAGTAAGACCTCATATTTCTTAGAAAGATTTGCTATCTATTAGTGCTAAAGAAGAACAGGGTGTTATTTTTTTATCGCTTTGATTCCTGAGAGTGGCTAGCGTATTTAAAAAATCTTTGAATGCAGTTTATTTATAAATTAAATAAAGAAATGTTTCCTATGAGTAAATTGGCTATACTTAGAATTTAAGATACTTACTTTTTCTTCCTGTGGCTCTGTATATCATATAGGTAGGAAATAAATAATGTGACTTTAAAGTAGTATGTAAGACAAAAAAAACGCACGTGTAGACATTAGTAGATCCGTCTTCGTTACACGTGTATTCGCTGCAACTTTTCCCATCCTGTGGAAAGTAAGGCTTTTTGGGAGGAAGAACTTTATCGAGCTCTGGTATGTAGCATCCCTTGCAGCCAGCTAAAACAGAAACAGATTGTGGCTATGAAAATATTATTTTTTTAATTTCCCAAATTTTGGCTTGCTTTTGGCTTGCGCATCGTGTGACTGCGAGTCGTAAGTCGATGACCACCTCAGAAACAGTGGAGGTTAATGAGGATTCTTCTTTTGAACCACTCGCTTCGCTCTTCCTAGAATCCTTCGTTTGCTCGAGTTTCAATACAAGGCCCTCGCGCCAAATAACAATTTTGCTGCCTGCTTACATAATAAATAACTATTGTAGCCACGTGATACACTCTTCTTTTCAAGTCCCTCTATAAGAAAAAATAATAGGCATACTTGACAATAATTTTGAATTAAAAACAGTGCAAACGGCCGTACTAACAAGTTGACATTGAGCGGGTTCTTGTTTCAGGTGTTTGTAGCGTAGCACTGGTTCAGCTTATACCAGTTTTGTTTTCACATACTGGCTGCCTAAAACCTAGAATGTTACCATGGGAAGTATAATAAAACAGCCTAACAATAGTATGTACACTATTTATATATATTAATATTATTGGCATTATTACCTTATTCTTCGTGTCAATGCTATGGTCAAACACCCTAAATGTACACCTAAAAAATTTTGCCTCTGCAATTGCGTTATCTGATACTTACCGCACGCAGATCCTCGTTAGTACACGTGGAGAGCATAATGGACAAGAGATCAATTAGATAGGGTGATGGCCTCCAGCATTTCTATATAATTTGCACATATGGCAGACGTGGATCGTTCGATTAAAGACGATGAGTAGAACCACAGAAAAATAGTCTGCCACCTTGGTAGCGCTGCGTTATCAATTAACAGGGCTTTAAAAATGTAAAAAAAAATCATGAGCTAAATCATTTGCTCATGTCTGCCGCTTGCACTGATGGTCAGAATCATCCTCAAAACGATGAAAGTTGAAGAGGCAGACCACCACACCTCTGCGTTTTGAAGGATTTTTTTTTTTAGTTTTTTGTTATGATATTAAAACGTGTATATCATTTGCTCATGTGGCAGACATAGATCGTTCGATTAAAAACGATGAGTAGAACAACAGAAAAATAGTCTGCCACCTTGGTAGCGCTGCGTTATCAATTAACAAGGTTTTAAAAATGTAAAAAAAAAACACGTGCTAAATCATTTGCTCATGTCTGCCGCTTGCACTGATGGTTACAATCATCCTCAAAACCATAAAAATCGAAGAGGCAGACCTCTAGACCTCTGATTTACCAAAGGCAGACCATTTGATTCATAGTCTTATATATAGGGTGACTTATAGTCAAGATAGGGTCATGGGAACAAGCGGTTCAAAATTTCCCCATACAAGAAATAAAAAAGCGCCATCTGTGAAAGATCGCGTCAACTACGTAGTGTAGTACTTCAAGGAGGTCTTTGTTCTGAGGTCGGTGCTACTCGTAAATACACGGAATGGAATTAATATGGCGGGAAAAACAAAACAAAGTCTTTACTGTTTATACGTGACTTAGGCCTGGTTTTTCAGTGTTATTCATTAGATAATAGTAAAAAACAATAAAAGTAAGTAATTTTTTAACTAAGAAAATGAATCATCGTTTCATTTTTGTATTAGTAAGTTTGTTGTTTTTTATTTGGAAAACTTACATCTGTTTATTGAAAAGTCGCGTCTTACACGAATTAATTGATACATTTTTACTTATTTACTTTTTACATCTTAAATCTTTTGCTTTATTTACTTCTTCTATCATCGTTAGTGCACACTTTTATGCAACAGGCTGGCATTTTTGTATGTAGTCGCGCGTTTCGCGTGGTCCGCTCCTCAGAACAAAGATCTCCTTGCTCGTCCGCTCAGATAAAGTTTACAATTTGTGACTGACATTTGTTGGTCCACAATGTCAGATTGTGGACCGACGAATTGGGGACAGTGTAACGTGCCGATGGGCCAGTACTAAAATATAAGTAAATGGGTGACTTTTAATTAGTTCTTGATAGAAAAAGGTATGAATTGATACTGAATAACTTTCCCTAAGGAACATAGGTCGAAATACGAAAATCAAGTTTTGATCTCCCAAAGAAACTGCATCAGCGGATGGTGATGGAGGTCAAATTGGGTTTTTCGTAATTCGACCAATTTTCCTTAGGAATAGTTTTTCAGTATCATGAGTACATGCATATCTTTTGCTATCGAGAACTAATTAAAAGTCACCCTATACAACGTGTTAATGGAATAAGCGAAACCCTCATACAACCTAACTGATTTTTATTAAAATAAATCCATTCCCGTAAAAAAAATCTTTAAAAATTTTCTCTTTTTTCTTGATATTGTTATTTTAAAGTTTCATCATAGTTCTAGTTTTATCGTTGTTCTAGTCCGCGCACGCTTCCCTCCCCTCTTCACCGCTCATGGTCCGCGCGGCACCGGTCGGCAGCGCGCTTATCCATAGAAATGTTTAGAATAGAAGCGGCCAAAATTTAAGTAATAAAAATTTAAAAAAATCACCCCCATCAAAAACCCGTGAAATTGATTCCACTCTCGATTCTGAATAAACTATTTTCTCAGTTTCGCTCAAAGATTTCGGACCTCCTTGCTTCGCTCGGAATATATACCTTGCTAATTTATTTTAGTAGGGGATGACATCTGCCAACATGTCACAACCCCATCATCGATGATCCATAGAAAACATTCAAAATAACCTGTCAAACCATAGAAAAACGCCTACACCACCTAGTGACGAATTATTTCTATAATCCTCCTTCTAAGTACCTTTCGCTTATTCCGTTAACACGTTGTATAGGGTACTTCCTAATCAACTGCGTTCCTTTGAGTGTGTTACTCTGACCATAGAACTTAACAACTTTCCCTAAAGTACGACAAAAAAAATTACAAAAAAAATACTTCACTTAGTTTTTGGTTATAAACTGCTACGGTTAATTTATAATTTTTAGCGCTAATAGAAACCTTGAAATACTTTGAAGGAGGTGTGTAGTTTTTGTTATAAATATGTTTATTTTACAAGTTTTAGTGTTAAGCAAACATCGTAAGTACCACCAAAAGGTGGTTGGTAACCCTAACTGATCTAAATTACTGACCTGATGATCACTCCTTCAAAGTGGTAGGGACAAACGACTGAAAGGCCTTCCGAAGCACGAATGACGTAGTGTTGTCATATCACTACAATCATGATCTCTAAAAAAGTTCGAGCATTTCATGGATAGTCTCTAAAATTGATGGTCAGTAATAAGTAACCAACTTATAGACAGGTAGCACTTCGGTGGAAACAATTTGACCTTGAGCGAGTATTTTCTTTAAGGCGTTTGTAACGTAGCCACAGAATATTCAAGCAATATTTATATTTGTAATCGGTTTCTCGAAAACGGCTCTAACGATTTTGATGAAAATTACTATATGGGTTTTCGGGGCGAAAAATCGATCTAGCTAGGTCTCATGTCTGGGAAAATTCGTTTTCACCGTCTTTTTAATCATTTCTTTGCGCGTTTTAGTGCGTTTAAGAAACTTACAGCGCTACCTGGGTTTGAATAGCATAGCTTGCTCACCCGATGATATTGTCAGGTTGAGGCGGCTATTCTAGAGCGAAGCTCGGTCGCCCAGGTACTATAATAGTATACAAGTTCAGCGTAGCGCTGGTTCGGCTGACTACAGGTTACACTGGTTTTGTCTCTACGTGTACAATGCCGTGCGTTTCATGGCATGGCATCTCTGAGATGTTAAATTTCCTGTATAGAGCTTTCACCTGAGAGATTTTGCATTATTTACCTAACGCGTTGTTTTTAAAACACGTAGGTAATCGTGCCTATAAAGTTTGAGCGTTGCTTTCGATTTCCCTGGGATCCCATAATGAGATCTTGACTTGGTGGCCATGGGACAACTTCAGAAGTATGTTTGGTCGGACAAAAAAGAATTTTGAAAATCGTTCTATTATTTGACAGAACGTTCTTATTGTTGTGCCACTAGCGGTCACACACCACGACTAAAGTTATTTAATTTTAGAGATCGCAAAGAAAGACCAAATTCCACTGGGCCACGAGCGCTTCAAACTTTCGATCAATACGTGACTAAAATTTTGAAGAATTATCCTCCAACTCCTAACCGTTAAGGAGTTGGACCTTCCATCATCAGACCATCAACATGAGATGATGATTACTAGACGCAAATACTTGTGTAGCTTTGAAAAATATATGAAAAACGTTATACGTGCCTATAAAATTTGAGGGTTGCCCTCGATTTCCCTAGGATCCCATCATCAGATCCTGACTTGGTGACAATGGTGATCACCTCAGGAGTATACCCTTTCGGATAAAAAAGTAATTTTGCAAATCGTTAACACTTGACGGAAAAATAGGTGGACATACATAAAAAAAAAATACATACAGTGGAACATAGAACCTCCTCCTTTTTTGAAGTCGGTTAAAATTAGGCTTAGTTTCCATACTCCTGATAAGCCCATGTATTTACTGTGCCTCTGATTTTTTATTTTTAGGGTTCCGTACCTCAAAATAAAAAAAAACGGAACCCTTATAGGATCACTTTGTTGTCCGTCTGTCTGTCTGTCAAGACCATTTATCTCACGAACGGGTAAAGGTATCAGGTTGAAATTAATACCATATATTAGGCTCCATGAACCACACAATATCTGAAAATTTCAATTTTTACAACGACGCAATCAAAAGATATGGCATTTTATGTCCTCATCTCCCATTTATGCAAAATAGCAAAACCTACAGGGTACTTCCCGTTGACTTAAAATTATGAAATTTGGCAAGAAGCTAGGTCTCACAGTAAAAATAATGGGAAAAGTCTGAAATCATTAAATAAAAAATAAAATAAAAATTGTTTATTTCAGACTTCTTAGATCCATAGAAATGTTAGTAATATCTTAAAACTATGTTAGACTATATAAGACAAAAAATCTAGCAAAAGCTTCCGGGGCTAGGGCGATCAAAGAAACGATCTTGTTTCTGTGATCATCACCCTCCGCACCAGACACTTCCATAGCGGCGACGTATATCTGTCAGCTATGGTCATCAGAATGATGTTACGACTACCCCGCAATCTGTTGATCAGGGATGCTGTTTTTTTGCGCAAAGCCATCTGTTTGATACTCAGCAAACATCCCTGACGCACTACAGAAACGGGGCAGAATATATTATTATACTGGACGCGTATGGAGTCCAGCGACCTCTTAGTATGCCTAACCCACAGGTTCCCCGTGTACAAGTTCTGGCAGTATGCTTTAAATAGCGTAACTTTCACTTGTTCAATACAACGGGAGAACCTGCGAGTCAGCATATTGCCTCTAACCGCTAAAGCCCTACGCTCCCTCTCAATATCGTCATCGTCTTTAAGGTCTTCGGTAATAATATGTCCCAGATATTTAAATTTTGTCACTCGTTTGACGTTCATGCCATTACAACTTTAATAAACATTCAACTTTAAATATTACAACTTTTCTCACAACTAATGGTAACCAATTGTGGTGAGCTCCCGTTTCAAGAACATTTATATGAGACAGGGATCAAGTTGGATGGTCGCGAAGGCGATTTTTGTTTTAGTTATATTTTAAAAATGAGAACACTTACAAACTTGAAAATTGGTATGTTCATAGTGCATAAGCTATAAAATAACAACAAATAATATAATAATATTTGGTCAAGCGCATGTCGGACTCAAAAAAATGTAGCACATTAACTTACTGAAATTTCAACTAATACAATTATGATTATGTGGTGGTACGGAACCCTCTGTGCGCGAGTCCTACTCGCACTTGGCCGGTTTTTTTTAAGCATTGGCTACTTTCAAAGCAACCTTTTTCGTAAGGTTGCTTTGAATTTGAGGGTTGCCCTCGATTTCCCTAGGATCCCATCATCAGATCCTGACTTGGTGACAATGGTGATCACCTCAGGAGTATACCCTTTCGGATAAAAAAGTAATTTTGCAAATCGTTAACACTTGACGGAAAAATAGGTGGACATACATAAAAAAAAAATACATACAGTGGAACATAGAACCTCCTCCTTTTTTGAAGTCGGTTAAAATTAGGCTTAGTTTCCATACTCCTGATAAGCCCATGTATTTACTGTGCCTCTGATTTTTTATTTTTAGGGTTCCGTACCTCAAAATAAAAAAAAACGGAACCCTTATAGGATCACTTTGTTGTCCGTCTGTCTGTCTGTCAAGACCATTTATCTCACGAACGGGTAAAGGTATCAGGTTGAAATTAATACCATATATTAGGCTCCATGAACCACACAATATCTGAAAATTTCAATTTTTACAACGACGCAATCAAAAGATATGGCATTTTATGTCCTCATCTCCCATTTATGCAAAATAGCAAAACCTACAGGGTACTTCCCGTTGACTTAAAATTATGAAATTTGGCAAGAAGCTAGGTCTCACAGTAAAAATAATGGGAAAAGTCTGAAATCATTAAATAAAAAATAAAATAAAAATTGTTTATTTCAGACTTCTTAGATCCATAGAAATGTTAGTAATATCTTAAAACTATGTTAGACTATATAAGACAAAAAATCTAGCAAAAGCTTCCGGGGCTAGGGCGATCAAAGAAACGATCTTGTTTCTGTGATCATCACCCTCCGCACCAGACACTTCCATAGCGGCGACGTATATCTGTCAGCTATGGTCATCAGAATGATGTTACGACTACCCCGCAATCTGTTGATCAGGGATGCTGTTTTTTTGCGCAAAGCCATCTGTTTGATACTCAGCAAACATCCCTGACGCACTACAGAAACGGGGCAGAATATATTATTATACTGGACGCGTATGGAGTCCAGCGACCTCTTAGTATGCCTAACCCACAGGTTCCCCGTGTACAAGTTCTGGCAGTATGCTTTAAATAGCGTAACTTTCACTTGTTCAATACAACGGGAGAACCTGCGAGTCAGCATATTGCCTCTAACCGCTAAAGCCCTACGCTCCCTCTCAATATCGTCATCGTCTTTAAGGTCTTCGGTAATAATATGTCCCAGATATTTAAATTTTGTCACTCGTTTGACGTTCATGCCATTACAACTTTAATAAACATTCAACTTTAAATATTACAACTTTTCTCACAACTAATGGTAACCAATTGTGGTGAGCTCCCGTTTCAAGAACATTTATATGAGACAGGGATCAAGTTGGATGGTCGCGAAGGCGATTTTTGTTTTAGTTATATTTTAAAAATGAGAACACTTACAAACTTGAAAATTGGTATGTTCATAGTGCATAAGCTATAAAATAACAACAAATAATATAATAATATTTGGTCAAGCGCATGTCGGACTCAAAAAAATGTAGCACATTAACTTACTGAAATTTCAACTAATACAATTATGATTATGTGGTGGTACGGAACCCTCTGTGCGCGAGTCCTACTCGCACTTGGCCGGTTTTTTTTAAGCATTGGCTACTTTCAAAGCAACCTTTTTCGTAAGATGCTGGCTGGTATTTTGATACATAACTTTTTCATGTTCATTTGTTCAAAGTTCTGTCAAGATTTGAATGGATGACATCAATCAAAGACATAGCAGTTGCAGTCTCAGGAGACGCATTTTTGAAGCGTTCGTATTTGCAAGATTCGTATACGAATCAGTGATATCGCTATTTTGAATATTTATACCTGTGAATTCTGTCTGACCAAAGATTTTGGAAACTACGCCAGGGGGCGTTAGAAGCGCAGCGTTTTTCTTACGTCAATGGGTCTGACCCACTCGTTTTGAGCACCCAGTAGACGTTGGCCCAACCGTTGGCCGCGCCGGCTCGGCAAGCTTGTTGACAGCTTTCACACGTTGGTGCGGGCCGCACTGCGGCTCATTCCGTGTAGGTCTGTGAAGCAAGCAAGATGGACGTATACGCGGAGACTATCGCTGCCGCTGAAATATACTTATACAGTGCTTTTAAGTTTTGTTTCCAGCTGCACCATATTTGAAAAAAAAAATGTTATTTTTACTTATTTAGAATAAAATTAAACGTCCCTCTGCTCCTACGCACTTATTTGAAATAAAGGCACGGCCAACGTGTGAACGCCTTTTGCGGCTCGTCGTGTAGAGCCCGTGTTGGATTTCTACCCTTGAACATTTCTACCACTCGAAAGTATATTTAATCTGTGATAAGAACGATATTGGGTCCCCGCCATGGTCAAACAGTTTCGCGATCATTATTATTTCTCTTTCTTTCTTATAGCTGCATCTCTACCGGATCGCAGGATCGCGGATTTAACGTGTGCGGGCACCCGACGTTTCCTTCACACATTGGGTGCCTGCACACGTAACATCCGCGATCCTGCGATCCGGTAGAGATGCAGCTATATGAAAGAAAGAGAAAGCTATAGGACCATAGACACACCATAGATACACCTAGTCTATGGTCCTATAGCTTTGTAATGGTCAGGTACATGACCCATCCTAGTTTCAGTTGTTAGGTATAAGGGAAGCTTTGCATACTTACTTTCATCCAGGTAGACTGCATAGTTCACGTTTTCATCACAGTAAAATAAAGAAATCAATACAGACAAACTAATTTGACATATTAAATTAGTTTGTTTAGACATGTCTCCTTTGTAAAGACAATTAAATAAAGTTTATAAGAAAAATTATTAGTATCAAAGTTAGAAGGAGACTGATTTTTACTTTATTAAAAATATATTAAAATTGTGGTTTTATTAGGAGAAAAATATAAACAGAATTAATTGTAATCTTGTGTTTATTTGCAAAAAAAAAAAAAGATAATGTAGCGGACTTTTAGTGCATTTTGATAGCACTAATGAGAAACTTTCTAGTTATTTGTAATTACTTGCAATTGTATGCATAAGATTTGAGAAAAATTTATTACTGCCCAACATTATCACCTTAAAACTACATATATACATCTTTATGTAATTTATAGTCTATGAAAAATTACTTTATCTGGTTTCTAAAGCCTGATGTAGTTTAATCGGGAAGGTTAAACAGATACAAGTATAAAAAATATAGGTGTCATGTGTACTAAGATCATCTGAGTTGAATTGCTCTAAATAAATTTATTAAAACAGAAGATTAAAGATTATTGCATGATTAAACACATTTAATATATTCAACTCAGATATCTATTTGCTAGAACTAGGTACTCACAAAGTATAGACACAAACCACTTTACAAAAAATACAGTTGACTCTTCCCCCGTTAAGAACAGACTAACTCAACTTAATTTCTAACACCACTATTTCCTTCAGGAACACCTCTCACACTCATTGTTTCCAAACTATTTCCTGCTTTAGAGCCTTGCATTAAAGCACACTACGTTATGTTTCACTCCACTCCTAACACCTCTTACTGCCTTGTTACGATGATGCGTCAAGACATTTCCGCCAATGAGGTGAGCCCGCGCATGGGCTGATTGGCGGGCTGCCTGGATCTCGCAAATGCTTACACAGCACTGATTGGCGTGTGAGTATGCGCGCGAAAATACCACCGGTTCCGCCGCTGGCGCCAAAATCTGGTCATAATGTCATAACGCCGCCAGTCCGATTTCCTGGAATGCAAAAGAAAATCCCGAGCACAGTATCTATCTCATGATAATTGTGTCTACTAGGCATGATGCGCTGAAATCTCAAAAGTCACACGTACAAAGTTTGAACTGACATAATCTGGAAGCTTAGGCTTATGCATTAAAGCATTCAATTTTAGATTCGTTCTTTGGATTGATAAGGGCCCATTATCAATCCAATACATGTTTAATTGCACTATGTTATTTATAATCAGCTTCCTTCCAAATCTGTCGTAAACTATCATAAACTACACAGAGATGCCATAAAATTTGCAATTCATCACAGCAACATGTATTTGTCATTGCGTTACTTGGTTGTCTCGCTCGACCATATAATATTATGTTATTATTTTAGGACCAATTCGTGTCATTGAATTTCTAAAGGTGGGTTGTAAGGTTGAAATAAAAGATTTCAAAACGACAAAAACTTCTTTGAACATTTGCTTTTGACTAATGCCCCGAGCGCTGTATGATATCCCGTAAAAAAAATATTTATGGGGCCTACCCTATGTCCGTTTCACCTTCCCCCTTTATCATTTAATATCGAGAATTTAATTCCGATGTGAAATGATAACTAAATCTATTATCTCGCTAATTGTATTAAGTACCGTAAATCGTGACCTTTCTTAAAGATGAGTGCTTCCTTTGTTAAATATCGAGTGACCGCATGTTCAAATACAACTAGTCGTTGTAAAGAAATTGTGCATTGTTTAATTTTATAGCCCTCTTAAACAATCATTATATCTTAAGGACGTAGCGCCATCGTTACAAAAGATATGGAAGTACCGTGCCACTGCTTTATTCTTTGTTTGATTGGCCCAGTTACTTGCCCCTAAATAGCATGTATTTATAATCAAATTTATCAATTGATTTGTTAATTATATTAATGTGTCGTTATATTGTGCAAGCCAAAAAAAAAAATATGTGTGTTGATGTATTGTTTATATACCTTTCAACTGTCATGAAAATTATTATTCAATTATAAACGTTCTCATACATTAACACACAAAAAATCTTTTAGTCTATTTTATGTCTATAATTCAAGCCTTTCAGCAAACCAGAATGTAGAAAGGACTTTAAACTACAGCGATAGGGATCCAAGGCCTTGTGCACGAGGTTGGGTGTATTGCATATAGCCGCCCTCTTCTAGGGTGTCCTAGGTATCGTCACTGGTAATCTGTTTGGGCAGCAGGATGGAGCGAACTATATTACAAATATTTCATTGAATCAAGTTATTTGCCACGAAATGTCAATAAAGAGGCTAATCAGTTCAAACCAAAGACATACTTATTTCTGATAGTGTCTTTGCTTAGAAGAGCTTCTAATGGACTCACAAACTATTCTTGAATTGAAGTGCAAAAGTATAAATAATAAAATTTTAAGCCTCAAATAAGGGTCAACCCCTTTTTTATGGTACCTTTCTTTTGCTCATTACAGAAAGTGTTCGTGTGGTGTACCAAGTATTAGTTAACATTACATCAACACAAATTAATTATTTGGGTTGTGTGAATATTCACTTCAGTAAGACTTACTAATTACGTAACTGAAAATGAAAGAGAGAGAGATAAATAATCCGTTAAACTTCGCTCCACCCTATTTGGATACCCGAACTATTGTCTTGTGGTAGTGGGTTCCGCTGACCTTGATTATATAGCAAGAATTATAAGGCATTTGCCTTGAGCCTTAACACATTTGTGTTTTCGTCATATTTAGGTACTGCTCTATACGCAAGTACGGCCCTGTTATTTTTTTTCATTTGTACCGTAATTTTTCGGCACTTGTTATATTTTAAAGTACTGCTTTGCGCAAGTACGGCCCTGTTTTTGTTTTGTTATTTATTTTTGTTAATATCATGATATTAAATTATTTTTATAATTTTTAGGATCCTTTTATATTATATTGTTATTTGCGTGCACGTCTTAGGGCTTAGGGCTTTGGCTCATTGTAATAAACAGACTACCTAGACTGAGTACCATAGGTCCTCTAGGAATGTCGTCAACTGATTAACGTGCGTCCGAGCATGACGTGTACTAAAGTCAAGTCTTAGGCCTAACTGGCTAAAGTACCGGCTTGCAATGACAGCGGACGAAAACCAATCAAGGACTTCAAAAAAATTCATGACTACTAAATAAAATTATTTATTTTTCTATCCCCCCTTTCCCCCAAGAGCAATAATACTACTACTACATTCTGGCTTGTCTGTGCGATTGTATTTTGTAATCTCTATTTCTTACTGGAAATTACATATCTTAAAAGTGTGACTCAAAGATATTCTCATATCACCTTTATTTAATTTAGCATTTGTGCTTGAGGTTCCAAATCGCAGGCTTGTTATAAAGTTAGTTATAAATTTGATAAAAATTGCGTACTCACAGGATTTAAACGACTTCTTTATATCTGAAGTGATATACCTACCTACTTTTCATCATCACATGACCCTTATACTGCTATAACATTCTGCTATCCTTCCTATAAATAACAAGCCTTAACTTTGCCAGACTCAAATTTTTTTTTATTTCAATTTCAAAAATTATCAGTTTTGGATTGGCTCTCCCTACATTGATTTGGTTCTTAGGTTGAAAACAAATATCAGTTAATCAACTTTGTGACTCCACTGCCAGCCAAAGTCTGTCTATTTTCCTATTTGAAATCTATTTCAAATAATATTAAATCAAAGTCAAATATTATTCATTAATATACTTCATGACATCAGTTAATAAATCAACTCTTTTTCCCCCTAGACTTTACTGCCAGTCTTAGTCTCTTTTGACCTTATTCATTTAAAATAAAACTTAAATTCAAATGTAATTTGTTCATATTAAGATATCACTATTACGACTTCAGTTAAATTTCGTCTCTTTACAAACCAATTGTTTGTTAGGTAATCCATAAAACCATTGTTTGTATTTTCCACTGCTGAGCTAGCGTATGTTCAGTTGATAGTATATTTTATTGACCTACTACAATTATTTTACAGTCAATACTTCTCATCATAAATAAAAAAAGTTCGTCTCTTTGTTTGTTAGGTAATCCATAAAACCATTGTTTGTATTTTCCACTGCTGAGCTAGCGTATGTACAGTCGATAGTATATTTTATTGACCTACTACAATTATTTTACAGTCAATACTTCTCATAATAAATAAAAAAAGTACGACCGGTTCAGTACTTTTTGCATTTCTTACTAAATTTATGATATCGATCGTAAGAATCCATTGTAACCATTCAAGTTCTTTCCAATAAAAGAAATGCAACAGGGCTTTGTTCATAACCTTAGCCTTTGTTTAATTCTACACATTTTATGTTCCTTGTAAATTTTTAGGGTTCTGTTTCTCATAACCAAAGGTAAAGAGAATGAGAAATCAAGTGCTTGCCGTTCACATAACCACGAATCTATTAAGTATTTTTAAATACAAACAAGTAATCAGTCATCATAGCATCCCATGAAACGTCCACAGCAGGACAGGGAAAACGCGTAGTACTTTGGAGTGGATCTACCATTATCACCACGCTTGTAAGCGTTGCGGCTGGTGACCGCTGTTGTTGGTGACCGCAGTTTGTAAGGTGGTACGATACGCTGACAGATGCTGCTACTCATCCTCCGGTGGATAATCCCTTAGTCGCCTCTTACAACACCCACGTGTAAAGATGGGTAGTAGTATTTATTAATAGTCAGTATTAATCATGAATTTGTATGATAAAATATAAGTTAAAGTACCTATTTCTCTTTTAAACTCGAACTCTTTCTGTGTTACTCTTTCTTTCATATACTGCTGTAAATCATCTAAGTAGTTTATATTTCAATGCTGTATTAATATTATGCCCTTAATAAGTCCAATGCTAGTAGACAATGCATATTTTTTTTTGTGTAGTTTTCAAAACCCATTTCATCATTTTTCTATAACATTTGCTATGATACGGAACCATCTCATGACCCAAGTTTTACACTTGGCCATCTTCGTCCTTAAGTAGAATGTTTTTTTGTAGTCACATTTCGAGCTACATCTAAGTATCTTCAAGCGTTTCACAAATCATTTGTCGGTTTTTCTACGAACGCACAAGAAAAAGAAATCCACAAAAAATTCAAAGTGAGGCCAAATTTAAAATTTATGACTTTACAGAACGTCACTGGTTCAATTTCCAACCGTCTGTTTTGCACATGTTCTAACAAAACTCTTGACCAAATGTGTACAATTTCTAAGGACATAAGCGTCGAAAAAATATTAGGTCTTTACCTATGAAATTGCCGTTTTGTATGGCGAATTTTAGGTAAACTCAATTTTCAGTACTAACATTTTTGCATTTTTCTTAGGAATTATTACACCAATTTTTTTCATTTTTTTAAGCATTATTGGGAAGACATTAAGCTAACAGAAGCTTAAATTTAATTTTCGAAAAATATTATCTGTAAAAAAATATAACAAATGTAATGATGAAATCGGACGACCTTTAAGACGAACAACTTTCGAGCCTTTAATTTTATATATCAAACTAAAAATAAAAACTTTATTTTATGCGTAAATTGATAACCTTGAAGTCAACTTTCAAATATAAGACAAATGAAAAAAATTGCATTAGAATTATAGGAATTACGATCTCATTAATATGTAAGAAAATTTCGGCAATTTCATAGGTAAAGACCTATTATTATTCTTAAATTTAATTGTTTCGCAGTTTGGAACAAGGTATTCTAAATTTCTAACAATTCGGAAATCCCAGTACTGACTGTCTTTGGCTCCTAGGTAGGTACCTAATAAAGGCCATCTTGGTAGTTTGAAGACTTGTAACAAAAGTAAAGTCAGACTGTTACGCGTTACTTAATTAATTTACTAAGTTAGTGATACTAAATTAGCTTTATATAAAGCCATCCAGCCATCAGCATAGGTTGCAGGTTTGATCCCTGCCTAGTGCAAATATTTATGTGATGAGCACTAAGAATAAGCACGAGAATTTGTTAAGTATCTGGGTGCTATTTATCTATTTATGTAGTGATGTATCGTTTCTGATATCAATTTAAGAGGCTTTTCCTAGTCTGGGATCATATGACCTTATGTGAAATATTGTCCACATTTTTATCTGTTATTTATTTATAATTCGAATTACTTTAATGATACTACAGTAGATCCAGTTTGTATGCTAGCATGTTATATCCGTCAGTTCTAGAATATCTAGATATTATTAGAAGTAAATTTGCTTTAATCCGTCCAAAACCTAATCAAGTATAATCGTAATACCATACTGCGAGTCAATATAAGCACTTTTCCAGCAAATCTCAGACCAAAGAAACTCAGTGTCAGTTTACTTTGCTCTTATCTTCGAATACGAAAAAGTCTAGAAACTAGGTAATCAAATGATTTTACGATAAAATGAATACTACTTTCTTAAGTTTGTATATGAATTAAGCATTTGCAATTCAAAACTATGTTCATATAAACCTTTTTCAAAAACCTATTCACTTATATCGGTACGTCACTACCTGCTAGATCCTTAAATAACGAGTGTTATTGTTTGCTACATGTTCGCACTAACCTCTAAACTGCCTTGAAACTTGAAAGGATGAAACCACTATACATTTTCTCTACCTTAAGTAATTATATGCTAGTAATATCAGTAATATCAATTTAATTATTATTTCATAGTTAATTTTTTTTATTGCGTTCATTAAATTAAAATATTTTATGTGTTCCTTAAAATAAATATTATTTTAAATACTTTCGTTATGTGTGCAATTGAAACTCTGCTAATTTAATGATTTTGAATGTGGTTGATTATAATACTTTCCTTTTTATTATGTACTTCTATAAAGCGCCCGAAACAGAATTTTAAATCATAATTCTTTCGTTTCAACTCTCCCACTCAATATTTAATTTATAAGTATAAAACATATTTTAAATCAACACTATCAAATTAAAATCGAAACCTGTAAATTATTGCGTTATCGCTGACATGTTAGGTCATGTATGCGTGATGAATTGCGTTTTATGGCACAAATAAAATAAAACTTTAAAAATAAAAGGTCAATTCCCCCTCGATTAAACAACCATCACAGCATGAAAGTAAGATAGTTTTACACAAAACTTTCTTCGACCAAACAACTGAAAGAAATTTTTTATAAATTTTGATTTGACCGTTTCTCTTTATCAAATAAAAGTTTATTAGGAAAAATTTTGATCGTCTATTAAAATTCGATTATTGTAAAAGACTTTGTAATTGTGCTATTCATACAAAGCAACAAGCTACGTTGTGTTTAAATAAGTAAGTTCAAGTTCCTCCGCTGCAATGCTTTCATTAAGCATAATGCATTTTAAAAACGGAGATCCTGGCTAACGGGACCACGTGTAACGGTCAGGTACATGACCCATCCTAGTTTCAGTTGTTAGGTATAAGGGAAGCTTTGCATACTTACTTTCATCCAGGTAGACTGCATAGTTCACGTTTTCATCACAGTAAAATAAAGAAATCAATACAGACAAACTAATTTGACATATTAAATTAGTTTGTTTAGACATGTCTCCTTTGTAAAGACAATTAAATAAAGTTTATAAGAAAAATTATTAGTATCAAAGTTAGAAGGAGACTGATTTTTACTTTATTAAAAATATATTAAAATTGTGGTTTTATTAGGAGAAAAATATAAACAGAATTAATTGTAATCTTGTGTTTATTTGCAAAAAAAAAAAAAGATAATGTAGCGGACTTTTAGTGCATTTTGATAGCACTAATGAGAAACTTTCTAGTTATTTGTAATTACTTGCAATTGTATGCATAAGATTTGAGAAAAATTTATTACTGCCCAACATTATCACCTTAAAACTACATATATACATCTTTATGTAATTTATATTCTATGAAAAATTACTTTATCTGGTTTCTAAAGCCTGATGTAGTTTAATCGGGAAGGTTAAACAGATACAAGTATAAAAAATATAGGTGTCATGTGTACTAAGATCATCTGAGTTGAATTGCTCTAAATAAATTTATTAAAACAGAAGATTAAAGATTATTGCATGATTAAACACATTTAATATATTCAACTCAGATATCTATTTGCTAGAACTAGGTACTCACAAAGTATAGACACAAACCACTTTACAAAAAATACAGTTGACTCTTCCCCCGTTAAGAACAGACTAACTCAACTTAATTTCTAACACCACTATTTCCTTCAGGAACACCTCTCACACTCATTGTTTCCAAACTATTTCCTGCTTTAGAGCCTTGCATTAAAGCACACTACGTTATGTTTCACTCCACTCCTAACACCTCTTACTGCCTTGTTACGATGATGCGTCAAGACATTTCCGCCAATGAGGTGAGCCCGCGCATGGGCTGATTGGCGGGCTGCCTGGATCTCGCAAATGCTTACACAGCACTGATTGGCGTGTGAGTATGCGCGCGAAAATACCACCGGTTCCGCCGCTGGCGCCAAAATCTGGTCATAATGTCATAACGCCGCCAGTCCGATTTCCTGGAATGCAAAAGAAAATCCCGAGCACAGTATCTATCTCATGATAATTGTGTCTACTAGGCATGATGCGCTGAAATCTCAAAAGTCACACGTACAAAGTTTGAACTGACATAATCTGGAAGCTTAGGCTTATGCATTAAAGCATTCAATTTTAGATTCGTTCTTTGGATTGATAAGGGCCCATTATCAATCCAATACATGTTTAATTGCACTATGTTATTTATAATCAGCTTCCTTCCAAATCTGTCGTAAACTATCATAAACTACACAGAGATGCCATAAAATTTGCAATTCATCACAGCAACATGTATTTGTCATTGCGTTACTTGGTTGTCTCGCTCGACCATATAATATTATGTTATTATTTTAGGACCAATTCGTGTCATTGAATTTCTAAAGGTGGGTTGTAAGGTTGAAATAAAAGATTTCAAAACGACAAAAACTTCTTTGAACATTTGCTTTTGACTAATGCCCCGAGCGCTGTATGATATCCCGTAAAAAAAATATTTATGGGGCCTACCCTATGTCCGTTTCAGCTTTCTCTTTCTTTCTTATAGCTGCATCTCTACCGGATCGCAGGATCGCGGATCGCAGATTTAACGTGTGCGGGGACCCATTGAGATATCAACTTTTTAATTAGCGTTCCATTCCTACGCAATTTATTACCGGTGTTTATTTTTTTCTGAGTGAAACGAAATTATCTATGTACAAGTGCGACAAGGCTTATTATGCACGTGGCTAAAAAAGGAACTAACACCGCCAACTTGTGAAACGTCACTTTTGAGTGTTCTCCTTATACAAGCCAGCGCCCCCACCCGCGTTCATTATAAGCCTTGTCTACTTGAAAGAAGAAAGTGAATTAGGACGCACCCTATATTGGGGATATGATTGATTTAGTACGAATTTATAAAAATTAATATTTCTTAAAATCAGTGAGTAAATCGTCTGCCAATTTTTTGTTGTCTTCAGTGAAACCAAATGAAGCGAATAAAAGCAACTAGAATGATGAGCAAATGGTTTAGTAGAGCCTTTTTTTTTTACATATTTACTAGTACTTCCCGTGATAATGCAGAGCCCTATACGTCTGCCTCTTCGATTTCTTTAATTTTTAGGATGTTTCTGACCAGCAGCTCCATTGGCAGACATGAGCAAATGATTTAGTACCCTTCTTTTTTTTACATTTTTGAAAAGCTGAAACTCAAAAACGCAGCGACGGACAGAAAAACTTTACTGAACCAAATCAATTTGTAATAATCTAAACTATCATCTCTAGCGATATGAAATATGTGCAAATCATATAGCGAAATATTTTTCATCTCCCTTACTAAATGCTCCGTGTTTTGAGGCAAAGCTCTATAACCACAGTGCTTAAGGTGATCCGTTTTCCATACAAAAATTCAAATGACTTGCATTCTTACGCGGGACATAAAATTCTGTTGAAAAACGAACGCATACTGGTATTTTTAGGAAAATTTTTCGCTAATTAATACAAAAATACAGTTAATGTACTGAAAGTACTATTTTTGTTAGCAATTTTTGGTTCAATATTACGATTGTGGGCGTGCGGTCAAAACTGTACGGTTGTGCTTTGTGTGCATGTGTGAGTGATCGTATTCATGTAAACACGGACTGACGAGAGTAATTGACTTTAGTGGACATATGGAGATATTTTCCTTATCGAAATTGTTGTTAGGCGTTGAAGTTGCACGATGAAATTTACGCGAATCAACTTTTTGCACATATATAGTTGGTACTTATTGCATTATAAAAATAAAACCTTATATTTGCAGCAGTGGCTCCATCTAGTTGCGTTCGGGGCTAAGCTGGCCGTCACAGATCACCTTAAACAACAGCTGGTCTGTAATTTCCCTATTATAACTTCCCGGGTATTTAAATTCATAAATCTAAAATACATAATAAAAAAAACTTATAATTTATTTACAAACCATATTTTGCTGGTTTTGGCTGTTCTGGTATAATATATGCTGCACCATTAACTGGGGTACTGAGTTCCCAAATGAAAATGATTAAAAAAATACAAATTAATAATTTAAACATTTTTTAGACCAAAATGTGAATTAAGGTTACGAGAAATGTCAACTGTTCGAATGGACTGATAAGAATATCACGAATCTGGTTCTTTTATATTCAAAAGTAGACATAGTGACGTTGTATTGTGAAAAACATAATCTATATCGGAGAATGAAATAAAATCTATGAATATTTGAACAGCGGTAAAAACGCTTGTTTTTTTTTGTGTTTGCAAAGTGAATCAAATAATTTTATTTTATGACCTTTATTATGCATTATAAATAGTCAAGGCGCTAAATATGTATTATCTGTTATGATATCAAATATAACCTGCTGACATCCTGCTGATCCGATTTTGATGAAGTTTGGTGTGGATTTATGACTTATTTAGATTTAATTTTGTATATTTTTAATTTCTAGCAGATGAAGTCATGGTTAGCACCTAGTTTGGTATTAAATAAAACCGGCCAAGTGCGAGTCAGACTCGCGCGCCGAGCTTTTTAATATACCAATTGTATTTTTAGAAGCAATAAAGTCTAGTTTTAGGACCGCAAAACTAACAATATTCCATATTTCAAGTCGATCGCTTGAGTAGTTCCTGAGATAAACAGGTGTGACCGACAGACAGACGATGTAAGGGTTGTTTTTACTATTTTGGTTTGGAACCCCAACCGGTCAGGTGCGAGTCAGACTCGCGTGCCGAGGGTTCCGGGCAAACGGATATCAGGGGGTTTAGAAAACGTGCCAATAAATTTAGAGACATAGAAAAAGTATACATTAAGAGATGATGAAAAAGATCGTCATAAAGTGTATGGGATGACATAATATAAAATAAAAAATTAAAAAAATAAAATATGTCAACTGCCATCCCATACACTCTGTAACGTTCGCTTTCGTCAAATGGCACACTGTCTAAAGACACAAGTTGAAAAAAAAAACCACTATGATTCTATAATAGTTATTTATGCAACTGTTGCGTAATGAGAGTAATTTTAACACGAGATCTGGTTTTTGATACGAGGCGCAGCCGAGTATCAAAATAGTATAGATCGAGTGTTAAAATGACTAATTACGTACAGTTGCATACAAAACTTTATCTACGACCGACAAAATAAAATAAAATTTTAAAGAGTAGTAAGTAATTTATTTAACTAAGAGGACAGTTAGTACAGATCCAGAACTTATGGATGAAGTTGCTTTAACATTAATTTCATTGCATACTGTTACACCCGGTATATGGTTACTGACAGCCTCTTGTAGATTCATGTTCTCCTGGTACTTCAATTTTGTTTTAACCACTTCTTCTTTTGTTGCCACGGTCACTTGCGTGCCAACCATGGGTACTGTCAGCCTCTTGTCGATTTATGTTTTCCTGGTACCTACTCTCCATTTTCTTTAAAATGTCACCCAAGTAAAAAGTATTTTTACAAAATTACTTTAGAGTAGGCTGTATGCAGTACTGTGGTAGTATTGCCTTAGCCTATCAGAATGAAAATTATGTATTATAACAGTTGCGGAATGAAAATCCATACTCCATTTCCGTACTGCTCGTAGTATGGAACAGTATGGAAATGAAAATTATAGCGGAAAATGACCTCAATTTCGAAACTGTCATTGGTTTTGAATTTGGAATATTCCGGTACGGGAGTAGATAAAACATTTTATAACCTGAGTCTATAACAGTCTAAATTGATATTATTATGTAGATTCTAATAAGCCACTACTATCGCCACAAAGTTGCAAATTTTTTGTACGCGATGATGACGTAAAATAGTAACTTGCAGTGCCCGGTGTCCAGTGCAGCGGAGAAAAATTCGGCCAATGACTCGCGGTGACAACGTGATTGAATTTGAAATTCATTCACTCCATATCACTCTGAGTCTCAGCTCTGAGTGCTGCCACTCGATCAGTAGGGTTATTATTGGTTTTTCTATTTTCAAAATAAAGAGCGGAGTCCTTTATTTGTGTTTTTGTATTCACGTACAATAAATACTTTTAAACTAACGAATCAGTATTTGCGTCAACAATTCATATATTTTTTCAGTTGTGCACACATAAATTTGAAAGCATATTTTTTTTTTCATAAATCATGAAATTTATCATTGAAAAAAAAAAACTTATTTATTTAAATGTAAGTATTACTTTGGAAACGAAATTTTAATGGGCTTGTTTTTACTTAGGCAGTAAGCTGCCGTTATTCATAATCTAAGTTTTTACTAATTATGTTGATTTATAAGTACATTGTTTCTCCACCCTATCGTCAGTTTACTATTAATTCATCTGTGTCAATAAATTTCAATGAAACTGTGAATTCAAATGAATGAAGGCCAGGTTAAAAGTACCCTAAACCGACGAGCATGTATGAAAAGATTGATGAAAATACAAGAAGCAAGGGAAGTATGTCAAGATCATAGCAGGTGGAGGACTGTGGTCTCTGCCTACCCCGACGGGAAAGAGGCGTGATGTTATGTATGTATGTATGTGACTTCAAAAAAATTGTGACACAAAATATCATCGTCCTCCTCCGTGCTTTTATAATTTGTGCTATTTTGAACGGTCATTTACAATTTCTTTCGGTATTATCATCACCTTGTCTGGTCATGTAATCATTGTCTCTTTGAATCTCAATATTTTTGATTTGTTTAATTGTTTCTTATCACTATTGTAATTTGTAACATCATCAGCCCCGCCATATGCATTTATTCACATATCCTCGAAGTTTTGCATTCTTCTTCGTACTTTGATTCTATGGTGTAGGTACATTCTGTACTTAGCTTTGGTTGTAGAATTTTTGAGGACACTTTTGCAATGCTTGTGATCTGGCCTTTGTTAAACCTTTACTTTCGAGTACTTGAAAACATTGCATGTAATCATTAACAAGAACAGCATCATCAGTATAAAGCAATGTTCCAGGTTTCTGGTTTCTGAATCTATTCAACAGGACATAATATAACCCTAAATCCAGCAGGACATAATATAACCCGTTTTCAGTTACAACGTGTATTCCATCAAAATCTTCTTTGTATGAAAATTTAACACATTTTTTTATGTCAAACGAATAGAAAACTTCTATAGGACCAACTTATAGAATTTTTTGATCAGCATTCGAAACAGGATCGTTAAGCATCCAAAAGTTTTTTGTGAAAAATGGCCATGGGTGTCAAAATGTCACGAAAAGATATGGTAGTCTCCCAAGACCATTTTCGCGTTACAGTAACGTTTTCGCCTTTGCTGTCCAAAACTGTTCAGTTACGTTGACTGATCATGCCCTTTCATTATTCGGAAGGCTGTCCCTTACACCCCATATAAGCGAACTATTTTCTGCAGCCTAGGTAGCAGCCATTTCCTACTTGTGCAGAATTCAGAGGCGGATTAGGTGAAAATTAAAAAAGTTGATACTGAAAATGAAGCAAGTTAAAATAAAATTTATAAAGCAGTTAGAGTTTCGGGTAAAAGACAAAAATAGTGCTTCAAAAACAGTTTTGAGAAAATATATTCCAGATACATAAAAACATCGGTTCTTTATTCATTGTAGGATATTAAAAATATTTTAATGACATCATTTACATTTACGTCGCTTCAAAAACAAAGTGGCGCCATGTGGAAAAAAAGAAGCGAATATAAAAAGAACCCACGCGCTCTTTTAAATATGTTTGATGTATAGTATTGACACAATAAATATAAGTCAATCTGAATTAGCCTGTTAGAAACACAGTCTAATCCCATATACGAGTATACTCGAAGATATACTAGCTGGGAAACTTAGGAAATGCCCGGATGTGGTAAATTTTTTGAATGTTTTCTTTACTATCATCATCATTTCATCATTCCACTGCTCTTATGCAAATTTGAGGTTGGCGCAATCTGGGTGCAATATGTTGATCGTTTTCATTCTCTATATCGATGGTCATCTTACCATGAGAACTGTAAAATTTTGAACGTAGATACTAACTAAAGTTTAGCTTAAGTTTATTACAAATGTTTTGTCAATACTGGCGTAAGTTTTATCTATGTAGGGTTTTTGTGCAAAGTCCGTCTGGGGAAGTACCTATTTCTGTCGTAAAATAGCAGTGTTTGCACTGCTGTGTTTCGGTTTGAAGGGTGAGGGAGCCATCAGCCAGCGAAATAACCGGCACACGAGACACACCATCTTAGTTCTCGGGGTGGGTAACGTGCTTTGCTGTCTTATTAGTGTCAAGTTATGCCACTAATAAGACAGCGGGCTTCATGAGCGGTGGTAATCACTTTCTATCAGGTGGCCCACCTGCTCGTTTTCTCACTTATCACATAAAAAAAAAACAAATTTCAAAGCATGTTAGTAAAATACGAACCGAAATACGTCCCTTTTCAAAACAATCGAATTTTTGCCGAGCGGGATAGGTCAGTTAGAATGATTTTGATTGAAGTGCCTTGGGCCACTACTTTATCGTTTGCCGACTCTGTGAATTGGAATTTTCAGGATTTAGAAATTAGATAGTGAGGTACTATTTCATAACAGACAAAAGGGGTATGAATTTATGTTAAGAACAAAGAAAAAAAACGGCCAAGTTCGAGTCGGACTCGCGCACTGAGGGTTCCGTACCACCACATAATCATAATTGTATTACAATCATAAATTTCAGTAAGTTAATGTGCTAGATTTTTTGAGTCCAACACGCGCTTGACCAAATTTTATTATTTGTTGTTATTTTATAGGCTATGCACAATTTTCAAGTTTGTAAGTGTTCCCGTTTTTAAAATGTGAATGTTCTTGAAACGGGAGCTCACCTCAATTGGTTACCATTAGTTGTGAGAAAAGTTGTAATATTTAATGATTTCAGACTTTTCCCTTTATTTGTACTGTGAGACCTAGCTTCTTGCCAAATTCCATAATTTTAGGTCAACGGGAAGTACCCTATAGGTTTTGCTTTAGTGCATAAATGTATGGAGATTAGGACATAAAATGCCATATCTTTTGATTGCGTCATTGTAAAAAATTGAAATTTTCAGATCTTGTTTATCTCATAGACCCTAAAATATGGTATCAATTTCAACCAGATACCTTTACCCGTTCGAGAGATAAAGGGTCTTGACAGACAGACAGACAGACAGACGGACAACAAAGTGATCCTATAAGGGTTCCGTTTTTTTCTTTTGAGGTACGGAACCCTAAAAAGGTCAAGTGCGAGTCAGACTCACTCGCCGAGGTTTCCGATATACCTATAATAATTTTGGAAGCAATAAAGTCAATTTTTAGGACCGCAAAACTAAATTTGTTTGTAAAGGTTTTCGCAGATTTCTTAAAAACAATGCAACTAAGAAAGATCGGTTTATTTTTGCAGTCATGATTACATTTACTTCTATCTGCTGTAATTAAATCAGATGTTTCTAGTCACAAACTTCGGAGATAAGGGGGGGTAACTTAAAAACTAAGTCTTAAAAAAAACAAAAATATTTCATAAGCATATATTCTAAAAAACTATTCCAAATTTGAAGTTGATAGCATGGGTGGATGCTGCGATATACAGGTATGACCGACAGACTGGCAAAGTCGCACCATAAGGGTTCCTTTTTTTACCATTTTGGTTTCGGAACCCTAAAAAAAACCGGCCAAGTGCGAGTCAGACTCGCACCCTAAGGGTTCCGTACCTATCTACCATATGATATACTTAAAGCTTTTGCTCTTTGATTTTAAAAACTCCGCGACCATCCAACTTTACCCCTCTTTTATAGAAAAGTTCTTGAAACGGGAGCTCACCTTAATTGGTTATTATTAGTTGTGAGAAAAATTGAAATATTTAATGATTTTAGACTTTTCCCTTTATTTTTACGGTGAGACCTAGCTTCTTGCCAAATCTCATAATTTTATGTCAACGGGAACTACCCTGTCTGTAGGTTTTGCTTTTTTGCATAAATGTATGGAGATGAGGACATAAAAAGCCATATCTTTTGATTGCGTCGCTGTAAAAAATTGAAATTTTCAGATCTTGTGTGGTTTATGAACCTAAATATTCGTTATCAATTTTAACTTGATACCTCATCTCGTTCGTGTGAAAAAGGGTCTTGACAGACAGACAGACAGACAGACGGACAACAAAGTGATCCTATAAGGGCTCCGTTTTTTACTTTGAGGTACGGAACCCTAAAAAGTAGTCTTTAAAAAGTATGTTTTGGTTTTAAATGGAAGCATCAAATGTTTGTATTTTTTTTCTTACAATTAGCAACTAAGTGTGTAATGACATGTTATTGTCAAAGCCAGATCAGTGGTAAATCGTGGGATTTACCGGTATTGTTCAATTTCCTACACAAAAGAAGCAATTACTTTGGAAACCAACGCATTGGCTACATGGAATGTGTGCGCAAGCTGATACTAGTTTTGACAATATCATCAAACCCGATCATCAACCCCTTATCTCTACAAAAGTCAATCAATGTAGAGCCAAAAATCATAGATCCGGTATAAATTTTCTTCAATTGATTATCGGGAAAAACGGGTATGCCTGTCGGGCATGATCTTTTAAAAATAAATAAAATACACAAACCCGTTTCGGGCAATTAAACTTGCATAAAAAATAGAATACAGGGTGTTAATTTAATTGCGTGCCATAGCTTAGGGTGTGTTTCAGTAACGATAAAGGAACACAAAAAAATATCTCCTACTTAAAAAAAATAAACTTCATTAAAACTAAACTAACGCGGAGGGCCCGGAGAACCGCGCTATCAAAAGCGCGCGGAAGAGTTTCAGTTATGTATGTGCCTACCTTATCCACTGATACTCGCGCGCTGGCTCGATGATAACATGGTGCTCCATCCGGGTCGTTGCCCTCCGCGTTAGTTTAGTTTCAATCAAGTTTTCGTTTTTTTTTAAGTAGGATTTTTGTTAATATTTTTTTTGTGTTCCTTTATCGCTACTGATACACCCCCTAAGCTATGGCACGCAATTAAATTAACACCCTGTATAAGTACTCCAAAATGAGTCGATCAACAGTCGACCCATTTAGTATAGAGAGTAAGTTTATTTTCTTCGAACAAGAACGGGGAAGGCAGAGACCACAGCCCTCATCCTGCTGTTTCCCTCGCTTCCTCTACTTCTATCTACCCTTTCATACAAGCTCGTCGGTTTGAATTTTCTTTCTGGCTTTCTTCGAAAATATTGCTTATAATTCATTAGTAGAATAACAAACATTACATTGGTAAACATTAGGAAAAAATCTAATTACATCAATTCAAATATATTTATTTGAAAATTTAGTTTTTACAATATTTGAATTGACCATGGTCACCAAAGCCTGTATCGTGGGGTCCCAAAAAAAAAATCGTTACATTAAAGTATAAGCCTCATAATCTCATTGTAAATTTACCTATAAACAACTACAAACCGAGTTTACAAGTAAAATAAATTGGTACAGCAGCACTGCACTTACTTTCTCGCGATATACGAGAGTCACCATTCAACAGTGTCCCCGAGTCGAACCGAGAACCTCCGGATCAAGAGCCGAATGCCATATAAAGGCTGCGGATAGTAATGACTAAGTAATAAGTACCAACTGCAAATTTAAGTTTGTAATTCCATACAAATAATATGAAAATACGAACTTACCTATACGAACTAGATTTATGTAAAAATGATTTAATGAAATATGCAGTCAGGTAGGAAACCAATTTAGAATCCAAATTGTAGAACATCAAAATAAGCTCGTCGAAACAGATTTTGAGTAAATCACATTTTTTAAATTTTTGTAGTAAGGGAACACCCCTTATATGAATTTTTAGAGACCAATTGATACTGCCCCAAATACCTTAAATAGAGATACTTGGTCATGCAAAGTTTCATCAAGATTTTATGAGCCGTTTTTGCGAAAATCACAATTTTTCATTTTCGTTGTATGACAGCAACCCTCAAAATGAGAGCCAGCAGGAAACCACTCAAAACCCTTCGATGGATTTGCATAAAACTCTTAAATTCCAAATATGGTGTCAATCGGACCTTTCGTTTAGCCGCTAGGCCAAAGCGTGACGGACAGACCGACCGACCGACCGACTGACGGACGGACATTTTTGGGAGACTTGTTTTTTATGATGTATAAGTGATATAGAACACATTTTTGAGAAAATTAGAAAAAAAAAAAATTTTTACGAATACAATACCTTTCTCGCTCCGCTCGAAAGTAAAAAATATAAACGAATTTAATTTTATGAATATCACCTTAAATAATAGGATAAAATAATAATAATGTTATCACATCTCAATTAAATTTCACGTTGTCTAAATAAGGGCCTACCTACTTAAAAACCGGATTTTGTCGACTCTACATCGTTTATGTTAGATTAGGTTTGTTTAAGTTAGGTTAGTAATAATATAGATATGGTAATTTTGTCCTCCTACGATTTTATTCCAGTAATAGTTCGAAATGCGAAGTTTCCATACAAACTAACAAACCTCTTAAAATTTTCGGGGTGATATAAATAAAACGCCGTATGGTTATAATGATTCTAGGGATCCATGCCAAAATCTTAGAAAAAATATATTATCAATCAGTTTTTTACCAAGACCAAAATTTTCTCACATTTCGATATGGGTCTCCGATTTTAGGGTTCCAATACCAAAATGGTAAAAAAAGGAACCCTTATGGTGCGACTATGTCTGTCTGTCCGTCTGCCTGTCTGTCACACCTCTATATCTCAGCAACCACTCATGCTATCGACTTGAAATTTGGAATGGTTGTAGAATTTGGTTGCCCAATGTAATTGCACATGAAAGAATAAAAAAAAATATGATTATTAATGTAAAGGGGGCCCAAATAGGGGGGGCAAAATTTCAAATTGTTGTTACTAGGTTGAGTGGGGTATCATATGAAAGGGCTTTACTTATACATTCTAAAATATAATCTCGTATTTTTTTTACAACTCTTAGTTTTCAAGTTGTGATGACAAATGTAAAAAAAAAATCCCCCCCCCCCCTATCTCCGAAGTTTGGGAATGGAAAAATTTTAATTAATTACAATCAATAGAAGTTTATGCAAATATTATAGCAAAAATAAAACGATTTTTAAGTTGCACAGTTTTTTAGACATCTGCAAAAAATCTCTACAATCAAATTTAGTTTTGCGGTTCTAAAAATGGACTGTATTGCTTCCAAAAATACTATAGATATATCGGAACCCTCGGCACGCGAGTCCGACTCGCACTTGACCGGCTTTTTTATATAAAAACTACGCCAAATTACTTCTTTTAAGGAATACAGTGTTAACCCTAATACAGAGTTAATTTAACGTCATCCCGGGAAAAGAGGATGTTATGCCCTTGAAACTGAACAACTTTTTCCACGAAACGTTCTAAGTTAAGTGTGTGGTTTCCGCACTTACTCGTAGTCCTGTAAGGACCATTGTGCGTGGGCCTATGTGGCCATCAAGTCAGTCACCCTAACTGTTGCCAGACATCAGTCAGTCCACGGAACGTAGGTTATATATACGAAAAAATTATAATTCAACCTCTCATACAAAATGTGCCGACAGCTGATACAGTTTGTATGGGAAGTAGCCATTTTCTTGACGTGTTCAAGTTTATAAAATAATTAGGGTGTATAACACTCTGTATTGCACCCTGGGTGGTGCAGTTGACTAATGCACGTTATTTCCGTACATTGAATTAACTATACCTCTGTGTTATTCGTCCGTCTGTCTAACTCCGCCCTAAGCTGTAACGCTGTAGCGGGTATCTAGTAGCACCTCTAGTAGCAGATCTAAGGCCGAGCTTGTATATGGGGTACCTTGCACCTAAACCTGCTGGGATGAAACTTGGCAGGAGTCAAGTACATACCCATAGGTAACATATTAGAAGTGGTGCTCCCCAGCAGGACGCGACTGAGATGCACAGTGTAGTTTTTTACTAGATTGAAAATTGTATCTCTTGAACCGACATAGGTAGCTGGTTGAAAATTTCACAGAATATGTATTTTTTAAACAAATCTATCACCTTAATAAAAAAAATAAAAAAAAAATAAAGGGGGTCGCCATACAAGAAACGTATTTTTTTTGTTTCAGCTCTATCGTTAGAACGGTTAGAAATTCGAGTGTCAAACTTGGTATGAGTATATAGTTCACTAAAATGTCAATAAAATAATATGTCCTAACTGACTGACTAACTGACTGACAGACTGACTGACTGACGTCTATCCGTAACCGCTTTAGCTATACGTGTAAAATTTAGTATGCTAATTTATTGCATATGCCACAAACACCACCTAAGAAAGGATTTTCCAAAACTCATACCCCAAGGGGGTAAAATAAGGGATGGAAGTTTTTCAAATTTTTTTACTTAGCTTTAATTTTTCTGACTTTCACTCCATGTGGTAGTTTGGTTTTCCACCAGTACTGTGCGAGGGAGACAAGCTGTGAGCTGGGAAAATTCCAACCAATAGGATTGCGCCGTTTTCTTAGCTTGTCAAATGGGCTGTCAAATGGAGCAATCACCTAAGGCATGACCTGTAATGACGCGCCCAACCACCGTGCTGCCGCCACTAAAATATCTTGACCTCCACGAGAGCGAAAAGAGCACCCACCTTCATTTTCATAGCAGGTCAATTTATTTTCACGGCGCGATGGTGGGACGTGTTTGTTTACCTACTCAACATCCAAGGTAAAATAAAAACGGAATTATGGAGTAACTAGACCTAAAATCTACCTGACCTTGCTGGAAGAGTAGATTTACAAGTAAAGGTAAAGAGTGAATGAGCCTGATTGCTTGGGTTATGTTAAGTATTAGGTTTACCCAGACGGCGGCGTTAGGTAAATCTAGGTTAGTAACTATTATCTAATCTGTGATCTAGGTTTATACGGGAAAGGGTTAAGATCTGTTTATTATTCGGTCTTTACCCAAAGAGCTTGAGTAATAAAATTCTGATCGTTACCTGGGTAACCTCATTTCGAGCACTATCCGTAACATGGATGCAGTGTATTGCTATGTCTGGGGCGTAAATACATCAGAGCAGCCATCATAGAGTAAGATGATAAATTAAACAGGATTCAAAAAAAATCGTGTAAATCCTTTAAAAGACTTATTTCGGAGGCTTAACAATTTTTTTATTCGACTTTTCGAAATAAAATATTTGGACCGATCAGCTAATACACTTACCAATCAATTTTGCAGCCATGACACTAAAACCAGGGTATATTTTGACGGAAAGAATAACATTGTTTTACATACTTGTTTTTTCTGACAGCTATAGCAGATTGAATTTTGACATACGCGTAGCTGCAGGAAGCGTTTGAATTAACGAAAAAAATGGATCATTTAGTTAGTCATAAACTCTTTTTTACGAACTTCTAAAGTTGTAAAACAAAAGTTGCAACTATAAATACTAAACTCTACGACGGAGCCGCACGTAGACCATTAATTTAGTGACTACACTCTAAAACTTGTGACTTGGACATCACACAGTAACCGTCCGTCAGTTTAACCGCTGCAATTTAAAGCCATTGTCTTAATGAAACAGCTAGGTCTCTACACGTTACGGCCTCTGTCTACCGTAGTTTCCAAGCAAATCGTTCAACTAGACTGTTGTTGCAGCTTGAGTAAGGTTAAGAAGCCATTTGTCCGTACTAGTCAGGACATTAGACGGACACGAGGAAACTCCCCCATTTTTAATGGAGGCAGTGATATAATCAGCGTATATATGACATATTCCATCTTTGGTTCGAAGTGTAGGCAACGAGTTTTTGTTGATTTTTAAATATCTAAGCGCGCTGCACATCACATGAGTAGGTAAGCGCACGTAGGCAACATAACTTGCGGCAATAATTCGTCAAATCTATGCAAAGGAATGTTGCGTCCCAACCCAATGAGCGTGAACTAATCATCGTTATCATAACATCCCATGAAACGTCCACTGCAGGACAGGGAGCTCCCTCCAGAATTACAACTTTTGATAGAACAATATGAAGGGGAAGTACCTACCTTAGTCACCACGCTTGCTAGCGTTGCGGCAGGCACCGCGGTTGTTGGTGACCTCAGTATATAAGATAAATTATAAATCCTATACTGTTAAACAAGCAATATTTATATATATATATATATTTGTAATCGGTTTCCCGAAAACGGCTCTTACGATTTCGATGCAATTTAGTATACAGGGGTTTTTGGGGGCAAAAAATCGATCTAGCTAGGTCTCATGTCTGGTAGAATTCGTTTTCATTTTCTTTCTAAATATTTCTTAGCGCGTTTTAGTGCGTTCAAGAAACTTACAGCGCCATCTGTTGTTGAGTAGCATAGCTTGCTCACACGATGTTATTTTATTCATACTGAGCATAGCTCGGTTGCCCAGGTCACCCAGGTACTAATCTTTATTTGCTTTAAATGTGGTACAAAAATGGTGTAACATTAATATAATGAATCTCACATTTAACCATAATAATGGTATGCAAACAGAGAGAGTAGCATGCCATCAAATTATGTCAGAAGAAAAATAAATAATAAGAATCACAATACAATGTCAAGTTTACAAAAATTTAAATTTCAAATGTCAAAAGGAGATAGGTCTAATATTAACAATAATAAAAATCAGGCAGATTACAACTTGGAGGACATAAATTCGTTAATACTATAAAAACATTCATTGCACAAAAATCTATACAGCTCAGTTCTGAACCTATTATTTGGTAAATCCTTAATGGTATCTGGTAGTTTATTATAGAGTTTAGCCGACATCTGATAACAGTTTCGTTGACTAGCTGTAGTAGAGCAAGAAAGCGTTACCAAACGATCTGGATACCGGGTTGCGAATCCACATACTTCACGATTCTTTCTAAATGTATGTAAATTATTTTTGGTAAGTATACAACAGACTTCAAAAATATACACAAAAGGACGCTGCTGCCCATTTTCTGTTTCATAATCCCTTAAGCCACGATCACACCTAGCTGAATTCTAAGATAAATTCGGCATACATTGCTGGGAGGCTTGGTTATGTTAATTGCAATATCCTTACTTTAACGAGCAATCTATGCCGAATTAGTCTTCGAATTCAGCTAGGTGTGATTGTGGCTTTCTTCGCCTCTTACGAAACCCACGGGTAGAGATGGGTTGGTATTATTATTTTACGGCACTACACGGGCGATGCACCGATTGGGCGATGCACTGATATTAAAACCAATTGACGATTCATAAGACAAACTGTTGCCACGACAAAATTGATCGAGCTAAGGCCAATTGCAAAATTGTAATAATAGTAAACTGCTACAGTGTGTGAGCTATACATACAGGGCAATTTTAAAAAGGTGGTTCGGCCCATGAAACTGAACAACTTATCACAAGGAACGTAGGTCGAAATACAAAACAAAAAATCGACCTGCCATACAAAATGTGCTGTCGGCAGTTTGTATAAGAAGTCGATTTTTTTTTCGCATTTCGAACTATGTTCCTTAAGAAAAGTTGTCTAGTTTCATGGACAGAACCACTTATTAAAACATCCAGCCAGGGTGATAAAAAAATTAGGGTTTTTGGACCTGATTTCCTTTTGCCCACTTATTGGTGAGGTCGAAAGCAAGTTTTGTCGTACGACAGCAATAAGGCCGCCTTTGCGCGCAATAAATAAATAAATAAATAAATAAATAAATAAATAAATAAATAAATAAATAAAAATCTTTATTTTCACCACAAAGTAAACTTAAAAATAAAATTAAATAGTTGTGCACAATCTAGTTTTTCAGTTTTAAGTTTGTGTTGTGGTGAACTGGTGCCCGAGCTAGGCTACGAGGCCTGTATTGCAGGTCACCAGGACTCCACCCCATTACACGAAAGCGAACAGCTGTGCGGTGTATGCATGTGTGTGGCGAGTGTTCTGTGTGAAGTGTGTGTATGGTGAGTGTGTGTCAGTGTGTGTATGGTGAGTGTGAGACTGTGCGAATGAGAAGTGTGTGTAGAGGTAGTGAAACTATTGCAGTGTTTTTAATAACTCTTCAGTTTCTGCATAAGTTAATTGTAGCAGGTAAGTCTTGACTGTTTTCTTACAGTTATATTTATTTAGTTGTAATAGTTTAAGGCTGTATTTTAACTTATTATATAGATGGGGACCTAAGAAAGTAAAGGATTTCTTTGCGAATTCGGTGTTGCATTTTTTGCTTTCACATACTCTGGGTCGGTGCCTAGGGGTTATCTGTTGAAGGGACGGATTGACGAGCGAGTGTTGTTTGAGGATGGTGTTAAGTACAAAGAGCTGCCGAACAGTTAGAACTTTACAGAGCCTGTATAAATCGTGAGTAGGGAAGAAATAAGACCGAAAAGTAGCCACTTTGAGAATCAATCGTTGAGCGCGTTCGATTTTAATGAAATATGTTTTAGCTGCACCACCCCAGATGGTGATGCCATACACAAGGAGTGATTGACAAAGTGCTTCGTACACTACTTTTATTAGATCTGGATCAGCAATGTGACGTAGATGTTTAAAAATGTAAGTTAACTTACGCACTCTAGCAGCTATGAGTTCAACATGAGGGATAAAGGTCATGTTCTTGTCAAGCAACAAGCCTAGGTATTTAAAAGTATTTACTGATTCGAGTTTTGGGCATGTGCATTCAGTAGGTTTGTAGTTGCTACAGGTGTGCGCAATAATAGAGAAAGTTTCTTGGGGAGGTAGAGATGAGCTTCTGATTCCAAAGGTCATGTATTTAGTTTTAGACGCATTTAATGTAGGTAAATTATTGTCAAACCATTTGCAAACTTCATCGAATCCAGACTGAGCCATGGAGAAAACTTCTAACCAGGATTTAGCTGCAAATATTAGAGCTGTATCATCGGCATAAGCAATCAGTTTACCATTTGTTGGCTGCATTGAGCAGAGATCATTAAGGTAGATAAGGAATAGAGTTGGCCCTAGGATTGATCCTTGGGGTACTCCAAAATGAATAGGAAGCTCATCACTGATATTGCTATCAACGATTACTGATTGATTCCTTCCAGTAAGGTAATCTGCGAAAAGTTCTAAGGAGTTACCCCTGATACCAATGTCATGTAGTTTCTGAATTAGGTGATGAATGGATACAGTATCGAATGCTTTACTGAGATCGAGAAATATGGCAAGACATTTATATCTTTCATCTAGTTTAGTAGTGATATAGTCAGAGAGGGTGTGGACAGCGTCGGCAGTACATTTACCTCTGCGAAAACCAAATTGTGCATGGGATAGGATGTTTTTATTCTCCAGGAAGTTGACAAGCCTATTATTCATTATGCGTTCTAGAATTTTCGACATTGCAGAAAGGACAGAAATCGGTCGGTAATTGCTCATGCAGTCCCTTTGCCCACTCTTAAAAATTGGGTGTATCAGAGACTTTTTGAACGCTTTTGGGAATACACCTTGGAGAATACTAAGGCGACAGATATACGCTATAGGGGGTACTAAAATGTATTTATACCTTTTTAACAAAGAAGAAGATATGCCGTCCCAGCCTACAGCACAGTCATTTTTTAAACCCATGAAAAGACGCTCCACTTCACGCTCATCTGGTTCCAAAAAGGCGAAGGAATTTACAATGGAGAAACGAGATTTGTCCAGTGAGGAGGCATTCACTTTAAGTCCACTTTTGTTTTGGATTTCGTTTGCTAAGGATTGCCCAATGTTTACAAAATATGAGTTAATATTATTAACTGACTGCTTCGGATCTGCTCCAGAACACAATAATTCTATCGGAGAGTCTTTATTTTTTTTAAGATGTGTGTTATTTGTTACTAGTTGCCAGACCTTTGTTATTTGTTACTAGTTGACCATTAGCTCCTGCTTTCTTTAGTTCGATACGTTCAAAGGAAATTTTTAGTTTTTTAGTTCGTTTATTAATGTAATTTCTATACCAGGGGGGTGATCGTGGTAATTGCAACGATATTACCAAAACAAAAACGTTTGCCTAAAACACTTAATTAAGACTTAACATGACTTTTGAGGCAAACGTTTTTGTTTTGGAAATGTCGTTGAAATTACCACGATCACCCCCCTGTTGTAAATAGTTTTAAGAGTTAAATTGTCTGGATCTGCCTTCAGATTTTTATGTAATTTGTCCCGAAATCTAATGCAGCGCAAGAGACCTGCAGTAATCCAAGGTTTAAGGATTTTTTTTCGCTGCGGGACGTGGATCACTTGTGTATTTGCTGATAAAGCCTTCGATACTAGAGTAAGGAAGGAGTCTGTGGCAGTATTCACGTCAGGTTCGTCATATACTATCTTAAAGTCTAAATTTAGTAAATCCAATTCTAGTTTATCGTAATCTATTTTAGTAATAGTTCTCAGGAATTTATTTTTTACAGTTTGAGTATTGCTAAATGAAAACAAAACTGTTTTATGGTCTGTTAATGTGGAATCTAAAACCAGCGTAGAAGATGTCATTTTTGTTTTGAGCATTACATGATCGTAACAACATTTATCCCTTGTGACTAAGGTATGTGTAGGAAGAAGACCATAGAAAGATGTAACATTTAGGTAATCCTCTGTATATAAACTTGTATTGTCTTGCGCTATGTCAATATTCAAATCGCCGGTTACAATAATATTGGGGAAACAGGACAGGTCATTCAGCAGGTTTCCAAGTGAAAGTATAAAGTTTGACGGATTAGAATATCCACTAGGTCGGTAGACGCATACGATAGCCGTCTCTGTGCCTAGTTTGATCAGCAGTGAGGTGGCTTCAGAAAGCATTGGTTCTACAATTTCTATATTACGAAGATCTCTATTTACATATACCACTACGCCATCATTTTGATTCAGGTTATTTAGGGTTTATATGATTTGAAATTATTAAGTGTTGGTAGACTTTTAGTGCAAGACAACCAACATTCGCTAAGAGCTAAAATGTCAGGCATGATTTTAATCCGGGATAATAATATTAGTAACTCGTCAAAGTTTTTAGATATGCTACGAATATTTTGAGAAAGAATTAGGATTTTATTTTTATTTTTGGGGATTAAATAAGATATGTTGTTTGTATTTAATTGTTGTAAATTTGTGTGCAATAAAGAGTTTCTATCTATCTATTTATCTACGACTTTGCTAACAACGCACGAAAAATTTTCAGCTTCCCATACAAAATGTGTCGGTCACGTGACCACTTTAGTATGGAGAGTCGAAATTTTTTTGTGCGTTTTTGTTCAAAGTCGTAGAACAAATGTTGTTGCTTTTGACCTCACTAATAAGTGGTCAAAAGGAAATCAGGTCCAAAAAATAACCTTGTATATTGAAGTGAAAATTTATCTGTGCTATATTTAACAAACAGGAGGCAGAAGGTTAAAATCGGCAATTGGATCAGCAAACCACAAAATATTGACTTCAGTGTCCCTCAGGGTAGCGTCCTGGGTCCCACCCTATTTCTAGCTTATATCAATGATCTCTGCAGCTTAAAGCTACGAAATGCAAGCATATTCACGTATGCCGATGACACTGCCATCGTGTTTTATGGTAGCAACTGGACAGAGACAAGTAAGACTGCAGAAGAGGGATTAAAGCAAGTGGCCAATTGGCTACAGTCAAATTTGCTAACCCTCAATGAAAGCAAAACTAAGTTCATCAACTTCAAAATCTCTAAACGTACAGCACCTAATACGACAGTTACTATCAAAATTCATAAATGTAACCAAGATAACCAAAACTCTTGTACTTGCACAACACTTGATGAAGTCAGCCAATTAAAATATCTTGGTGTAACTATTGACGCTAAACTTACCTGGTCACCTCACATTGATGCAACTTCTGCTCGCATAAGAAAGCTATTACATATTCTATACAAGCTGAGACGAGTGGCAGATATAAATCTTATTAAATTAGTCTATACATCTCTATGTGAGTCTGTCTTAAACTATTGCGTTATATTATGGGGAGCTGCGCTCAAGACACACCTAATCAAGATAGAACGAGGGCAAAGAGCAGTGCTGAAAGTAGCGTATAAAAAACCACGACATTATCCTACTAGCCTACTCTACAAAGAATGTCAAACTCTAACAGTACGTCAATTATCCATATTAGCAGCTACGCTGAGGTTTCATAAAACGGCGCTACAAAGTAATGTCATCTTTAACAGATCTGCGCGTAACCTAAAGTGGAAAGCAAATCCTACTAGAACAAAGTTCGCAAATAGATCTTTTGATTTCACAGGCCCATACTTATATAATAAAATTAACGCTAAACTCAAAATAGCACAACTCTCCAGATACCTATGCAAAAAAGAAATAAAAAAATTTCTTCTCTCTCTTAACTATGCTGAATCAGAAGAGCTGTTGGAGATCCTTAAATAAAGATATCCCACACACACATTAAATCTTTTTTTGTATTGCAGATTTTTGATTTGATTTAAAGAAATTGTATATAAACTTGGTGTACTAAATAAAATACATACCTATTTACCCTTACATGAACATAATATCTATTTTTTTTTTCAAAAAACGCTCGGTTCAAGCGTACACTGCCATTCACGAACATCCATACACACAGCAATCACACACATCCACCCACACGCACACACAAGTATATACGCACAAGCAAATGACTGCCTATGTCTTCTAATATAGTTTCTCTTTAGTTTAGATAATGCTTTTAAAGCAATATTAGTATGTAATATATCATATGGGAAGAGTCTGATGTCCCACAACACAGGGAATCCTAGTGTGGGGATCAGTACCCAACCACTAGTTTCTAAGAAAACAAATAATAAACATTTATATACTTATTATATCCCCACATTTCTGACACACATGTACACATATTCACAAACACATCTACACATTCAAATACTTACGCATACATCTGCAATTTTTTACTTGCACAGTATTGTTATCCCCTTTTTTTGTTTAAAAATATTATTTTACTTTTAACAAGAAACCTTGTATTGTATTTAGCGGAAGAGTGCTGGCAACCCACAACACAGGGTATCCTAGTGTGGGTGTCAGCTTGCAATGTAAATATGATGTAATCTTTTTCACTAATAAACTATTTTTATTTTTTTTTTAATCAGGTGCTAATAGATAAAATTGATACCTACTCGTACCTATCCAAAATGAAAAAACCGGCCAAGTGCGAGTCAGACTCGCGCACCGAGGGTTCCGTACCACCACATAATCATAATTGTATTAGTTGAACTTTCAGTAAGTTAATGTGCTAGATTTTTTGAGTCCGACACGCGTTTGACCAAATTTTATTATTTGTTGTTATTTTATAGCTTATGCACTATAAACATACCAATTTTCAAGTTTGAAAGTGTTGCCATTTTGAAAATAGAACTAAAACAAAATCGCCTCAGCGACCATCCAACTTGACCCCTCTCTTATATGAATGTTCTTGAAACGGGAGCTCACCACAATTGGTTACCATTAGTTGTGAGCAAAGTTGTAATATTTAATGATTTCAGACTTTTCCTATTATTTGTACTGTGAGACCTAGCTTCTTGCCAAATTTCATAATTTTAGGTCAACGGGAAGTACCCTGTAGGTTTTGCATTTTTGAATAAATGTATGGAGATGAGGACATAAAATGCCATATCTTTTGATTGCGTCATTGTAAAAAATTTAAATTTTTAGATCTTGTGTGGTTCATGGATCCTAATATATGGTATTAATTTCAACCTGATACCTTTACCCGTTCGTGAGATAAAGGGTCTTGACAGAAAGACAGACAGACAGACGGACAACAAAGTGATCCTATAAGGGTTCCGTTTTTTTCTTTTGAGGTACGGAACCCTAAAAATTAAGAAGCATACACAAAAAATATATTCTGTTTTTCAGTTAGTTTAGAATGAGATATTTTTTGTGAAATGCCCCTTAATTAAATGTTAATTTAAAATACCTACACTCTTGTCATATGACATTAATTATATTTAAACCTGTTGCTCTCTCCAGGCTCGTATAATAACGAAGCCACTTAAATTTAAGTCCACTTGCCATGAAAAGTAATTACCTCAGAACGACATATTAGAGGCACAATCTCAAATTATTAGGCGAAATTACCGAGGGTTTTATTAATAAAAGTTACATCGTTAAGAGCCCTCGAACGGAGACTCCTTCAGTTACAGTCGGATTGGCGAAAAGTGTCAGCTACAAGATTGATATTCATTGCGTTGTTTGTATGTACACATGACAGCAAAGTAAGTGGTAGCTAAAACAGTGCTACGCTACCAGACACCCGCGTTTGAAGAAACCAGAAAACTGCCCAAAGTCAAAGTGTTGCCACTGGCGTGCATCCGCTGTACCTACGCACAGTAAAAGCTAGATCAGTGGTGACCATTTTACGTCAGGTGGCCCACTTGCCTGTTTGCTCACTTGTCACAAAAATAAAAAAACCTATATATAACAATGTTTACCGGTAAATACACTTGTACATTCGGCTGCACATCAGTGGTGACCTTGAGCGGGTCTCTGGTTTCGGGAGTTTGTAGTGTAGCGCTGGTTCAGCTTATACTGGTTTTATTACCAGTTTATTGCTGCGGTCGTTAACAGTAGCATTACTATGATTTCTTTCCCATTTTGGTGGCGTGATTATCATGTATACTCATGTCAAACTACATCTTTCCTGTACTAAGGCTCTCTGAGCCAAGCCTCGCACAGACAGACAGACGGATATGACGAAACCACAAGGGTTCCTAGTTGACTATGGAACCCCGAAACGGACAAAAGTTAGGATAAAAAAAAAATCCCGACTGAAAATAGTTTGCGCGAGAGACACTTCCAAAGTGGTAACTTTGGAAATGTCTCTCGCGCAAACTATTCAGTTTAGAAAAAAAATATATTAGAAACCTCAATAACATTTTTGAAGACCTATCCTAATTTGAGCTTCAGTTCTAAGTATGGGGTGGTATGGGGAACCCTAAAATATATAGTTTTTTTTTCTATTTTCGTGTGAAAATCTTAATGCGGTTCAGAACATCTACTTTCTAAGTTTCAACAGTATAGTTCTTATAGTTTCAGAAAAAAGTGGCTGTGACATACGGGCGGACAGACATGACGAGTCCATAAGGGTTCCGTTTTTTGCCATTTGGCTACGGAACCCTAATTTGGCTAAGGAACCCTAAAAATTATATATTAAATGGAAATCGGTTCAGCTGTTTAGTAGTTATGAGGGATCACAGAAATTGATATACATACAGGGGAAACATATAACTCTCCTCTTGGCCTTAGCCGCAGCCAGGTAAAAAGAAAAATCCAACACTAGTGTATATAAAACTCTAACATTTATTGTCGCCTTCAAAGTATCCAGTATCTATGCCATAATTACTTGCCTTAAATGTTAGCGCATGTTATAAGCTGAAAAGCCCTTGAGAAATTAATAAAATTAATATATAATTGCATTTCTCGAACGTCTTTTATGGTGAAATTTAATAAAAATTCTAAGAGCAAGAAATAATGAGTACTTCCTCAGAAATAAAAACTGCTTATCAGTCAGATGATGTGGGAATTACAACAATAGAGAGTGTAAGGTAGTTTGTTAGTTATTTATTATTATTTCTTAGTAACTTAGATATAGTACTGTGTTTTGTCATAGACATAAGTTTTTAATATGTATTCTTTTTTACATGTGGAAGCTTATAATTGGCTCTTGTAACAATATTTTGTAACCTAGACTGATTTAGCTGTTAGCCTTCCGAAGAAAATAAAATAAAATGAAATGAAATGAAATGAAATGAGATGAGATGAGATGAGATGAGATGAGATGAGATGAGATGAGATGAGATGAGATGAGATGAGATGAGATGAGATGAGATGAGATGAGATGAGATGAGATGAGATGAGATGAGATGAGATGAGATGAGATGAGATGAGATGAGATGAGATGAGATGAGATGAAATGAAATGAAATAAAATAAGGGACAGCCTTCCGAATACTGAAAGGGCATGATCAGTCAACGTAACTGAAGAACTTACCGCAAATAAAACTTTCAGAAAATGATAAAAAAATCAGCCTCTCCATACAAAATTGCAAACTTGGTTTCACAGTTTGTATGGAGAGGCCAAAATTTTTTTTATATCCTGAAAGTTTTATTCGCTGAAAGTTGTTCAGTTACATTGAATGATCATGCCCTTTCAGTATTCGGAAGGCAGTCCCTCACACCCTGTATATGCATCCTTTATTGTACACAACAAAACAATCATAAAATGTTATAGATGTAGTATACTATGGCGAGCTTATCTCTTTAAAGAGATCTCTTCCAGCCAACTAATCTCAAGTAAGAAACATATAAGTATATAGATGGGGACAAGAATGTGTACACGATTATTAATATCAAAATAAATAATAATAGGAAAATATAATTTATAATAAAATATTAATTATACATAAATAGTCATAAGTTATACAGGGTGTAAGGGACAGCCTTCCGAATACTGAAAAGGCATTATCAGTCAATGTAACTGAACAACTTTCAGCGAATAAAACTTTCAGGAAATAAAAAAAAAATCGGCCTCTCCATACAAACTGTGAAATCAAGTTTGCAATTTTGTATGGAGAGGCAGATTTTTTTTTTATCGTTTCCTGAAAGTTTTATTCGCGGTAAGTTCTTCAGTTACGTTGACTGATCATGCCCTTTCAGTATTTGGAAGGCTGTCCCTTACACCTTTTATACACTACCACAATATTATTGTACAGTCCAGAACACGTCAAGGTTGACACCTGGACGAAGGTATACTAAAGCACAGATTCGATTATTAAACTAAAGGTAAAAACAATTAAATTTAATGGCTCAAACTACTATTTCCGTACATATCAGTGGGGACAAACGATTTAACGTACCGCCCGAAGCGCGGATTAATCTTACTCTTCGGACATTTAGGTTATATATTAATCCTGCAATTCCTGCACCTGAAAGTCATTCCTGAAAGTCTTTCAAAATTATTTTCGCTTGACAGTGTCCCCACCGGAAATTGAAATAAGAACCTCCAGGTCAAGAGCAGAACGCTCCAAAAGTCTAGATAGACCACGGAGGCTGTAAAGTCTAGATAAATGTAAAGAGGAAGACTTTTAGATAAACTTGCTGTCTTACTACACAAAAGTTAGACATCTGTTGAACACTTGATTAAAAAAAATCGTACGAAATAACTCTGTCTGTGTCATTGATGCGCAGAAGTCAAAAATGACTTATTTTCTTATGACTTGACTTCTGCGCATCAACTGACAAACAGCCAGTTGTACAAAGCTTCTTTAAAGTTAAAACTCCTTTATATCTATTGCTGTCACTTTCTTTGTCAACAAAACGGAAGGAGTCAGAAATAGGCTTAAAGGAGCTTTATCTTTAAAGATGCTTTGTGCAACTGGCAGATAGCCAGTTATTATGAGCGCATTTTTTTAAACAACAGATGTCTAACTTTTTTGTAGTAAGACCCGTTTTACGACACAATTAAAGGCAAAGACAATTACATAATGGCTCAAACTACTCTTTCCGTAGATAGCAGTAAGGACAAACGGTTTAACGTACCGTCAGAAACGCGGATCAATCTTACTTTTCGGACATTATTTCAGACAATATTCATCCTGCATTGTCCTTATTGAACTACTTAAAACGGTAGTACCTTGGAAGGTGCGGGAACGGTATCGTGGGGTAGAGGACCAGTTGTTTCAACATTGTAATGTGCTTTCAGTTAAAGAAAAAGCGGATTTCCTTCTTTTGTCTGAAAATTACTTAACGTTCTGTAATAATACTCGTATTAATTAAATCTGCTAAAGAAACTCGACAAGTTCTTTCTGGTAAACTGGCTACAATCGGAGCGAATAATTTGTATGGGGAAAGAACAACTCATTATTTGGTACCGCGCTTAATCAATAAAAATTTACCACTGGACATACGGAAAACAATCTCTTGTAAGAATTATGATCATATACTTAAAAACGTATTTTATAAAAAAATCGGGACCAACTAAAAATGGAACTACCTGTAGGGCGTTGTTTACTCATTCAATTTCTGTCATTCGTCAGCGTGGATCTCGGTTGGAATGTGTCGTACCGGCACTGAGCCGGGCCCGTGATGTTATTTTTTGTGTAACTAGTTTTTATTGTACTTACTTACCCTCATCTTGTGTTGTTAAAGTCGTTTAGTGTTTTTTAATATTAAGTAATTTGTAGTATTTATGTCATAAGAAGTGTGCAGCACTTAAAAAACCTATGAAGGTTTATAGTGTTAAGTTCCGAAATTGTAACATTAAATTGTGAGTAAATAAATAAATACAAAATACAAATACAACTGGTAAAACCCTTTCAAATTGATTTTTATTTGACAGTGTCCCCACTGGAAATCGAAATAAGCCTGCTCAAAAACAACGAAAAGGTGTTGTTTCATAATGCTCCGGGATCAGTGCGTCAGCCCTAATCCGATTCAATCCGGTTTGTTTCATTTTTATCCGACTAAGATCCGATGATGGAAAGATCTTAATCCAAAAACAACGAAAAAAACATTGGTTTATAAAGGAGAAACGGGAGTAACCGATCAAGTGCGAGTCAGATTTGCGCACTGAGGGTTTTCGTTTCACTACGTTTGTAAAAAATGGTACGATTAGTGTTAGTAATTTATTTTTTAGAGGTACGGTAGTATTTTATACGAAGACCATTCTTCATTTTTACCCGACTACGGTAAAAAGTAGGGTTATGATTTGGACCGGTATGTTTGTATGTATGTAAGTATGTTCATCTCTTCCTTCATAACTTTTAAACTACTTATCCTAATTTGACAAATGAGGTATCTTGAGAAGCGTCTTGATCTTTTACTAGTTAAAATAATAAGACGTCACAATAAATTGAATGTGGCGCCCTATAGAGCGCATTAAGTCATTAATAAAAATATATATTTAGGATTCCGAACTATATGGTAAGAACGAAACCCTTATGGTGCCACTTCGTACATCTCAAAATACATTTTGTATTTTTTTACGCCTCTTAGTTTTCAAGTTATGATGAAAAATGTCTAAAAAAATACCATTCCCCGCCCCTTATCTCCGAAGTTACACCCCCCCCCCCCATATCTCCGAAGTTATAATCGATAGACGTTTATGAAAATAAGTACCTGGGCGACCGAGCTATGCTCTGTTTGATTAAAATATCATCGGATAAGCAAGCTATGCTACTCAACAACAGATGGCGCTGTTAGTTTCTTGAACGCACTAAAACACGCTAAGAAATACTAAAAAAGACGGTGAAAACGAATTTTCCCAGACATGACCTAGCTAGATCGATTTTTTAACCCCAAAAACCTCTGCATACAAAATTTCATCGAAATCGTATGAGCAGTTTTCGAGAATTAGCTTACAAATATATATATATATATATATATACAAATATTGCTCGGTTAATAGTATAGGATACGGAAAAAATAAAACAATCTCTCTAAGGAGCACCGTTTTTTAGAAATCTGCGAAAAATCTTTACAAACAAATTTAGTTTTGCACTGCGTGTTGTTGCATATTCTCTGTCTCTCTTACTACTACATACTGCGCTATTACCATAATGGCTCACGCACACAAGCAAATCGTAATGCGAACGTATTGTGTTTACTTGTTAGAGTTTAGGTAGCAAAATCAGTCCGTTTGTGAGGAGTAACAACACATATTCTGTAAACATTTCAAACATTACATATTTCGGTTCACAAGATATAGGAGGTAGGGTGAGATAGACAGACTGATATACTCGTACTCTCAGCAGCGAGGTTCAAATCTCTTTGGATAGACTGAACAGCGCAGGCTTAGTAGAAATAAGGTCGCCGGTCAGAACTTTTATGTATCATCCTTAGAAATTTGTAGAATACAGTTCTTTTATCGAACTATCATAAATAGGTTCCATAATTCTTAATATACAGAGTGTAAAAAAAGTATGATGATCCTTCTAAGGGGTGATTCTACATCACCAGTAGATTGTAAAAAAAATATACTTATACAGGGTGTAAGGGACGGTGTACCGAAAACAGAAAGGGCGTGTTTAGTCAATGAAACTGAACAACTTTCCCAAAGAAACATTTTTGGGAAATGAAAAGAAATTTAGACTTCTCCATGCAAATTGCTCCCGAACAGTTTGTATGTAGAGGTCAATTTTTTTTTCATTTCCCAAAAATGTTTCTTTGGGAAAGTTGCTCAGTTTCGTTAACTGAGCACGCCCTTTCAGCTTTCGGTACACCGTCCCTTACACCCTGTATAGTTACTAGATAACGAAATGTCAAAAAAACTGCATAAAAAAATATTTTGACGCTGCCAAAAAATAGTCATGAAATAGTCATAAATAGTCACCATAAGGAAAAAATAGTCGCGTTACAATTCTAGAGTTATAACTATGGTTTGCTGAGGATTAGGGCCATAGGCTATAGACAGAATCCTCAGCTTTGATGCAAGCAAACCGTGGGGACTATCGACTTGGTTTTTATTTTAAAAAATAGTCATGAAATAGTCGTCTTGACTTCCAAATTCTCGAAAATAGTCGTTCAAGGATTTCAGAGTTACAGACCCCTGTAACTCTGAAATCCTTGAACGACTAGCTACCCAGCTTGCTGAGGATTCTGTGCATAGCATTTCACGGACGCAGATTACTGCAGAACGTTTAGGTTTTTCTGTTTGATACTCCTGTCAAAAAATAGTCAACAAATAGTCGTCTCAAACCATAATAACTTCGGTCTGGTTTACCTTGTAGAAGTATATTAAAAATGCATGTTAACTTCGCCATACATTTTTCAACTCAAGTACAGTCGTGTTCAAAATGCATATCATCTTTGATGGTAACTGTTCAGTTAGGTACTTGAATTATTTTTTATATATTTGGAATCCATGTAATATAATTAATTGTGTTATAAAAAGCAAAGTTTATTTGTTTTCATGTTTAATAATAAAGCTTAATAAACTACAATAATTGGTTTTAAACTAAAATAAAAAAAAAATCTTCTTAATGAATATATTCACTGCAGATTATTTTTAAGTAAGTTTTTTGTATAAATCACAGTCTTTGTACTTATTTTCGTTAACAGGTTAAATGAGTAATACAGGATGATAATTTTATTGCGTGCCATAGCTTAGGGGGTGTTTCAGTAACGATAAAGGAACACAAAAAAAATCCTTAAAAAAAATCTACTTTCAAAACATTCTGAAAATTTTAAGATACAGAGGGCAATGACCCGCAGCGCAATGACCCGACCGAGGCTGCGCTTTTAACGAGCCAGCCACTGTTAGTTTTGGAATTTACATCAAATTTTTAAGTGGTATTATTGAAAAACTGGAAATACTAATTTGTAATAACGCGTTGTATATTTACTGCTTCCATACGCTGTAGTGTAGGTTTACTTTACATTCCATATAATTACTGTAGAACACGACAATTGTCGTTGTAATAGCAACACTGTAGGGCACTTAAATACGGGCCGGCAGCGGCGAGCGCTAGCTCGGTCATACAATTCGGTCGAGCCAAACGCCGCCATGCTATTGGTTAAACATATCTCGTCGCAGAATATTGGTGCTTTTTCTATTATACGATCCACGTTAAACATTTCCAACTCTGTTACCATGACATTAAGTCACTGATTTATATTGTTGTACTGATGTGATATTGGCTAAAATAAACACATATGCAGCGATATTTTAATTTTTAATGATTAGTTAAATGCATAGGCAAACAACATTGATCAATCAAGAAATAAGTAAAGTTAGTGTAGTTAATTTAGTAATATTTGTGAACTTACCAATTATTATTCAAGTTTTTTTTACTGTATGCATCTAGGTGTAAGCCCGATATCCTAGTTTTACCATTCATTAAACGTGGAACCTACATTATAAGTTTCTAGACCAAAAGGTCGGTTTTTCCTCTTATTTACCTAATAAAAATACAACCTACCTAATAAAAATATAAAAATACACAAAATTAGGGTCTGCAATAACATATAGAAATAAAAACCTCTAACAATATCAAAATCCATTTTTTTTTATAACTTGAAATCAATATCAAATAATTTTGTGTACGCGACTGTACAAAAAAAAATTTAAGGCGAAGTTTACATGCTTTTTTAACATACTTCTACTAGGTAAACCAGACCGAAGTTATTATGGTTTGAGACGACTATTTGTTAACAATTTTTTGACATGAGTATCAAACAGAAAAACCTAAACGTTCTGCAGGAATCTGCGTCCGTGAAATACTATGCACAGAATCCTCAGCAAGCTACCCCTGTAACTCTGAAATCCTTGAACGATTATTTTCGAGAATTTGGAAGTCAAGACGACTATTTCATGACTATTTTTTAAAATAAAAACCAAGTCGATAGTCCCCACGGTTTGCTTGCATCAAAGCTGAGGATTCTGTCTATAGCCTATGGCCATAATCCTCAGCAAACCATAGCTATAACTCTAGAATTGTAACGCGACTATTTTTTTCCTTATTATGACAATTTCAAGACTTTTTTTTGGCAGCGTCAAAATATTTTTTTATGCAGTTTTTTTCTCTGAGGATTCTGTGTTGAGGCACATATAACGAAAGACATCTTTTTCTGCATCACCAGCTGATCATAGAGGTCATTGAACCCTCCAAGCGCTGCACTTTTTCTTGAGCTAAAACCATTTTTTTTTTCATAAAAAGTATTTTTATAATATTATTTACACAATTTATTAGTGATGTAGAATTACACCTTAGATTCTAAGGCCTAGAATGATTATCGTACTTTTTTACAGCCATATTTACAGGTTTATTTATAATAAAAAAACCCACGACGGCTGTCATTAAAAAAATATTAAATAAAACTTTGGAAATTCCCCCGACTAAAAATAAATATTTTCACCTATCTATTCATATATTTTATAAGCCAAGAAAATCCGTCGGGGGCTGTCATTGCCATCATTTCATAATTTAAAAGCTATTTTACAACTAGCATGCGCTCGTATGCATTATTAATTTTCGTAAGATAAGGAATGGCAGCCCCGACAGATTTTCTTGGCTTATAAAATATATGAATACATAGGTGAAAATATTTATTTTTAGTCGGGGGAATTTCCAAAGTTTTATTTAATATTTTTTGAATGACAGCCGTCGTGGTGGTGTCAATTTTGCTTTTTATTTTTAACTTTTTAGAGAATTCCCACTTTACTAGAGCGATTAAGAAGGACGTTGTCTCGTTGAGTAAAGAATAATTATTACTACACAGCACCCCCTGGTGAGTTGACTCCACAACTATAGTCTAAAAACTGTCACTGATAAATATGATACTGATAGATAAATCTTATACTGAAAACCGTATCTAAATCGGTCAAACCGTTTTGGAGATAAATGGGAACATTTGTGTAAATAAAAATTTTATATTACAGCGCCCCCGGTGAGTTGGCGCCACAACTCTGGTCTAAGAACCATCACTGATAAATCATAAATCTTTTACTGAAAACCGTACCTAAAACGGTCAAACCGTTTTGGAAATAAATGGCAACATTTGCTTAGATAAAATTTATTATTACAGCGCCCCCTGGTGAGTTGGTGCCATAACTCTGGTCTAAGAACCATCATTGATAAATCATAAATCTTTTACTGAAAACCGTATCTAAATCGGTCACACCGTTTTGGAGATAAATGGCAACATTTGCTTAGATAAAAATTATCATTACAGTGCCCCCTGGTGACTTGGCGCCACAACTCTAATCTACAAACCATCATTGATAAATTATAAATCCAATACTGAAAACCGTATCTAAATCGGTTAAGCCGTTTTTAAGATAAAAGGCAACATAACTTTGCACACACAAACGAACAAACACACAACATCTCACCCTAAACGCATACACCTTCTCCGTTCCGTCGTGGGTAAAAATGACTATACTTATTATGACTAAATTAAATGTCTGTGATTACTAGTTTACAATTTGAATAGATATGAACAGCATATCTGGACACATGCATATCTGGTCCAAAGTTCAAAGAATTTGATCAATTGAAAACAAAAACATTCTAAGAGTTCTGAAAAGTTATATAGATAGAAAATGTTGTTAATTTAAGAAATTCTCAACAGTGGGTATTAATCAAAGGTATCACAGCGTCCCGTGCATCGGAATCCCATCACATTTAGTATCTTCACGTAGCAAAGTATTTGGTATTTATAATTCGGTATTTTTTTATTATCGCCTACTTACGCAAAAATATTTTTGGCATTCTCATTTGGGTTTTATTGACGACAATATTTTTGTCTAACTTTTCTACCCATATTTCTTTTGAAAAGCAATTAAGTTTTATGATCTGGTTTACATACCTAGGTACAAATTATCTCGAAATAATAAAATATAACCCTGAATAATTAGATAAGAATAACTATGTATTGAATGTCGACCAGTCTTTATTGACTAGTTAACATAAGGTCATAACTCATAACAGACATACACTGACACTAATTCCCACATAAAGTTTTGGTCAAATAAGGTTTTCCCTCCAAAGTCTCGTCTTCGCCGAGTCTTGGTTAGTTTTTTGAAGAATGTGGAGCGCCATGGGTCAGAATAAACCCATAACCACGCAACGCTAAGCCAAGTGCTGTGAGCACTAGTGATCCCAATTTTTGAATACCCCAGCGTGGTCTTCGAGTTATTTTTGTGACCATATAATTGTAAAAAAAAATTGCCTAAAAGCTCTCAAAAGGTGTTATGAAAATAATATTATAAAAATCAACAATCAAAACCCCTCTAAAAACAAACAAACCAACAAACCTGCAACTTTGAATTTTGGTATGAAATGTTTTTCCGGTGAACTTGCAGCACGGAAAAAAAATCAACTCAGCGTAAAAAAAACTGGCGAGGATCCTACCAACTGCACCTTACGGCAGGCAATATTTTAAATTTCAGACAAAGCCCACAGATTTACGACTGGTTTGTGTAAATTGGAAAGTTGGTAAGACGTATTGCGTCTGCCCGGTAATACTGGCCGGATTTTTGAGAGCCTTCCTTAAATTAGTATGACAAAGTACCGCTGGTTCTGGATGTGATTTTGAATTCCGATTGTTTCTTCCAGGAATTGTAAAACATTTGAAATAGGTCAGTAAAGAAAAAGATTCGCTACGATATCTTCAAGGTGTCACAGAAATGTTAAATCGACCCTGAAGGATGAATACAGCTATAATCGGACTTCGGTATACGGTCTTCAGGGAAATATCAAGTGTATTCAGATTTTTGATGATGAAAACGCAAAACAAAATCAAAATTTTTATTTTTCTCAGTGACATTGACATAAGCGCGCTCTCACAGAAAAATAAGGGTACATAAAAGGAGGATTAAAGAAATAATTCGTCACAAGGTAGCGAAGGCGTCGTTCTATGGATTTGACAGGTTATTTTGAATATTTCCTAGCGATCATTGATAATTTGACATAAAAAATTGGGACATGTTGGCAGATGTCATCCCATAGTAAAATAAATTAGCAAGGTATCTATTCCGAGCGAAGCAAGGAGGTCCGAAATCTTTGCGCGCTCTAGTCTGGTTTAAAACTGTATTCGATCGTATTCGACGAATGCACGCTTAAAGAAATAAACCGACTATATTCAGTGAATGTGATGTGTGCGTTGAATTTAAGAAACAATCCGTAGTGTTAGCTGTCAGAAGACGTTTCGTTCCGAAATGAGACTTTGATGCAAAGAGGTTCTAAGCTAAAGATAAAAACAATATTTTGCCTTTAATTTATCTTGTTTTTAAACTGTTTTAAAAACAAGAAATTAATTTAAAAAAAATAATCAATGAATTATTTAATCATAACTGCAATTAGTTTTACATCTTTACAACAGTTTTTATAAAAGTTAAAATAAAAAATGCAATTTTGCTTAAGCTGTATAGGTACACTCGGCCGCACATCAGTAGAAACACTTTTGGACCTTACGATGTGGTAATAGAGTTGAAAAAGTTTCTACCGACAAGCGGTTGACCGTACGTTTTTTTACTTTCCACAAAGTATAAGTTATGAAATCTAAATGCGTGTGATAAATAGCGCCATAATATTGTTTTCCTAGACGTGAACAGTTTCAGCGTAGCAACTAAGTCACGTGACTATAAATATTATAAAGAGTTATATTTCTGCGTGAATTACCTACTTGAATATAAATATTCTAAGAGTACTTGTTTTTTATATTCTTCGCAAATGTGATGAAAAACATTGTGTGTAGCACGGGCGGAAGTGCAATTTCGACACTCGGGGCATTATAGCACTCGCTAACGCTCGTGCTTTGAATGTCCCCTCTGTCGAAATTGCTTACTTTCCGCCCTTGATACACAATGTACTATTCTGTATACCTTTCATTCACGTCTGATAATGTTTATTTTAGATGTTTATGTTTATGTTTATGTTTTGAGGGTAAAGGGGCCGGGCTCCTAATTCCCAACGGCCACTGCGACCTGTACAGATCTATTGTAGCCAACCCTTTATATTACATTTCCTCGGCCACACCGACAGCCTCAAAGAAGCTGACAATTTGCCTAGGATTGAGCGTTCGAGCATCTTCAGGGTATAGTATGTGTCCTCCCGTTACCCGACTTCTACTGTGAGTCAGTGCATCACAGTGGCAGATCAGGTGTATAGGCGTTTCATCGTCTTCTGCACAGAATCTGCAATATGGGTTTTCGTATCGGCCCATTCTGTTTAGGTGCTTGCACAGCCTACAATGTCCCGTTAGGGCTCTTATGAGTATCCTAAATTGATTCCGATTTAGCTTGAGCGCTTCAGATGTGTATTTCTTTGAGAAGCCTCGGATCAACTGTTTTGAGTGTGAGAGACCAGTTGAACCTTGCCAAGCTAGGATGGCTTCGCACTTCGCCCAAGCTCCTAACTGAAACCTGGTGGCAGATTTAGGTATACCTAGGACTGGCTCCGGTCCAGCAAATTTAGATCCGGAACCTTCTCTTGCCAGTTCATCCGCCACCTCATTTCCCCCTATTCCCGAGTGCCCAGGAACCCAACCTAGGGTAACTTTGTTTTTCGCACCTAGCTGGTTGAGGGCTTTTATACACTCCTTAGTGAGTTTGGAGGTAATCGTATCGGATTTCAGTGACATTAGGGCCGCCTGACTGTCCGATAGGATTGCTATTTTCTTACCGGAGAAATTGAGGTTTTCGTGCGCGCAATCCAGTATCGCATACATCTCAGCTTGAAAGACGGTTGCATAGCGGCCAAGGCTCGTGGCTTTTTTACATGTGGGCCGCTTGCCAAACACGCCTGCTCCAGCAAGGCCGTCACGTTTCGAGCCGTCGGTGAACCAGACTAGCTCAGCCGTTTTAAAATGTTCAGGTACAGAATTTTGCCATTCATCCCTTGGGGGTATTATAACTTCGTATAGTTTATCAAAGTTATAAGTTTGTATCATGACATCTGAAGGCATTGCCATGATAGGGAGTTTGGTGAGGCTATTGTACAGATTTCCCAAAGTTTTTGATGTCCAATTCATCTTGCCTGCTTCTATGGCCCGTAGCATCGATGTTCGTGCTTCTTTTTGGACATGTAAGTGTAGCGGTGTTAGGTTCAGCACCGCTTCCATGGCCAAGGTGGGAGTTGATGAGAGGGCACCAGTTATCATAAGACAAGCTAGTCTTTGTAGGCTGTTTAGGGTCTTGATGGTTTTCACCTGTTCTACTTTTTTATGCCAGGCTATACAGCCGTAGGTAATGATGGGTCTCACTATTGCTGTGTATAGCCAGAGTGAATGCTTAGGCTTCAGGCCCCATCTGGAGCCGGCAAACCTATTGCAGATGCTAAGTGCTGTCTTGGCCTTTTTTATTACTTGGTCAATATGTTTGTTCCATACGAGTTTGTGGTCTAAGTACACCCCCAGGTATTTAACTTCGTATGAGAATTCGATAGTCTTACCGAAGAGAGTTGGAGGTGTTATGCCTCTCAGGTTTCTTCTCTTCGTGAATGGGACTACTACGGTTTTACTGGCGTTTACAGAGAGCATGTTCTTTCTACACCAGCATTCAATTTTCTTAAGAGCATTTTGCATAAGACCTGAAACCGTTGAAGGGCTGTTGCCAACTATACTGATTACTAAGTCGTCGGCGTAGCCTTGGGTGGGCAGACTAGCCGAGTTGAGCTCTACGAGCAGACAGTCAACCACAATAGACCACAGCAGAGGGGACTGGACTCCACCCTGGGGACACCCTCTTGTCACCTTAACATTGATGGTCGCGTTAAATAGGGTCATTTTGACTGTTCTTGTGGTGAGCATTGATTCTACCCATTTTAAGGTTGTATTATCAATGCCGCGCTGGTTCATACAACGTAGTATGACTTCGGTAGAGGTGTTATCGAATGCACCCTCTATGTCTAGAAAGGCACACAAGGCAATTTGTTTGTCTTCTAGTGCTTTTTCCAACCGGTCCGTAAGTTCCATCAGCGCAGTCTCGGTCGATTTGCCTTTTTGATAGGCGTGTTGGAAGGCATGCAGAGGTATTTTATTTAGGTATGTCTCTCTGATGTGTAAGTTAATTACTTTCTCCATCGTTTTTAGTAGAAAGGAAGTAAGACTAATTGGTCTATAGGACTTGGGGTGGGTTTTGTCTTTGTCTCCACCTTTAGGGATAAAGATCACCTTTACTCTTGTCCATTGAAGAGGTACGCATCCCCACGCGAAACTAGCCCTAAAGATCTTAATAATAGTTGATAGGATGACCTGTTTTCCCTGTTGTAGTAATGCCGGGAAAATGCCATCCTCCCCACTTGATTTATAAGGCTCAAAGCTGTTGATGGCCCAGGATATTCTTTGGGGTTTGAAAACAGACGAGGCCATCCTCCAATCTTCAATTCGAGGTCTTATTAATTGTTTTGTAGTCATTGGGGGGGTACCTGTCGTGTTTAGAACTTTTGAATTGGGGAAATGAACTTCTGCTAGTAATTTTAGTGTTTCCTCAGCAGTGTTAGTAAATAGTCCATTTGACCTCCTAAGGAGGCCTAGGTAAGAAGGAGGCGCTTTTGACATTATCTTGTGTATTTTAGCAATGTGAGGCGTGCTGGTTATCATCTCACAGAACTTACTCCAAGATCGTCGTCTCGCCTTTCTTAGTTGTTTGTTGAAGCCCGTGAGGGCGCTGCTATAGGCATTCCAGTCTTTGTTAATCTTTGCCCGGTTAAACATGACACGGGCCTTTTGCCTAAGTTTTGTTAGTCTACTATTCCACCACGGTATATTCCTGTTAGAGACCGTGGTGATTAAGGGACAGTTATCTAGGTATGCGTTATTGACACCCGCAGTGACAGTCCCTACCGCGTACTCAAGTTGTTCGTAAGTTTTCACGGTTTTTATCGTATCCGTAACCTGTTTTAGGGATTCACGATATCCGTCCCAGTCAGTCTTCCTAGGATTACGATAAGATTCGGCATGCTTTTGCAGGTTAGTTGTGATGTCGAACCTTATGTATCTGTGGTCAGAAAGTGACGCGTCATCAGAGACATGCCACCCTGAGACGCGGTTGGTTATTCTCGCAGAACAGAAGGTAATGTCTAGCACTTCCATGCGGGCCCTTGTGACAAAGGTCGGTACATGGCCCACATTTAAGGTGATTAAGTTCCTAGCCAGGAGAAAATCATATAACAACTCACCACGTAGGTTGATGTTAGTACTTCCCCAGGAGGTGTGGTGCGCGTTGCAGTCGCATCCCAGGAGTAGGTCAGTATCCTCGTCCTCGGAGTACTCCACGAGCGAGGTCAGCTGTTGCGAGGGGTCTGGAAGGTCTCCGGGCAGGTAAGCAGAGCAGACTATTATCTTCTTACCCTGCATCCCAGGCAACATAACATAGGCAGCGACTAAGTCATCTGTACATAAATACGGAATAGGTAAGAATTGTACATTTTTCCTAAACACTATGCAAGCTCTGGGTCTGGCACCTCCGTCATTGTATAAAAGCTTACCTGAGGAGCCAAGCCCAAGAACCGCGCTGTTACTGATCCACGGCTCCTGAATCAAAGCCACATCTAGTTTTTCCTCGTTTATTTGCTTCACTAGAGCAGCTGAGGCCGCCTTTGAGTGGTGGAGGTTTATTTGAATGACTTTGAGCATAATTAGGTTGGGGATGGATTGGATGTGGATTTAGGGATTTGGATTTAGGTGGGATTCGAATTTATCAAGGATGTATTTGTTAGGGTTTTAGGATCTGGGTGGGGGGGGAGGGTTATAGTATTTGTTAGGGTTTTAGGATCTGGATGGGGGGGGGAGGGTTATAGTATTTGATGGGATTGCGGGCAGCTTTCCTGCTGGAGTGCTCGCTGGACAGCGACGGCAGCTGTACAGGTCTGCCTCTCACTATCCCGCGAGCTGCTCCTTGCCCGCGAGGACCCCCAGGGGCACCACCTCGTCCGCCCCTGTAGGCTCCCCTGGTGGCCGGTCGCTGTTGGCGCACCGCGGCCGCCCCTGCCCGCTGTAGTGGGGGCCGGGGATGGGGGTAGACGGTATCCACCCACTGTGTGTCTTGGTTACGTGTCGCGAGGGCAGGAGGCACGGGGGCTCCCGCCATGTTCTCCTGCCGTCGCGGCACGTACACCATAGGTATTGGTGCGGTCGAGCTGCCCGCCACCGCTAAGGGGTCATTGTCTGTGCGGCCCTTAGGCCGCGTTGGGGGAAACGCTCCCTGGGCCCCCCCATGCGCTTCTCGAGGGGCCTCGGCATTTTCTGCACGAGGAGCCTCGGTGTTCGCTGCCCCGGGGGCATCAGTGGTTTCAACCCCAGGAGCCTCCCCCCCATCAACCCTGTGACCTGTGATTTTAGATATGTTTTGGTTTGTTAGTCCATCATAGATTGGAAAATAATTAATACGTACCTTATGAAAAATTATAAATATGTACCCCACTGTATGGGAAGGATGGAATTTTTAACTAATTTAATATTTCTGAATGAACTACATCTTTATTACCACATTACTAACTGGCTGCAATCTATATATATAAAAGAAGAAGGTGATTGACTGACTGACTGACTGACATATCAACGCACAGCCCAAAACGCTGGGGCTAGAGATTCCAAATTTGGCATGTAGGTTCCTTATGAGGTCTAGGGGTGCACTAAGAAAGGGTTTTACAAAATTCTACCCCTAAGAGGGTAAAATAGGGGATGAAAGTTTGTATGAAAGTCCGTCAGTTTTGAAGTTAGGATCTTCAAATTCTGTATTTAGGCTAACGACTAAAAATAAATATTTACGTGTCTCAGGGTTTTTGAAAATTCGACACCCTTAAGGGTGAAAAGGGGGATGAAGTTGAAAATTCTTTATTTTTTAAAGTAAAATCCACAAAATTAATATTCAGGCATTAATTAATTCTATGCAACGTTCATCACTGTTATTGAAATCCACCCCAAATTCAACCCCTAAAAAAGGGAAATGGGGTGAAAAAGTCTAAAAAAGAATATGGGTATCGTTTGTATGGGTTATCGGGTCGCTGATTACGAAAACTACAACAATTTTGAAATCCAACGTGGTGGACGTGAAATACCATCATCCCCTGGGGATGGGGTTGGGATGCGATAGGTTTGAAATGTCTAAAAATAAATATGTGTTTCGTTTCTATGTTAGGGATAGCGGTTAAATTGGCGTTAGGGGTAGGGATAGGGGCAGGGATAGGGATAGGGAGAGGTAGAGGTAGAGAGGCAAAGAGGTAGAGAGGCAGAGAGGCAGAGAGGCAGAGAGGCAGAGAGGCAGAGAGGCAGAGAGGCAGAGAGGTAGTGAGGTAGAGAGGTAGAGAGGTAGAGAGGTAGAGAGGTAGAGAGGTAGAGAGGTAGAGAGGTAGAGAGGTAGAGAGGTAGAGAGGTAGAGAGGTAGAGAGGTAGAGAGGTAGAGAGGTAGATAGGGAGAGAGGTAGAGAGGTAGAGAGGTAGAGAGGTAGAGAGGTAGTGAGGTAGAGAGGTAGAGAGGTAGTGAGGTAGAGAGGTAGAGAGGTAGAGAGGTAGAGAGGTAGAGAGGTAGAGAGGTAGAGAGGTAGAGAGGTAGAGAGGTAGAGAGGTAGAGAGGTAGAGAGGTAGAGAGGTAGAGAGGTAGAGAGGTAGAGAGGTAGAGAGGTAGAGAGGTAGAGAGGTAGAGAGGTAGAGAGGTAGAGAGGTAGAGAGGTAGAGAGGTAGAGAGGTAGAGAGGTAGAGAGGTAGAGAGGTAGAGAGGTAGAGAGGTAGAGAGGTAGAGAGGTAGAGAGGTAGAGCGGTGGAGAGGAAGAGAGGTAGAGAGAAAGAGAGGTAGAGAGGTAGAGAGAAAGAGAGGTAGAGAGGTACAGAGGTAGAGAGGTAGAGAGGTAGAGAGGTAGAGCGGTAGAGAGGAAGAGAGGTAGAGAGAAAGAAAGGTAGAGAGGTAGAGACGTAGAGAGGTAGAGGCGTAGAGAGATAGAGGCGTAGAGAGGTAGAGACGTAGAGAGGTAAAGACGTAGATAGGTAGAGGTACAGGTAAAGTAGAGGGAGAGGGAGAAGGAGGGGAAGGGGGAGAAGGAGAAAGAGAGGGAGGGAGAGGGGGAGGGGAAGAGACAGAGGGAGGGGGAGGGGGAGAGAAAAGGTTGCCTGGAAGAGATTGCTACTTTAGCAATAAGCCCTTTTGTACTACTATGTTCTTTTTCTGTATATTTCTGTAACTATTTCTTGTATTTCTAGGTGTGCAATAAAGTATATTTGTATTGTATTGTATTGAGAGAGAGGGAGAGGGTTTTAGTTTTTCTCAATTATTCTGCGAATGGGCTCTGTTTTGAAATATTACTCAAAGGTGTCTCTCATCTCTCTCTTTACATTTGTTAGGATACTGCTGCTAAGTTCCTCTGTTCTGAGTAATTTATGAGTAACGTCTGTATATTATTTGAAATTCAGCTGGATCTTGAATTATACTCATTGATTTGCGCAGGGTTAGTCCTGTTTTTCCTTAGTTTAAAATTACCCCGAAATGATGGGATAAATAATAATTTCCCTGGACTAAAACATCTCATTGCTTCGGAAAACCGGTAACAACCTAAATACGAAATCCACGCGAGCGAAGCCGCGGGCAACAGCTAGTATATTATATTGATTGTAGGCATTTCCTGTTCTCGACAGGCCAACATACAGCTGCCCAAGAAAAGAAAGAGTTTAATTCTATATTTTATATCTCTAACTTTAAAAATTAAAGACTTCTGGATCACTATAACAATAAAAAAATCATCCCCCTATTCACCCCCTCGAAGGATGATTTTCAAGAAACGCTTAAACACGTATTTCTTTATTTTTTTACCAAAAGCTTAAATTCAATTTTGTGAGAATCTAACTTAAGAAACAAAGGACTTGCATACGAAAAATTGTTCTTTATTTCACCCCCTTAGGGGATGAATTTCAAAAAATGTATTCTTATCGGCAACCTTCATAACATGAAAAATATACCCTCCAAGTTTCGTGTTTCTATCTCCAGAAACAAAGGACTTTCATACAAATAATTTTTCTTCATTTCATCCCCTTATTTATTTTTTACGTAGAGCTTAAATCCAAACTTTTATATCTCTACCTTAAAAAATGAAAGACTTCTAGACCTAAATATGAAAAAAAAATCATCCCCTTTTTCACCCTGTTCAAGAGTGATCAAAAAACGCTTAAACATGTTTGTCTTTATTGTTTACCAAAAGCCTTAAATCAAATTTGTGTGAATCTAACTTAAGAAACAAAGGACTTTCATACAAAACATTTTCTTCATTTCACCCGCTTAGGGGATAAATTTCCCAAAATGCTTCAAACATAGTTTTTAGTTTTGTACTTAGAAATTAATTCTAAATTTCTATATCTCTACCTTTAAAATTAAGACTTCTATACCAACATACGAAAAAAAAATCATCCCCCTTTTCACCCCCTTGAAGGATGATTTTCAAAAAACGCCTAAACACGTGTTTTCTTATTTTTTACCAAAAGCTAAAATTCAAATTTGTGAGAATCTAACTTAAGAAACAAAGGACTTTCATACAAATCATTTTCCGTAATTTCACCTCCTTAGGGGATGAATTTAAAAAAATCTATTCTTATCGGCTACCTCCAAAACATTAACAATTATATACCCTCCAAATTTTGTGTTTCAATCTTCAGTAGTTTTGGCTGTGCGATGATACGTCAGTCATTCAATCAATCAGGATTTATCTCTTTATTATATTAGTATTACTAGCTGTTGCCCGCGACTCCGTCCGCGTGGGGTTCATAAAAAGTAGCTAATGACTTTTACCATGGTTCAAACTATCTTCGTATAAGTTTTTATCACAATCAGTTATTGGAATAGTCATTAAAGCGTAACAGACAGACAGACAGTGCAGTTCTCGCTTTCATATTATTAGGAATACAGAGTACAGATAGTACGGATTTATTGTAAACTAAACACCTCTTGTTTACGTGTGGCCTGTTAGGTCGCCCACTATCCTCGTAAGTGTAAAATTATAGTCGAATTCCACGCGGAAGAACTGTGATAAAGGTTTCGTTATTTCTTATACTAAACAAAGCCTAACTAAATCTGAGGCGCAATCACTTTAGCTTCTGTGGCTACTGAAAAAAGAGCGGTACAAAGTCCAACGTGTCTAGCTTCACATGCTTTTGACTGTACATGTACAAAACTGTTGGACTTCACTTCTGTACAATCTTATAACTTATCCCTATAAAACAATGATTCACATCTCTCTTTTATGTTTTTAAATATTTTGTTTATAAGTACCTACTTATCTAAGTCAAACTCTAGAACTTTCATACATTTTTTTACATTAGTTGCACCGCCGCGCCATGTCGAAACAGATAGGATTTTTTATTATAAATCCAGATTTTATCAATCTTCAGCTGTACCTGAGACTTTTACATAAACAACTGGACCGGATCAAACGGAATTTTCAACAACTTCACCGCTTGAAACTTTCAACTCGCCTGTTTTCTGTTTGAGTGAACCTATTGCTATAAATAAAAGTTCAAATATATATATTTTTTTTATTTATTTATTTTATTTCTTAACAACATCAACAGTACAGTCATGACAGGTTATCCCAAATCGACAATGTAGCTTAAATAATTGATTAAAAATATTGAATTAAAAATTAAAAACATATCAAAACACATAAAAAACATAAAACAGTCTACATAATATTATAATATTACTCAGTCTCACTACTCAGATTCTCAGTTAATAATTTACCTAGAAATCGTTTGTTTAAAAAAATTATAATAATATCTAAATTATAATAATATTGCACGAAAGCATTCCAAATACGTTATTGAAAACCCCGTTTGAGTCGTTCAAGTGATTTGTTTGACCGTTTGCAATGAAATAAAACTTATATGTTACACAGAAAGAAGCCCGACGCGTCATTGAAAACCTCGTTTAAATCAGTTCAGAAGGTGACTTCTTGGTTCTGCAGCTTGAAACTTTGCGTATCTTCTGTCAGAGCAAATCTTTCGCAATTAAACTAAGGTTATATATTGCACAGGAGTAGGCCAAACGCGTTGTTGAAAGCCACGTTTGAATCGGCTCAAAAGTTTATTTATTTATTTATTTACAGTTTATTGTTGTTTATTGTTGGTTATTGTAGTGTGTAAGTTTGTGAGTTATTCGTGCCTTCGCTTGAAACTTTGCGTAACTTCTATCAGATTGAACCGTTTTCAACTAACCTAAGCTTATATGTTGCACGGAAGTAACTAATCCAAGCATATCATGGAAATGCCAGTTGGAATCGGTACAATTGTTTGTTAGCTATTGGCACCGTGGCTTGAAACCTCGAGCATTTTCTGTCTGTGTGAACCGCTTTCAATGAAAGTAAGCTAATACATTGCAAAGAATTAGGCTTAACACGTTATTGAAAACCCCGTTTCAATCCGTTTAGTAGTCTTTGAGTTATTGGGGCCGCCGCTTGAAACTTAGTGAATCTTCTCTCTGAGTGAACTGTTTGCAATGAAACTAAGCATTCATGTTGCACGGAGTAAGCCAAATACGATAGTGAAAATCTTGTTTTAATCGGTTCAGTTGTTTGTGAGTTATTGGCGCCGCCGCTTGTAATTTCGCGCACCTTCTGTCTTAGTGAGCCGTTTTTAATGAAAGTAAGCCAATATGTTGCAAAGAAGTAAGCTTGACAGGTTATTGAAAAGCCCGTTTGAATCCGTTCGATAGTTTGTGAATTATTTGCGCCGCTGCATGAAACTTTGCGTATTTTCTGTCTGAGTGAACCGTTTGCAATGAAACTAATGCTTTATGTTTCAAGAAAGATAGCTAAACTCGTAATTGAAAACCCCGTTTGAATCGGTGTGGTAGTTTGTGAGTTATTGGCGCACATACAGTTTGATACTTTACATTAGTGTAGCTTCTGATTGAGAGAACCGATTTAAATGAAGCATAGCCTATATGTTGCTCAGAGTTAAGCCTAATCTACCTCAGAAAACCGCGTGAATATCCGTTCATTAGTTTCGGAGTTTATCGAATACATACAGACAGACAGACAAAAAATTCAAAAAACATATTCTTATGGTCTATTAGTCCTTTCTTATCGCCTACACTCGTTTTTTGATAAATTCATCAGAAGTACAGACACACGATTTTTACTCTTTTATTATATGTATAGACTAGCGGTCCGCCCCGGCTTTGCATGGGTAGATATAGGTTCTTGTTGTGTAGGGGATTACTAAAAAGAGTACATTATAAAGAATATTTAGATATTATTTTTAATTTAATCTTTAGGGGAGGCCTATGTCTATATGATGTTTAGGTTCTTAATTAAATATAGACAAAGATATAGATTTCTCATCATCATATACAAAAAAAATACAAAAAATATTTATTCATAATTACAAAACTTGTGGCTGTAAGTTAGTTTATAAGCCTCCTTTTAAGTGTCACAGACACCTGAGGCCCTACCGCCAAACTCAATCGTTATCGATTCTCTTTTTTTTTCTATACAAGAAGAAAAGAGAGATTCGATATCGATTGTGTTCAGCGGTAGGGCCTCATCCTATTACAAAAATTAATACATTATATGTTATCAAATTAAAAATAAATAAATAGTGATGGAAATCATAAATTAATTGCACTTTTTGTTACTATAGAATAACAAAAGACAAAATATCTGCATAAATCGATAAAGTCAAAAATAAAATTAAAAGATATTTGTATGAGAAACAATAATGTAATATGCTTTTAGGTAATCTGATCTGTTTAAGATAAAATTATACTTTTCGTAAATGATATTTGAATTGAATGAAAATTGAATTGACATGCATGATATTTTAGTTCTTTTAGTGATATTATAATTAGGTATGCAAGTTTTAACGGTAAATTGACATGAAATGCATGATATTTTAGTTCTTATAATGATATAATATTGTAATTATTATGTAATTTTTAACTTCTAGCATGATGTGGTAGCCTTAAAGTGTGATGCATATTCGCTTGTAACCTATAGACCTATATTTTTAAATCTTTGAACTAATATGTATTATGTTGGCTATCCATAAAAAAAAAAAGTGTGTGTGAGTGTGTGTATTTGTATGTGAATGGGTGTGTATGTGTATGTATGTTTGCGTGCATGGTCGCGCAAATGTATGTGTATTTGTATGTAAGTGTATGTGTCTATAGGTGAGATAGTGTATGCGTTTGTGTGTATTGGTCTGTGCATTGGTGTGTCCTTGAGTGAGATTTAACGTTAGTGTTGGGGTATCACCATCTACAGAAGTGGTAACTTCCCACAGTTTCTGTGATCTTTATATTAACAATGCCTCACAATCATCATAGCTCAGTGTTTTAAGCCATTACGATAAGATAACCATTAAGATAACCATTGTTTTGCACTCATAAAGGGTTTTAGAGTGGCAGACCTTCTTTTTATGAACTTTAGCGAAAACTGTCCTTGTTATAGGTACATTTATAACCATATACTTTATCTCCTTTATAAAAACTTGGTTCAAAGGATAGGCTTTTGTGCGTCTTTAAAATGACATTGAAGATTATATAATCTCCGTACCGACAGCAGATTACAGTCTTGATAAAGCGTCTCAGTGGGATAGCGCCTCTTTTTGAAATACATTACCTTCCATAGGACCCTCTGGGCACTTTCAACTTCTAGAAAGCGGGTTTTGAGAGCACCAGCTTAGACTGGGATACAGTAATTGATGATAGATTGGACAAGTGCCACATAAATATCATTCAAAACATATCTGGAAGAGTTATGAGTTATGATTTCCTCGCCAGCACGCCCTAAATAACCTGATCCGCCGTGCCCTCATCTCTGCTAGCATCCCGTGTGTAACGGAGCCACCGGGCCTCAGCCGCACAGACGGGAAAAGGCCCGATGGGATGACGATGGTCCCATGGAAGTGCGAGAGGAGCTTGCTGTGGGACGCTACATGCGTCAGCACCGTCGCTCCAAGCCACCTCAGGCATACCACCGTCTCTGCCTGTGCTGCCGCTGAGATAGCGGCGAGAATGAAGCACGCTAAGTACGCACTTCTGGAGCAATCCTATTTGTTTGTGCCGGTGGCTGTCGAAACGATGGGGTGCTGGGGGTCGGAGTGCATGGACTTTGTGCGAGAAATTGGTCGTCGCATAAGACAGAAGGGTGGAGATCCTCGTTCAGGGGCATTCCTGATGCAAAGGTTGTCCATCGCTATTCAGCGTGGGAACGCTGCCAGCGTAATGGGCACCTTTGCACCAGGAACATCTAGGGGGGGACTTTTTGACTAACGAAGCCACGAGCGGATTTTTGAGCCAATTTTTATTTTATTATGTTTGACTTACCTTTTAATAGTTGGGCAACCACATATACTATTATCTAGGAATTCACACACATGGATTTGTAATTCGAAATCTTGGCTCGGTTGAGAATTATTATAAATTCCGTTGTTTTAGCAATATTTAGGGTTAGAAGATTGTGATATTAGTACTAGACCCTGCTCAGCATGTATTTTAACTTCTTCCCAAAAATTTTATTGCCAGCGAAGACAATGGCAGTATCATCAGTGTATGAAAAAATATTAGAATTTTTGACTTGCATATTGCAAAGGTCGTTTATGTCCATAAGAAAGAGAGTAGGGCCAAGGACACTACCCTGTGGGACGCCGTATGATACACCAGTGTCTTCGCTGACATATTGGTCAATCTTGACTTTTTGTCTTCTATTTGTCAAGTTGTCCTTAAAGATTGAGAGCTGCGTGCTTCTTATTCCAATTATTTCAAGTTTCTGTATCAGGATGGGGAGAGAGACGGTATCAAAGGCTTCTTCAAGGTCGATGAATACACATTGGCTTTTTTTCTTGTCATCTAACTGCTTTAGTAATAAGCGTGGCAAGGGAGGAGGAAACTGCATCCTCAGTTGAAATGCCACGTCTAAAGCCAAACTGGGATGCAGATAGTATGTTAAAATACACTATTTGATGCTCTGCCTACCACTTAAGGGATAAAGACGTGATGATATACTCATTTACACATACAGGAACCATTAGCCAAATTATACGTGTCTTTTAATATTTCACTAACTTACTCATAATTAACTGCTTTGGTTATTTTATACTTTGTGGTGCTTATAGAAACCTTGCAAAACTCAGAAGGTGCGTAGTTTATGTTAAAATAATGTTTATTTATTCTTTAATGAATTCTTGAAGGAAGTTTAGTGTTAAGCAAACACCGTGAGGAACAGGCACCACCAGGCTGGTGGTAACCCTGACTGATCCTGATATAAAAACATAACTCCTTAAGTGTGGCTAGGACAAACGACTCAAGAGTTCATCCGAAGTACGAAAAACGCGGTGTTGTCATATCACTTTTAACAATCATGATGTCACTAAAAAGGTTCGAGCATTTCACGGATAAATCTCTAAAATTGATGGTCAGTAATAAGTTACCCATTTATAGATAGGTATGTACACGCGGCCGCACATCGGTGACAGCAATTTGATTTCTTGTTCGGGCATTTGAAGCGTTGCGCTGGTTTAGCAGACTTCAACTTAAACTGGATTTGACTCTACTTGCTCGCCGCCGTTTGTATCATGGCATCTCTCTGGTTGTTGAATATTGCAAAAATAAGTAGGTACTAATATTACAACCAGCTATTCGCAGCTTTTTAGTTCGCGTTACTTGTAGATTTCTCTAAAGCGACTCAAAGAAAAGGTTGAATGCGAAAGAGAAAGAGAAAACACAAGTACCTTAGGGTAAACATCATTTATAAAATCGAATATAACAATAATTGGCGTCTATATGTAATTGAAAATTAATCTGTGTCGTTTGTCATCATCATGATATTACATAAAAAGTCTACTGCTGGACAGGGAGCATCATCCAGAATTTCCACTCGAAATGCACCATACTCAAAAGGTACACTTGTAAGGGTTATGGGTGGCAAAATGTGTTTGGTAATCGTAGTATGTTTTAAATACAGTACGCAGAAGAAAGTTTGGCCTGGCCTCTCCTTAGTTAATTTTTTTTTTACCTAGTCACAGATTAAATAATAGTAAACTAACGCCAGAGTGTGGTACTATTATTAGCTTAGAGCTTCTTTAAGGTTCAAGCTCTGTTGTATCTATTGCTGTCAATTTCTGTTTTAATGACTAAGAAAAAAGCAGTTAAATTATATTTAAAGAAGCTTTTACTTTAAAGATGCTTTTTGCAACTGGCCTTTAGACCATTAATTCGAACAACTATTCACAAGAGTTTAAATAACCTAATAATTCTGATTTCCCATATATAGCCCTCTATTTGATTTGCTTGCTATGTCTGGAAACCTAAACAAATTTCTTATTCGACTTTTTTTTGAGAAATTTGTTCAGTTTTGGGGTTGGGGTATTAAACAATAATTTATTGTTTGTACAATTTGCGTGAAACCTTACATATCAACCGAATTTCAATATGTGTGCTGTTATTTTTTGAGGAGTTACGGGTTTTAGGCTCATACTCAATCATCAGATTTTTGACTAAATTTATATGGGACCACCTCTAATGTAAACTATAAAAAAAAAGAATGGTTAAAATCTGTCCATTAACGGCAGATATATTGCGTAACGAACATAGAAAAAGAATAGAGAACCTCCTTCTTTTTTAGGGTTCCGTACCTCAAAAGAAAAAAACGGAACCCTTATAGGATCACTTTGTTGTCCGTCTGTCTGTCTGTCAAGACCCTTTATCTCACGAACAAGAAGAGGTATCAGGTTGAAACTGATACCATATATTAGGGTCCATGAGCCACACAAGATCTGAAAATTTAATTTTTTTACAACGATGAAATCAAAAGATATGGCATTTTATGTCCTCATCTCCATACATTTATGCAAAAAAGCAAAACCTACAGGGTACTTCCCGTTGACCTAAAATTATGAAATTTGGCAAGAAGCTAGATCTCACGGTACAAATAAAGGGAAAAGTCTGAAATTATTAAATATTACAACTTTTCTCACAACTAATGGTAACCAATTGTGGTGAGCTCCCGTTTTAAGAACATTCATATAAGAGAGGGGTCAAGTTGGATGGTCGCGGAGGCGATTTTTGTTTTAGTTCTATTTTAAAAATGGGAACACTTACAAACTTGAAAATTGGTATGTTTATAGTGCATGAGCTATAAAATAACAACAAATAATAAAATTTGGTCAAGCGCGTGTCGGACTCAAAAAATCTAGCACATTAACTTACTGAAATTTTAACTAATACAATTATGATTATGTGGTGGTACGGAACCCTTGGTGCGCGAGTCCGACTCGCACTTGGCCAGTTTTTTTAAGCCAGTTAAAAAGGGGGATGCAATTTTATATATGATGTTCTTATGTTGTATAATAAACTAAGTGAAGTTTTACCTTCACTTAGTTTATCAATTCGGCTTACGGTTGGAAACTAACGTATCAAATTTTCTAACGGTACGTATTGACATCTGCCACTGTTTTTCTCGAAAAAAAAATAGATGAGGACCTATTTCTTGACTTGATTCTCTCGAAAATTTTTATTTTATCAGATTTTTTACTATTAGGTACTAAATATAAAATTTGATTAATTAATACTCATTTTTATTAATTTCGGCTAACTATTGGTAAACAGGTTTTGAAGATATTTCGATTAAAATTTTCGTGGCCAAGGGAATATTTGTGAATTTTAAACATATTTATTGATGCGAATGCATTTTTGGTAAACGGGTTTGGGAGATATTTGAATTAAAATTTTGTGGTCAAGGGAATCAAAAATAAAATATAATCTAGCAGTACGGCATAGTTATCATTAAGTTAAATTGATTTGGTAAATTTTAAGCAAAATAAAACAAAAATGTATGTAACCTAATGAAAAACAGGCAAAATGTTTTGCCCTTGGCACCACACAGTGTCGTAAGCGGCGGTAAGGTCTACAAATGCCGCAGAGGATTTAAGTTGGCGGTTAAACCCGTTTTCGACATGTGTCGTCAATGCCAGCACTTGGTCCGTGCAGTTCCTGTGTGGTCGGAAACCTGCTTGCTCTGGTGGAATATGCTCATTAATTGTGGCTGAGATTCGGTTATGTATTATGCGTTCCAGTAGTTTATAGACGACGCTGAGCCGCGCTATTGGCCGATAACTCTCAGGCGCATCTTCTGGTTTTCCAGGTTTGAGGATTGCTACGATTTTGGCCCTTTTCAATAGAGGTGGAATATTGCCTGTATCACTGATGCTTGTATAGAACTTGGCGAGCCACTCCCGGGTACGCGGTCCACAGTATTTCACAAATTCTGGGAAAATGCCATCTTCGCCGCAAGCTTTGTTGGTAGTTATTTGTTTTATGTTAAGCGTTACTTCGTCAGCTGAAACAGGACGACTATAGCGCTCATGTGGTGTTGACTTGGCCTTGAGCTCGCGCAGCTCTTTACGGATTTTGCGCGTATGAGCTTTGTGGCTGGGGGCCTTTGAAAGCTTGCGTGTTCTCTGGGCAATGGCGTTGGGGTTCACTTTCGGCTGCCCTTTCTGTGTGGTCTTCCCGGACGTAAGCCTATTGAGCGTATGCCACGCTTTGCGGCTGGAATGCCTGAAGTTCATAGTTCCTACTGTTTGTTCCCACTTTTCTTTTCGGGCTACATTCAAGGATTCAATGAGCTTATGAGCAGTGCTCCTATCACCAGATTCAGAGAAGTCCTTCCAGTGCTGTTCCGAGTCTTTGTTCCAGCAAGGAATGTATTTTTTCCTGTAGCCTCGGGGTATGTGCTTTTTCGCAATACTCCTAATCAAGTTCCGGAATCGCTCATAGCTCTCTACAACTGGGGGAATCCACCTTACGCACTTGTCAAGCTCATCTGCAAAGTTAGTCCAGTCAGCTTTTTGGAAGTTCCAGCGGGGGAGAGGGTATGATTCGACCATGGGTATTCTAAGACCAGTAATTAAGAGGACTGGGCGGTGTTGACTATGTGGGAAGTCGGAAAGGACTAGCCTCTCTAGAGGAACCGGCGTGCCGTCATCAGCCTTGGTCGTGAAAACGAGGTCTGGATTATAATCGCGTCCCCAGCGAGCAGACTTAAAGGTGCCTTTGCCTTTGTTAGGGACAGCAAGAAAGCTGTTCGTTCCGTCCGCCCAACTGACAATCGCCTCACCATTTGGGTCATTCGTCCTGTATCCCCAGCTAGTGTGATGGCTGTTAAAATCACCTACGTATAGTGCAGGATGTTCAAGCACAGGTAGCGGCTGTGATGGCCAGGTGCTGTTGGGGGGCTTGTAAATATTGCAGATCTTTAGTTCACCTAATTGAACAGTCGTGGTGGCAATGTTGTTGGCATCTACGGTATTCGAGAGTACGCTAGTTTGTTGTGAGAGTGGCTTCCTAACATATGTTGCCGATCCGTATTGTGCGTTGTAAGTGGCCGCGATGAGATCGTATCCCGGGATGTTACCCCTGCGAATGAGTTGGGCTTCATCGGCCGTGTGTGTTTCCTGGAGGAGGACAATGTCAACGTCGTTGTCGAATAGTATTTTATGAAGGCATTCCGTTGTAGAAGGAAAAATAAAAAATACATTAAATAATAATTATACCTGTTTTGGTTTCATTTATTGTAATTACGAAGGGAATCATGCATTTACCTTCATAACTCAGGACTGGAGCAAGGAGTCGCCTGACCTCCTTCTACAATATTATAAGCACAATCGACGCTCACCCTGCAGGGTGGTCAAAGGCATGTATACAGGGTGTCCCAAAAATAGGCCGTCACACTGACACCGGAGGTAGATGGACTTAAGGAATATCAAATAAGCTTAACACGCCTATAGAAAAGTGTTATGAGTATTGAGTATGACATCGAAATTTATTGTCAAAGTCAACTTTTATTCTCTCTAAAAAACAATAGCTCGACTTTGAGCAGCTACCACGAAAAAAAAATACATGGAACTTAATGAACTTATTTGATGCGCCTTAAGTCCATCTACCTCCGGTGTCAGCGTGACGACCTATTTTTGGGACACCCGTATATGCGCGTCAAGGGAATCACTGTTTAGCGCAGGACAAATTTTTGGTTCATATTTTCAAATCATACAACGGTAATACGCAATGCAAATATAATTTTAATCAATAATGAATAATTACATTAACGAATAAACCATTTCCTGTCCAACGCTTCCTGTCAAAAGTTAGAGTTTTGGTGGGATTATTAGTAATTTTTTGATACAAGAAATGTCAAGGTAATAAATATATTTTCAGGACTTTGTAAAATATTTTTTGGTTTTCACAAATAAAATATATGCAATAAATGTTGTGCCCAAACATTAAAAATACAATGAGCTTCAGATGTTACTATGGGTACTTTTTCTGCACGGACAACGTATATAGGGTGACTTTTTATTAGTTCTTGATAGCAAAAGATATGAATTTACTCATGATACTGAACAACTTTTCCCATGGAACATAGGTCGAAATACGAAAAACCACATTTGACCTCCCATACAAAATGCGCTATCAGCTGATGCAGTTTCTATGGGAGGTCAAAACTTGATATTCGTATTTCGACCTATGTTCCTTGGGGAAAGTTGTTCAGTATCATGAGTACATTCATACCTTTTTCTATCAAGAACTAATTAAAAGTCACCCTATATTAGCACTTTCAAGAAAGACCCACATTTCACTTGACGTATATCAAATTATCATAAATGTTTTGCACCCGAAAAGTCAAAATGTTGATTTCCTTAAATGTATTTCTAAGATAATTTCTAGGCCCCATTTCGTAAAGTGCAGGAACAGCTCGCTTTTGTAGTATAAATATGCTGTTTGCATCCGCACCATGACAAACGGCCATATGACATGAGACTATGGAAATAACTGAAGTAGACTAATCTTGCGTTGTTTACATCTGTCAGAGCTCTTATTTTTTTCACTGCGTTTGCAGCAGAGCTGAGTCTATGCGACAATTTATTAATATGCGTTCCCCAATGATATGTAGCTTGTTGTTTAGAGTAATACATAGGGACATTAGGGACACAGTCGATTCCACAAGACTCAATGCTTCCTTTTTCTTATTCGTTTGTTACTTACTTACTGTTACACTAGGTAAACCAAATATTACACTCTTAGTTTTCTTTTCGTTAAGTAGCAGATTTATGATTTGAGCAGGGAGACACCTATTACCAAAGAGCCGTTGAGTTTGCTTTTAGACTCGTAACGAAGGACTATTTAAGAATTTTACATGAGTTGATTCAATACCTTAACTTGAAATTTGACATTGCTGGCCAGATTTCTCTCATGCAGGTCATATTCTTGCTGACCCAAGAACCATATTGTCTAGGACACTCCTCCATCAAAGAGCACACGTGGGTCTCCTTACACCAGCCACACTTAAACTCGGGATTTAAAGATTGGCACGTCTGACATGAATAAGCCAATCTGTTACACTGGAACACAATTAAAATGATCGAATTCGAATATGGTTCCGCGCCTCCCCAAAAAAGTCTTACGCTTCCAATCGCAACGTTTTTCTGAATTCTCATCAACGACATTTCGCAGAATACGTTATTCATCTCAAGAACTGCAGCAACTTGGTACACTCTTTGCTCTAAGTGTATTTCGCAAAATATGTTACGTTCGTATAATGTCAAGTCATTGACTCTTAGTTTCAGTCTTATATACTGCCTCATATTCGCTGGCACAAACAAGGGGCTTCTTGTCAAAATTTCTGAGCAGTATTTGGTGAAATGATTTCTATTCCACATGTCATCGAGGAAGACCTTTCTAGGGCAATGAAATCTAGGGTGACTGGTGCATCCAACATCGTGGCACCATTCGCATTGTAAGGCGGCTCGATTACACTCGTTGCAGGTGGTAAAAGAGCGGCAGTAAGTTTGTACAGAAACTACGAAAGTAATCATTGTCACAAATATAATAACTTTTTGGCCCGTTCCTCGTAATATTTTTGTTAATACCATTTTATTTAACGGACTTGTGTCTAGCGAGTTCCTTCCAAACGAATACTAAAAAATATCTCGGAGAAACAGTGGTACTTATATCTTTACTATTGTATTATAATAGCATTGAATTTTGTTTGTAAATATCATGTTTGCAAACAATGAATAATTCTTTTACTTTGTTTCTAAATGTCTGACCGTTCAATTGTCTAGTAGATTTATTCATCCATCACAAAGGATGATACAATCCCGATAAAATTCTAGGGTTCCATACCAAGAGGGTGTCGATGCATGGAACCTTATTATTACAGTACTTAGTCAATCTGTCTACCCGACTTTTAAAGGGCTGTACATTTTGTATTGTAACGGTTGAAATTTCTGCACAATATGTAAGTATTATCATGACATATTCCCTAAGAGGTTTTTTTTCTTCAAGCATAGGTTTACAAATCTTTTATTTTATCACAGTTATCAGTCAAGTCACGACGTGTCGTTCTCGAGAAAGCACGGCGAAATTAAACCGAAGTTCGACCGAATTTCGGTATTATTTTGAGGTTTGGTTTTATTTCGCCGCGCTTTCTCGAGAACGACACGTCGTCGTGACTTGACTGATAACGGTGAATTTTTAATTTCTATCGAACATTCGGCCGAAGATCGAATTCGCCACATTCGGCCCATCTCTAGTAAAAAGACCTCAGCTGGAAAATGTGCTTTTACCTAAATTTCACACAAAAATGCGGAGAGGGATAGGTTTGTGTTACCACTCTTGTTAGCATTGCAGCTGGCAACATGGACCGCGGTTTTTGGTGACTGCTGTATGTAAGGTGGTACGATACACAGATAGACGCTGCTGCTCATCCTCAGGATTCATAATCCCTTAGTCGCCTCTTACGACACCCATGGGTGGAGATGAGTTGGTACTGTTATTTGCTGACACCACATGGCAAACCGCAGTATAGTGATAGATATATTTTCAAAATAAACCGGCCAAGTGCGTGGCGGGCCACGCGCGGTAAAGGGTTCCGTGGTTTTTTTTTTTAGTTTAAACCGATTTTGATAAAGTAGCAATGTAACGTTCATTACATAAACTTTTCACCACCTAATGTTCAGCGAGGTGCTAGCGCCTGATTGCAATTGCTATTTTTATTGTTTCCAGTTTTTCGGCAACATTTGAACTGTGATAGTTTTCATTTAAATTTCATCAAATATTTACTAAAATTGCGCTTTCAAGCTAAATATTTCGCAAAGGATCCCTTTATCTAAAAATGACATTACTCACATTATTTTAAAAGACCTGTCTAATGACACCACAGACGATAGGGTAGACAACAAAAAATATACCCCTACTTTACTTGGGAAGTACCCTAAAATATATTTTTTTCAAGATTTTATTTTAAGTACCACTTTACCGGTGTGGATGAAATATATATATATATATATATTTATACTAAATTACAGCTTTTTAGTACAAAGGATCTCTGAGCTAAGCCGCGGACAGACGGACACACATACAGACAGATGGATATGACGAAAAAAAGGGTTCCTTGATGACAACGGATTCCTAAAAAGCATCATAGTTTGATTTTTCTTGTCTATTTATCCGTGATTTATCCGAAAATAGGGGTCACAGTTGAATAAAAAATGTTCCAAAATAAATTCAAGTTTCGGGTATCTCACTGTGCGAGTTGTACATACCAGCCAGTAGCCAGCCACCCGACCAAAAAGTAAATTAAGCTGTCCGTCATTGTGTATGTTTCCAACTGGCAGGAAAACGAAACCGTTGTTTCTTTTTTTAATATAATCTTTTAAAACTATTTTTTTTTGTTTGTAGTTTTTTTTAAGAGGTGGAATAAAAAAACTTATTGTGTCCGTCTGCTTCGAGAGCGTTTATTACACACACTGAATTAGGTTACATGTCGAACGCTTCATTAGCAAGTCAGCATATTACAAAAATACCTAATACAATAAAATGTAGAGCGTGCTCGTACATCCTGCCAACTACAAAGAAAAGAGATGAAAAAGCCATTGACAAAAAAGCAATAAATCTCAGGTAAAAGACAAAATATGTAAAATTCAGTTAAAAGTACAATTATATTATTGTTGTAATTGACGCGGAATGGGTGATGTAGCGCGATCCACCTTGGTGACCTTGGGTTTCGCAGTGGGTTCCTCGATTACCCGTTTCTCCATCCGCTCTTCGATAGGTTTCGTACGTTGGATTTTAATCTCTCTCATCTCTGTCTCGTCCGACTGTTTCTTGTTAGGGTCAGGTTTTGATTTATTACATCTTCTTTTAATTTTAAGACCGTACCATATGCAAAAAGATATTCCGCAAAACGTTATAAGTCCATACATGACGTAGTGGTGCTTGTATCCTTCTATTGTGTTAAGTTTTGCCGTTTCTTGCTGTTCCTTCAACAAATCTATTTTCCGTTTCAATGTATCAAAGTCCTCTTCATGCGTTTCTAGATGCATGTTTCCTAGAGAAAAGTTGTTGTTGGTCGTTATCAAATCATTAATTCCAGATTTGGGCACATAAAATTCCTCATTTCCTATTTTCATCTCGCTATGTAAGTTGTAGTGTGCGTGAATGAGGTGGTGATCTCCACGTAGCGTGCATCCGTCTGATAAGGTAATAATTCCCGTGTTACTTAGATAGTGTGACGTAACGCCTGCTGGACAAAAAATGCGCGTAGAGCATTCCTCGCAGCAAGCAAAAAACCAAGCGCCGCGACTGTGTAACTTCACCCACTCGCTACTGCAACTTGACACCTCTGTGCGGCAACTGGACGCTGCCTGATTGCTTATTATCTGCGCCTCGCAAATGGAGTTTGTTGTTTTTATTTCATAGATAGGCATGTTTATAGCGCACAACAGCTGATTGTCGTTCACGTGTACGCAGGATGAAAACTCGTTTTGTGACAGCGGAATGAGTAAGTCCTTCTGGAGATTTACGGCTAAGTATTCTGCTGTAGGAACTATGCGGGCAATTCTATCGTCTTTGATGTTAGGTATAGATATTACTTTTGATAACTCGTATTGTTCATCTGTGACGAGTGGTATTTTTACTTCAAATAAGAGATAGTTTTCGATGAGTTTCACGTGCACTCTCGCCAGTTTGTACATATCACGAGTGCATTTGTTGCTGTTTATGCATGGCAAAGATAATCCTTTAGGGACTTGGCCCGATATTATGTTCAGCTGGTCTTGGAAGGCATCAGGTTTCAGTAAATGTGTATCGACCTTGCCGTTGCGCACGTCAGTGACTAAGTCCAATAGTAATTCCTGAACTCTTCGCAAGTTTGCCAGTATCATGTTGGCCGAAAATGCCGTGGCTGTAATGTACATTGCTGCGTCTTGTTCTGACTTCATAACTTCGTTAGTTTCTCGTAGGTGTCTGTTGATGAGGAGGAACTGTTGATTCATTACTTGCTCATTTCTCTTCAAAAGGTTGTACTCTCCTTCTATTATAGAAGTTTGTTGTTTATAGAGATTGAGTAAGTGATTTTCGTTGCCTTGAAGTAATTTTATATCCTTGCTATATTTTTCAGCGAACCTGTCGTCAAGGACGCCGAACAATGAGTTGGCAATGTAACCGATCCCATTGACTAAACCTCGTTTTTTGCGTGTTCCATGCTCTGACCTCAAGATGTCATTGTAGTGCTTCAGCTCGTTCAGCTCGTGTTCAAATTGTGTCGCGATAGTCAGATATACTAATTTTCGTTTGCAGAGTCCATGTAGGTTATTTATATATTGCTCAACAACATCCACGCTTTGCCAATAGGTGGTCATATTGTAATAAACTACCATTTTCCAGTCTTCTTGTACAATTTGCATATCTGCGACCTTGTCGAAGTACACAAGCCGTGCGGGGTCGAGTGAAGATACTTTGACCAGTTGCGTTGTAGATGGTGCCACACACGCAAGCAGGAAGACCAGAAGTACGTTCAGGTAAGTAGTGAAGGCAGTAGTTTTTATTGTTTTTGACCTCGACTGTCGTTTGGGCTCAGATGACTGTTTGTCGTCTGCCTGCTGTTCTGACCTCTTGTGGTCGCTCTGATTTTCGTGATCAATGGGTAGGCGTGACAGTTTTGTTATGGGTCTTTTCATGGTGTTGTTTTTCGTCTTAAGCGTGACGACACGTACGAGACCGTCAGTTCGGGGTGAGTTTCTGTTACTCGTCCTAGGAGCCATTTCGCAGGAGGGATGTTATCTTCCTTCACAACCACGATGTCACCCACTTCTATGTTTCGTGTTGGAGTTTGCCACTTGCCTCGGACTTGCAGTGTTTGAAGGTAATCTTTAGACCATCGTTTCCAAAAATCCGTGTACATCTTTTCTGTTAGTCGCCATTTTGTTGTTAAGCTTGTTCTGTCGGTTTCAAAAACTAGAGGTGGTGCTAAAACTGGGCCTCCAACTAAGAAATGTCCAGGCGTCAGGCAGTCCACGTCATCTGTGTCATTTGTTAAAGCGACGAGTGGCCGCGAGTTAAGGCACCCTTCTATTTGTACTAACAACGTCGTAAATTCCTCGTAGGTTAGCTTCTGTTCGCCAAGGACACGCTTCAGATGATGTTTCATACTCTTAACTGCAGCTTCATACAGTCCATTAGCTGTTGGCCACGAGGGGGCGCTGAAGTGCCACTGGATTCCGTATTCCGAAATGTTGGTAATGAGACTGTCGTTGACGCAAAGCTCAAGCGCCTCTTCACGTTCCTTGGTTAGTGCCTTGGCTGCGCCGACAAAGTTTGTGCCGTTGTCGCTATACATGTGTCTTGGAGTACCACGACGCGCGCAGAGTCGTTTTAGCGCAGCCAGGAAGGTAACCGAGCTAAGATCTGAAACTAGTTCCAGATGGACAGCCTTGGTGCAGAGACATACGAAGATCGCGATGTAAGCCTTCAGTGTTTTTATGCCCCTGCCCTTGTTAGCCTTTACTTCTACATGGCCGGTAAAATCAACACCAGTGTGAGTGAAAGGGCGCGATGATGTAACTCGAGGCTTAGGTAAGTCCGCCATCAGCTGACGACTTTGTTGTGTTTTGAAGCGGTGACACGTAATGCATTTAATTAATTGTTTTTTAACTGTTTTCAGACCGCCAAGTATCCAGTATTGGTTTCTCAAGTGTAACAGTGTGAGTTTGGCGCCACCGTGAAGAGTCTGTTTGTGAGCCTGGTCGATCAAGAGTTCTGTTAACTTGTGATTGTTTGGCAGAATCATAGGATGTTTCAGAGATTCATCTTAGTTAGCATGACGCAGCCTCCCGCCAACTCGCAGTATGCCATGTTGATCCAAAATAGGGTATAAGTTCAAAATTTTGCTGCTCGACCGCACCTTGTTATGTTTTCGTAATTGATCAATATCGTCGGCAAAGTTAATATGTTGTATTGTTTTGACGATCGCATTTCGAGCGAGCTCTATGTCCAATGTCGTTAGATACGATGTTCGCTTGGCTTGCTTTACGTCACGTGCATTGTTTATAAAGCGCATCACCCAGCTCAGTATTCGTGTTACATGATACATAGAGCTATGTTTTTCTAGAAGTGCCTCGATAAGTGGTGCCTTTACTTGTGTTGTACATGTTTGTTTTTGTTTTCGTTCTTCCTCTGATGTTGTAAAAATCTCTCTTTGAGGTATGTTATTCGTTTTTAACCAAGATGGCGCGCCCCACCATAATGTGTGATTGAGGATGAGGGAAGGGCTGAGACCTCTACTGGCGCAGTCCGCTGGGTTCTCTTCGGACTTGACATGTCTCCAGCATGACGCAGGCATGTTTTCTGTTATCTGTGTAACTCTGTTAGATACAAATGTTTTCCAACGATTGACGTCTCCTTGTAGCCATCCCAAAACGACCATCGAATCAGTCCACCCGTGGACGGTAACTTTCTGTGAGTTTATTGTATCTATGACCTTTTTCATAAGCCGAGATAGTAAATGTGAACCAGATAGCTCCAGACGTGGCAGCGATATAGGCTTCTGAAGCGGGGCTAATTTAGTTTTTGCCGCCACTAGTTGAATCATCGGTTGACCTCTTTCATCAATGGACTTGCAATAAACGACGCAGCCGTAAGCCCTCTCTGAGGCGTCACAAAACCCGTGTAGCTCAATAGGTTGTTGTATGTCGCCTATCCAGCGGGGTATAGCTATGTTTTTAATGCACGCCATTTCTTGCCGAAATTGTTCCCAATTTTGTTGAATTTTTGTCGGGAGCGGTTCGTCCCAATTTTGGGTTGTGGTCCACGCTTGTTGAAATAGGAGCTTCGCCTTTACTGTGACAGGAGATAGCCAGCCAAGAGGATCGTATAGTTTTGAGATTTCGGATAGCAGGATGCGCTTGGTGATGACGTCATTCGAGATGCTTAGTGGCGCTTGTTTGAACGGAAATTGATCAGTGTGCGGATTCCAACTTATGCCTAATGTTTTATTCGTTTCTGCGTCTTTAAAATCGAACATTTTCTGGTTAATTAGGTCATCGGTTAAGTTCTGAAGCAGAGCTGTATTGTTGCTAGCCCATTTTCGTAGGTTGAATCCTCCACCTCTCAGCATGTTTATAAGTTGATATTGGGCTTCTTGAGCTTTTATGAAGTCGTTGCTCCCGCCAAGAAGGTCATCAACATAGAGTTGGTTGTCGAGTATGTGTGCCGCCAAAGGATATTGAGCGCCGTCGTCCTTGATCAACTGTTTTATTGTGCGCATAGCCAAGTAAGGTGCCGACTTAGTGCCATATGTTACGGTGCTAAGTTGGTAGACTTTCAGTGGTTCTGAGAAGTTGGCTCTCCAAACTATCTTCTGTAATTGTTGGTCTTCTTCTTGGATGCGGATTTGCCTATAAAACTTTTCAATGTCAGCTGTGTAGACAAAACGAAAAGTTCTCCATCTTAAGATCATGCTTTGCAGGTCTTGTTGCAAGTTGGGGCCGCATTCCATTAGCTGGTTTAAGCTTTGTCCCGTGCTAGTTTTTGCTGACGCATTGAAAACTATACGGAGCCTGGTGGTAGAAGAGTCAGGCCTGAGGACTCCATGATAGGGAAGAAAACAGCTGGGCTCTGTTGGCATTGTGCATAGTTTCATGTGATTAAGAGCTATGTACTCGTCGAGAAAGTTTTTGTAACCCACTGCTAAATTTTCATCCTTGGCTAGGCGTTTTTCCAATTGCCTGAATTGTGCGACTGCCTGCGGCTTGGATGTTCCAAGTTGTTGCTCGAAGTTCTCCTTCATGGGAATTTTGACTTCGTATCGCCCATCTTCGAGTCGTCGTGTTGTACTGTTATACAGGGTCTCACAATATTGTTCATCGGCTGTTATGGAGTTTTTTCCATCTAATATTTCTTCTAACTCCCAGAAGCGAGAAATATCTTCGTTATTTACCACCACATGGCAGTTAAATGTTCTAGTGTTTCCAACTAACACCCACCCTAGTTTAGTTTGTTGTGCGATGGGCGCATGGATGGGACCTCGAATTATGCCGCTCAAAATTATGTCACCGTAGACCCCGGCGTCGAGTAAGATGTCAACCCCTCTCGACATATTGTAATCTGGATCGGCTAGTTGGATGTTTTGCACGTGAGGCCAATCTTGTTTCTCAAACGAGTAGTTTGGTAGATTGTTGAGCATTTTGGCCATCACTAGCGCTTCGGTCTTGAACTTGTAGTCACCGTATATTGATTCACAGTCGAGATAAACGGTGCCGTTGCTCTGATTAGTTGTTACGCCGATTCCCGATACAGTTGAGTTTTGGTTGTGTCTTTGTAAACCGAGACGTTGCGCGGCAGACTCGGTCATGATGTTAATCTGTGACCCCTGGTCAAGAAGGCATCTCAATGTTTTGTAGGTTCCATCAGCTGATTTTACTTTTAGTTGTACCGTAGCAAGCAAGACTTCGTTGAAGTTGCCAGACACGTGATGAGCCTTGCTTTCACGTTGCGAACTCGAAGTTTGGTTGTTCGTAAAATTGACAGTTTGTTGCCCCGACGACGACATAGGTGCGGTGTCGCGTATCACGTCGTGTAGAGTCGTGTGGTGCGCGTTATTGCAGACCTTGCACCGTTTATTAGAATTGCATTTATTTCCATTGTGCGAAAACAAGCAATTTTTGCAAATGTCGAGTTGTGCAATCGACCTTATTTTAGTTTCCGGCGACATTTCTTGAAATGTTTTACAAATAATTAAAAGATGATTTGATTTACAGATGGGACAATTTCTTGCGTTACTAGCGTGGTACGATTTTGAGTAACGTCTGTACTTGTTGAACGAATCCTTAGGCCCGGAAGACGATGTTGATGGCGCATCCTTGTTTGTTTGTTTATTGGTGTTAGGATTTACAGGTTGTTTCTTCCTGGCCACGGGTTCGAGCGCCGTAAACTTGCCTTCGATGAACTGAATAAATTCTTCAAAATCTGGTAATTCTCTGGGTGACTTGCGCGCTTCCATGTAATCGGTGTAGGTTTGAGAGTCCAATTTCCCGGTCAAGATATGAACGAGTATCGGGTCCCAGGATGTTGTATCTATTCCCAAATTATGGATGGCGTGTATTGTTTCTTGGCTGGTGTCGTGTAACCGCTTAAGCTCATGTGCGTTTTGTTGTTGAATGGCCGGTTGACTCATAAAGGTTTGCATATGCTTTGTAAAAAGCAACTGTATGTTGTTATACCGATGGTTGAGAATTTCCCAACATGAGTCGTAGTTATCAGCCGAAACGGTTAAATGTTGCACTATGCGCTCGGCTTCTCCTCTGAGCTTGCCTTTCAGATGCTGCATTTTACGGGCTTTCGGGATAGCAGAATTGTTGTGAATGGCTTCCTTGTAGAGGTCTAAAAATGTTGGCCATTGGGTGTAGTTGCCGGAAAAAATGGGTATCTCGATTTTTGGGGCACTTTCATTCAGTTGTATGGTGTTGTTTAGTTTACGACTGAGCTGTCGCTTATATTCCTCATAAATTTTTTCGTTTGTCGAGAACTCCATCTCATACTTAACGTTGCTGCCGATCAAAATGTTATCGATTTGCCAGTGTATGTCGTCGATGGCCTTCCACCGCGACTGGAGTGTTTGAAGCTTGTCTTCGATATCCCATTTGTCGGTGAGGTTGTCGATGTTAAGGTTGCGAAGTAAACGAGAAAACGCTCGAAAGTTGGTACTTTGCAGTGTTAATAGTTCATCCGACTTGGACAAACCTCCTGTTTCAGTCTCGTCGTTCTTTTTGCTGCCAGTGGCATCGTACGGCGGACATGTTATCAGCTTCTCTCGGATGAGCTCGTAGTCAGCTTGAACCCTCTGGTAAGCCTGGGAGGTAAAGTAGTCGTCTGTTTTGTCTTCCAGGCCTTGCAGCACAGTGTTGTTTAAGTCAAACTCCTCCCAAAGAGCGTTGAGCGAGTTTAACCTCACCTGTAAGTAGCTGGATGTTTTGCGGTGTGCGCTATCCTTGCTGAAGTTGCTTCCGATTTTTCTTATGGCCCCGGCGATGACTTGCTGGCGCGTAAGGAACTGTTCCAGTTTTTCTTCCATTGTTGCAGAAGATGTTCAATAAGAGTAGTTGTTGCGGCTGTTTGCCTGTTGAGATGGCTGTTTGCCTGTTGAGGTGGCTGTTTGCCTGTTGAGGTGGCTGTTTGCCTGTTGATGTTGGTAGTTCAGTGTGACCGTATTCTAGCCTCGGTATGTGCGATATTCCTTCTCAATCAAACTGGTGATTCCCGCTTCTGGGAGGCCAGTCGGACCGATTCGCTACCGAAGTTTGAAGCACAAATCACACGTCACAAAAATGTTATAGCTCGCGGATCGCTGAACTGATGATGTCCACAGTCACTATCCGGCTCGAAGGACCAAAAAATGTAAGAGCAGTTTGCCCTTACACTTGAAGATGTTAATATTGTTAAATATATCGAAGAGTACGGGATGTTAAAGAAAACTTATTGTGTCCGTCTGCTTCGAGAGCGTTTATTACACACACTGAATTAGGTTACATGTCGAACGCTTCATTAGCAAGTCAGCATATTACAAAAATACCTAATACAATAAAATGTAGAGCGTGCTCGTACAACAAGTCTGAAACTAAACATAGGTCGAAAAAAAAAATCTTTCGTAAAATATAAAGTCCTAATAGAAAAGTGAAAATAATTTTTGTATATTACTTGGACCATGTAACTGCACAATTTGTTTCAAAAACAGGTCGAAATACGAAAAAATATGACTTCTCACTGTCACACAAACATCAGCTGAAGCGAACTCTTATGAGAGGCAAAATTATTTTTATTGGGTTTCGACATAATCCCATGGGAAAAGTTGTTCAGTTTCATGGTTTGTCATTCTAAAATTATGTTCACTATTTTGTGATAGGGTGTTGAGCAAAACAAAGGCACGACTTGCTTTGAATACACTTCGTTTATTATACTCTAGTACATAATGTTACATAGGTAATATAGATATAGACTTTGGTACTAACTAATACGAGTACACCACTTCACCTCCGGGGGTGAGATAAAAAAAAATATTATAATTTTTTTTGTCTTAAATTCTAAATTGATTACTTATTTATTGATTATAAGGCTTAGTGTTATTCTTATGGACTATGGTTACACGATTATTTTTAATTATTTTAATATTTGGTCCCAAATCCTAAACAACAACAAATGGACCTTATAAATAAATAAATAAATCTTTATTTGCTTTAAATAAAGATTTATTTTATTTAGATTCACTGGTTATTTTATTTAGAGTCACTATTTATTTAGATACACTGGTTCCAATTTTGTATTAGCTTCCGATTTTAATAATAATAAGTAATTTTCTGAATAATTTACAGAGTTTGTAATTTGTATATTTATCATATTCTATTTTTCTCTTTTCTTTACTTTTTAACAAATGAATTTGAGCGTCTTGAAAAGCATTTTGTAAACGGTATCTTAATTCTAGTGCATAGTTGTCTGAATTGTACAATGGTTCTACATGCTCTGTAATTCTACTTGGAATTTTACATTGCCTGCCAAATACTAACTCATAAGGAGTGTACTTTGTACTGGTATGAACTTTATTATTGAAACAAAAAGCCCAATATGGTAGCCAATAGCTCCACGAGTCTGGTTTATTTTCACACTGTATACGTAGGAATGCACCCATATGTTTATGCATATTCTCTAACGCGCCTATGGATTGGTGATGATATGGTGTTGATGAAATTTTCTCTATTTCTAAAAGTTTACAAACCTCTTCCATCGTTGATGATATGAACTCTGTCCCTCGGTCACTTGAAATTGCTTTGGGAAATCTTAAAATGAAATTATTTACTAATGCTTTGGCTATACTATCTGTTTCTTTATTTCTTAATGGATAAAACTCTATATACTTACTTAACTCACATTGAAGAGTCAACACGTAGCAATTGCCTTCATAGTCCTTTGGTAAGGGCCCCACTAAATCTAGATATATTTTATCAAAGGCATATGAAGCAAGCATCCAACACAAGCACCCTAGCACCCTATCACAAGTCGACGATTACATGAATATAAGGCACTTATTAATAAAATAGAATAATGCGATTAAATATTTATCGTGCCTCATACCGCACTCCACTTTCACTGGTTATACCGAAGCACTCACGAACCCGATAAAAAAAAAACACTTCCGATTTTTCCACTCACGATTAATGTTCCTTGGTTGCTCCCATCATTGGTGAAGTAGTGTCCTTCTGAAACTGCTAATTAAACCGATTCCTCACCACCACCGCCTGGTTTACGGCGATAACGCTGAACCACGTTGTGGGTTATTTCCCGACGTATCATCTGCCTGTAGTATTTCTTATAAACATGCCAAACCACTACGCATCCGCCGCAGCAGCACATCAAAAGAGCTAAGCCCAGTATCAGGTTAATAGCGCCCAAGTGGAACTTGAGGTCTTCTAAGTTTCCCGACGCACTGTTACTTCCACCAGCTGCATTCTGGGCAATCACAATTTCCTCCTTTTGTTTTGAAATTTCCTTTCCCATTTATTTTTCAATTACACTCGAAGCACACGTTCAAACATGCCGAGAGTCGATACGAAAAAAATTAATGAGACATCTTAGGACTCGGTATTACACAAGCGAATTGCGAATTTGATCGCAGGCGTCTCGAGACGCACCTTTATATGGCAGTGTCGCCATGTGATAGGGTGGTTGTTGAGCAACACAAAGGCACGACTTGCTTTGAATACACTTCGTCAGAAAAAAAAATACAATTATAAAGGATTCCTGATAGATTCCGCACTAGGTAAAACCTGTATCGCGGCAATCCATGTCGCTGTTACAATTTATAATGAAGTTCATATATATACTAAGAGCAAAGATCTATTTATAGAATACAATCTAAACTTAGACGTAAGATAACATAAAAAAGTAAGTTTTCTAAATACGGAATTAGGTGGTTATGTACAAAATAGATTCGGTCTCGTGTTAGTTAAGTGTTTTGAGCCATTCTGATAACTTTCCTTTTGCTTCATAAAAAGTATAATTTTTCACCGAACAGTGCTTGTTAACAGTTTTATAAATGTACGGAAAGGCGAAATATTTGAAGCGCTGCGCGAATTTGGTTTTAACTTTAGGAGGATTTGTGACGTAAACTCGCTTATTGGACAGAGCTACGAGGTCCGGTGAGTTTTGGATAGCCCGGTGTTGACTTAGGCAAGCTTTTAGTAAGTACAGCTGTCGAATAGTTAGGACTCCAGCTTCTTGGTAAAGATTTAAAGTTGAAAATCGAAACGGCTTTCTATACATAACCTTTAAAACAGACCTCTGAGCTCTTTCCAATGTTATTAAGTGTGTTTTAGCTGCGCAACCCCAAATACTAATGCAGTAGGTTATTAATGACTGGCATAGAGCAATATAACACATCTTTATCGGCACAGTCTCTGAGGAGCTTCATTACGCCAGCCAGTTTTCGTATGCGGCCTGACATAGACGAAAGATGTTGTTTAAATGAAAGTCGATCATCAAGAATTACTCCAAGGTACTTTATAGATTCTGTTCTTTGTATTTTAGGACAATTACAATTTCTAGGAGAGACGGAAATATGGGATAAACAGTATTAATAATGTTACATAGGTAATATAGATAGGTATAGACTTTAGTACTAACTAATACGAGTACACCACTTCAATTGCATTAGGATCCTATACAACTGTAATTCTAAATACGCAAAACCTCTCGGGTAGTAATTCAATTTCAACCCAACAACTTTTGTTCTGAAACTTTTGGAAATAAAAAAATAATAATTTTTCATACAAAATGAACATCTGATCCGGTCGATTTGTATGAAGAAGCATTTTTTATAGTTGTGTTAACAATTTGTTATGTTTTAAGATTTTTTATAGATATTTTATTTTAATTATCTAAATCTCAGAAATAAATTGATACCTTGGATTGTAGGATACTTGTTTATAATACGATTTTTGTTGCGAGACCCCCGGAGCCACCAAAATCTCCACACTTTTGGGCGCCTACAGAGTGGTCCTATGTAGCTTAGCTAACCTTTAGGGCTCCCGCTCACGCCCTACTTTTTGTCCTTGTATGACGATTAGGGAGGTAATCGATCAAAATAATATCGACACACGATGTCGATGATTTAATCTTTGTTATTGAGCTAAAATCCCATCAACACATTTTTTATGTCTCGGTGTAATTTATAAACTAGCGACTGCCCGCGACTTCGTTCGCGTGAAATCCCAAAAAGTAGACTGTCAAATCTACCAAATAATCACTCAAAAAAATAATTTGGTAAGCGTAAGTGGCAGATAGTTCTCTGCTTACATTCACATTTCTCACTACACACACAGATACAAAAAATAACAACAGAAAATCAAATAATCGATAATGCTATTGTTCTATAGTTTGTAAATAATACCGAGAGACTTATAAAAAATAGTTTCATGGAATCTTATCTTACTAGCAAAAATAAAATCATCGACATCGTGTGTCGATATTATTTTAATCGATCACCTCCATAAAAAAAAAATCAAAACAGTTATTCATTGTTGGATATTCCCCAAGGTGGTATCCTGGGACCTTTGTTATTCATCTTGTACGTAAATGATCTACCAGCCAACACACAATACCCTTCCACACTGTTTGCAGATGATTTATCTATATCAATATACAAAACCCCTGATCTAGACTATGAATCAGAAATTAATATAACCATCAGTAAAGTTGTTGATTGGCTAGTGCGCAATAATCTAAATGTTAACCATGAGAAAACTACATACTTACAGTTCATGAATAGAAACAAACGACCAGAAAACATCACCATATTAGTTAAAATCATTCCCATAGTAGAGTCCACAGAAACGAAACGAAATTCCTTGGTATCACGCTGGACACACAATTTTCATGGAAACAGCATGTAGAGGCAGTCATTACCAAAATCAACAGATTTATATATGCCTTGTACCGTCTGTGAAGTATTTGCAATGAAAAGACTGCCCTTACAGCGTACCATGGCTATGTGTGTTCTGCGTTACGATACGGACTAATAATTTGGGGGAACTCTGTAGAAATCCATAAACTGTTCATTATACAGAAAAAGTGTGTTAGAGCCATGTGTGGTGCAGGGCCTATAGAACCATGCAGACCTCTGTTCAGAAGGCTGAATCTACTGACTCTTCCCTCAATGTATATTTACGAGGCGTGTACATTTGTTAAAAAGAGCCAAAACCTCTTCGAGAACAGGAATTACAGCTTTCGAACAAGATACCCTAACAGGTTAGCCAGCACTACGCATACTACCACTTCTTTTGCCAGAAACAGTTCAAATATGTGTGTTAAGCTGTACAATCTTTTACCAGACTCTAAGTTCTAAGTTAAGTTTGTGGTTTCCGCACTTAGTCCAGTAAGGACCATTGTGCGTGGGCCTATGTGGCCGTCAACGTCGTTACCAGACTCTCTAAAATTATTACCGGAAATCAAATTTAAAAAATGTATTCACAACATGCTTGTAATAAATTGTTTTTATTCTGTGAGAGAATTTGTAAATTTCGATTTTAATAGGTGGCGTCCAATATGAAATGATAACATAACATTTAAATTTAATTGATTATCTTAGATAGATATTTATTATCTTACAAAATGAAATTTCGATAACTTTTATTTAGAATTTTTATTTGACATTTGGAGTTTTATTTGACATTTTTATTTTTTATTTGGTGTTACTATTTGTAGTATTAAAAAAAGAAAAGGCTACTGTGGTGATATGGAACCTTCGTCGTCAATGACGACTCTACTTGACAATCCTATTTATATCGTGTATGGAGTCGTATTTGTAGTGAAAAGTTCTGTATAATTTTTATGTTTGATAAAGCCTATTATTACCAGGTTTTACGAGTCTATTCACCTCAATTTATTAAACACTAGCTGTTGCCCGCGACTCCGTCCGCGTGGGGTTCAGAAAAAGTAGCTAATGACTTTTCCCATGGTTCAAACTATCTTCGTACCAAGTTTTTATCACAATCGGTTTATCGGATTAGTCCAAGGAGGTTTTAATCCACGCTACGGTAGCGTGGATTAAAACCTCCTTGGATTAGTCATAAAAGCGTAACAGATAGACAATGCAGTTCTCGCCATTATATTATCTAAATATATAAAAGAGCATGTCCTGACTGACTGACTGATTCATCAACGCCGAGCCGTAACCGCTATAGATACAGATCTGAAATTTTGTATACAGGTTCTATGCACGTCAAAACCACCCACTAAGACAGGATTTTGGAAAATTCATCTCCCAAGGGGGTGAAATAAGGGATGAAAGTTTGTATGAAAGTCCTTTGTTTCTTGAGCTAGATTCACACAAATTTGAATTTAAGCTTCTGGTAGAAAATAAAGAAACACGTGCTTAAGCATTTCTTAAAAATCACCCTTCAAGGGGTTGAAAAAGGGGATGATTTTTGTTTCGTATGTTGGTCTATAAGTCTTTCATTTTTAAAGGTAGAATTATAGAAATTTGGTTCCGGGCTCATAGTTATAAATAAAAAAGTACGTGTTTAAGAATTTTTCAACATTCATCCCCTAAGAGGGTGAAATAAGGGATGACAGTTTGTATGAAAGTCCTTTGTTTCTTGAGCTAGATTCACACAAATTTGAATTTAAGCTTCTGGTAAAAAATAAAGAAATACGTGTCTAAGCATTTCTTAAAAATCACCCTAAAAAGGGGTGAAAAGGGGGATGATATTTATCCCGTATATTGGTCTATAAGTCTTTTATTTTTTAAGATAGAATTATAGAAATTTAAATTTCTCGTATAAAATAAAAAAGAACGTGCTTTAGAAATTTTAAAAATTCATCCCCAAAGACGGTGAAATAAGAGATGGAAATTTGTATGAAAGTCTGTCAGTTTTGAAGTAAGGATCTCCAGAATATGTATTTAGACTGGCGACAAAAAAAATAAGTTTTACGTATCTCAGGGTTTTTGAAAATTCTACACCCTAAGGGGTGAAAAGGGGGATGAAGTTGAAACTCCTTCATTTCAAGGTAATATCCACTAAATTTATTATTTAGGCATTAGGGTTGTAATTCTGTGGATTACACATCACTGTTATTGAAATTCTACCCCAAATTCAACCCGAAAAGTCTAAAAACCAATATGGTTATCGTTTGTATGGTTTATCAGGTCGCTGATTACAAAAACTAAAAAAATTTTGAAATCCAATGTGGTGGACGTGAAATACCATCATCCCCTGGGGATGGGGTTGGGGTGCGATAGGGTTAATATGACTAAAAATCAATATGGGTGTCGTTTGTATGGTTTATCGGGTCGCTGATTACAAAAACAACAGCAATTTTGAAATCTATGTTGGTAGACGTGAATTACCATCATCCTTCTGGGGATAGAGTTGGGGTGCGATAGGTTTGAAATGTCTAAAAATCAATATAGGTGTCGTTTGTATGCTTTATCGGGTCGCTGATTACGAAAGCTATAACAACTTTGAAATCCAACGTGGTGGACGTGAAATACCATCATACCCTGGGGATGGGGTTGGGGTGCGATAGGTTTGAAATGTCTAAAAATAAATATGGGTGTCGTTTCTATGTTAGGGATAGCGGTTAAATTGGCGTTAGGGGTTAGGATAGGGAGAGGTAGAGGTAGAGAGATAGGTAGGGTTTTTAAGTATAAGATCTGTGTCATGTCATTATTTGGCAGTAAAAATGTTTTTATTTATTTTATTTATTTAGAGACGTAGAGACGTAGAGACGTAGAGAGGTACAGGTACCGGTAAAGTAGAGGGAGAGGGAGAAGGAGGGGAAGGGGGAGAGGGAGGGAGAGAGGGAGGGGCAGGGGGAGAGGGAGGAGGGGAGAGACAGAGGGAGGTGGAGGGGGAGAAGAAGGGGGGAGAGGGTTTTAGTCCTCCTCAATTACTTCTGCGAATTAGCTCTGTTTTGAAAGATTACATAAAGGTGTCTTTCATCTCTCTCTTTACATTTGTTAGGATACTGCTGCTAAGTTCCTTTGTTCTGAGGAACTTATGAGTAACGTCTGTATATTATATAAAATTCAGCGGGATCTTGAATTATACTCATTGATTTGCGCAGGGTTAGTCCTGTTTTTCCTTAGTTTAAAATTACCCCGAAATGACGGAAAATATCTCATTGCTTCGGAAAACCGGTAACAACCTAAATACGAAATCCACGCGAGCGAAGCCGCGGGCAACAGCTAGTTAGGTATATAGAGTACCGATAATACGGATTTTTGTAAATTAAACACCTCTTGTTTACGTGTGGACTGTTCGTCGTCGCCCACTATCCTCGTAAGTATAAAATCATAGTCGAATTCCACGCGGAGTAACTATGATACGGGTTTCGTTATTTCTTATAAAAAACAAAGCCTAACTTAATCTGAAGCTCAGTCACTTTAGCTTCTGTGGCTACTGAAAAAAGAGCGGTACAAAGTCCAACGTGTCTAGCTTCATATGCTTTTAACTCTACATGTACCTACATACAAAACTGTTGTAATTCACTTCCGTACAATCTTTGTAACATATCTCTCCCCTTAAAAGACTATTCCTAAAAAACAATGATTCACTTCTCTCTTTATTTTTTGAAGTAGATCGTTTATAAGTTTTCAAAACTTTAGAACTTTCATATTTTTTTTACATTTGTTGCACCGTCGAAACAGGATTTTTTTAAAATTATTTTTACAATAAAACTAAATCTAGATTTTACCAATCTTTAGCTGTACCCACGACTTTTACACAAACAACTGGACCGGATCAAACGGAATTTTCAACAACGTATTTGGCTTTCTTCCGTACACAATTATAAGTTTTGTTTGAAGCTCGATTTCACAGGTTGAAACTTTGAACTCGCCTATTATCTGTTTGAATGAACCGATGGCAATAAAAAAAATTCAAATATTGCACGAAAGCAACTCAAATACGTTATTGAAAACCTCGTTTAAGTCGTTCAATTAGTTTGTGAGGTATTGATGCGGCCGCTTAAAATTTCGCGAACCTTCTGTCTGAGTGAACCGTCTGCAATGAAATAAAGCTTATATGTTGCACAGAAAGAAGCCCGACGCGTCATTGAAAACCTCGTTTGACTTTGAACCAGTTCAGTAGGTAAGTTCTTAGTTCTGCAGCTTGAAACTTTGCGAATCTTCTGTCAGAATTAACCTACCTATCGCAATGAAACTAAGCTTATTTATTGCACAGGAGTAAACCAAACGCGTTATTGAAAGCCACCTTTGAATCTGCTCAAATTTTTTTGAAATATGCGCGCCTTCGCTTGAAACTTTGCGTAACTTCTATCTGAGTGAACCGTTTTCAACTGACCTAAGCTTCTATGTTGCACGGAAGTACCTAATCCAAGCACGTCATGGAAATGCCAGTTGGAGTCGGTGTAGTAGTTTGTTCGCTATTGGCGCCGCCTATTGAAACTTCGGGCATTTTCTGTCTGAGTGAACCGTTTTCAATGAAAGTAAGCTAATACATTGCAAAGAATTAAGCTAAACACGTTATTGAAAACCCCGTTTAAAGCCGTTTAGTAGTTTGTGAGTTTTTGGTGCCGCCGCTTGAAACTTAGTGTATTTTATATCTGAGTGAATCGTTTGCAATTAAACTAAGCATACATGTTGCATGGAGTAAGCCAAATACATTACTGAAAACGTCATTTTAATCGGTTCAGTTGTTTGTGAGATATTGGCGACTCCGCTGGAATTTTCAAGCACCTGTCTGAGTGAGCCGTCTTCAATGAAAGTAAGCTAATATGTTGCAAAGAAGTAAGCTTGACAATTTATTGAAAACCCCGTTTGAATCCGTTCAATAGTTTGTGAGTTATTTGCGCCGCAGCATAAAACTTAGCGTACCTTCTGTCAGAGTGAACCATTTGCAATGAAACTAAACTTTTTTGTTGCATAAAAGTAAGCCAAACTCGTAATTGAAAACTCAGTTTAAATCGGTTTGTGAGTTATTATCGTACAGGGAATTTGATACTTTACATTAGTGTAGCTTCTGATTGAGTGAACCGATTTGAATAAAACATAGCCTATATGTTGCTTAAAGCTAAGCTTAATCTATCTGCGAAAACCGCGAGAAAATCCGTTCAGTATTTTCGGAGTTTATCGAAAACATACAGACAGACAGACAGACAGACAGACAAAAAGTTCAGAAAACATATTTTTGAGTTCTATTAGCCGTTGCTTATTGCCTACACAATTTTTTTTATAAATTTATCAAAAGTACAGACACGCAGTTTCCACTCTTTTATTATATGTATAGATTATTATGGATAAATTCCTCAGACCGGATAGGTTTGATGCCGACCCAAAAGAGTGGCAGCATTGGAAGATGACATTTCAAAATTTTCTTGCTGCACAGCAACCACCGACTGGAAAAGCCGAAGCCGCAGCCCAACAAGAGAAAATTTGGAATATAACTAAGTTGCAACTACTAATAAATCACATAACACCCCAAGTATACGTATGAAACCGTAAGTGAGTGCTCGACGTACGAGTCAATGATAGCTGCTCTAGACAAATTATATGTGAAGCCTAAAAACGTGATACACGCACGGAATTTACTCGCAACAAGGCGACAGCACGCAGATGAAACCATCGACGCATACCTCCAGGAGTCCAGGCCTTAAAAGAGTTGGCCAGGGACTGTGAGTTTGCCAGCGGTGACGCTGAAACTAATAGAAATGACAGTATCAGAGGTGCATTCATAGCAGGGATATCCTCCACGAAAATACGCGAACAACTTTTAGAAAACTTAACGCTAACATTGGAAGAGTCCTACAACAAAGCTCTCTCCATGGAAATGGCTGAAGCAAACTGTCAAAACTTCGTTTCTGTTCCTGCAGAAGTATATTCTATCTTGGAAACTAACAGCTCCGCCGCGCCCCATTCTACCAATGAAGTTGATAAAACTACTGCTGCTACTGCTCCTAATATAAAGCGGAAATGTTTCTTTTGTGGTGGAACTATACACCCACGCAAGGACTGTCCAGCTAGGCTCGCAACCTGCTTAAAGTGCAACAAAAAAGGTCATTATGGCAAGGTATGCCGCAGCAGAAACCAGACTATGGCCTCGACGACAATGTCAGATGAATGTGGTCACTGTAATTGTATAACAGCTGCTGCTCCAACTTCACTAAAAAGGGCCATGGTCGTAGCATCTATCAAAGGTATCCAAGCCCTAGCGTTGATACTGGGAGCTCTCTGAGCTTCATTAACGAGAGCTTTGCTAATCTATGTAAAGTCAAAAAGATACGATGCGATCAGATGATTTCAATGGCTTCTCTGTCGCATAAATCGCAGGTCAACGGCATGACACGACAAAACGTTAAAATTGGCGACTATTTTTATGAGAATGTTAACCTTCTGATAGTAGAAAATCTTTGTGCTGACCTAGAGACGCACTCAAGGCTCGAATTAGTGGTCCAAAAGATACCTTGAAAATATGTAGTGTAGCTGCGGACTGTAAGCCTATTGCCGTGAGGTCAAGGAAGCATAGTACGGATGACCAAGCTTTCATCAAGAGTGCAGTTGAAAAATTAATAAAGGAAGGTATTGTGGAAGAGAGCCAATCTCCATGGCGAGCGCAAGTCTTAATTACGAGGAACGTTAATCACAAAAAACGGCTAGTAATTGACTATTCCCAAACTATTAATAAATATACTCAACTGGATGCCTACCCGTTACCAAATATGAAAGAAATGGTAACAAAGGTGGTAAAATATGCATTTTTCAGTACCATAGATTTACAAAGTGCGTATCACCAAGTACCAATTCTGCCCCATGAAAAAATTTATACTGCTTTCGAGGCATGTGGAAACTTGTACCAATTTTGTCGTATTCCGTTTGGTGTCACCAATGGTGTCTCTAGTTTCCAAAGAACAATTGACTGGCTCATTAGGACCGAAAAACTAAATGGGACATATGCATATTTAGACGATATTACAGTATGTGGCAAGACTAAAGAGGAACACGAAAAAAAAATAAAAAAGTAAAATAAAAAAAAGCAAAAAAAAGCGAAATATCGAAATTAGATTTTAAATTATCGAACCATTTTGGCTTTTTTTTTCACTCTATTTGACAACTTCGTTTTCCTGATGTACTACAGAACACTTTCCGAGCGGGTAATTTAATTTATTATTATTTTATTACGATTGTGATGGATGGCGGCAGACTACAGATGTCTACAAGTACTTTGAAATTAATATAAAATACGAAAATTTTCAAATATCAGTTTACTTTTCATGTCACGTTCCAATAAGAAGCTATTGGAGAATTTTTCTCACAAAATAATTTTAGCACAATGTTTTTAAAAAAATACATGTCAGGCAAACCCTTAGATTATGAATAACGGCAGCTTACTGGGCAAACCAAGTTAAGAGCGAGTCTTACTCTTCTGTAAAGAGTTTTGATTTAGAGAGCCTATTAGCAGGGCAACGTACGGCCAAGAAAAAATTACCACTTTCATGGGCAGAATCATTCATTTTTTCGTTATTGGGACAATTCAAATAAATAAATAAATATAAATTAAGGCCCCATTTACAATAATAAAATAGTAGATTAGTAGCCAAGGGCTATAAGGCATCAATTGCAGCCCGAGATATTTAGGCGCACGAGCGCAGCGAGGGCGCCTATAGTTCGAGGGTGCAATTGATACTTACACCCGTGCTAACTACTCTGCTTCACATCTCGATTGTGAGGTAAGTAAAAAAAACCGGCATTACAAGAATAAAACATTTTTTTAAATTACTTACCGCCCTAGGGCTTTTCTAGCTACATTATTACCCTAGAGCGCTAATTAGTCACCTAAAAGCCCCATTTGGGGGTAATAAGGACTTACTTTACCGAATATGAGAGATGTAAAGGCCCTAGGGCTTTTCTCGCTACATTATTACCCTAGAGCGCCAATTGGTCACCTACAAGTCTCATTTGGCGGTAATAAGGACCTACTTACCGAATATGAGAGATGTAAATATATTTTTCAACACATTTGCTCATAAAACAGCTCTATTTGCACTGTATTTTTTCATTTTATTACCGCGCTAGTGTTTTATTTTTTTTACTATTTTTTTTTTATCTTGGCAAGGAGCAAGGAGTTTTTATGCTTATTACGTTGGTAACATTTTCATGAAATTAAGTTTTATTCGAGAAAATACGGATAAATTAATATGCATGTTGAAATTATTGATATTAATTAACTAATCAACAATAAATTTGTCATTTAAGTAACAGGATATTCAATTTTTAATAATTTATTTTATGATCAAGGAATAGGATGTTTGGCAGTTTAGTCTTTGCTTCTCAAATAAATCAAAGAAATAATGCGCGCCATAATTACAAATATTTGTGGTGTTTATTATTGTAATTATGTCTAAGTGTCGGCTTTTACAAATAATAGAACATTAAGATGCTAGTGCGCTGTTTTGCTCATTAAACACGAGGCTCAGAAATTGCAGCCCGAGCCGCAGGCGAGGACGCAATGGAGCCGAGAGTGTAAAGGCAATGTGTCTTACGATGTTTTTCAACACATTTAAAGTAAAAATACTAAACTTTGCAAACCTTATTTCCACCGCACGTCCATCGAAACTTTTTTTAAGCTGCATATGTTGGGGTTTACCTTTGAATTTTACAACTTTCAAAATTGTGTTGCGTGTATGAGTATTTTAGACGGTTCAGGAACAGTTTTTTATTTGTAGAAGTCATCACTTTTAGAAATAATTACAATGATAAATACCACAAATATTTGTAAAATGGCGCGTATTATTTCTTTTTCAGCGGGTACAGATTACACGCGTATTTGAGAGGCATAGACTAAACTGCCAAACAGCTTATTCCATTTACCTTGAAATAAATTATCAAAAATTTAATATCTTGCTACGTTAATGACAAATTTATTGTTGATTAGTTAATTAATATAAATAACTTCATAAAATGAACGTTCAATTATGATATTTTTTCAAATTCAGCTTCATTTCTTGAAAGTTTTACTAACATAATAAGCATAAAAACTCCTTGCTCCTGGCCGAGATTAAAAAAAGAAAAGTAAAATAAAACTCTAGTGCGGTATTATAATGAAAAAAAAAACACGTGTATAATAAGCTGGATTATGGACCTTATTTCAGTGCAAATAGAGCTGTTCTATGAGCAAATGTGTTGAAAAAACTGTTATTAATGTAGTTCCTAAACCGTATAAAATATATACAAGAAAATCAATGAAAAACACCAACATGTGCAGCCTAGAAAATGTTTCGGTGGACGAGCGGTGGACATAAGGTTTAGTATTTTTACTCTCCAATGTGTTGAAAAACGTCGTAAGACGCACGTGCGAATTGTCATTACACTCGCGGCTCCATTATGCCCTCGCCTGCAGCTCGGGCTGCAATTACTGACCCTCGAGTGTAATAAGCAAATTGTGCACTTGCATATTGATGTTCTATGAACTTTTTTTGTTCCAACAAAGTTGAGCAATAATATTCTGACATTGTTCAAAATGTCAAGTTGATAGCGTAACTAAGTAGTTTCTGAGATAAATAGGTGTGACCAAAGGTGTGACAGACAGACAGACAGCCGGAGTCGCACCATAAGGGTTCCGTTTTTACTATTTTGACCCGGAACCCTAAAAATGGGTAAAAGTAGATTTTAATTTCCCAATGAGATGATTTTGAGAATGTTTAAAATCTTTATCTACACTCGTGACGTAATGTCTGGAAAATTATTTAAAAAGGTATGTTGCAGGCAATGTTATAATTTGCCGCTTACAAACGGCGGGCAAACTGTAAACGTTCGGCAAATTGTAAAACGGCGCCGGCAGATTGTAAACGGGTTTCAATCACTGGTGTATTTTAGGTTCGTTAGCCACGGCAAACCCAATTTAACCGATCCCGAGCAAGGATCGGTTAGGTTAGGTTAGGTCATCTTTCGACTACAACGTACGAGCCGAGCGAGCGAAGCGAGCATGCCCCGGCAGCGGCCGGCGAGTGCCAGAAAAGAGAAATGCTGCGTCATTATGTAAAATGACGAATTAAAAATTTTTCGGCATTTTGTAAAATGCCAAGGCAAACTGAGAAACGACGAATTATACAATTTGGCTGCGAAATGTACTGGCTGAATATAATGCAAAGTGCAAAATAAATTCAAAGTTACCACGACGTAACCAATTTTTTATGAAATATATAGGTGTTACGTAATTTTTTTTAAAATCATTACGTTACACTTGGATACAATTCTCATTGCATTAAAAACTTTTTGTCAATTTTAAGAAGACTGTTATGACGATATGTAAATTTTTTTGGGTATTTTGAAGACAAATATCTTTTTATGTACTCAGTATCTTGCCGTGATTTAAAGGTATGTGTTTCTTGACCTTTCAAGTGAGAGAATCACCAAGACCAAAACATTATTAGTGAAAATCGACGACAAAATGAAAATCCAAAGTTGCCTCTTCAATTTTCATTTATTCCTCTTTTTGTGTAATCTAAGGTGTTTTAAGTATTGAAATTAAGTATACAGATAGGTATTTGTAGTTGCTAGGGTTTGCCCAACCTAAAATTATTTTTTATTATTAGTTAGTTTTTACAAAAAGTCAATATTTTATATCAGGCGCTCTCGTCATTCAGTTTTGGTAACACGCACAGTATATCTGTCGCAATCTAATGCGTTGCGGATTGCGCACTTTATCCCTTGCTTTCAAGCGAAAAGACTGCTCCCGCTGTCAAATAACTATCTTTTCACATATCCTCTTAAGTAGTTTATAGAGTCCGTAGTCAAATCCTCCATGCGAAGCAAAGAGGCCATTATTCAGAGGTCAAACCGTGAGTAATGTATAAATTTTTACTACGGTCATACGTAGTAATATATCCACAGAATGTACCATATATAAACAATAAATAACGTAATATTTTGGAGTAGTTACAGTAACAGTTACTATTAATTTAATTTTACAAATCGTCGTATATTCATTCATTTTTGATGAATTTAAAATCATGTTTTATTATCTACGGAACCCTGTTGTGATGAGCCACCCACCATCATTAAAAATATGTCAAACGACAGCGCAGATGCAATTACTGCCAATCAAGTTGCAGGTTTTGGTTGCAGATATGACATTTATTAATAAAGCAGCGAAGCCGCTTTAGACTTTGTTTTAACTGATGTTTATTAGTAGATTTGCAATGATACAAAAGTTACATATTGCACCAAAACAGTTCACATTATAAAGAAACCTGTTTGAATCGGTCCAGGACGTCAAACGCATTTGTTAAGGGGCTGATAAGAGCAAAATTACCTCCCTTTCTAACATAAGCCAGAATACGCGTGTTAGAACGGAGCGGATTCGCGCTGTTTTACGTTTTTCGCTCATTTTTGCATTTTTCTCTAAATCTGTACCCATAATTTTAATTATCAAACAGCTATAATATTATGCATAATATATTGAATAATGTTTAAAAGTTTTGGCATCATAGATGAATGGGTACTTAAGAAAAACGGTTTAAAAGCAAAAAGCAGAGGTAACTTTGGATTTTTTTTATGTAGTACAAAATATATTTAATCGTGTTTCAGAGTCGGCCATATTCTTGGAAAGATGCATAGTTATCAAATTTTTTTTTTCACGGCCATATATTCATCACTTTTCGTTAAAAACAGGCTCAAGTGAAGCGTATTTAGCTCTTATCAGCCCCTTAAATGGTCATCATATCTGCCGGTACCGATCATCTGCTGGATACAGGCCTCTTCCTTTGACGCCACTCACCTTGGTCTCTCACCTCCCTCATCCAGGCTTTCCCTTCTATGGTCACGATTTCGTCTCACCATCTGGCTGAGTGGTCTGCCTACCAAGCGATTTGACTTATTATATGGTACAGTCAAGAGCTCATCAAGCTTGACACATTGAACTTTGTACCGTTCTTATTTCCATAGACGCACGGGCTAGAGTCGCACTGCGAGTGTCAAGCTTGACCTGTCGTTGACTGTACCTGCCTCAAAGCCTCCTAACAGACGGCGCTGTAGGGTGTCTGAATCGCGCTTTTTTCAAGAAATGCTCGAAAAACTAAGAAAATTAATTTTCCCTGACATGAGACATAGCTAGATCGAGTTTTCACCCCCAAAAAAACAGGCGTATAATAAATTTCATCGAAATCCTTAGAGCCGTTTTCGAGAAGTGTTGGGTTTTGGATTTAAGCATTAAAGTAACAAAATAACCCATTTCGTAAAATTAAAATCAAATAGTTCAAAGAATCTGTTTGGAAGATTAGCCAGTGTCTCTCCAATACTCTCCATTTACGCATGCGCTAAGAAGAATGAGAAAACGCGTGCCATTTTTGAAAATATTATATTAATACAAATATATCAACTTCTAGTGCTTTTACAAATAAAAAAATATAACAAATATAATTTTAAAGCCGACAAAATAACTTAGACACAAAACACTAGAGAGTAAGGAAAACAATGTTTTTGTATTTTTTTGTCGCTTTGTTGTAAAACGTCGTAAGAAGCAAAATACGTAAAGTAGTAAATTAAGTTGGGCTCGCCTATCTGTTTCTTTAGGCAATTTTTATTCGATTTTTGTTCTAGCTCTATCTTAAAAGGGGAAACACATACAAGCGTGAAAATTGGTGAGTATGTTTAATTGTTTTTTTATAGTGCATAAGCTATAGAATAACAACAAATAATAAAAACTGGTCAAGTGCGTGTGAGTTTCGCGCGTGCATGACTGCGCGTCCATAAGTAAGACGGTATTTTTAACTTAGTGGTACGGAACCCTCGGTGCGCGAGTCCGACTCGCACTTGGCCGGTTTTTTTAAATGGTTAAGTTATCGTTTTGATATTATGACGAGATGGGGATTCTGTTTTAGTGTAACTTTTTTTTAAAATGGTTAAACACAAAATTATAACCTTTTTGTACCGTCAATTATTATTATGCACAGGCACATCCTTATAAAAGCGATACATTTTCATTGTTGCGTAATCGGCGAACCGTTAAAACGTTTATTATTTCACATTATATTTAAAATGAAATGCAAACGAGTACGCAAAATAAGTGTCTGTTGCACTGATTTTTGTACGAAATGGCTACATTATTGCCACATCATTTATGCCTAAATGACCTCCCTTTGTTTAAAGAGTGTAATTCTCTGCCTGCGTCTGTGTTCCCAAGTTCATATAACCCGAATCTATACAAGTCGCGAGTGAATAGGCTTCTTCTGGGCAAGCTCGTTCCATCGTCGACCTCATCTCTGTCCTCAAGAGTAGACGAGGTCAAGAATAAGCCCATTGACAATAAAAAAAAGATACGTGAAGTTATAATATCAAGTGATTTTATTCATAGATTTTTTTTAATTCCTGAATATAATTGACTTACAGACAGTTGCACAAAGCCACTATAAAGTTAAATTTCTCTTTAATCTATTGACGATTTCTGTTTAGATAACAAAAAAAATTAAAGGTATAGTTAACTTTGAAAATGCTTCAAGAAACTCGCAGTTAGTCGCTTGTGCATTGAAGTATAAAATAAAAACGTACCTTCATTGTATATTATCATGAATTTAATAATCCTTAAACAAGCTCTAAAGAGAGTTAACTATCCTTATACACCGTGTTCCTTAGGATATGCATTCATTTTAAGAGCACGTTCAGCTAACGAAACTGTACAACCTGTAGCGTCCTTTGTCTGGAAACATAGTATAAAAGTCTTCCACTCAAAATAAAAAATATTAAAAATCAGACAGCGTTCTTGACCAAACTGAAAGATATTCTTACAAAAATTTTTTGCTACAGCATAGATGAATTTCTAACCGACGCCAAGTCGTTAACCCAGTCATGTCATGATCATGAGTGAAGTTCTAAATAATAAGTTGAATTATGTGTTATAATTGATTTTTTGTTTTAATTTATTGTAATACCTAATTTATTTATTAACATTGTAATACGACGTGTAATTTTAAATTATTAATAAAATCTGAAAATACAACTTTACCTAAGAAACACAGGTTAAAATACGATAAAAAATATTGCCCTCCCATAGAATTATTTTTTCGTATTACGAGAGCACGTTTAGTTAACGAAACTGAATACTTTCCCTAAGAAATATAGGTTGAAATACATTTTTTTTTGTATGGTAGGGCATTTTTTTTTTCGTATGTTTATTAGCAAAAGTTTAACAGTTTCGTTGCGTGCTCTATAAATTAATGCATATTCTCGGAACACAAAAATATTCCGTCTGCAAAAACTTTTGGCTGAGATAGCAATAGCAATCAGGCGCTAGGACCTCGCTCAGCATTAGAAGGTATGTTATTAAGTCTTTACATAAACCTTATATACATATATAAGGTTTATGTAAAGACGTCGTCTGTCTGTCGGTCTGTCTGTCGGCCTGCTGTCGGTCTGTCTATCGGTCTGTCTGTTTATCTCAGCATCTACTCACGCTATCGACTTGTAATTTGGAACATTTTAGAATATGATTACCCAACTACAAACGAAAATGGGGGGGCAATAATTTAAATTGTCGTGACTAGGTCGAGTGGGGTATCATATAGAAGGGCTTCATGTGGACATTCCAAAATAGGTTTTTGTTTTTTTACGACTCCTAGTTTTCAAGTTATGATGAAAAACATAAAAAAATACTATTTTAGGATGATAAGGGGGGGGGGGGCGAAAAATCTGAATTGATGATAGTGATAGAGGTCGGAGGCGGGGAGGCGGTCTTATAATAGAATACCTATACTATAGGTATATTCTGCCTCGCAATTGACCGGATTTTTTTAAACATAGAATAAATATATCCCACCAAATTTCAAAAGTGGTATTATAAGATAACTTTTGTTACAACTATCAAGACCGCTATAGTCGTTTAGCTAACCCCATTCGGCCATGAAATGATCCAATAAAATTTTATTATTATAAAAGCAATAAAGGCTAAATAGGCTTACAAAGTGCGATACTAAAACTTAAAATTCGGCCCAATAGTCCAAAGCTCAAATGAGATGTAATTTTATTATATTAGACCGTAGTATGTAGGTACACACGGGCGTACGTCGGTGAAAACACTTTGATCTTGAGCGAGCGGGTCTATTATTTTGGGCATTTGTAGCGTAATTGGCGTAATGCTGATTCAGCTAATACTGGTTTTTTTTCTACTTTCTTGCTGTCGAGCGTACTTCGAATAAATTGCAACTTTTTTCTTCTTTTTGAGCAAATCTTAGAGGACTTATTATTCGCTTTAAGACTTTCCGAAGACTTGTATGACAAGTCAACTTTGTATGCGTATTTCGAAAAGTCAGAACAAATGTTGTTGCATTTAGACCCTAGAATAAGTCCTCAAAAGGTCTTACAGCATATGTAAAGTCCTGTATATGTCCTGCTGTGGACGTTTCATGAGATGTTATGATGATGTTTCTCAACAAGAGAGTCATATCCTTTACTAGCTGTTACCCGCGGCTTCGCTCGCGTGGTTTTCGTATTTATGTTGTTACCGGTTTTCCGAAGCAATGAGATATTTTCCCGTCATTTCGGGGTAATTTTAAGCTAAGGAAAAACTGGACTAACCCTGCGCAAATCAATGAGTACAATTCAAGATCCAGCTGAAGTTACTCCAAAATTACTCAGAACAGAAGAACTTAGCAGCAGTATTATGCCTTAAAGTTGTCACTTAACCTAACAAATGTAGAAAGAGAGATGAGAGACACCTTTATGTAATATTTCAAAACAGAGCCAATTCACAGAAGTAATTGAGAAAAACTAAAAACCTCTCCCTCTCTTTCCCTCTCCCCCCTTCCTCTCCCCCTGCCCCTCCCTCTCCACCTCCCTCTCCCCCTCCCCTCCCTCCCCCTTCCCCTCCTTCTGCCCGTGCCCCCCCTCCCTCTCTCCCTCCCTCTCCCCTTCCCCTCCTTCTCCCCCTCCCTCTACCTGTACCTCTACCTGTATCTGTACCTCTACCTCTCTACCTATCTACCTCTTTATCTCTCTATCTCTCTACCTCTTTACCTCTACTCTATCCCTGCCCCTATCCCTACCCCTAACGCCAATTTAACCGCTATCCCTAACATAGAAATGACACCCATATTGATTTTTAGACATTTCAAACCTATCGCACCCCAACCCCAACCCCAGAGGATGATGGTATTTCACGTCCATCACGTTGGATTTCAAAATTGTTGTAGTTTTCGTAATCAGCGACCCGATAAACCATACAAACGACACCCATACTGACTTTTAGACATTCCAACCCTATCGCACCTCAACCCCATCCCCAGGGGATGATGATATTTCACGTTCACCACGTTGGATTTTAAAATTGTTGTAGCTTACGTAATCAGCGACCCGATAAACCATACAAACGATACCCATATTGGTTTTTAGACTTTTTTAGGGGTTGAATTTGGGGTGGAATTTCAATAACAGTGATTTGCGTTCCACAGAATTACAACCCTAATGCCTAAATAATAAATTATGTGGATTTTACTTTGAAAATGAAGAATTTTCAACTTCATCCCCCTTTTTACCCTTAAGGGTGTCGAATTTTCAAAAGCCCTGAGACACGTCAATAATAATTTTTAGTCGTCAGCCTAAATACAAATTTTAAAGATCCTAACTTCAAAACTGACGGACTTTCATACAAACTTTCATTGCCTATTTTACCCCCTTAGGGGTGGAATTTTGTAAAACCCTTTCTTAGTGCACCCCTAGGCCTCATAAGGAACCTACATGCCAAATTTGGAATCTCTAGACCCAGCGGTTTGGGCTGTGCGTTGATATGTCAGTCACCTTCTTCTTTTATATATATAGATATTAGATTGAGTTAGTTTAGGTTGTGTTAATTTAGGTTTAGGTTAGCTTAGGTTAGGTTGGATAGGCTGGTATAGCTTATTCCATCCGACTGCAGGGTAAAGGCCACCCTTCCCTTCTTTGAATCGTCTTCGTTCTTACCAGCAGCCTTTTGAAAATGAGTCCATTTCGTCACGCCATTTATTTCTACGGTGTCCTATTGGCCTTTTGACGTCCGCAGGAACCTAGTTCGCTGTTTTTAAAGGCCATTTTTATTATTTTCCTATATTTAATTATATCATAGGTTATAATTAATTTACCTGCGGTTTCAAGCTATCTTTCGGGTATAACTATTTTTAATTTCACTGGGACATCGCTGTGACCCCAAAATAACCAAAATTTTTATATGTCATTTCAAAAATATCAAAAATGTAATGTGCCACATCAATAAATATTGTTTTGTCTAAAATATTGTGAATTAATGGAAAAAACCGGCCAAGTGCGAGTAGGACTCGCGCACTGAGGGTTCCGTAGAAACCTGTACGTATATAAGTAAAAGTTATGGTATTTTTATTGCTAAAAAACTTTATTATGTGATTTAAGAACTAAAATTTATATTTGAGTTGATTGTTTAAAAGGTAAATTGCGGTTAACGATTTATGACGTATTAAAAAGAAACTACATACTAGATCTCGTTCAAACCAATTTTCGGTGGAAGTTTGTATGGTAATGTACATCATATATTTTTTTAGTTTTATTTTTTTGTTACACACATTTTACCTCTTCGGAAGTGTCTCTCGCGCAAACTATTCAGTTTAGAAAAAAATTATATTAGAAACCTCAAAATCATTTTTGAAGACCTATCCATAAATACCCCACACATATGGGTTTGATGAAAAAAAATTTTTCGAGTTTCAGTTCTAAGTATGGGGAACCCTGATTTTTTTAAAATATATTTTTGTGTGAAAATCATAATGCGGTTCAAAGAATACATCTACTCAACAAGTTTCAATAGTATAGCTCTTATAGTTTTTGAAAAATGTGGCTGTCACAAACGGACGGACAGACAGACAGACAGACATGACAAATCTATAAGGGTTCCGTTTTTTGCCATTTGGCTACGGAACCCTAAAAATGGACAAAATGGACAAAGTAAGGGTCATTCAAGAATTTTTTTATTCAGTTATACAACGTTATTTAAAATTCTATCTAGACTACATCACTTCTCGTATCATGTTTATTACTACCTTTTTCTTCTGTTAGGATAAATGCTATATTTAATGCAAAAAGTGTTTACGAAGTGATTCTTAAGTTCATTCGTATTCATATCATCATATCATATTTCGGGTGATAAGTTGTATTACCAAAAAAAAAAAAAATTACGCGTTGAATTAATCAGTGCGGAACAAGAGGTCGCAGATAAGTAGCTTTCTTACACCGTTTACTATAGTGACTTCCTGTTTTATTTTTAAACTTTTTGTTGTTTTCATTATGTGTTTAAATATCCGCTATAACAAAACATATTTTATGAAAAATCCAGCAGGCAATGGCTACACATTTTTATTTTATTTTTTATTTTATACCATTATTACTTGCTCCATGATTATTCAAAACAACATATTTTTTCTAAATTACGATAAAAAACATATCAATATGTGAGTTCCATTAGTTCCATTAAAGTTCTACCGCCTTCCTCTATTAGTTGAAAGGTTATACTTCGGACGCACAGACAGATAGGCGACGACACGTATTCTTATTCGTTGGCATCATAAACCACACAAGATCTGAAAATATCAATTTTTTACAACGACGCAATGAAAAGATATGGCTTTTTATGTCCTCATCTCCATACATTTATCAAAAGAAGCAAAACCTACAGGGTACTTCCCGTTGACCTAAAACTATGAAATTTGGCAAAAAGCTAGGTCTCACAGTACAAATAAAGGGAAACGTCTAAAATCATTAAATATTTCAATTTTTCTCACAACTAATAGTAATCATTTAAGGTGAGCTCCCGTTTCAAGAACTTTACTTTAAAAGAGGGGTCAAGTTGGATGGTCGTGAAGTTTTTGAAATCAAAGAGCAAAAGCTTTTAGTATATCATATGGTAGATAGCTACGGAACCCTTAGGGCGCGAGTCCGACTCGCACTTGGCCGGTTTTTTTACATAATAGGGTGTTTTCAACCATCTTTGAAATGTCCACTGGATGGCGCTGCAGACAGCTCGAGGGTGGCACGAGGAAGAACCATCATAATGCTACTATGTAATCGGTATTAAAATGTTTAAGTCAGTTTAATTGCTTCTGTCAAATGCATGTAATATTTTTTCTTGTAAAAATAATTCATATATTTTTCTATGTCTAAAAAAAAAGAAATTAACAACAGTGATTATAGCGTACCACCCATCGACACATAAAAATAACGTAGTTGACGGACATCAAGGAAAACTCACTATTACTAAAACTTAGTGGTTATATCCAAGGAGGTTTTAACCCACGCTACGCTAAAGCGAAGCGTAGTGAAGCGTAGTAAAACCTCCTTGGTTATATCCTCTTTGGTAATTATTGGATTGAGTGACGTTTTTGTACATTAATATACTTACTGATTATTTAATAATATTTTACATTTTGTAGTGTTACGTGAGTCGGAATAAAAAAATACTTGGTGCGAATGTAGATAAATAAAAAAGGTTTAAAGTATTTTGTCAATTACCACAAATTGTTGCGGATAATAAAAGGTTTTCACTCCATATCACCTTTCTCCGAGATTTGAGTTTACTAAAGTTTATTTGAAGAGGTTATTTTCAACGCTCTTAAAACAATAACAAAAGTTTCATTATTGCAACTTCCAACCATTTATACAAAATCGCTTGTACTACTTGACTGCACTGTACTAGTTGGGCTCACAAATTGCACTGTATTAGTTTGATAGGACTCTTTAAGGTGATCCGTTTTCCATACAAAAATTCAAATGACTTGCATTCTTACGCGGGACATAAAATTCTGTTGAAAAACGAACGAATACTGCTATTTTTAGTTAAATTTTTCGCTAAGTAATACAAAAATACAGTTAATGTACTGAAAGTACTAGTTTTGTTAGCAATTTTTGGTTCAATATTACGATTGTGGGCGTGCGGTCAAAACTGTACGGTTGTGCTTTGTGTGCATGAGTGAGTGATCGTACTCATGTAAACACGGACTGACGAGAGTAATTGACTTTAGTGGACATATGGAGATATTTTTCTAATCGAAATTGTTGTTAGGCGTTGAAGTTGCACCACGGAGTAAGGAAGGGGAGAGGAGCTGCCCCTACGAGATTTTTGTACGACACGAAGTGTGACAGTGCGCGGGGGTGAAGATCGAGTCACGGGTTGGCGGGACATAACTAGACTCCACCTACTTATGTAAAATCCATCTAGTGGCAAATAGTAAAACTACTAGCACTTTTTGTCCTTACGCACTTTTTGGTGGTACTGCTATACTCTACTAGATGGCGTAAAAGACACTATAAAGACACTATACTACAAAAATAAATTGTTTGTGCAGGGTGTTAATTTAATTGCGTGCCATAGCTCGCGGGTTCAGTATCAGTATCTGAACGACTTTCCCAAAGGAACATAGTTCGATAAAGGACATAAATTTTAGACTTCCCATACAATTGTGTTGGTCACTCAGTAGGTATGGAAAGTCAAAAATTATTTTTTGTTTTTCGACCTATGTTCCTTGGAAAAAGTTATTCAGTCACTGATACGGATCTTGCTCCAGAGCTATGGCTCGCAATTAAATTATAACCTGAGACTAAGAGCGGGCAGTCGGTAACCCTTCCTCGTTGCTTATGAAAATAGCGACCAATCTATACGTATAATAAAATCGCGAACTCGGCGAATCTGTAAGCTAAGCTACAAAAACTGTGTATTTTTGACAGGACGGGTCGAATTGATAACCTCTTCTTTTTGAAGTAGATTAAAAAGATAAGAATAAGAATAAGAATAATTTATTCGTCCAGTTAACATGTTTAGAATTACAACCATTGTTTAATTCCTGCACTAGGCTAGGCCTGAATCGCAGGAAATCTTCCGTGTTTACATTCCAGATTACTTGATTAACAAAACGAGAGAAAAAGATAATGTAACCTAAAAACTAACTACAAAATTATTATGAATTTGAAAATAATAGCAAAAGTTCAAGTAAGATAAATACAAACAATAAGTACAAAATAGCAACTTCATAGTTTCAGGACCCGTGTGTGTGGGTGTGTGTATGTGGGTGTGTTTGTGTGTGTGCAGGAGTCTAAGTGGTTATACCGCCTATGTGCCGCCTCTACTGACATGGTCTCATGAAGTGCTCGATAGATGTGTAAGACAATGATCTTATCCAATCCTTGATTTTAGTTTTTGCCTCGAGCACTGTGCAGCGTTTAATGCAGCAGTGTTCGTTTACTTTGTTATATAGGAAGGGATGTAAGTGTCTACCAAACCTCCTTGCGAAGGCGTACTTTATCTGAGGGACGTCGATTTTGAATACTCGTTTTTTCAGCAGTGCAGGGTAGTATGTTGCATTCAAAACAGAGCGGTGCGTTTGCGTTATTGCTTTCAGAAAGAAGAGGCCTCTCACTCTCAGTACACCCGCTTCCGCATATAGATCGTCAGTACTAAATCGCATTGGTTTTTTCAGCATCACCTTTAAGATCGCGCGCTGCGCTCTTTCTAGTTGTATCATGTGAGAAGTGGCAGATCCACCCCACACTGGAATACAGTAGGAGAGGATTGGTTCACAGATTGCAGTATAAACCAAAGTAAGCAATTTTTTGTCAGCTGCCGCTCGTAGGTTCTTAAATACGTATATAAGTGTTCTGACTCTCTTTGCAGACTGTTTTAGGTGTTCACTAAAAGTCAACCTCTCGTCTAAAACTATCCCAAGATATTTTACAGCAGGTGCTCTGCTTATAATATTTTTGCAAAAGCATGATGGATTAGTGGATGAAGATTGACACTCATGAATTCTCAGTTCTGATAGACTGGATGGTGACGACGAGGATGTCTTATGAAAGCATAAGAATTTGGTCTTAGCGGGATTCAGAGTCAGCAAGTTTCTGTCAAGCCATTTTACTACTTCTTGTAGTCCAGTCTGCACCTTGTCACACGCTAAAAGCCACGAATCTGCATAAAATATGATGGCAGTATCGTCCGCGTAACATGTAGCATCTGCGTTTTCTAGGCTCAAAGTTAGGATATCATTTATGTAAACGTTGAACAGGGTTGGACCTAGAATGCTGCCCTGAGGCACTCCAAACTCAATAGCATTGAGACTACTTGTATGTCCACTAATCTTAACGCATTGGGAACGACCAGTCAAATAACTCTGAAACCATTTCAGAGGAGTGCCTCTTACACCAAGCTGCTCGAGCTTTCTGAGAAGAATTGTTGTTGAGACAGTGTCGAATGCTTTGGCTAGGTCCAGGAAGACGCCTACGCATGCTTTATTATTATCAAGATGACCAACTATGGTGTTTGTTATGTGCGTCACAGCATTTTCCGTGGACCTGCCTCTGCGAAAACCAAACTGCTTCTCAGACAGCAGTTCGTTCGACTCCAGGAAGTTTGTAAGTCTCTTATTAATAATTTTTTCCAGCACTTTGGAAAAACAGTTCAAAAGTGCAATAGGGCGGTAGTTACATGGATCGGATTTAATGCCTGCTTTGTATATCGGTGAGATCGCCGCTATTTTCCAGTCCTTAGGAAAACATCCTTCCGAAATGCTGAGGTTGAAAATGTGTGTAAGTGGGGTAACAATGTGGTTTTTTATTTCCCTCAAGACCCTGTTTGTAACTCCATCAATTCCTGGGGCACTATCTAGTTTAAGATTCAAAATAATTGCTTCAACTTCAGCTTCATCAGTTGGTTGCAAAAACAGAGAGTTCAAAGGAGAATTTTGAAGATTAGTTTTTGACGCCAGGCTGTCTTGGGTTTCATTAATTTTGGTAAGTATCTCTTCGGCAAGTGATTTTCCGACACCAGTAAAATAGTCGTTGCATTTATTTATTGAATCCTTCACGCTCTGTTCAGGATTTATTAGCTCAGTTGTGCTGCTTTTCGATTTGCTTGAGTGAGTAATGTCATTAATAGTATGCCATAGCATTTTTGGGTTATTTTTGTTCTTTTCTAGGTCTTGTGTGTCTTGTGCGTTTTTCAGCTTACGGAGTAGTTCGTTATGAAAATTTCTATACCGCGTATAAGTTATTTTCATAATGGCATCATCCGGGTTCTGTCTAAGTTTGTTATGGAGGTAATCCCTGTGCCTGGAACATCTAAGCAGTCCTGGGGTCATCCAGGGTTTAAGTATGATCTTGGACCGGCTGATGAAGTTAGTCTTGGTGTGTTTTCTAATAATAGGGTTCAGAATGTCTGAAAAAGAAGCCACGGCTTCATCGGTATTTGTTGAGGACAAGACAGGTGACCAATCAGTATTTTGAAGCTCCTCTTTCAGACATCGGAAGTCAATCTTTGTGACTAATCTTTTAGGGTCAGGAGATCTGCGTACTTTAGTGTCTACCCCAGCGATAATCAGGTCGTGATCTGTAACGTCATTCCTACAAATAGTGGTGACAACGTCAAATCGTGAAGTGACGTGGACATGATCAAGGCAAGAGTCACCCCGTGTGGGCTTGGATATTCTTGGGAGAAGGTCTAACTCAGCTAGGGTGCAGAGATAGGTACTGATGGAGTGATCGGCTTCATTGCCGAGATAGTTCATGTTAATATCGCCCACGACCATTTTGCATGGTGCATTATTCTGAAGCAGAGTAGCATTAGAAAGAGAGTTTAGGAATGGTGTTGTGTCATTGAAAGAAGGTGATCGATAGATAGCGAGCATACTAAAATGGTTTTTGACGACTAAAGACAGGCAATTAGCTCCCTCAAATTCCGGTTCAGTAACCTCAGGATCCCAGGCATTACTTATGTACACAACCACCCCACCTGCTTTATTAATATATTTATTAGTTTTGAATACTTTGTAGCCGGGCATGTCTGGCAGTATCGAGTTTTCATTAAGCCAGCACTCGGTTAGCACCAACACATCAAGTTGCATCTTAAGGCGAGCAACGGTAAGTTGCAAAAAGTCGAAGTGTTTCTGTAAGCTCCTGATATTAAGAGTGAGTACTTTGAGGTTAAACCTATCGGTAAAGGTGCCGCGGCAGTCTTCTGGTGACTCCACCAAGTGGCATAGATCGTCTTGCGAGTCGAGATCATCTATAATTGATAAATTAGCCATTGTCATAGATAATTATTGGTTGGTGACTTACTTTTCTGCTGAGTCGCCATTTGTGGGATCTCCAGTGTGCAGCGTGCTCTTCGGATATGGAGTGCTCGTAGAAAGGTACAAGTTTTTGGTTATAGTGTGGGTGTTTGAGTGTGTTAGTGTGGTGTTGGTCCTCTAAATATTTGTAACATAATAAGATATCTAAAATGCAAGTAGTACGAATTATCGAGAGTCTATTGTTTACAGGTGCACGCGGGTTAAGGGAAGTGTTTTTTCCTGTATCTGATTTAGATTCCTCTATCAAGGAAGCAGGAAAGGTCGTGTAGGCTGTTGATCTTGGTTGCTCGCTCTCCTTTTCCTTCACGCTTTTTGATGAGTATAGTGCCACCATTTGTCCAGCAGTACTTGATTCCAGCTTCGTTACATTTGATTCTACACTCACGAAATAACAGCCTTTTCTCGCGAGTTAGTCGTTCGTTGAAAAAGACGGATCTCGAAGCGCCGTTGATTTCAAGGTCAGCTGTAGTCAGACGACGTGATCTTGCTGCTTTTAGGAAGTTGTCTCGTATCGCCCGACGGGTGAAACGGACCACCATTGGGCGAGATGAAGTGCCCTTGTTGTTAGAGCCAACGCGATTAACGAAGTCCACATCGTGGTCTTTTAAAGCTACGCCTATTTTGGCCGCAGCAATCATGAGAATGTGATGTGGGTTTTCGGTAGGAGATTCCGTGATTCCATTTATTTCTATTTCATTCCGGAGCTGGGCCTGGGATTGATTAGAAAGTTGCTCCTGGAGGCTCATTATGGTGGTTCGCATACGTTCAGCTTCTTCTTCTTTCTCCTTTGCGGTGTCTTCTGCACATTTCAGGCGAGTTTCAAAGTTGTTCATTCGTGTAAATAAGTCTTCTAGGCGTGTTTCGCACCTGTTTAACGCCTCCACAGCCGTAACAAGATTAATCTTCATAGTCGTTACTTCGTGCCGGAGCATACGTATTTCAGTTGTTAGCTGCAGCATGTGGTTACTCGTATCGGTTTCTTCTAGGGTTTGCGACAAGATCGGCTCTGCGCTTTCAGATTTGGAGGTGGAGTCTAAGTTTTCAAAATCGTTGTCTGGTTCTGGTCTAGGCCTTCTTATGGTCACACTATCAAGGCCGCGCACGGGAGTCGACGAGTTGTCACCACCTTTTTTCTGAGAATTTCGACAATCTGGACAAATCCAAGAAGATTTAAGGTCAAAAGATAGGTTGCTTTTCAAGTTGACGCACGCTAGGTGAAACTCCTGTTTACACTCCTTTTTGGTACATACAATAGATTGTTTGGGTGTCGTCGTTTGTTGACATCCCGCACAGGTTTTCATTATTTCTAAGCAATCGTGGTACAGGGGAGAAGCGACAAACTAGCGACGGCTTGATCGCTAAGCGGGACGTAGTACGGGTCACTCACTAGCGCAGTGGCTGGCAGGCGGTGGTGAGTCACACACAGCAGCGGCGAGACGCGAGTTGCCCTAGGTCAGGATCGCAACGGATAATTTAAAAATTCGATGATATTTTTGCTTGTATCTTTATAATCTCTGAACTTTTCTGAATTCTGTTTTCACTAACACTTGGCTACACACTTAATGCAGGTTATAATGTAAAAATTTTGTACAGTACTTTAAATTTTGCGCGATTTTTCGACAGTAAATACGGTGCGTAGCAACACGGATGCTAACCGAGTAACGTTTGTACGCCGAATCTCAAAAGTGGTGGCAGCTTAACACGTTATGCTCCCTCTATCTATATGAATATAGAGCCAACTATATTGATTTGAAAATTCAAAAATAACAATAGGTATTCATTTGTATACCTACTTAGTAATCAAATTAAAAATAAGAGGCATTCCGCTATTCCTACTATGAGAAGTAGGTATGTTGTTCACGATTTTGTTTGCGATGAGGTAAGGTTGCTGACTTCCCGCTCTCTATCTACTGGGTGTTTATTGCCAAAGTTTAGAAGATGGTTCGGTAACGATAAAGGAACACAAAAAAATATTTAAAAAATCCTACATAAAAAAACGAAATCTCCTTGACTAACTAAAACTTGAAATTGAAACTAAACTAACGCAAAAAAGAAACAGTTTCAGTTATGTATGTGCTTACCTAATCCACTAATACTTGCGCGCTGGTTTGATGATCTGGGTCATTGCGCTCCGCGTTAGTTTAGTTTCAATGAAGTTTTAATTTTTTTTAAGTAGGTTTTTTTTCATATCTTACTTAGCTATGGCAAGTTATTAAATTAAGACCCTATATACTACGTACTTGCTGAAATCTGGAAGACGGTTCTTGAACCTAACTCTGGCGAGTTTGTCCACTGCATACTAGGTGGCGCTACTACAAACAACATAACTACAAACTACAAATATTTCTCCAAATAAATAAAATATTCACGATATTCACGTAATTTTTATCAAACTATTGTTAAAGCTAAAGCCAGAAATGTAAATTGAGTCTGTGGAAGTAAAAAGAAGGGGTGAATTTCGATCGTCTACAAATATTCCCAAAACCATCTAGCGACATAAAGCAGAACTAATGTTACGGCCACATGGCTACAGTACATGGATAGCAAATTTTATTGAAAAATCTTACTTACAAGTGAAAAGACACTTTAAATGCAGTTTTTTTTTGCTTTTCTGACGAATTTAAACACAAAGGCACACAACACTTCATAGTGGGAGTTGTTTTTCCAACTATTTAAACAATTTTTTGCAGAGCGTGTTTCGATGTGATCACTGGTAAGTTCAAAGAGGAAATGGCGTATGCCCCGCCCCCTTTCGTGACGTCATGGCTCAATTGATTGAATCACGGCTCGACTGATATCATCATCTCCTCTTCCCTTCTTTACTCCGTGAGTTGCACGATGAAATTTACGCGAATCAACTTTTCGCACATATATAGTTGGTACTGGTTTTTTTTTTTTTTTTTGCGGGTAGGTGGCGAAAAGTATAGACGCGTTTGTTTGCTACTCTGTTATTTAAATTTATATTAATATCTACAAAGTGTATTTAAATACATACAGTACTTACATTTTGTTATGTTACAATAACCGCATAAACCTGCTAGTTATCTCCTTTCGCCCTTCACCATAACACTCTTTTTGACACCAATCATTTGTGCACCATCATCACTACCCCATCACAATGGAGGAGCTACAGCTTTCTATTGAGACGGTTGCGGCGCAGATTCAAGAGAGGATGGCTAAGTTTGAAGAAATTCAGAAGGGGGCCCCTACGACCAACACTTCCACCAGTACTCTACCATCGGACTACTTGGAGTTTAAGTCATTTGTCGTTGTCTCACTATCCCTGCTACAGCAGCAAGTCGCTCTACTTGCAGAAAACTGGGAGCGCACTGAAATGCGGGCCCGCCGCAAGATGCTGTTACTCCATGGTATCGCTGAAGTTCAAGATGAGGATTTATCTAACACAGTTCTGCAGATCACAAAGAAGAAGCTTGATGTGCAAGATGCTAGCGCTGAAACCTTCACCCGTATCCAGCGCCTTGGCCGGCCTACCACCAATGGCAAGCCGCGGCCAGTTTTGGTCAAATTTCGAAGCATGGAGGTACGTGACAGAGCCTGGTCCTCAAAAACTGGCCTCAAGGCAAGTGGCATAACACTCTCAGAGTTTCTCACAAAAAAGTGACATGCTGCTTTTCTTGCGGCGCGTGACTTCTATGGAGTCACAAAATGCTGGACAAATGGGGGTGTCATCGTTGTTCTGGATCTGAATGGCAAGCGGCACCGTATCACGTCTATCGCTGAGTTGAGCCGGGTTCCTGGCTATGTCCCGCCGTCATCGCAGACTACATCATCGTCTTCAAAAGCTACTTTACCACCAGTGGCACCTGATGCCGCGGTCACTGGAAAAAATCCCTCGGTCACTGGCAAAAACCAAGAATCAAGACCACTGCGGACCGGACGACAAACAACTAAGAAGTGATCCAGAAATGTACTCGCCGCTCATAATCTTGGTATCAAGGTATCAAGTGTATCAACTTTTTTAATAATATTAATTTCTGTGCTTGTGTGTCATTGTAGTTATTCTAAAACAAAGCATATTTAACGTAAGTCATAGAAAAAATATTTTTCCGTAAGTAGGTACTTGTTTTTTGTTTACATGATTTAATCTGTCAAAGATGTGTTTGACATGCACAGTCCGAGTACCTTTCTGTTTTTCTGAACAGTGTAACAATCAATGTAGTCTATCTCTTTCTATTTAAACGATTACCCTTGTAAATTGCTTGTAAATAGTACTTCAATGTTGCGTTCCGTTCCTCGCAAATGCAAATTATTCGCATTAAAAATATTGTTGTTGGTTCGTTCTTCCACGGCATACTGGCAGGTGAAATGCGATAAAAGTTAAATTATTTATTTGTTTGTTTATTTATTTTTGTATTTATTTATTCGTATTGCATATATAAATTAAATTATACTATATTATTATTATATTATATTAATAAGTACACATGAACAATAGCGATGGACCGGGTAGCGGTAGTGACTCGGATCATTTCTTTTCCTTTTCTTCCTCTAACTCATCCTCTGATGGCGCGAGCTTCCATAGTCTCCCACCTACACTTAATGATACATTAACGGCTGAATTCAATGACGTTTCAAAAAATTTTAATGTAGTGCACATTAATGCGCAAAGCATTCCTGCGCACTATGTGGAAATGCTCGCGTCATTCGATAACAAAAATATACATGCTGTCCTCATTTCCGAAACCTTTCTCAATCCTTGTCTCCCATCCACCTCCTATTCTCTACCGGGCTTTAAGCTTATTCGAAATGATCGAGTGAGCTCCTCACATGGTGGTGTCGCCATTTATCTCCGTAGCCACATTTCTTATTCGGTCATCAGCAAATCCCCTCAACCTCCACCTCCCAACACAGCTGAGCATCTCTTCCTTGAGGTCAATCTGTCCCATTCCAAAATTCTTCTTGGTGTCTATTACAGCACCTCTCTTAAAATAAATTACTTCCCCTCTTTCGAAAACATTCTTGAAGAATTTGTCCCCTCCTATAGCCATTCCATAATAATGGGTGACTTTAACACATGCCTCCTGAAAAATGATTCCCGATCTAATAAATTGCAGTCGAGTGTCTCTTCCTGTAATCTTAATATTCTCCCACTTAATGCTACTCACTTCTTTCCTCATTGCTCTCCTTCTCTCCTTGATCTCATGATCGTCTCCTCAACTGACCATGTTGCAAAACATGGTCAGATTGAGGCAGACGCCTTCTCCTATCATCATCTCGTCTATCTTTCATACAGGATTCGTCCGCCTAAACTCAAACACCGTACCCTATTCCAGCGTAATTTCAGAGATATGGATCTCGTTCGTCTTCGTGAGGATGCAGAGAAAATCGACTGGTCGGTAATCGATCGTGCCGAGACTGTTGATGAGCAAGTGCAACTTTTCAACCACTTTCTTACAGACCTTTACGACATCCATGCACCTGTGCGTCCTGTCAGAGTCAAGCACTTACCTGCACCTTGGCTTACAGAAGACATGAAGGTGCTTATCGAGAAGAAGATCCAGGCGAAGTCGAGATTCAAGGTCGTCCCTTCTAATGAAACCAAACAAAAGAAATATCAAGCGGTGAGAAATCGTTGCAACATGGTGGTACGGGACGCTCAAAGACGCCATATTCACAAATCAGTTGAGAATGGAGACCCAGCTAAAGTCTGGCGTTTCTTGTATACTTTGGGAGTTGGAAAATCACGTCATGGTACTATCCCACATGGCACAAATCTAGACTCACTCAATCAGCATTTCTCCTCTTCTTCTAATATTGATGCTGGTGTTAAAAACAGTACTCTGAACTCACTCTTGTCACAATCAACTCCTAATTTTTCTTCCTTTAGCTTTCGTCAATTCACTGATTGTGATGTTAAGAAGAGTATTCTTTCCATCACCTCGAATGCTGTCGGCAGTGACAGCATTAGTCGTAACATGATCATCCCCCTTATTGACATCCTTACTCCCGTCCTAACCAAAATCCTGAACAACTCCATCTCGTCCGGTGTAATTCCTTCAGCTTGGAAGGAAGCCCAAATTACTCCTATTCCGAAAAAAGGTAATCCTTCATCATTTTCCGATTATCGTCCTATATCCATTCTCCCATTCCTTTCCAAGGGCCTTGAACGGTTGGTTCATAACCAGCTCAGCCAATACCTTAACCGCTATAACCTGCTCAATCCTCTCCAATCCGGTTTCCGTCCTGGTCATAGTACGACTACTGCTCTTGTCAAGATCTCTGATGACATTCGGATGGGGATGGACAGACAGCAGCTCACAGTATTGACACTACTTGACTTTAGTAACGCTTTTAACACTGTTGACTTTGACATTTTACTTGGGCTGCTGCACTCTCTTAACATATCTCCGACGGTAATTGACTGGTTTCGCAGTTATCTGCTGGGTCGCCGGCAACGCATCCGGGTGGAAGAATCCTTCTCCTCGTGGTGTGAAACATCTGCTGGTGTACCCCAAGGTGGTGTCTTGTCCTCACTCCTCTTCGCTATCTTCATTAACTCTATTACTTTTGCAATGCATTCTTCGTACCACCTGTATGCTGACGATCTCCAAATATACTCTCAAGCGGGAATTAATGACCATGGAAAGGCCGTACCTGATATTAACGCTGATCTGGCTCATATCTCAGAATGGAGTAACTCTCACGGATTGCAAGTGAATCCAAATAAGACACAGGCCATAGTGATTGGCAGTCACTGGTTCATTTCAAGGGTCGACTTTGGATCTCTCCCTCCAATCGTCTTTAATGGTGTAGGTGTTCCATACGCCCAAACTGTGAAAAACCTTGGCATACTTTTTGATACCACACTTTCGTGGAAACCACAAGTGGCGGAGTTAAGTCGGAAGCTTTTTGGTGCGTATGGATCACTGAAAAGGCTGCGAAATTTCTTGCTGACCAGTACAAAGATTGCTCTTGCACAATCGTTACTCCTACCTATCTTGGATTACGCTGATACCTCTTACCCTGACCTCGCAGAAAAGATGCTTAACAAACTGGAGCGGCTCCAGAACCTGCGTATAAGGTTTGTTTTCGGACTGAGGAAGTACGACCATGTGTCATCCTTCCGAGCTCAGTTAAAATGGCTGCCCATTCGCCGTCGAAGGGATTGGCATATTCTCTCTCTACTATACTCTATCCTATTTCTTCCTTCCACCCCTTCATACCTCAAAGAAAGATTTCAATTTAACACCTCTCAAGATCGTACTCTACGCTCCTCTCTTGACCTTTCCCTCTCTATACCTTCACATACTACAAATTTTTATCACGACTCTTTCACAGCTACGGCCATACGACTCTGGAATGCACTTCCCACCGCGCTGAGGCAAGCTCCCTCACTCGACATTTTCAAAAGAAATGTTAAAGACCACTTCCTTTCACTGTCACACCTCTCGTGATCTGAGGTTGCCTGTTGTTGTTCGTGTCCTGCTATCAGATTTATGTGTATTTATATATTATATGTATGTATATGTATATATATATATTTATTATGTTTTTATAGGTAGGTTTATATATGTAGTGTTTACGTATGTTTAATTTGTTATATCTTTAGGTCAATCTTTATGCACCGTCCCCGCATCTATGTTAGCCTAATATCCTGCACCCAAAGGTTGCCTGGAAGAAATTGCTGTTTAGCAATAAGGCCGCCTCTTTGTACACCTATTTCTAATATTGTACTTTTCACAAAATTTCGTGTACAATAAAGAATATTGTATTGTATTGTATTGTATTGTATTGTATTGTATTGTACTTATTGCATTAAAAAATAAAACCTTATTTGCAGCAGTGGCTCCATCTAGTTGCGTTCGGGTCTAAGATGGCCGTCACAGATTACCTTAAGAGGCCAATGTAAAAAGTCCGATTTTACGTTTCCTTATCACAGACCCACAGGGTAAATTTTTATATGCAGTTCGTCATTTTTCAAATGTTTGACAGCTTTGTCACAACATATGGTCACAACGGACCTATTTACGACGCCCTTACTTGTTTTAAATTTTGATACATTTTTGATTTGCTTGACGAATGTTTGTGTTACATCACTTCAACCCCAGAACGCCTGTTACCTGTGAGAAGGGTCGCGCGCACACGAAGTTGGTAAACTATATTATTATTAATTAATCAGATTTTACAGCTCTATTAAATCACCTCTGCGTATCAGAATCGACCCGTTCGATAACTTATTTGTAGGTACCATTATCTCGAAGTAACGTGTGAGCTTTGTCTCTTCACTCTGTTTGTCTAAACCACCGAGAACTTAATGTATGGAGAAGAAAAATTGGCTGAAGTCAGTTAATGCACATGTCGCAGGCAAATCGTATAATTCATCGTTTACAAACGGTCGTAAAATTGTTTATGTACGGCAAATTGTACTCGTAAAACGGCATCGGCAGATTGTAAACGGGGTTAGATCAGTTTTGGTGAATTTTGGGTTAGTTAGTTAATTATATATATTGCCTGAGACACATAAGTAAATCACTAAGGGTGGAAGATACAATCCACTGAAAACTAAAAGGACATGTTTGCTGAGACTAGACAGTTAGTAACTCAATCGTCTAGACAAATGAGTTTTCAAGTCGCCAAACGGTTTAGACCATTCAAACGGTGATCATTCAACGTCACTAAACAACTTTCAGGAAATGAAAAAAAGTGACCTCTTCATACAAACTGTTGAATCAAGTTTGCAATTTCGTATGGAGAGGCCGATTTTTTTTATTTCCTGAAAGTTTTATTCGCTGAAAGTAGTTCAGTTCCGTTGAATGATTATTCCTTTTCAGTATTCGGAAGGCTGTCCGTTACGCCCTAGATAATGGTCGTCAAATGATAGTCGGCAGAAACCATTTGGTGAGTTTCAACATTCGGAAGGCTGTTCCTTACACCCTGTATAATAGTAGCCGGGACCAACCGCTCAAAGACCAACATGTCCTCCAAATAATAGAGGCGGATTATAGTTCATCATCATCATCATCATAACATCCCGTGAAACGTCCACTACAGGACAGGGAGCTCCCTCCAGAATTCTAGCAATTCTAGGATTATAGTTAATTTCGCTAAATCCTTTCTTAGCAAATGTCTACGTTACAGTATCTATCAGTGTGCCAAACTTCAGCCCGATCTGTTCAGTGGTTTGAGCTGTGCGTTGATAGATCAGTCAGTTATGATTTTGTTCTTATATTTGCAGACTAGCTGGGGCCCAAGACTTCGTCTGCGCAGGTTTATAAATTGTAGCCTATGTGTTATTCTGACGTATAAGCTATATTATTGTAAAGTTTCATTAAAATCAATTTAGTAGTTTTTACGTGAAAGAGTAACAAACATACATCCATCCATACTTACAAACTTTCGCGTTTATAATATTAGTAGGATTTACCCGAGTTAAGCCACTCTAGTTCATATGCCACAAGCATTCACCCGTTCATGTTATAACTACGGTCAAAGTTGTTTAACTTTGGTGATGATAATGAAAGAGCATACACCACTTGGTCAGTAGCACTTAGCCAGTTAATTGTTACTAGCCTATGTGCTCAAATTACTACACTAATTCAGGTAAATTAACTTGAGTGCATCATGTGAACTTATATAGGCGTGCAAACGTCTAACCTCTATCCTACTAATATTATAAACGCGAAAGTTTGTATGTATGGATGTTTGTTCATCTTTCACGTAAAAACTATTGAATGGATTTTAATGAAACTTGGCAAACATATAGGTTAGGTCTTGGAATAACACATAGGCTACTTTTTACCGCGAGAAAACACTTGATTCCCACGGGAAAACGCATTTAATGTTAATGAAGAAAAATGGATTTTAATGAAACTTGGTACACATATAGGTTAGGTACTGGAATAACACAAAGGCTACTTTTTACCGCGGGAAAACACTTCATTCCCACGGGAAACGCATTTAATGTTAATGAAGAAGGTGACTGACTCACTGACTGACATATCAACGCACAGCCCAAACCGCTGGGTCTAGAAATTCCAAATTTGGCATGTAGGTTTTTTATAAGGTCTTAGGGTGCACTAAGAAAGCGTTTTACAAAATTCCACCCCTAAGGGGGTAAAATGGGGGATGAAAGTTTGTATGAAAGTCCGTCAGTTTTGTAGTTAGGATCTTCAAATTTTGTATTTAGGCTAACGACATAAAATTTATATTTACTTGTCTCAGGGTTTTTGAAAATTAGACAACCTAAAGGGTGAAAAAGGGGATGAAGTTGAAAATCCTTTATTTTTAAAGTAAAATCCACATAATTTATTATTTAGGCATAAGGGTTGTAATTCTATGGAACGTGGTTGTTATTAAAATCCCACCCCAAATTCAACCCCTAAAAAAGGTAAAAGGGTGAAAAAGTCTAAAGACCAAAATGGTTATCGTTTGTATGGTTTATTGGGTTGCTGATTACGATAACTACAACAATTTTGAAATCCAACGTGGTGAACGTGAAATACCATCATCCCCTGGGGATGGAATACAGTTGGGTAGGGTCTAAAAATCAATATGGGTGTTGTTTCTATGATTATATGAGGATAGGGATAGCGTTTAAGATGGCGTTAGGGGTAGGGATAGGGAGAGGGACTTGGAGAGGGAAGGGGAGGAGAGGGAGGGGGAAATGGAGAGGGAGGGTGAGGGGGAGGAGGGGGAGAGGGGCAGGGACAGGGATGGTGTGACGGACGGTTGGACAGATGGTTGGATGGATGGACGGACGACAGATAGACGGAAGGGTGGAAGGGTGGATGGTCAGATAGATAGAATCCCACGCGGACGAAGTCGCAGGCAACAGCTAGTTTTGAAGTATAAAAGTTTCGGGGGATGAAGCCTTCTAAACCCTAAGAAAATTCATCCCTTCTTAGGTGATGAATTTTCAAACATTTTTTCTCACTGCTTACCGAAGTCTTGTGCACAATTTCATGCTTTTTAGTCTCCATCGATTTAGGCATCTTACTTTGTTTCATCTTCTTATAGTCTGTCATACACCACTGTTGCGGACGGCGACACGGAACGCAACACTCAAGTACCAGAGCAAGCTACGCACGAACATCACCCGCCCCCGCGCCCCGCACCGACGCCGCGAGAGCACAAAGCGAGCGAGACGGCCAGCGCGTGCGAGCGAGATAGACAGCGTGCGCTCGGCGTGTCGTACGCTAGTTCCGGCCGGCGCTAGCAGGATATAAGCGCGGCCAAATCCACCATTCCACACAGTTCGAAGCTGAGTGATCGTCCAGTAATCAACTGTCAACCGTTCCAGTCAACTGAGTGAATCGTCCAGTCTACTGTGAACTTCCAGTCTACAGTCGAGAACTCTCCCGTAGTGAACAAACCCTATACAGTCCACTTGAAGAAGTTGCAGAGTTACAGTCTACAGCTCAAGAATACAAGTGCACAGTACAGTCGAAGATACAGTTCCAGTTCTGTCTACGATCCGAACACAGTTGGAAACAGTCAGTTGTACAGTGCAGTGAACAAGTGAACGTTATACAGTCCACTCAAGGAGTTGACAAGACAGTGAAAACTAGTTAGTGACTAGTCAGTGTCAGTGCCAGTGCCCGCGAACTCGTCTGAGCCTGCGTGCTCGTCACTTGTTAAGTTTTCTGTTTGACTCTTGTTGACTCTTGTTATTACCTGTTGTTATCGTTGTTTGAACTAGTGTGTTTAATAAAGACGATTTGTAAACTTGATCTCGTGTTTAAGTCACAAAGCACCCGGTGAACCCCGAGCTCGTGTTGGTGTAGCCAACAACCACAGTAAGGGTTACTGTATGTTTAGTAGAATAACTTTGCTAAAAATGTAATAGAGCATCATTTAACATAAACATATTATTTTTACGTATGTAAAGTTATACTGCAGACAAAGTAAGTACTGGACCCAACATGTGTTTTTTTTTTCATTTACCTATTATTTAGACTTTTATTTCTACATTTTACAGTTTTTGGTGTAATATTCCTTATTCGCACTGATTTGTTTACTTTTTAATTATACAGAAAATGAGATGTATTATAGAATTTTGCCCATTTGTTTCCCAGACAATTTCAATTGGTACTACTACAGAATATTTTCATGTAAGTACCTAAGTAAATTATGTAAATGATCTCTAGGTACAGGTAATATTAGGTACTCGGTGGTCTAAACTAACCTCGTTTTCAACAACATCGTCTAAGTTTAGTTGTTAAAGATGTACGTGATTTTACGAACTTCGTGTGTGTGCCTTATACAGAGTGTTAAAGAATAGGGTATCCAACAATACTGAATGATAAGATTTTTTCCATTACACTGGATATTTTTTTACATGGACTGGGCCGTTCTTCTTCTTAGCGTGTCGATCAATTATAAATAACAAAATTTTTGTACTCCTAAACGTTGCCATATTTACTGCGCTATTTGTGGCTTTACAAAGGCCATCATATTGTACATGACTGTGTCGGGACATGGAAGACAGGAAGTAAGACGGTTCAACAGATGGCGTTGTATAAAGTGACGGGGTTTTCTGAATCGCGCTATAGAGAGTTTTCCTAATTTAATGACTACCCCGGACTGACATTCTCGCTCACTGGGCCTCCCTGGACAGGGTCTCTCTCGGTGGGCTGACTCGCTGGCGGACCTGACTCTACTTGCGCCTCACGGAGGGGCAACTCCTGCCCGCCGTGAGCCACACCTCAACGCCCCGCTTGTCTCAACGGGCGGCGACAGACACTGCGCCAAGGAGGGACACCTCGACGGCGCCTCCCCGACGTCCGCTGCCGCAGACATCGATAAGACAACCAAGTAGTCGGTGGGCCGGCAGTGCGGAGTAGACGAAGGAGGAGGAAGAAGGGGCCCGTCTCCACCACTCCAGCTGCCGCCGCCGCTATCGAGGCTGGCGTAATAGCGCCGTAGCTAACGCTTTTGAAAGCGGTCGCCGCCCCGCCCCCTGCGGGGAGGAAGGCGAAGCTGACAATGCCTCCTACCAACACTGCCGGTATTTTAGTTCGCTGCACTGCCGCCACACCCTCGCTGCATCAGATGTCCCAGGAAGCGGTGACCGCCCCACAAACCGTGGGTAAGAGTCTCGCTCGAAAAAGCTCGCATGAGCCAGCTCCCCCAACAGGGAATCACCTGGTGGGCTGTCCTTGCCGCGGCGTGAAGCCCGGATTTAACAGGCCCCTCGGGAGGCTGCCCCATCGCCACGTTTGTCGCTGCAGGCGTCGATTAAAGCCAGCCTAAGTGGCTCCAGTGCCTTATGGGCGTCCAACATTACATCCTAATAAAAAAAGTGCTTGGAACACATAAAATATATTGTGTCACCCGACTCGTGTGCTTTTGTACCCTTCTGGGACAGAGAGTGGAAAGCCGGCCCAACGATTTCTCTTTTAACAAGTCTATTAGGATTCTACTAATAAAAGCTTCCATTTATTATACTGGCGCCCAACGTAGGGTGTTTCCATTTATTATAAATGAACAAAACAATGGATTTTATCAGTTTTATTATAATTTCATCGTCCCTAATGTAGTTGTTTTCTACAAGTAGATATTTACAAATTATTTTAAGTACCCTGCTTAAATACTAAATTCATCTACAAAGTATCATTGATATCTAAATCTGTGACTAAATTATCTCTTTTTATCTTATCTTAATTTCTTTACAGCAGCACTCTTACGTTCAGGGGATTAGGGTTCCGTCCTCAAAGGGTCCCGTGTGATGCCGGCAAAGAATAGTACCACCCCATACATATACGTGGGTGTCGTAAGAGGCGACTAGGGGTTATAAACTGGAGAATGGGCAGCAGCAGCCTCCTATGTATCCACCACCACCATCTTACTTACTGCAGTCACCTATAACCACCATGGTGCCAGCCGTAACGCTGACAAGCGAGGTGACTATGGTACCTTCCCCTCCACATTTTTTCTATCTCTCATCTCTCTCTCATTGACCTAAAGGGTGAAAAACGGGGCCCCATTAATATGCCTCCGATGTCTAACTGTCTGTCAGTCAAGTTATATCTCATGAACCGTAATAGGTAGACAGTTGATATTTTTTTCCAGATTATATATTTCTGTTGCCGCTATAACAACAAATAATAAATAATGAAAAAAAAAAGATTGAGCTTCCCTACTAACAACGTGTATTTTAAGTTAATTTTGCTTGATTTTTGTTTTAGCTCTATCGTAAAAACGGAAACATTTACAAGCGTGGAAATTGATATGTTTAAAGGAATAATAACAAAAAAATTAATAACAGCTGGTCAAACAACTGCATGACTGCGCGTCATTAATTATGACAGTATTTTTACCTTGGTGGTACGTAACCCTCGGTGCGCGAGTCCGACTCGCACATGACCGCTTTTTTAAAGTTTTTCACATTTTACCAATGAAGGATTTTAAGAAATTCTTGTAAACCAAGTGCTTATTTTGGAGACCACGAAGACTAAATTAGGAATTAGGACAATATTATAATTTTTATATATTATCCAATTATTTCTAATCGAGGTATTCTTTTTTTTATTAGAAACCATGTATGAAAGGAGTGATGAAAGTACAGGAAGCAAGGGAAGTATGTCAAGATCGTAGCAGGTGGAGGACTGTGGTCTCTGCCTACCCCGACGGGAAAGAGGCGTGATGTTATGTATGTATGTATTCTTTGATTTTACGAGTATCGTTGTATTAATTATGTAATGTTGAAATTGTATATAAACATAGAAAAAGTATTACTAAAACATGTATGGACCCATGTCTGATATAAATAAATAATAATAAACTAAACAACGTAACGTGTTTGGAAAAAATGCAAAAAAATACTCCGCATATCTACGTACTAATTTGATTTATTCGTTAATAATTTTCTTCAAAGTAAAAATAAATGTGAATGTCCAAAGATTTTTAAGAAAAACTATTTCAATTAGCCGTTTGTTGATTGTCACGATCTTCACTGTTTTGTATAAAAACTGCAATTTTTTTTTTCTTTCAAGAATTTTAATAAAATTGGTGTCAGTATTTCTCTTTCAAAACCCTCCTCAACAGTTTCCCAGAAGGGTTCTTTGGTAAAGCATCTAAATACTGAACTTCTTTAATCCTTTTAAATTCCGCAACTCTTTCTTTCACGAACTCCATTAGTTCTTTACTGTCTTCTTTGCAACCCTCTTTGAGTACTACAAATGCTTTAGGCACTTCTCCTGATCTTTCATCAGGTACACCAATTACACCTGCATCTAGAACTGCCGGATGTTCTTTGAGAATATTTTCTAGTTCTGCCGGTGGAACTTGGTAGCCCTTGACCTGCAAAAAATAAATGATAACACACATGAGGTACATAATCAAAATATTGCATATCAAAAAATTGTGAATAAAGTAGTGCTACTGCTGGGTAGTTAACAAAGTTAATGTCTATAAAAAAACATGACAACCTTTTCGATACTGAAAATGGATCCAAAAGTAGATTTATGAAACGTCCAACAAACCTTAATTAGCTCCTTAAGTCTATCTACAATATAAACAGCTCCTTTTTCATCCAAATAAGCTAAGTCTCCAGATCTGAACCACCCATCCTCACCGATGCTGGCTTTGGTAGCTTCTGGGTTGTTTCTGTAGCCTTTCATTACTTGAGGTCCTCGTATGAGCAGTTCTCCAATCTAAAACATTACATATCCACACTTTAATAAAAATGCATAATCCTGTGTATTACTGGAAAAGACTAATAAATCTTCATCTCTCCTAGTAGGTGTCGTAAAAGGCGATGGGATCTCAAGTCAGAGTAGTCCATTGAATGAGTCCCTCCAAGGGGGGTCTAGAGTGCGTGAGTTAGTAACGTAAGATGTTTCTTTGGAAACATGTCAAGAGTCCCTAGGTAATAAACATACTAAAACCCCGGGACACTAGGAGGAGCCCCGGAGTGGGGGGAGGGGGGGAAAGGGTCCATTTTTTCATTTTTCGCTTAAATCTCAAAAACGGTACATGTTAGAGAAAAACTTTCAAGGAAAAGTTGAAAGGCCATTAAATTATCTACAAGTTGTACCTAAATCATTTTTTTCTATTCGCAGCCGTTTTCGAGCTACATCCCATAAAGGTGAAAAATTCGAAAACTTTTTAAGAGCAATTTGACAATCGATTCCTCCTAAAGGCTTCCATGGAGGAATGTGTTTTTTTTACCAATGATAGACCTAATTAAGAGCAATCTATCAGTACCGGTCACAAGTTGCACTTTTGAGCTTTATGGAAGAAAAAAAATAAAAAGGTCAAGTTGCGTAACTACCCTAATATAATATTTTGACAATCAATTCCTCCTAAAGGCTTCCATGGAGGAATGTGTTTTTTTTACCAATGATAGACCTAATTAAGAGCAATCTATCAGTACCGGTCACAAGTTGCACTTTTGAGCTTTTTGGAAGAAAAAAAATAAAAAGTTCAAGTATCGTAACTACCCTAATAAAATTCAATTCCCCGTAAACGCCTCCGTGGTGGAATCTGGTATTTTTATCAATGATAGACCTAATTATGAGCAATCTATCTGTACCGGTCACAAGTTGCACTTTTGAGTTATTTGGAAGAAAAAAATTAAAAGATCAAGTTCAGTAACTCAAACTACCCTAATATAATATTTTGACAATCGATTCCTCCTAAAGGCTTCCATGGAGGAATGTGTTTATTTTACCAATTATAGACCTAATTAAGAGCAATCTATCAGTACCGGTCACAAGTTGCACATTTGAGTTTTTTGGAAGAAATAAATATTTTTTGATCGATTGATGTGATAAACATGGGTATGTAGTATGGGGAAATTGTTTGAGCCAAAATCATTTTTTACTGCGTGTAACTCAAAAACGGTAGGATATAGGAAAAGATTGTTAAGGTACAACTTGTAGATAATTTTATGACCTTTCAACTTATTCTTGAAAGTTTTTCTCTAACATGTACCGTTTTTGAGATTTAAGCGAAAAATGAAAAAATTGACCCTTTCCCCCCCTCCCCCCACTCCGGGGCTCCTCCTAGTGTCCCGGGGTTTTAGTATGTTTATTACCTAGGGACTCTTGACATGTTTCCGAAGAAACATCTTACGTTACTAACTCACGCACTCTAGAACTTTTTATTCAATGGACTAGAGGATGAAGTGAAACATTCTGTGGTCATCAACTACTTCATCATACTGTGGTCATCAACTACCGCGGCCCATCGTGCCAGACGCAACCCTAACAAGTGTGGTGTTAAAGTACGTCTCCTTCAAAGTATACATAGATAGATTATTCTGGGGGAACCTCATTTTCTCACAGTGGACTTTTTATGGGGTATTATAACAACTATTATAATGATACTAGCTGTGCCCGCGGCTTCGCCAGCGTGATATTCAGACAATGTGTAGTCTCTCCCTCTCCTCCTCCCTCACCCTCTCCCACTCCCTCTCTCTCTACCTCCATCCCACTCCCTCTCCTTCTCCTTCTCCCTATCCCTGCCCCTAATCCTACCCCTACTCCTACCCCTACTCCTATCCCTATCCTTAACGCCGTCTTAATCGCTATCCCTATCCTTATATAAACATAGAAACGACACCCATATTGATTTTTAGACATTTTAACCCTATCGCACCCCAACCCCATCCCCAGGGGATGATGGTATTTCACGTCCACCACATTGGATTTCAAAATTGTTTTAGTTTTCGTAATCAGCGACCCGATAAACCATACAAATGATACCCATATTGGTTTTTAGACTTTTTCACCCCAATTCCCTCGTTAAGGGGTTGAATTTGGGGTGGAATTTCAATAACAGAGATGTATGTTCCACAGAATTACAACCCTAATGCCTAAATAATAAATTTAGTGTATATTACCTTGAAATGAAGGAGTTTCAACTTCATCCCCCTTTTCACCACTTAGGGTGTAAAATTTTCAAAAACCCTGAGACACGTAAAACTTAATTTTTAGTCGTCAGTCTAAATATAAATTTTGAAGATCCTAACTTTTAAACTGACGGACTTTCATACAAATTTTCATCCCTTATTTCATCCCCTTAGGGGATGAATTTTGGAAAATTCTAAAAAACGTTCTTTTTTATTTTTTTCCCCTTTTTCACCCCCTTGAAGGGTGATTTTTAAGAAATGCTTAAACACGTGTTTCTTTATTTTTTACCAGAAGCTTAAGTTCAAATTTGTCTGAATCTAGCTCAAGAAACAAAGGATTTTCATACAAACTTTCATCTCTTATTTCACCCCCTTGGGAGATGAATTTTCCAAAATCCTTTCTTAGTGGGTGGTTTTGACGTATATAGAACCTGTGTACAAAATTTCAGATCTGTATCTATAGCGGTTACGGCTCGGAGTTGATGAATCAGTCAGTCAGTCAGTCAGGACATGCTCTTTTATATATTTAGATTAGCTTTAAAATGGTCTCTATTATTACAGACAAACGCCAAATGATGATACTTGAATAAGTAATAGAAATAGATGGTGACGGTGGTTGTGATGGTGATTTGATGGGTAATCGAAACTGCCAAGGGTGCGTTGCAAAGAGATTTGAACCTCGCTGTGACCGAGCGTAGCGAGGTTCAAATCTCTTTGGTGCGTTGCACCATCTAACTTAACTATAACCGAATATACGCCTCTTGCTCGCGTATTTTCGGTTATAGTTAAATTAGATGGTGCTACCCACCCTGATAATCTCTACACTCGAAAATCGGGAAAAATGACCGCAAAATAAATGGAAAAATTCTGCCTTTCTTTTAGACAAAGTTACCTTAACAACCCCTTCCTGATGTAGCTGTTAATATATTTACGGTCCGTGTGGTGCCGACAAAGAATAGCACCAACTGATCTCTACACGTGGGTGACGTAAGAGGCGACTTAGGGCTAATGAACCGAAGGCGTAAGAGTAAGCCCATTGACAATAAAAATAAAAAAAAGAATGGGCAGCAGCATGTTTCTGTGTATCGTACCATCTACCATACTGCGGTCACCAACAACAGCGGTTGCCAGCCGTATAGCGTACAAGCGTGGTGACTATGATAAATCCCCTCCATCTCACTTTTCCACCTTCAGTTTTCCTACTCCAGTTTCCTGCACTCGGAAAGATCTTTTTGAAGGCAACCAAAAGTCTATAGATGTGGCCGCGTTTTGGGCTTAAATTTTGAAGTAGGTAACTTTTTGCTGTTGACTCGAAAAGAAGACAAATAAGTGCTCCATATGTTCACCTGAACTGATAAGTCGATGGAATTGTACGTGCTTTTGTTTTACTTCTAGAAAATTTGCAATACTTTGATCAGTTTTCCTACCTCATTAGGTCCCAAACTCTTTAGTTCAGAATCGACGACTTTTAATTCGGTGTTTGGAATCGGATACCCTGATGAAGTGTAGTTGGTACTATCTTGAGTGTTCGATGTTGCTAAAGGTGATGTTTCTGTCAAACCATATATTTGGATAATGTTTGATGATACCTGCAAACGATGCAATCATTTCAAACATGCTATCAAAATTCAACTTGGAGCAGAGTCTTTATAGGATATTTTTTGTTAAACTTTCTATTGGTATACGAGGTGCAATGAAATTGAAAGGGAAAGAAATTGATAAATTTTCAGTGAATGAGATTTTTAGGAAATAAGTAAAGTCTACAATTTTAAATGGAAGGCCGATTTTTTCTTTTCCTGAAAGTTGACCCTGTTTCGTTAAATATTAGCCCTTTCATTTACCAGAAAGCTGTCACCTAACACCCTATATTATTTGAAAAAAAAAAATAAATAAATGGCGTACATTTCATTAAGAAACATGACATAACAAGTGCCGTTACTGTCACTACTGGTACTTCTGGTGTTTTGTTTTGCGCCTTCGAATTTTATTATACAATAATTAGTTAATGGTCCTCAGCCAGGTGAGCTATCGCAAATGGCTGTAGGCTTTCTGAAACGCACTATTTAAAGAATTTCTCAAATGACAGATAAAACGAATTTTCCCAGACATAAGATCTGCCTAGATCGATTTTCCGTCCCTGTATGGTAAACTACATTGAAATTGTTAGAGCCGTTTTCGAGAAACCGATTACAAATATATCATCCGAGCAAGAAACATATTCTAGGAAATTGTGGTGAAACATCATTTAGTAGTAACTAATTTACCGGCATTTTTTCAAAAGTCCGATGTATGTCTTCTTTGTGTAAAGGAGCGGCGCCACAAATAATTTTTCTGACTGATTCTAAATGTTCCCTCTTTGCATTTGGGTGTTTTCCCAGGAAAAGCACTGAAATGTAGAAAAAAAAGAGTCGCATCCAGAGCAATAATATAAAAAAGTGGAAAATTTTGTAATTTTTAGTATCGTAGACATCTGTTTTTGTGCTTCAAGAGGTTCAACTTGGTTTGAAAAACTTGTCATGATAGTTTATTAGAAATGTATAGTTAATGAGAGACCCAGGATTATAACAAGTACATGTTTTTACGACACGAATGATATCAAAGTTAGAAGAGGTATTGTATAAGTAACGACTAAAAACTCACAAACCATAATAACAAGAGAACGAAATCCCATCATTGTTGTGTTGTAATCATCATTTGACAGTAATATATTCGTAGTTTGATTATGATGTGGTGTAGTGTAGTAGACGCAATGTATAAATGATCACCACCGCTTATATGTAGTATAAAATATCTAGAGAACTAAAATGGAATGCCTCTTATGCTGGTAGTTTCTCTAGTTTAGTTAGCCCCTTTATTCTAAGTGCTCAGCCAGACTGCAAATGTGGGTGCGAGGGCGGATTTGGGGCGGATGTGCTGGCGACGTAATCATAATTCTTCTACTTCATAGGAGTGTTTATAGCAGCTAAGCAAGTGCCGCAATTGTAATATTCTCATAGTGGAGGACGCTACCGCGTTAGCGTAATATTATCTATATATACTTTCACACTACACAGCACCCGCCATGCCCACTGTAGACCTACTCTGGCCGAGCACTGAAGATTACATTCTTTGGCTTAGGACTAAAATAGATCAGTGCAAACAAACATTTGCTTGTAGCGAGGAGGCTGCTTTTGCCCAGATTATATTAAGTTGTCTGTACAATTTATTCTATTGTTATGACGTGTGTAATAAAGAATCTATCTGTCCATCTAAGAGTATTCTAGGAGGTGGTACCTACTTTCCTAGACGGAATTTGCACAAAATCCCTAAAACCATTAAAATTGACGCAGCTCTCTCTTTCTCGTTTGTACAAAGAAGATTTAAAAGAAATTCAGCTTAAAACGACCGACGCTCTAAAATGAATGAAGAATAATCATAGCAAGAAAATGTAAAGCATGGAAAAGTTCTCACCTAGAAGAAGAAGAGAAAAGAGAGAGTTCTGGAAGAGATCTCACCTAAGCATAAGTCTTCCTTTGCATGTAATCTTTCAGACAATAGTACGTAGTAATTTTCGTGCAATAAAGATTATACAACAACAATAACAAATTTATATCAAAAACACGTATTCTTACCCATAGGAGGAGCAGCAAACAACAAGTTTATCCTCTCATTTCTGAGTGTTGTCAAAAAAGTATCCGGTTGGAATTTGGGTAAAATAACGACCTTTGCTCCTACTGATAACTTGTGAAATAATATTATCACTAAACCATAGATATGGTAAAAGGGTAGCACGGCTAACAGAGAGTCTTGATTTGATCCTGTAATGACAAGCATTGATGAATAAATATATCTAAATCTTGGCTTAGGTCTTTTCGTTTCTTTCTAAACATGAAAGATTTTCTGTGAATAAATGTTATATTATGTTAGGCTTATTCACTTAAAATATTCTTTGTTACAAAAACAGCAATACAAAAGTGGGTATTTTTACTGTTATTGACATTTAAAAACGGCTTGTTAGCATTTATTATATCGCAATCACGTAATGCTTAATTCAAGGAACCAAGTACATACACACGTACGATCACGCATGTTTCCCAAATGTAACTAAGTATAAAAAATTAAAAAAAATAACTTTTTATTCTTGATAGGAGTCTATACAACGTGAATTTGTAATGGTTTTGCACCTGAAGCCCAGTGTTTCTACTAATGAAAACTAGATACTTTTCCGAAGAAAACATTTTTTTTACTCGAAAAATATAATTCGCCTCCCCATACAAAATTAGTCGACCTCGTGACCACTTTACTATAGAAAGGCGAAATTACGAGAAAAAAAATTTTTCTTCGGGAAAATTGCTTGTTATCATGAGTAGAATCACTGGGCTTCAGGTGCAAAACCAATACAAATTCACGCTGTGTAGACTTCTATCAAGAATAAAAAGTTAAATCTTTTAAATTATATAGTTACTTTCCCTAAAAAACATTTTTTTACTCGAAAATATTTTTTTGCCTCCCCATACAAAATGAGTCGATCACGTTACCACTTTACTATGGAGAGGCAAAAAAAAATTAGTTATACAAAAACAAGCTGTAAAAAAAATAGGGTGTTAAAAGACATAGCCATGGCTATAAAACTGAAAATTATGATCGCCATCACCTTTCCAACAACAACAACTTAGTGACTCGTCATAATAAATGTGATATAATTACTATAAATACATGACAAACGATTTCATTATTCAGGGGATCTATTGTTTCGATTTGTTGCTTGCTTACTGTCATTTTTCATTGTGTTTTGTTGTTTTAACAGTTTATTCAATATGTTTGCAAATACTTTTGACTGTTTGCATATATTTTATGATATTTTTTCCGTCACGCCGAAAATATTTGCCTGTTCTGATATTTTAATGTATAATATTTTTGGATTTGTAAAATTTTATACATCCACATATTTGTGTCGTTATGTATTTTTGAGCAAAAATGTATACTGTATTATTACTTATAACGGTAACTGTCATAGTCACTGTCACCACTCTACATCCCTCACACTACATGCAATTTTAATTTTTCTGGCCTTTACCCTTTTCTTACCTAAATGGCTATAAAATCTTTTTTCAAAGTTGGACTTTACAACCCGGGATCTTTGGGTAAGAATCATGATGAGCTTCTCTTGGCAGTGATGCATCACTCTGTAGACATGTTAGCTATTAATGAGACGTGGTTACGGCCTGGTGAGGAGGGTAAAGCCCCTAACTTTCCTGGTTACACTCTCCGTAGCGTTCCAAGGCCCTCTGCTGTGCGAGGTGGTCGCGGCGGAGGAGTCGCGTTTTATATTAGGAAAGGCTTGAGAGTTAAGTATTGTGAGTTTCCTGTGTGCTCGCCCGTAGAACAGTTATGGCTGACGCTAAATATAAATGGTAACAAAATTGTACTAGGCACAGCGTATCGACCCCCCTGGCTCAACGCCGATACTTTTTTAATGCTTTATTGGATTCTGTAAACGCAATAGGTTACTTTGATAAATTGATTCTCCTTGGCGATTTCAACATTGATTTATTCGATACAAGTAATACTAATTATCCTCAATTTATAGACTTCATTAATTTTTTCAATCTAACCCAGGTAGTTAATTCTCCAACTCATTTCACAGACCATAGTAAAACACTACTCGACGTAGTTTGTACTGATGCTCAGGTTCGTAATGTTTTTACTGATGTAATAGGTAGTAAGCTATCTAATCATGCTTTCGTCGTTTGCGAATTAAATTTTAATAAGATTCCTCCCAAAAGACATGTATACTAGTGGTTTTTTATTCCGAGATAAAACTAACAGACTTGAAATTTATATCATATAAAGGAGAATAAAAAAAAGAAAGAAGAACAACAAAAATTTTTTTTTTTGGGGCCGCCATTTTTTTATAATATTTTTTTTAAATATTGATAGTGGACTTTTTTTTAAGTACTGGCAACACCAAAGATTTGTGCGGCAAAATATTACCTTGACATTGACAGCAGGATAGCTGTATATGACGCCCGTGTGCGTGGTCAAGACAGACTGCTGTCAAAGGGTAATTTTTTTTTGTTTGTGGCAAAAGGGTAATGTTTATGAGTTTTTCAAAGTAATATTTTTTTGAAGCAGTGTGTTTCAGGGCTCCCGCTCACGACCGTATTTATAGTATTATTACAATCTAAGACCGTATTTTTGTCGGCCGATTTCTTGTATGATAATTAGAGAGGTGATCGATCAAAATAATATCGACACACGATGTCGATGATTTATTTTTTTTCTAGTAAGATACCATGAATATATTTTTTTATAAGTCTCGGTATTATCAAAAATGCTTCTTATGGTCATTATTTGTTAATATACAGGGTGTTAGGCTAGGATAACTATACAGGATGTTAGGGTAAGTATACAAGGTGTCAGGTTAGGATGACTACTATATGTACAGGGTTTTAGGGTAAGTATACAGGGTGTTAGGTTAGGATTGCTATCCAGGATGTTAGGGTAAGTATACAGGGTGTAAGGATAGGATAAATACACAGGGTTTCAAGGTAAGTATACAGGGTGTAAGATTATGATCACCACATGTACAGAGTCTTAGGGTAATTATACAGGGTCTTAGGATAGGATAACTATACAGGGTGTTAGTGTGTTAGTGTTAGTCCTAACACCCTGTGTAGTAACACCCTGTATACTTACCCTAAGACCCTGTACATATAGTGATCCTAATCTAAAATCCTGTACACACCCTAACACCCTGTATACTTACCCTAAGACCCTGTACATATAGTGATCCTAATCTAACAAACTGTATACGTACCCGAACATCCTGTATAGTAATCCTAACCTAACACCCTGTATACTTACCCTCAAACCCTGTAAATATAGTGATCTTAACCTAACACCCTGTATAGTTATCCTATCCTAACACCCTGTATACTTACCCTAAAACCCTGTACATAAAGTGATACTAACCTAACATCCTGTATAGGTATCCTATCCTAACACCCTGTATACTTACCCTATGACCCTGTACATATGGTGATCCTAATCTAACCCTGTATACTTATCCTTAAACCCTGTACATATAGTGATCCTATTCTAAAACCCTGTATAGTTATCCTATCCTAACACCCTGTATACTTACCCTAAGACCCTGTACATATGGTGATCCTAATCTAACACCCTGTATACTTACTTACCCTAAAACCCTGTTGTAAGTAGGGTTGTCATAGTCTAATCAGTGTTGCCAAATTCCAATCAGTGATGCCGTATTTCAATAACTTTAAAAATCAATTGTAAAAAAATGGTGGCCTATAAAAATATTCTTTCTTCACCAAAATATTATCTACTATCCTATCCACCATATGAACTTGGTTTAAACCCTGTTAATCTTCCCTCGAAATAAAAATCCAACCTCCATAGTAAAATTTTACATCTCTTTTATAACTTTTAGACCATTGAAGAACATCAACCCCAGTTATTTCAATTGTGACGTAAACTTGATTCCTTGGTATAGTATAAAACGCACCTTATTCTCTCCCCTCTCCTTTTTTCAATCTTTATCAATTTCCTAACTCCCCTCCTATCTTGTCATTACCACCTGTATGCTGACGATCTGCAAATTTACTGGCATGCCTCCACCGATGATATCGTGTATCTGGTTTCCAAACTCAACGACGATCTCGCGACTGTCCATCGTTGGAGTGAGTCACATGGCCTTCTAGTAAACCCGAACAAGTCGTAGGTTATCATCATTGGAGGCTCTAAACAGATATCACGGCTCAATTTTGACGTCATTCCACCTGTCACCTTCAGTCACGTTGCGTTGCTTTACAGAAAGGTTGTCAAAAACCTTGGTGTTCTATTTGATAACACTCTTTCTTGGCGGCCACACATTACTGAAACAAGTCGTAAAGTATTTGCTGCTGCTGGTGCGCTTCGCAGATGGAAAAACATGCTCCCCGTGAAGACCAAAGTTGAACTTGCGCAGTCCTTACTCTTACCAATACTTGACTATGCTGATGTCTGCCTCATTGACCTTAATGAGGACCTGCTTAATAAGCTCCAACGCCTGCAAAACCTTTGCATAAGATTCATATTTGGACTGCGTAAGTTCGACCATGTGTCTGAATACAGGAGCAAGTTAAAATGGCTGCCTATCAGATTGCGTTGTGATGAGCATGTCTTTGCACTTCTCTATAACATACTGCATGACCCCCGTACTCCATCATACCTTAAAGAACGTTTCCGATACCACAGTTCTGATCTTTCTCGTGATCTGCGATCTAAAACTGACAATCAACTGCAAATTCCATTAACTCGGTCAGGTTACTATAAGGAATCGTTTACGTTGAAAGCTGTCAGTCTTTGGAATGATTTGCCGTCAGATATTCGTCACTCCAAGTCACTAGCTGTTTTCAAAACTAAACTACATAACCATTTCCTTCATAAAATAGTTCCTTAGTTTGCAACAATTACTTATATGATACCTTTTGCTGTTGTATGTATTTATATATAATGTAAATATATTTATTTATTGTGTATGTTACATTTATTCCTATGTTTAAATTATTTATTTGTATATATATTATATATATTTGTATATGTGCATATTGTATTGTAATAGTATAAAAAGATTATATATTGGCACACTACTGCAGTTTTCTATCACACTTTCCTACATGCAAAGGTTGTCTGGAAGAGATCGCTCCCAGCGATAAGACCGCCTTTGTCACCCTAGATTTAAGACTCTCTTTTGTTATTGTTAATGTGTTCTGTGTGTGACAATAAAGTGTTTATCTATCTATCTATGCTGTGGGTGGCGGTGACCATTCACCATCAGTTGGCCCACCTGCTCGTTTACCCTCTTGTGACATAAAAATAAAGTCATTAGCTTCAAGTTATGTCACGACTTCGTTATTAAATACTCGCTCCATAGTCTTGCAGAGTATGGAGATTTCCACCGGCCTGTTCCATCACTATCAGGACATTTTTTAACCATTTGAACCATTTATTTTTGCCACAACACATACTAGGTTAAAAATATTCAAAATTGTCAAATTACGATATTCAGTATTTTTGAGAACCATTTTAATTTCTTTTGGTACATATTTCCAAATTTTAAAAGAAAGTAAGGAATTAAGTATTTTTGTGCCAACCCTATATGGTTTTTACGATTTCCGGTCATTTCTTACAAAAAAATGCTTTGGAGGTCACGCCGCCGATTTCGCCGCCGCCGCCGACCTTAAAAAGTCGGCGCGCCGCCGCCGACCTTATAGCCATCGGCGCTCATATCTAGTTCAGAGTCCCTCAGTCGCGTATTAACGATACCCACGGGCACAAATAAAGTAGTTATACTAACTTAGCCCGTCAGTGTCAGTTTTTAGGGTTTTGTAGTCAAAAGGAATCTTTATAGTTCGTCGATGTCCGTCTGTCTGTCTGTCCGCCGCTTAGCTCAGAGACCCTTAGTACTTTAAAGCTGAAATTTAGTACGGATATACATTTCATCCACGCCGACAAAGTGGTAAAATAAAATCCCGCCAAAAACATTTTCATGTTAAATTTTGGCAAGACGAGACCATATAGCTCAAATTTTCAAAAAGTTATCAGATCTCATATAGTGCCAAGCTTCTAACTCTAAACGCCTTAACTTTACAAGCCCTTCCTTCACAAACTCTACACCATAGTCATAATATGTGGCTAGACCGTTTCGTTAGTACAAGAACTATTATAAAGGCTGTAAGTGACGGTGTACCGAAAACTGAAAGGGCGTGCTCAGTCAACGAAACTGAACAACTTTCCCAAAAAAACATGTTGGGAAATGAAAAAAAATTATGACCTCTCCATACAAATTGCCCACTCTGGTCGAGCTGTTTGTATGGATATGTCAATTTTTTTTTTTCGTTTTAACATTTGTTTCTTTGGGAAAGTTGTTCAGTTTCGTTGACTGAGCACGCCCTTTCAGTTTTCGGTACACCGTCCCTTACACCCTGTATAACAGAAAAGCAATGAACAGTAAATACAATTTTCACCTTACGCCCACGTGACCAAGCCACATATTTTGACTAAGTTGTTAAGTTTGTGAAGTTAGGGCTTGTAGAGTTAAGGCGTGTAGAGTTAGAAGCTTGGTTCTTATCTGATTCTGATGATCTGAAATTTTTTTGAAAATGCGAGCTATATTGTCTCGCCTTGGCAACATTAACAAGAAAATGTTTTTGGTGGGATTTCACTTCTTTTTGTAATTTTCATAGTACTAAAAATCCTGAAATACGTGTTTCATTATTTATATTAACAAGGAGTCTCTATTCAAAAATTTGCAGAAGTCCCATCCAAACTTCCATCCACTGGTTTAAGGGGTTGGAGGGTAAAAGTTCCAAGTTTTAGGATTTTTTTGTTGTTTGTGTACTAATACTAGCTGACATACCAAATTTGAGCATTCTAGGACTTCTGGAAGTACCCTAATAATTTTGATGACCATCAGTGAGTGAGTGAGTGAGTCAGTGACGAAATCGGGGTTTTTAGACATCAATAAAATCTAAAATTTAAACTTATTAAGTTTATGTAGAGCTATGCAACTGAAAATTTATGCTCAATTTACCTAGAATTTTATAAATCCACTATTGACATCATATCCTGTAAATTTTGTTTGTCTGGTATAATCCAAACCCAAGTTATGAGGGTTCAAAAAAAAAGTACGAAGCGCTTCGAGAAAAGGTAGGTAGTGCCCTTGCGCTTCGCTTGGCTCGTCTTGGCGGGGGCACTACAGATCTTGAAAAAATTATTTTTTCAAGGTTCTCCCGTTCTCTCCTTCAAGTAAAGTGGGGGACAAATTAATTTTTCTTGTCTATCCCATAAAGTGGGGCATTGTTGGATAGATGCTAAAAATAATGTCAGTCTTTATAAATGATTTTTCGATTTAGGGATCCGTTTGCGAAATATTAAGCTTGAAAACGCAAATTTAAATTTTTGGTAGGATTCGAGTGTCCCCCCTCTACCATCTAAAGGGTTGTTATTGGAAATGTGGAAATTCACAGTAGCAGTACATATGATATAGGTAATAAAAAAGACAACAATTATAGATAAGTAAGCTTCTGGAAACAATAAAAATAGCAATAGCAATCAGGGTGTCTACTCTCAAAGTCCGAAATATCGAAACGATACTACTCGAAACATGCAAATGCAAAACTTCGTCCCTTGACAATAGAGCAGAATATTGGTTGGATGAATTTTCAAACTGCATCCAATCAATATTCTACTCTATTGTCAAGGGACGAAGTTTGGCATTTGCATGTTTCGAGTTGTATCGTTTCGATAAATCGGACTTTGAGAGTAGACACCCAGGCGCTAGTACCTCACTGAGCGTTAGGAGGTAAAATCTGCTTTGCGATAAAAAATCGTAAAAATGGCCCGACACGCACTTGGCCTGTTTATACTATTTGTTGTTTTTCTATTGTTAAAGCACTACCAAAAAATTATACACATAGTTTTTCGCTGGTATTAAGTAATTTTTTTGCTAAAAGCTAGAGCTAAAATGCAAATTCGCTAATGACAAATTTTCTTTTATGGAGACCTTCATTAGTTATTGGTAAGGAACGCACCTATTCTGTAAAACTATAAATCGACTAACTATTACAGTTTAAAGAATACAGACAGCCTTTTCAATATTTAATTTACAAGCTTAGTAATAACCAAAGTTTTTAAAAGATAGTTAGGAAATTTTTTCTTCTTAAGTTATGCGATCAGTTCTATGGGAAATTAGGAAAATGTTACATGTTTAGACCTTTGTTCCATAGTAAAAGCTGTTTAATTTCATGGACAGATTGACAACTTTTAAAGTGTTATTTCATTTTCATATAAATTGTAGTTTACATATACATTTTTATTTTGACACTTTTAATTCTTAATTTTTTTTATGTTCACAATCATTGTGCCGCTCTTTGGCAAATGTTCTTTCTCGTTTTTATTTACATTGTAGTATTTATTATCGCAGTTAATAACCCCTTTCTGTGGTGTTTTTGCCTACTTACCACGGCAGTTTTGTCACTCCATTTATCAATATTTCTCCAAATATGCTCAGTGACAGTTGTGTTTGGTATCTCCACTGTTTTGAACGGAGACTTGACCACTTTTTCGGGGGTCCAAAGGTTTTGTTTCACAGTTAACGAATAACTTCTTCGGAGTATGTTTCTTACACTTTTAAAAACTTTTTTTGAAGACATTTGAACAAATATCACTTCACTTTCAAAATAATAAAACTAAATTGTTGAAACTTTATTTGAAGAACAAATTAATTTCTTGATTAGTCAAACGCAAATCACTAAACCATTTGGTATTTTATTTCATAAACAGTGCGACCATATTCTATAAATGTTTATAAAAATTAATTTATTATCATACATATTTATATTACTTTATCAACTTTGTGAATGATAAAAGTCTGTGTGTCTACTCTATAGCAACTCATGAACATGACTGACAGTTTTTTAATTTATCATCAGGGTCAACGAGACGAGTTTTGAATAAAGATACTGTTGGTCAATAGCAGTAATAAAAACAGTGCGATACATGTTTATACTAACATAATTTAATTATAAAACAAGGAACACTCATTGACATTAGCTTACAGGCTAAAAGAAAGACTTTAGACGTATGCTTTCGGATTTTTTTTGCTTTCAGCTTTGCAAATGTTAATGTTTTGGTTTTTGCTTTCATCATTCTGAAATGTGAAAATGATACATACATACATACATAACATCACGCCTCTTTCCCGTCGGGGTAGGCAGAGACCACAGTCTTCCACCTGCTACGATCTTGACATACTTCCCTTGCTTCCTGTACTTTCATCAATCCTTTCATACATGCTCGTCGGTTTAGGGTACTTTTAACCTGGCCTTTATTCAGAACGTCCTGAATTTGGTCCTAGTACGTTCGCCTAGGCCTTCCCCTTCCAACGTTTCCATTCACTCTCGCCTGGTAGATCTCTTTCGTCAGTCTTCATTCATTCATCCTCTCTACATGACCAAATCATATCAGCATCCCTTTCTCGATTTTGGTCACTACGTCTTCTTTTACGCCACACCGTTCTCTTATCACAATCTTTTAGGCGGCTAACATAAATGCCGGACTTCAACAAATTTCGTGACTAAATTCAAAAATTTTTGTAGCCTCTCTTCAACGTGCAACAAAAAGGGTAAACCAACCTTGAAGGATGTGAATCTGCCCATGAAACTGAACAAATTTTCCCATGTAATAAAATGCATCGTACAAGATGAAATACGATTTGTTTTTTCAGTTTCTAAAGAAGCTGCATCAGCTGATAGCGTATTTTATATGGACGACCAAAAATGATTTTCGCATTTAACGAAAGAGATCTACTAAGCGAGAGTACGGAAACGTTGTAAGGTGAAGGCCTTGGCAAACGTTTCATGACTAAGTTCGGGATGTCCTAATTAAATAAAGGCCAGGTTAAAAGCACCCTAAACGGACCAACGCGTATGAAAGGGTTGATTAAAGTAGAGGAAGTAAAGAAAGATTATATTAGATTAGATTAGTTTAGATCAGATTAGATTAGATCAGATTAGATTATATTAGATTAGATTAGATTAGATAAGATAAGATTAGATTAGATTAGATTAGATTAGATTAGATTAGATTAGATTAGATTAGATTAGATTAGATTAGATTAGATTAGATTAGATTAGATTAGATTAGATTAGATTAGATTAGATTAGATTAGATTAGATTAGATTAGATTAGATTAGATTAGATTATATTAGATTAGATTAGATTATATTTGATTAGATTACATTAGATTAGAGTAGATTAGATTAGATTACATTATATTAGATTACATTAGATTAGATTAGATAAGATTAGATTAGATTATCTCACATTATCTTTTGAACTGTGGTCTCTGCCTACCCCAACGGGAACAAGGCGTGATGTTATGTATGTATCAATTTCAAATTTACAAAAATTGTCTATATAACGTGCAGCGTTATTAGTGTCAAAAATTTCAGGTCTGAGAAAATAGGTCATAATGATCACGTGTGCAAAAAATTAAAGAAATCTTCAGGTTAGTTTAAGAGTTATTAAAGAAAGAAACTCTGTTACCTAATCGTAAAAACATCAGCCTGATCAGCTGACTAACAACACAAACACCCACGCGCGCTATGTTCATTCGTCTATCACTCACACTAGCACACGCTCTGCGCACAGTCGCACGCACACAGTCATACAGCTGACGCGCTTACGTAATCTAAAGTAGTGAGAGTACGTCACGTAAAGGGTGCTATCTTTTTTAATAGTTTTTGCATGATTTTTTTTGTTAGAAACATTAACTTTTATACTTACGTGTAGATTTTTGAAATATTTTTCGTACGTGATTAATATATGACATTAGTGTTCAGCCTAGAAAATATTTGACACTAATTACGCTGCACCTTATATGTCGGAGCATAACGTTATCGTCAAAAATACGAGTACAATGAAAAAGAAAAGTTCATATGTCAAGATCGTAGCAGATGCAGAGCTGTGGTCTCCCACCTACCCCGATGGGAAACACGCGTGATGTTATGAATGTACGGTCAACCTCTTGTCGGTAGAAACTTTTTCAACGCTATTACGACGCCATAAGGTCTAAAAGTGTTTCTACTGATGTGCGGCCGTGTGTACGTAATTAGATCTATGTTCCTTAGCAAAAGTTATTCAGTTTCATTTACAGATTTATTTTCGTTGACATACCCTTTTCGTTACATCTTGTTTATAATCTGGTCAGTCATACGAAAAGTCTTCCAAAAATATTTCCATGGTAAAGGTGCTTTACCTATATTTTAAAGACCTTTATTATGAAATATCTTAGTGAACCATACATTAATATGTAGGTTCCTAATTAAGATTTTTAAGATTCCGTTGTCAAAAAGAAATCCTTATAGTTTCATCATGTCCGTCTCTGTCTGTCTGTCTCTGTGTCCACGAAGTTTTTTTCTACCCCATTTTGTGGATTTTGTTTGATAGATCTTTTGAAAATAATGTCGGTCTGCAAATATTATTTCTCGATTTAAGGATTCGTTTGCGACATATTTAGCTTGAAAGGGCAAATTTTTGTTGGAGTCGAGTGTTCCATCTAACACCTTTGGAAATGTCAAAAAATTCGGGAAAACTATCACAGCTTAGAAACCTTCAGACTCGGGGAAAAACTGGAAATAATAAAAATAGAAATCAGGCGCTACCACGGCACCTCGGTGGGCATTAGGAGGTAAAAAGTTTATGTTATGATCGTTATGAAATACTTAATCAAAACTGCTTTTCGATAAAAAATTAAAAAAAATCTACGGAATCCTATAACGCACGTGGCCTGCCACATACTTGGCCGGTTTTTTCATCTTTATGAAACTGCGCTAGTGTTGTGGCGTGACCTTGTAGCAATTGCTGTTCTTTTATAATATGATAATAAATTATTATTTGTTATTCAGGGTTTTATTGGACCCCTAGCCAAATTTTAGTATTTTACTCAGAACATTAATTAATGTGATATAGTTATAGGCTGTAAGTTTTCCAAGCAATAAATAAAAAAAACATGAATATGAATAACTTTTCCAAACGGACATGGGTCAAAAATGAGAAAACATTTTGGTCATCCCATAAAAATCCCACAAATTCCAGAACAAGATTAGTATGGGCGGATCAAAATTTTTTCTCGTTTTTCGACCCATGTTTCAAGTTGTTCAGATTCATGTTCTGAGTAACATACTAAAATTTGACCAGGGATCCAAAAATAATCCTGTTTATACTTTGTTATAAAATATGTTAAATTTCGTTGTTATTGAAAACAGAAATAATAGCGAAGTCTTTCGTATCTCTAAAATTGTTATAATTTTTTTTGTTTGTACATTGATGATATTTATAATTTATTACGTTATGCTATTTTGATGCCCTTGAATCCAAATCACTGATTTTTGAATATTTTTCTGTTTGTTTATTTATTTTTTTGTTTGAGCATCACGCAAAAATTACAGAACCGATTTGAATGATTTTTAAAAGACGAAAAAAACGGAGGAGGTTCTCAAGTCAACGGGTATTTTTTATGTCTTTCCTTGATAGCTAATAGTTTGACTTAATCACGGGTATATAACTTTTTTAACATGCGTACGAAGTGGCGGGATAAACATTTTTCATTATCACGTTTATCTCATACATGACTTCGTACGTGTGGAGTTCAGAAAATGTCATATAGTTCAACCCAACTTGATACCAAACATCAAAATCAGTTCAGCGGATTTTTTCCTTATTTCGCTCCATTGGGCGAGGATTCTCCAAAACTCCATTAAAATTGATCAAAATCATGCGCCTCACATCTAAACATCCCGATTTACACAATTTTCAAATTTCAATGCCTATTTCACGATGATTTTTTCAAAAATATGTGATACAAAAGTTTCTTATTTTTTTTTGTATTTTACCGACATTTTTACTTTTATGTATCACTCTTTAACTTTTCAGTAGGCTTTAACAATTTTTCAACCCTTATTTTACCCTCATGAGTGATGTTTTTTTCCGAAACTCTTGGCGTTTACTTTATTGTTATCATAAACCTCCAAATTATCATCCGTTGTATTTCTCAACATAAGAACTTTCAAAGTATTTTATTTTTCAAATGCGCTGACAAAAATTTTCTTTTTTCTTTAACATTAAGTACTTGAATTTAAATTTTGAAACATTCCTTCATTTCCCTGGATCCACCGCCTGGCTCCACAAGTATCTTTTCACTTTTAAAAGGGAGAAATTTCATACCAGCTATCAACCCTTAAATTTTCAACTCTTAAACTTTCAACACTTATAGGTATCTTATAGTTTGTTATTTTTCTGTTGAGAGAAATATTATATTCCAAGTAAAAAAGTGATTGCGAAATTACGCAATCACAAATCTTATCCACGGAGCAAGCTCAAAAACATTTAAGTAGTGAAAGTTTCCTAAAGTTGTATTGTAATATCTTAAAGTAAGGAAGTGGTATGAAATGCATAGAGATATGAACCATTTAACATACAACAAGGAAACGATTTCAAATACAGGGTATATTAAAACGAATGTTTTTAGGTTGTGGTGTTGATGATCTGACTGGTGGCAACAGATCTAGTTCTTTCCGATTAAAAAAACTCAATTTAATCCACACCATATCAAATCGCAACTAGAGAAATTAAGCAACGATCAAAAGTTTCCATGATTCCAATGTAATTCCACATCAATTCCAATTTTATTGAAAACTAGCTAGTGCCCGCGACTTCGTCTGCGCCGGTTTATAAATTGTAGTCTATGTGTTATTCTGATGTATAAGCTATATTATGGTAAAGTTTTAATAAAATCCATTTAGTAGTTTTACGTGAAAGAGTAACAAACATACATCCATACATACATACAACATACATACATCCAACTTTCGCGTTTAAATTATTAGTAGGATTCAAAAAAATTCCAATCCCATTGCCAGATTCCAAATAAATTCCAAATGTATTCCAAATAAGTCTACATTTGAGGGAGAAAAATTTACCATGACGTTTATGAATATATCGGTGAAATTTTATCAACTTCAAATCGAGGTATCTTGTGCAGCCTGTCACATCATTAGAGAGGATTTATGTGGTTTTTGCTTTCGAAAAAACGATCTTTACAATATTTTAACAATATTTGTCCTATTATATAAACTGTAGCCGCACGAAGTAATCCTATCCTTCCTACTAATATTATAAACGCGAAAGTTTGTAAGTAACGATGGATGGATGGATGTTTGTTACTCTTTCACGTAAAAATTACTAAATGGATTTTAATTAAACTTGGCACACATATACGTCAGGTCCTGGAATAACACATAGGCTACTTTTTACCGCGGGAAAACACTTCATTCCCACGGAAAAACACATTTAATGTTAATTAAGAAGGTGACTGACTCACTGACTGACATATCAACGCACAGCCCAAACCGCTGGGTGTGGAAATTCCAAATTTGGTATGTAGGTTCCTTATGAGGTCTAATGGTGCACTAAGAAAGGGTTTTATAAAATATCACCCCAAAGGGGGTAAAATAGGGGATGAAAGTTTGTATGAAAGTCCGTCAGTTTTAAAGATAGGATCTTCAAATTTGGTATTTAGGCTAACGACTAAAAATAAATGTATACGTATTACAAAATTTTTGAAAATTCGACACCCTAAAGGGTGAAAAGGGGGATGAAGTAGAAAATCCTTTATTTTTAAAGTAAAATCCACATAATTTATTATTTAGGCATTAGGTTTGTAATTCTATGCGACGTTCATCACTGTTATTGAAATTCCACCCCAAGTTCAACCCCTAAAAAAGGGAAATAGGGTGAAAAAGTCTAAAAACCAATATGGGTATCGTTTGTATGATTTATTGGGTCGCTGATTACGAAAACTACAACAATCTTGAAATCCAACGTGGTGGACGTGAATTTGGGGTGCGATAGGGATGAAATGTCTAAAAATCAATATGGGTGTCGTTTCTATGTTTATGTGAAGATAGGGATAGCGGTTAAGATGTCGTTAGGGGTAGGGATAGGGGGAGGGATAGGAATAGGGGTAGGGAGAGGGAGTGGGAGAGGGACAGGGAGAGGGTGTGGAAAAGGGAGGAGGAGAGGGAGGAGGAGGCGGGGTAGAGGGAGAGGGGCAGGGACAGGGACGGTTTGACGGACGGTTGGACAGATGGTTAGACGGACGGACGGATGACAGATAGACGGAAGGGTGGATGGATGGATGGTCAGATAGATAGAATCCCTCGCCTCGCATACATACATAATTTTGTTAAACTAAACCAACATGAAAGTGTTGGTAGTAAAAACAACTTTTTTTAACTACTGTAAGTTTTTGAATTGATTGTTTATATCATCATTTAATTTATTTTATTAATATATAAAATTTTAATGATATGCGAGAAATTGCGACTTAACACCCAATGTAGTCATGTTCGCCCGGCTACCCTCGATTCGCGATTATGAGTACGATACGATTCGCACACTACATTGAACAATTGCCAATGGAATAGAACAGAAACGTTCCCCTTAACTCCATTTTACGTTTACCTTTAACATGAATGTAATAAAATAATGTTTGCCTTTGTATAGAAAGTATCTTTACTGACCTAGAGGCCCGTCCTGACTTCTTGTCTAAAACGATCCAGTGCAATGTTATTATGTTTTTTTTTTTTTTGGGGCGGGGGATGGTATTTTTTGTCATTTTTCATCATAACTAAAAACTAAGAGTCGTAATAAAATACAATAATATATTTAAGTATGTACTAGTAAAACCTTTTCATATTATACCCCACTCGACCTAGTAACGACAATTTAAAATTTTGCCCCCTTTACATTAATAATCATATATTTTTTAATTCTTTCATGTGTATTTAAGTTGAACAACAATATTCTAAAAATTTCAAGTCGATAGCATGACTGGTTGCTGAGATATGCAGGTGTGACAGACACACAGACAAAGTCGCACCATAAAGCCCGCGTCACACAGAGGCGGTAGCGGAAGCGTTCCGGGGCCGGTATTTTTTTTTTTTTTAGTATGAGTTTTTATGCACCCTGTCACATTGAAAAGCGGTCGCGGCGCGGTATTTTGTTCCCGCCAGACCGCCCCGGACCGCTTTCGCAATCATACTTGAGCTTAAGGGTTAATTTTTTTACCATTTTGGTATCTGAACCCTAAATACGGAACCCTTATGGTGCGACTTCGACTTTTTTTTCAAGTGAAAACTTCTTTAGCGGCGCGTGGCACTTTTTTAGATGGGTAAAAAATGTTAAAATAGCGTCAGATGTCGCGTCAGTTCTCGTGTCAGATCCGTCAACTGTCAACCGTATTGTTATTACAACACGGGTTTTTATTCAGTGACATCAAAGAAGTACGCGAGCAATGGCGCGATTGGCCCTTACAAAAAGCATAATATTCAAAAATGCAAGTTTTTACTTCTGCCGGCACTCCCGGAGTGCAACACGTCCTTTTTTTTCTAATGTAAGAGCAGGCAAACGGGCAGAGAGCTCACCTAATGGTAAGGGTCACTGCCGCCCATAGACACTTGCAACACCCTGGGGTAAGTGGTACTAGTGCATATGTCTGTCACACCTAATTATCTCAGCAACCACTAATGCAATCGACTTGAAATTTGGAATAGTTTAAGATTATGGTTGCCAAACTTCAGAGCCAACGAAAAATTTTAACAATTCATTACTATTTAATTATGAAGGGGACCCAAATAGGGGGTAAGTTTTTTTGTCGTACTAGTTCGAGTGTGATATCATATGAAAGGCCTTTACTTGAACATTACTTCAACATTATTACATAGATTTTTATGTTTTACAACTCCTAGTGATGAAAAATTATTAAAAAATATCATTTTCCTCTTATCTCCAAGTTTTTAAAAAGAAAAACCTGAATTATTTGTAGTGTATATGAAGGTTTATTTTGTAAATATTATAGGGAAAATGAGACGATATTTCTATTAGCACAGTTTTTCAGAAATCTGCAAAAAACCTTTATTTTTTAATTTAGTTTTGCGTTCCTATAAATGGACTTTATTACTTCTAAAAATACCGTAGGTATATCGGAACCCTCAGCGCGCGAGTCCAACTCGCACTTGACTGGTTTTTTTCTATAAGCATGTTGGTGAACCCTTCTTTGCAAGTAATTTTCCACTTGATCACCCCAGTGCCTTTTCTCCTTTTCTGTTCCAACAAGTCGGATATAAGATTATTGGCCGAGTAAGAATTCTAATAAAACTAAGGTACTCGTAGGGTGGCTGGTACAGTTAGCAAAAAGTGTGGTTTTATCGGAAGGAAGTAGATATAATTGTTTTTGCGTAAATTGCAGATAGTAATAATATATTAATTTTCGTTATGTCCTTATTGTTTGAACTTTAATGATACTTTCTGCGAATGATAAGCTGATATTCTTTCTGTTTGTCACATTTTAACGTAAATAAAACTAAGGTACTCGTAGGGTGGCTGGTACAGTTAGCAAAAAGTGTGGTTTTATCTTCCGATAGTAGAAATAATTGGTTTTGCGTAAATTGCAGATAGTAATAATATATTAATTTTCGTTTTGTCCTTATTGTTTGAACTTTAATGATACTTTCTGCGAATGATAAACTGATATTCTTTCTGTTTGTCACATTTTAACGTTAATATACCTACTTAATCATCATCTGGTTTTATTACATTTTCAATTGTATTGACAAGTGCTATGATACATAGTACATTATGATTATATTATTAACCCGAGATAAGGAACTTTAATTGAAAATTGTATCAAAACCGTATTTCTCTTGTCATTGTTAGATTTTAGTAAATTATTTGTGTCTTTTAAAAATGTGACACAGCATAGTAAAATAATGAATGACACACCTATAAATAAAAGAGATGACATTAGAGATCTGAGGATGGCACAAATTATTGTCAGTTTTATTAAGGTGTCCAGGTAACTTAATTTGGTAACCGTACATTCAGTTAGTGTCATTACCTTTTATAGGTTTTCGGATCAGTACGTACTTTTCAGTGAATCAATAGTTTAAAGAAGTTTCTTTAAAACGTATTTTAAAAATAAATAGTGATCCAACTAACTTCAGTCCGAAACGTTTCTCGTGGTGAAATAGGTATAGGTAAGGAGAATAAACTGGACAAGTCGAGTCAGACTCGCGCACCGAGGGTTCCGTACCACTAAGGTAAAAATACCGTCTTAGTTAGTAGAGTGTACTAAAAAAACCCGGCCAAGTGCGAGTCGGACTCGTGCCCTAAGGGTTCCCTACCTATCTACCATAAATGATATACTAAAAGCTTTTGCTCTTTGATTTTAAAAACTCCGCGACCATACAACTTGACCCCTCTTGTAAAGAAAAGTTCTTGAAACGGGAGCTTACCAATTAACGGGAGCTCACCTTAATTGGTGAGCTCCCGTTTCAAGAACTTTTCTTTTTTAGGGGTCAAGTTGTATGGTCGCGGAGTTTTTTTGTTACTATTAGTTGTGAGAAAAATTGAAATATTTAATGATTTTAGACTTTTCCCTTTATTTGTACTGTGAGACCTAGCTTCTTGCCAAATTTCATAATTTTAGGTCAACGGGAAGTACCCTGTAGGTTTTGCATTTTTTGCATAAATGTATGGAGATGAGGACATAAAAAGCCATATCTTTTGATTGCGTCGTTGTAAAAAAATAAAATTTTCATTTGTTGTGTGGTTTATGCACTTTAATATTCGTTATCAATTTCAACCTGATACCTCTTCTCGTTCGTGAGAAAAAGGGTCTTGACAGACAGACAGACAGACGGACAACAAAGTGATCCTATAAGGGTTCCGTTTTTTAATTTTGAAGTATGGAACCCTAAAAACGCGTGAGTCCGACACGCACTTGACCAGTTTTTATTATTTGTTGTTATTCTAACCATCTGTACCTGTGGGTGTCATCAGAGGCGACTAAAGGTTAATGAACCAGAGGATGGGCAGCAGCATCCTTCTGTGCATCGTATCATCTTACTTTCTGCGGTCACCAACAACCGCGGTGCATGGTGCCAGCCGTATCGCTACCAAGCGTGGTGACTATAGTACTTCCCCTCCTTGTTATTTCAGCTAAAGTTGGGATTTTGAAGGGTGTTTCCTGTCCTGTAGTGGACGTTTCATGGGATGTCATGATGAGAACTAATAGAGACCCCTGGGAGTTCAAAACTTCATATTCTGATTTAACCTAGTCAATAAAAGAAACTAAAGATATCTGAATGTTAATATAATATCATATATATAAAATCAAAATTTTCAGTTCATGGTACTAATACAAATGTTCATATTATTAAGACTTTTGACCCTAAAGTTACAATATCTGGAGAATGCTTAGAACTTGTTTCAGAAGCCCGTAATTTAGGTGTCCTCTTTGACGAACAGCTCCATTTCGAGAACCACATTTTACAAACTGTAAGAAATTGTTTCTACAGACTTAAGGTACTATATCGTGTGAGAGACTACCTCGATGTTGATTTACGCATCCGACTATGTGACTCGCTTATCCTTTCTAAGCTCACCTATGCTGATACAGTCTTTGGTGAATGTTTGCTCGCAAGAACCAAAAAGATTATACAAAGAATACAAAATGCATGTGCTCGCTTTTGTTTCCCCATACCGCGTCCCTCCCACATTACCCCATATTTGAACAAGAAAGGCCTAATGAACATGGCCGCACGTCGATCACTTCATTTTGCGTCTTTACTTTTTGGAGTTAAAAAAACTCAAAAACCACCCTATCTTTATAATAAACTAGAATTTTCTATTCGTCCCATCAGAAACGTAACACGTCTCACTTGCCCCAGACACAGTACAGCTGCTTTTCGTGGTAGCTTCCGATACGCTGCCACTAAATATTGGAACAACTTACCTCCACCCATTAGGAACACTAAATCTTGTAGCACTTTTAAAAATAAACTTAAACTATATTTACTGGAAAAACAAAAACTTACTTGAGTAGCTTTACTGTGCAATAGTCTCAATTTACTCAATTATTTACTTACCCATTCTGTCTTCACTACTACAAACACACACCTTTATTATCACATAATTTCTTTCTTAAACTTACTGCCACCTGTATGTATAGGTACTTAAATATATATTTAACATTTAACAAAACCTGCTGTATTAGTTTTAAGTATTTTTAGGTAGTTTAGGTATATTGGGTTTCGCGGAAGATCAGCGCTACGGTCCAACCGTTGCTTATTGCTGAGCGGGACCTTTTTGTTGCATGTGATACCTCAATTGTATCCTTAGTTTTAAGAACTTTAATGCAACAAATAAATATTTCTTTCTTTCTTTTTCTTTCTTTCTAAATGTTAATATCTTACTAACACGTTTGCTTCATAGATCAATATAAAATGTATTGACCTGATGAATAATCAATCATGTTAAGTTATTAAAAACTAGATAAGTATAAGCCAGACTGGCTAAGAGTTCCGCTACACAATATCACGCATTAGACTTTTTAGTGGTAGGCTCAAAACTACTGTGCCTAAAACTTTTGAGTCTGGTACGCTTTCGATATTTTTTTTTATTATTTTGTTGTTTAATTGTAAAATGCTCTCCAGTTAGGCGTATCATTGCTACATATAATGATGATTTCACTCATTTAGTCGTTTTTGCAGAATCGATCAATACATTTATGGGCTTGCTTTTAAGAGTTAGCAAAATTATAATTATTAATTTATGTAATGGCTAGTTTTTTTTGCAAATCTATTTAAGATATTCTGGATTTTTAAACCTGGTAGTTGGAACTTTATTTACTTTTTTTTTATTACGTTACTTATCTGTTCGTATCTCTTACATACATACAAACATAACATCACGCCTTGTTCCCGTCGGGGTAGGCAGAGACCACAGTTCTCCACCTGCTACGATCTTGACATACTTCCCTTGCTTCCTGAACTTTCATCAATCCTTTAATACATGCTCGTCGGTTTAGGGAAATTTTAACCTGGCCTTTATTCAGAACGTCCTGAATTTGGTCCTGGTACGTTCGCCGAGACCTTCCCCTTCCAACGTTTCCATTCACTCTCGCCTTGTAGATCTCTTTCGTCAATCTTCCTTCATTCATCCTCTCTACATGACCAAACCATCTCAGCATCCCTTTCTCAATTTTAGTCACTACGTCTTCTTTTACGCCACAACGTTCTCTTATCACACTATTTCTAATCCTGTCACTCAATTTCACACCAATCATACTCCTCAACGCTCTCATTTCTACTTTCATGCTTTTTCTGCCATACCCAGCTTTCACTGCCGTACATCAGTGTTGGTACCAAAACGCCTCTATGAACAGCCAGTCGAGCCTTGTGAGACACCTTCTGACTCTTCATAAAAGCATGCAGAGCACCATTCACCATGTTTCAAGCATTCACTCTTCTTTCGATGTCACTTTCACACTTTCCATCTCTCGTAAACTTAGAACCCAGATACACAAACTTCTTCACTTGTTCGACATGTTCGCCACCTATTAATATAGTACACTCTGTCATACACTCTTCTCTTTCAAGTACCATTACTTTCGTCTTGCTTACATTAACTTTTATTCCTTTCCTATCAAAAGCCACATTCATCATTGTTACCATCTCCTGTAACTCGTCAGCAGATGACGCAAGTATAACTTGGTCATCAGCGTAGAGAAGACATTTGATGAGTAACTCATTCATTCTCAGTCCACGCATACTCTCTTTCATATCAGTCAAACAATTATCCATGAATAGGTTAAACAGCCAAGGTGACGCTACACATCCTTGCCTAACACCTTTTTCGATGCTAAACTATTCAGTGTACGCCCCGTTTATTCTGACGCAAGCACTGGAATCCTCATAGAGAGATTGTCGGCCGTATTTCTTAGCCGATTAAAATTTTGATTTCACTTTTTGTCATCTCTACTACGGTATTTTCATATTTTGTCAGTAAATGCGACTAAAAAAATTTATGCATGTTCCCTATTGTATATTCAACTCGTGAAAAGTGTGGTTGGTTATGTATGAACCTAACATTTGTTATTAAATACCATTAAGTTACGTTTGTGTACATAACTGTTAACTTTTCCAAATAAATAAAATAATTAAAACATACTTACTATACATGCATCATGCAATACGCGCTGGGAGAGCTTTCTTTCAGTGGTGGATTTTTCATGGAATATTATAACGATGCAGCATTTACACAACTATTACACATTCTGTAATTATCAAGTTGTATTTCCTAAATTCCTCCAATCACTTTTAAGTAGGTTCTCGTCTGAGTAAACATCTTATGCAATGTCGAATACCAAACTTTGCCGTCAAAGTTTTAAAGATTCTCATACCGTGCATTAACAGATTTCAAAGTTTTGCACTTCTAACCCATATGCAAGTAGTTTAAGAGTCGACCGACTGAAAAGTCGTTATATCCAGTTGCACGATGAGATTTTTTTGTAAATAATAATATGATAATTGCACTAAAATAGTTTGTTTACCTTCTGGATATTTTGGATTTCGTCTCTTCGTAATAATCGCTCTAAAAATCTGAGCAGTCACAGCAACCTATTTGTTGATTATATTCCTTATTGCACTATTAACATACAGAGAATTATTTACAAGAGTATATTTAAAAAGGCGGGCTTATCTTTACAAGAGATTTCTTCCAGCCAACCTAAGGTTGTGAGAGAAAATGTTCGTTTAGCGGGACACAAGTGTGCAGTGAGAATTTCAAAAAGAAAATATAATATATTTTTACACGTATATACTACTTAAACTAATATACTACTAACTCCTTAAATACAATTGTTTTATTTTGAGATTTTTTCTTTTATGTTTTATGTTGGATAGGTAAGCTTTTGACTCCTATCCCACTTGATGGAGTGACGATAGAGTCGAAGATGGTAGCCTACCTAGAAGATGCCTGTTCGTTCACTCTTGCCTTGAAGAGATATAGATGTATGTTTGCCCGGCAGCATGCACGTAGAAACAAAACCAGTGTAAGCTGAACCGGCGCGACGCAACAAACGCACGAAACCAGAGACCCGCTCAAGGTCAAAATGTTTCTACCGACGAGTAGCCGCGTGGACTGTTCGGGGAAAAAACTTGCAGAACTAGGGGGTTCCAAACTTTAGCTGTGCGCATTATGAAAGATGAAACAAAGCGCTTCGTGCGAATAAATGGTATATAAAAGACATAAGGCTGGAACTTAAACTAGCATCATCATCATATCATAATTATATAGGTTGCAAAGTCGATGACCGATCTCACAAACCCTGGTGTCAGAGTTGTTGAGCCACTACAGACCTCAGATAGGGCTGAATAAGGACTACCGGTGTCTATTGCTACGAAGATGAAAAGGAGAAGGTGGAATTATTAACTCTCCGAAAGGAATGACGTAATATAGACAATTAAATCCTCTGATCAGATGACAGATCCTTGTACAAATACTGGTCACCTCCGCACCTTCTCATAACTTGTTTAAAAAGATTGTACCGCCTCCTTGACTAACGGGAGTTCGTCACTCTACAACTAACTTCATCTAACTTGTCTCCGTATTGGATATTTTGGATGCAGCCTCTTGGCTTCTTTCCATTTCGATATTGAATGGAAATTGGATTTCCTGAATATGATTTGAAAGTTTTATTAAGTAAATAAAGATATTTTTGGGTATACCCTTTTGGTTTTTGAGAAAATTTGCTTCCAAAAACACAGGTGTCTATACCCTACATAGACATACCCTACATAGAATTTTAGGATGTCGGAGCACATCTATTTGTATTGATTATTACAGAGAACAAGGGGTTCTACACTTTCCCTTTGGCATAATTTACAAGCTCTGTCTTTCAACAAGAGTCCATTAAAAAAACCGGCCAAGTGCGAGTCAGACTCGCGCACCGATGGTTCCGTATCACCACATAACCATAATTGTATTAGTTGAAATTTCAGTAAGTTAACCTCAAGTCAGACAGAGGCGGTATGATTGCGAAAGCGGTCCGGGGCGGTTTGGCGGGAACAAAATACCGCGCCGCGACCGCTTTTCAATGTGACAGGGTGCATAAGAACTCATACTTTACAAAAAATACCGGCCCCGGAACGCTTCCGCTACCGCCTCAGTGTGACGCGGGCTTTAATGTGCTAGATTTTATGAGTCCGACACGCGCATGACCAAATTTTATTATTTGTTTTTATTTTATAGCTTATGCACTATAAACATACCAATTTACAAGTTTGTAAGTGTTTCCGTTTTGAAAATAGAACTTAAACGAAAATCGCTTCAGCGACCATCCAACTTGACCCCTCTCTTATATGAATGTTCTTGAAACGGGAGCTTACCACAATCGGTTACCATTAGTTTTGAGAAAAGTTGTAATATTTAATGATTTCGGACTTTTCCCATTATTTGTACTGTGAGACCTAGCTTCTTGCCAAATTTCATAATTTTAGGTCAACGGGAAGTACCCTGTAGGTTTTGAGGACATAAAATGCCATATCTTTTGATTGCGTCATTGTAAAAAATTGAAATTTTCAGATCTTGTGTGGTTCATGGATCCTAATATATGGTAATAATTTCAACCTGATACCTCTACCCGTTCGTGAGATAAAGGGTCTTGACAGACAGACAGACGGACAACAAAGTGATCCTATAAGGGTTCCATTTTTTTCTTTTGAGGTGCGGAACCCTAAAAATAGCAATGTTTCTTTTATTCACATATAAATAGCCATTATTTTTAGGGTTCCGAACCAAAATGGAAAAAAACAGAACCCTTATATAAGAGAATGCTTGGAGATGGAGAGCACAGAGAATATCATTCGTATGACAGGAAATAGAGATATATACAGACAAATGGTCGCTGACCTCCGGGATGGAGATTATTGGAGATGGCACATGAAGAAGAAGAGGAAGAACCCTTATGGTGCCTGTGCTCTATCTTATAAACCTGTTTATTCCAGCAACTACTTACACTATCGACTTGAAATTTAGAATATTTTTAGAATATGCTTGCCTTACTATATTCCAAAGAAAATTATTAAAAATTACTCTTATTATTATTGGAAGTAGGGCCAAAATAGGGGGGGGGGAAATTTCAAATTTTCATTACTAGGTCGAATGGGGTATAATATAAACGGGCTTCATTTGTACATTCTTAAACATATTCCTACGACTTAGTTTTTACGTTATGATGCAAATAACAAAAACTATCCTGTTATCTCCGAAGTTTTTAATGGTCGATAAAAGTTTATATAAACATTACAGCAACAATAAAATAATATCTATTAGTAGCACAGTTTTTCAGAAATCTGCAAAATACCTATGCAAACAAAGATAGTTTTGCGGTCCTAAATATAGGTATATCGGATCCCTCGGAGCGCTAGTTCGACTCGCTCTTGACCGATTTTTTTTCTTTCTGGTGCGAGTGAAATGGACTTTTCCATTTTATTTAATTGTTTATAAATTGTCAAAATACCTTTGTATAACACTTTTTGTAAATTGACAAGTTATCCAAACTAAATTACTATTACAAATGGATTATTAGGTTACAATAACTATAAATGCGAAAGTAATTCTATCTACACTTCCACAGCTAAACCAATTTTGATGAGTTATGAAGATTATAAATGGGAAAGTACATGGGCTACTTTAATAATGGATTCCATGCAACAATAGAGTCGCGGGCAATAGTTTTTTTAATCATAAAAAAATTATAATGTGAACAACTAGTTGGTTTCCTTTTATTGAAAACGTACCATGCTGGGTAATTTGTTGGCAAAACAGTTCATGAAATTTTCTTGTGACTATGTTATATCGCTTCGCAAACAAAATGACGCCATATAAAAACAAAATAAAATAATGGTTTTGTATCGCGATTAAAAATTGGTTTTTGTTTAACAAAAACACTAGTCAAAACTTGAATAAAAAGAAGCTTATGTTTAAAGCTGCGCTTCACTTCTATTCCATTCCATTCGGTTCCTAGAAAAAATATAAATTTTTAGAATACGATACTATCAGCAGCGTTAATATGACGCTGTATACTTTTTTCATACAAAAACTTTTCCAATATTATCTTCTGAAGAAAAATAAATTTGCCTAACACACAAGTTTTCGGGCCGCGTGAAAGGAAAATAAATCTTCATAAAAACATTTCTAATTACCGCAAGATCCATTTAAGTTCGGAAACCTATAAACTTTTCACTTGGGAAGATTAGCAGGCGTGTTTACTAAGCTTCATTACGGATACAGGCTCTCTTCTTAAATAATAGCAGCCAAGTGCGTGTCGGGCCACGCACAGTATAGGGTTCCGTAATTAAATTATTTCCTAACGACTACCGAATCAGAGCCTGGTTGCTATTTCTATCATCATTTAATGTTGACGACTACATAATAATAAAAATACTCTGTTTAATTGCATGAAACATGGGTATTACATGGTATTTTTATAATTTTTAAAATGATCAGTTTTAAAATAACATTTATAATTCACAAGATGTAAGGGATCAAATTACAGATTAAATTCAGAAAGCACTAAACAATAATGTTACAATAACTAGCATTAAAAAATTAAAAATCAATTGTATTAATGATACCTATACAATGATTCTGGTATTTTTAATGTCAATATCATTATATGTACCTAAGTAGAGTGGGGGTGATTTTTATTTTTCGTCGAGTGAGGTGTCTTTAGATAGGTCTACTAAAACTAGTGTGAGTCTGCAAAGATAATTTGTCGATTTAGGGATCCGTTTGCGAGATATTTAGCTTGAAAACATAGATTTACATAGTCAATGCTTGAAAGCGTAATTTTTTTTGCACTCGAGTGTCACCCTCCCCCCTGTTAGCAAAACGGATGTTATTGGAAACGTAGAAAAATTCCCAATAGAATGTATATAATTAAAATAAAAGGAAAAGAGACATCTAAGTAGGCTTTACAGGTTAACGAGGTCTAGCCGAAAACCTGAAAATATTAAAAATAGCAATCGCAATCAGGCGCTAGGACGTCACTGAGCATTAGGAGGTAAAAAGTTTATGTTATGAGCGTTATTATAAATTTAATCAAAACCTGCTTTCCCATAAAAAATCGTAAAAAAACTACGGAATTCTATACTACGCGTGATCCGACACGTACTTGGCCAGTTTTCACTTATTATGTTTTTTTAATAATAAATATAGTTTATATATATTTAAATTAATGAAGCAGAATTACCCCTCAAGTATCATCATACTTTTTTTAAACTCTCTATAAATAACTTATCATGAAATTAAAAATATGAGAAACGCATGCACATCTAGTATGTTTATAAGGCCGACATTGCACAAATGTTATTAAGTTAAATGTGTCGTGGAAGCAAAAGTTCGGTCTGACGTTAACCACATGGCGTAAGGTAAAGAAGAACACAACACCGGTCAAAGGATTAAAAGAACAAGATATGGCACTGTAAATAATAAAGTTGATAAAAAAAGGATGGGTTGCACTCCGGGAGTGCCGGCAGAAGTGAAAACTTAAACATCAACGTTGTGTATTTTTGAATATTTTGGAATGGTTAGGGAATAATTTCGCGCAAATTGTTTTATTTATCAGTATAAAAGTATATAAGTACAATATTCATTTATTGCGCTATCGTAGACAAACATGACAATTTATATTACATATAGACAATCTTTGTCAGATCTGACGCGCCCCTAAAGAAGTTTTCACTTCAAAATATAAATATACAACTACTTACACACTACACTCGGATCAAGTCAACTACATCGCCGGGTACTAACACAGGGCCTTGTGTCGTAAATACTAAGCAACGGGATATAATACACAAATTAAATATCTGAGTCGGATACAATCATCCATATTCAGTAGAATTGGACCTCCTTGCTTCGCTGGGAATAAAAACCGTGCTAAATTATTTTACTATGGGATGACGTCTGCCGGCATGTTCAAATTGCAAAGTCACATCATCATCGAACATTATGAAATATTCAAAATAACTCGCGTCTCCTTGTAACGATTTTTTCATTAAGTCCGCTAATAGCTACGCGCAAAAGTGTATACGCAAACAACTGGACTTCTTCAAACGTAGTTTTTCATAGGTAATGTTTTTGGCTTGCTTCCGTGCATTATAAACTATATGTCGGCTTGCAATATTGTACTCGCATATCTTCTGTTTATGTGACCCGGTTGCAATGAAACAAAGCTCATTTCAAAAGTAAGCCAAATTCATTATTTACCGATTTTGCTGTTTGAATCGGTTTTGAAGTTAGTGAGTAATTAGCGCACAGGCCGCCTGATAATTTGCTTTCGTGTTGCTTCTGTTTGAATAAACTGATTGCCATGAAAAAAAGCTTAGGTACATAATATACGAATGTAAGCCAAATAAGTTATCGAAACCGCGTTTTAATTGGTCTAAAAGTTAGTGAGTTATTAGTGTACAGACAAACAGACAAGGAAACAAAAAATTATAATATGATCTGATTGGGTTCTGTTAGATACATTTTCCGGCAACTCAAGATCATATTTTGGCAAAAATTTCCCATGTTCAGATCCGCCAACTTATCAGTTTTATTATTATGTACTTATTGAAGAGTTACTAGCTTACACATTTTTGGGAAAAACATTTTTTTTTACTTTTTCATACAATTTATTCGATCAGAATGAGCAATTTTTATGGTAAGTTCAATTTTTTTTTTCATTTCCCAAAATGTTTCTTTGGGAAAGTTGTTCAGTCTGAGAGAGCACGCCCTATCAGTTTTCGGTACCCCGTCCTTTATACCCTTTACATGCAAAAGTCAGTAAACGCGATATTCAGGGCAAACAAGAGTGATTGTCTGTAATAGAGTAGTAGGAAAAATGTATAAATCATATTATTCCAAAATGGTCCAAAATGCACTAAGATGCTAGGCAGCTCTACATAAAGTGTTAGTGTTCAAGCTTATACATAGAAAAACCAAGATCCGTGTCTATAAAACAGTAATAAGACCGATCTTAATGTATGGCTGTGAAGCCTGGACACTGACACAGAAAGAAGAGAATAAGCTCTTAGTGGCAGAACAGAAAATTTTGCGGAAAATTCTGGGACCGGTCAAGGAGGTGGATGGCAGATGGAGGTGAAGAAAAAATAGAGAGATCGTAGACCTAGTGCCCGAACCCAACATCATGGGCGAGACCAAGGCTGCAAGGCTTCGCTGGCTCGGCCACGTGGAGAGAATGGGAGAGGATCGGGCCGCCAGTAGAGCTTACGTGGGACGACCGACTGGAAAACGACCAGTCGGTCGTCCTAGGTACAGATGGGGTGACGAAGTGCGGAAAGTCCTGGATGCCCTCCAAAGAGCCGATTGGCAAGAAGCGGCACAGAACAGGAAAGAATGGAGAACTCTCGTGTCGGAGGCCAAGATCCTCTTGGGGTCGCTGAGCCAGCGTAGTAAGTAAGTAAGTAAGTATATTATGAAAACCGGACAAATATCTGGAGCTTCAAATATCTTTTCTCTCTCTGCCTTTCCAGAAAATTTTAATTCCAAGGTAATAAAACCACTAAGGCAGATGACAACACTTTGCTTAAAACAAATTACCGACAGAGAGAGGGTTCATTCATTTTTACTGTTCCTACACCAAAATACGCTCGAGTAAGTTGGTGTACAGCTGTGTGCGTGCGTTTCCACAACACACTTTAAGGCTACGGACCTTCTTAGGGTCACCGCAACCGAAAAAATAAAGATTTGTTTATGTATTCAACATGAATTTGCATCCAAAACATTCACAAAGCTAAGGTAGTTCTCTTAATAAAAAAAAAACAAAAAAGAAACAAACCTCCATACTTTATTACCAGTCATGTGACCAAACTATTTTAGAGAAAAACTCAAATTATATGTTATTTTTTATTGTTGCTTGTTTTTACCCGAGTGCCCCAAAACAGGGTTATGTTTTTTCGAGTGTTTGTATGTAAGTATGTATGTATCTTTCGATTTCTTTGTCGCGCTCTGCAGATTAAACGGCTTGATAGATTTCAACATGTGAGGTGTCATTAGATTTGTATTCATTGTGGGAGTGTCATAGGATGGTAAATAATAATATTAAAAAAATACTTCATCGTAGAGCTTATTTACTAACTTAAATACATTAAAGACTTAACTAAACGAATCTTTCATGAATAAAACTAAAAAAAAACTAAATAAAAAAATATTTCTAAAAACACAATACCCGACTGTATAGAAAAATATTACCTGAAAAGATAAAAAGCAAGTTCTAAAATCTAAGATAACATAAATATAACTTGAATTTTATGAGGTATTGCAGACAGGGACGAACAAAAACTGCAAAATATATTTGATATTAAAAACCACCTCCAAACACATAATTTTAGTCAACCCCAGTTTGTCCTCGCCTGTAATACTTCGTGAAATTTAAGTTATATTCATGTTATCTTTGATTTTAGAACTTGTATTTTGTCTTTTCTGTTCATATTTTTCGTCGCAGTAGGGTATTTTGTTTTTGATTTTTTTTTTAACGTGGGAATCACTGGGCTCAGGACTAACACTATTGGTAAAACTAATAAATATTTTTTTCAAAATTACTTCACCAAGAAGAAAAACGAGAAAATGTATGTGCCTACCAATTAAAACAAAAAATGTACTTATTAAAGTGCAACTATCAATATGCACAAAGTAACATGATAATTTTTTTTCAATAAATAATCAAAAATATAGTAGAAAATAACAGCCTGCATAATATATACATTTACATATACAAGTAAAAGAGCTTTTAGCCATGATTCCATCTATTGAGCGAACCCTAAGGCAGACTACGCTTCTTGAATAACAAATTGTCGAAAATGTGTCGACAAAGTGAGTAATCTGCCTAAGCCTTCCACTAATTTCTTGAAGGGGAGAAGTAATACGTTCGGAGGAAATATTGCTTGCGGTCATAATTATCTGCAAAGTTCTTTGGTAGTCTTTTCCTTTTTGTTTTTCAAGAAATGGCGTATATTATAGATATTTTTTAATATTGGCTCGTTATTGGCTTGTTTTCTTTACTTTTAACGTTTTTCTCAGCTCATGATGCCTAAAAATAAATTTGTAAAAATAATGTAAAATTAGTATTTTAAAATTTAAAAGATAATTTATAACGTAATATAATAGGTAGAATATTAACGATCTTGTATATGTTAAGAGTACTAAGATGCAAGTTCGACACTCACACACAAGGCTCAGACATGATGTATTAAGTGCCGAGACGTTTTTCAACATATTTGCAAGGAAAAAAATACTAAGATATTCTAACCCTATAATCATAGGACGCATTTTAGATGCACGTATATTTTTGCTTCATGAGGCTTTTACTTAATATGGATGGATCCTAAACTAAATCCTACTATTCCTACTAATATTATAAACGCGAAAGTTTGTAAGTATGGATGGGTATTTGTTACTCTTTCACGTAAAAACTACTGAATGGATTTTAATGAAACTTTACAATAATATAGCTTATACATCAGAATAACACATAGGCTACAATTTATAAACCTGCGCAGACGAAGACGCTATAATATTTTAAATTTTAGGAAGTTGTCATTTCTGAAAGCACATACTACAAGTATGACGAATATTTGTTTGAAATGGTGCTCGTATCTTTTTTGGTAGACACATGACCAAGAAAAAAAATGGGGGCGTTGTGTAGAGGCTTGGGGGGCGATTTGTAATTTTATCTAGCTAGGAAGACTTAGGCCCGAATTGATAAAGCTTGACTTATCTGAAACTCAGGTTGAACTCAACCTGATCCTAAACTCAGCCTGAACTCAGGGAGGGAATCTGTGTAAACAAATGTAGTAGAAATAATTTGACAGATTTTACGTCAAGAGGACTAAACGCTCGACTAGAGTCTGCGTTCGGTTACTGCTTTGAGTTGAAAAAAATTTTAACTACAAAACATGATAATACTAAGCTGAAACAAAATATTACTTCAAATTTCCTCAAGTGTTTTGCTCAGCGTACACTAATTACTAAAATACATCAAAATTGCAAAATAATGCATGTAAGAAAATATTCTTTAAACCAAGACTTTAAACCTTTTAAACCATTTTTTCCCAAACTAAACGCAGTTTAGTATGCCATAGACAAATAGCTCTACTGAGGGCCAAAACTTGAGTTCGGCTCAAGTTTTTGACTATCAATTAGCACAAAAATTTTACCGTGACGTCATGAATCTTTACTCACGAACCTGTCAAAGGTTAGTCATGGTCGACCCTGACTTGAGGATGTCAGTTAAACGTCAAAAGGAGAACCTGCACAATGTAATTCAAATCATACAGGGTATTTTGATCACAAACTTGAAAAGACCCTATATACATATTTTTTATCAAAAATAAAAAAAAACGTGAAACATTTTTTTGAACATAACACTTTTGTAAAACTCATATTTGCAATTTGGGTACCTTCACAATACCGATAACATCCCACCTAACGTTCATAATATGAATTAGTTATCGGCCCGTTGGTGTGGTTGGTAGTGAGCCTGCCTTCTACGCCGAAGGCCGCGGACGGGATTCCCGCTAAGGGCAAACATTTGTGTGATGAACACGAGTGTTTATCCTGTGTCTGTGTTATTTATCTATTTATGTATATTAGCCTCTGTTACCCAAAGTACAGGCTTTACTTTACTTTGCCTAGTTTGGGATCAGGTCACTTTTTGAGAAGTGTCCACCGATTGTATACTGGGTTGTTCCTCGTGTCCGTACCACAACCGATATTATTTGTATCACGATTTTATTGTTTTCAAAAGAACACCATTCTGAACTTGCTCTTTGAACCATTACGACCTCGTATGACCCATTGCTACTGCATTATAAAATTTCTATTGAAAAATAAATTATGAGGAGAAGTTCCTTGTTGATTTGCTCAAAGTTGAATTTAAATTGTATGGCTCAAAGACACACAATGGCTTTAGTGTAGCGTGGATATCGTCGCCTGCATCAAGTTTAACGCACATCTTCAATCTGCCGAAATGGTGCACCATAAGCTTAAGCCGTTCCTTTCCTGTGCGACCTGTTTCGTGTTAGAAATAAGAATAGGTAGTGCTCTGGCATCATCATAACATCCCACGAAATGACCACTACAGGACAGGGAGCTCCCTCCAGAATTTTGGCTTTTGCTGAAAAAATGTGATGGGGGAAGTACCTTAGTAACCTCGCTTGTCAGCGTTATGGCTGGTACCATGGACCGCGGTTGTAGGTGACCGCAGTAAGTAAGATGGTACGATACACAGGAGGATGCTGCTTCCCATCCTCCAGTTTATAACCCTTAATCGCCACTTACGACACCCACCGGTATGTATGGGATGGTACTATTCTTTGCCGGCACTACACGAGACTATGGCATCACATCACCCTAATATAAATGTGGGCAACATTTGCTTACTATACCTATATTGAACATTGAAATAAATAATAAATCCGGCGTAAATCTAACGAGTAGTTTTATTGTTATAAATATCAACTCATATAACCAAGTTTTCTATTTTCGTGCTTCAAATATCCCCTACCCTTCCCCCTGTAAAAAAAACCGCTGGATGCAGGCAGCGCAGTTCTGGTCGTTGAAGATAAATGGTTGAAGAGAACTCCAGGGGAGGCCGCGACAGCAGTGGACATCTTCCGGCTAGTAAGTAATGACGAACAAGTATACTCGCAGGTACGATCTTCTGACAATAATCGAAACTTATTCGTTTTTTAGCAATGCTTTTGCCAGGTTTAGTCAGCTAGGCTTTGGACTGGCCATGTTACACATACGTTTCGCAAACATGTATGGAATTTTGCAACAATGCTGAAAAAGAGAACATTATTTATTTAACCTAATATAATACATACACACAATTAACCAAAAATCGAAACAATGATCGGTTACCTAGAGGTGCCTACCAATTATTTTGTTTAGATATTTAAATAATGTTTAGTTTATAATTTTATTGATTTCAAAAAAATTTACCACTTCGTATTGTATTGTATATTTATTTAATGGCATCACATCTCATTACAAAACGTATTTCGCCATGTTTGTTGACAACGTGACAGCAAGACCCATGCTAGACCACAGATTAATTATATTATGCGTTCAGTTCTTGAGAGTACATTGAGAAGGATTCGTCACATAAAGGTATTATACTTTTTTGCAACGAAAAACTTATAGAGGTTGTTCATTTGCTTAACCATTTTACCTTTTGAATAGGTAAATTAATATCTTTCGTAATACCGATGTTTTCCCCATATAAAGCTTGAGAATGGAAAATACGAAAAGAGAAAACAACATAAACAACGGCCGCAGTACAATCAACAGTCAGAAGGAAGCATACTTCTGAAGGGCGCCGCGCTGCTTTATCTTTCACACTGCTGGATCCTTCGCTATGCCTCCCTGGTTTTACTGATACATCACCTTGTGGAATCTACCTGAACACACTAAAGTCTGAATAGACTGAATTGGGCCCGGCCACAGATGAAATAATATTAAATGCCCGGCATGCAACCGGGTAAGGTATGGATTCCAAAAGGGGCGGAAAGTTTCTGTCTTGTTTTCTAAAATCATATAAATAAAGAAGTCATAGAAAGCGTTTATTAAAATTCATGTAAAAAAACCGGTCAAGTGCAAGTCGGACTCGCGCGCCGAGGGTTCCGATATACCTATAGTATTTTTGGAAGCAATAAAGTCTATTTTCAGGACCGCAAAACTAAATTTATTTGTAAAGGTTTTTTGCAGATTTCTGAAAAACTGTGCAACTTAGAAAGATCGTTTTATTTTTGCTGTAAAGTTTTCTTACACAAACTTCGGAGAAAAGGGGGGAATGGGATTTTTTTATGACATTTTGTTATCATAACTTGAAAACTAAGAAACGTAACAAAATACAAAAATATATTTTAGAATATACAAGTAAAGCCCTTTCATATGATACCCCACTTGACCTAGTAACGACAATTAAAATTTTGGCCCCCTTTACATCCTACTTATAATTACTAGCTGTGCCCGCGGCTTCGCTCGCGTGAAATTCAGACAATGTGCAGTTTCTCCCTCTCCCCCTCCCTCTCAACCTCCCCCTCCCTCACCCCCTGCCCCTCCCTCTCCCCATCCCTCTCCTTCTCCATTTCCCTCTCCCTATCCCTGCCCCTAACCCCACGCCTACCTCTATCCGCTATCCCTATCCTTACATAAACATAGAAACGAAACCCATATTGATTTTTAGACATTTTTACCCTATCGCACCCCAAACCCATCCCCAGGGGATGATGGTATTTCACGTCCACCACGATGGATTTCAAAATTGTTGTAGTTCTCGTAATCAGCGACCCGATAAATCATACAAACGACACCCATATTGATTTTTTGACATTTCAACTCTATCGCACCCCAAACCCATCCCCAAGGGATGATGGTGTTTCACGTCCACCACGTTGGATTTCAAAATTGTTTTAGTTTTCTTAATCAGCGACCCGATAAACCATACAAATGATACCCATATTGGTTTTTAGACTTTTTCACCCCATTTCCCTCTTTCAGGAGTTGAATTTGGGGTGGAATTTCAACACCAGTGATGTGCGTTCCACAGAATTACAACCCTAATGACTAAATAATAAATTTAGTGGATTTTCAACTTCATCCCCCTTTTCACCCCTTGGGGTGTAGAATTTTCAAAAACCCTGAGACACGTAAAACTTAATTTTTAGTCGTTAGTCTAATGACAAATTTTGAAGATCCTAAATTCAAAACTGACGGACTTTCATACAAATTTTCATCCTATATTTCACCCTCTTAGGGGATGAATTTTGAGAAATTCTAAAACACGTCCTTTTTTATTTTTTATGGAGCTCAAAATTTTTTTTTACAATTCTACCTATAAAAATGAAAGACAAAGTTATAGACCAACATACGGCAACTAAACATCCCCTTTTTCACCTCCTTGAAAGGTGATTTTTAAGAAATGCTAAAGCACCTATTTCTTTATTTTTTACCAAAAGTTTAAATTCAAAATTGTGTGAATCTTACTTAAGAAATAAAGGACTTTCATACAAATTTTCATCCCTTATTTCACCCCCTTAAGGGATGAGTTTTGGTAAATCCTTCCTTAGTGGGTGGTTTTGAAGTGCAATAAACCTGTGTACAAAATTTCAGCTCTGTAGCTATAGCGGTTACGGCTCGGCGTTGATGAATCAGTCAGTCAGGAAAAGCAATTTTATATATATAATAATAAAAAAAAATATATATATATATTTAGATAAACGCGAAAGTTTGTAAGTATGGATGGATGTTTGTTACTCTTTCACGTCAAAACTACTGAATGGATTTTAACAAAAATTGGCACACATACTCGTATAGGTTAGGTCCTACAATACTCGTAACACATAGGCTACTTTTTACCGCATGAAAACCCTTCATTCTAACGGGAAAATGCATTTAATGTTAATTAAGAAGGTGACTGACTCACTGACTGACATATCAACGCACAGCCCAAACCGCTGGGTCTAGAAATTCCAAATTAGGCATTTAGGTCTCTTATAAAGTTTAACGGTGCAATAAGAAAGGGATTTACAAAATTCCACCCCTAAAAGGGTAAAATAGGGGATGAAAGTTTGAATGAAAGTTTGTCAGTTTTGAAGTTAGGATCTTCAAATTTTGTATTTAGGCTAACGATTAAAAATTAATATGCATGTGTCTCAGGATTTTTGAAAATTCTACACCCTAAGGGGTAAAAAGGGGAATGAAGTTGAAAATCCTTCATTTTCAAAGTAAAATCCACTAAATTTATTGTTTAGGCATTAGGGTTGTAATTCTGTGGAACGTACATAACTGTTTTTAAAATTACACCCCAAAATTCAACCCCTAAAAGCGGAAAATGGGGTGAAAAAGTCTAAAAACCAATATGGGTATCGTTTGTATGGTTTATCGGGTCGCTGATTACAAAAACTACAACAATTTTTAAATCCAACGTGGTGGACGTGAAATACCATCATTCCTTGGGGATGGGGTTGGGGTGCGATAGGGTTGTAATGTCTAAAAATCAATATCGGTGTCATTTGTATGGTTTATCGGGTCGCTGATTACGAAAACTACAACTTTGAAATCCAACGTGGTGGACGTGAAATTGGGGTGCGATAGGGTTGAAATGTCTAAAAATTAGAGATGGGCCGACTATACACCGACTAGTCGGTAAAACCGACTATTCGGCATATTTTAAAGTCGGTTACTAGTCGGCGACTAATCGGTAAAAACTGCGCCGATTATTCGGCAGTAATAGTATGAAATAAAAACACAGGATCTTAATATTTATTATGTTCTGTCCTTAGCCATGACATAAGCAGTGCATCACTATCATCGTTGCTCAAGGAATCTTTAAAACTTCTAGTAAAAATTGTAACCTCATTGTTAATATATTTTGCGGCTCAAAAAAACTGCAGATTATATCTGGGATCAAGTACGAAATAAGGATGATCGGCACTGCCGACTAGTCGGCTGACTATCCGGCAATATCAAAACCGACTAGTCGCCTAGTCGGCTGATCGGCAAACCCCATAGTCGGCCCATCACTACTAAAAATCAATATGGGTGTCGTTTCTATGTTTATATGAAGATAGGGATAGCGGTTAAGATGGCGTTAGGGGTAGGGATAGGGGAAGGGATAGGAATAAGGGTAGGGAGAGGGAGAGGGAGTGGGAGAGGGACAGGGAGAGGGAGAGGAAAAGGGAGGGGGTGGGGGAGAGAGGGAGAGGAGCAGGGCCAGGGATGGTTTGACGGACGGTTGGACAGATGGTTGGACGGACGGACGAAAAGACGACAGATAGACGGAAGGGAAGATGGATGCAGGGTCAGATACGTGGTCAGATAGAATCCCTCGCGGGCGAAGTCGCGGGCAACAGCTAGTTAATAATCATAATTTTTTTCAAAATTTTTACGTGTGCAATTAACTTGGGCAACTTCTTATATTCTAAAACCATTCCAAATTTCAAGTCGAAAGAGATAGCTGAGATATAGAGGTGTGACAGACAGACAGACAGACAAAGTCGCACCATAAGGGTTCCTTTTTTTACCATTTTGGTATCGGAACCCTAAAAACGGTAAAAGCATAAATGGGTCGTGCGTGATGTAACTGTTGCAGGCATATAGTATAATTCTTCATATCACAGTTTGCCTTGGTAATCTGCCGGTAATTTTACTGGTTCCTTTGCCCTTCAAACCGAAACACAGCAGTGCAAACACTGCTGCTTCACTACAGAAAAAAGCAAGGGGGTGGTACTTCCCCAGACGGACTTTCCACAAAAGCCTTATCAGGTAAGCAAATGTTACCTGTTTTCATTTGTAAATGTGTTGAAAAACGTCGTAAGAAGCGCATGCGCTTTGGTCTTACACTCTCGGCTCCATTACGCCCTCGCCTGCGGCTCGGGCTGCAATTCTCGAGCCTCGTGCGTAATCAACAGAATAGCGCACTTGCATCGTAACGCACTATTATCAATTCGTTAAAATTATTGAAAATATAACAGCCCTTATAATGATCACGTTTTTTCCATAGATAATACATTTTTTTTAGTCCAAAGCAAAAACCAAACGTGAACTCAGGGAGGGCCATTTCTTTACTCACCCTCTTCTCACCCTTTACTCAGCTCAATTTGTTTATAAATTAGCCAAGATCTCAACTTAATGAAAGAAAGAGATAGAAATATAAATCTTAACTCAGGTTGAGTCGAGTTTCCTGAACAGGTAGACGGGCGTTTAAAATTTTAGAGAACTGATTTTGCAAAAGGACAACGGAGATTATGTGACACATTTTTTTAACTCTCGAATAACACTCGATCATCTTGCATCACTGGAAAATTTATCCCAAAACGTGCCGAAAAACCTTCTCATTCGTGCCGAAACATCCGAAAACGTTCATTTTTAAACATTCTCGAACATCCCGAAATATTCTTGAACATTTCGCACATCTCGAAAAAATTCTCAAACATTCCGAAACATTCACGAACGTTACAAAACAACCTAGAACATTCTCGCACATTACAATCTACTACGTATGTAGTGATGTTGTATAACATCAATGCTATTTTCTCCAAAAATTACTGTTAAACTTTGAAACCACTTTTAGATATTAAAATTGGCAGATTTTTTGACGGAAATAAAATCTAGTAATCTACAAGATATGACAAGTGATGTGGTCGGCCTCAAAAATAGATTTATTGAATATGACGCAAGAAAAAAAAGTCCAAAATTACCCCTAGTTTTTCCACTTGTAACCACTTTACTGCTGCAATTCTTATCAGAAATATACAAAAATTTATAACCTTATTTACAATACCACGTTTATTGATGTAGTCGGCTTATTTTTATGAAATTTTATGAAAAACATATCTAGTTCCTTAAAAAACCCGACTAAATTCCCACCCGTACCCAGCCCATACCCCGCCCTCGTCTATGAAGTCAGTGCGGGGCGAGTCGTCATGCTAGACGGACCTATGCTGCGTTGCGTAGTGCGAGCTGTACGAGCAAGCAAAATTAAACCCTGTGCTCCCTGTGTTACGTACCTCTAATCTAACTACACTTTTGAGGGTTGAGCGGGGAGAGGGTATAAGCTCCGCCCACACGGCAAGGTCATTGGCGTAGGTAGTAGCCTTAACAAGGTGCAATCAAAAGCAAGCACCTGAAGGACAATATTATTTACATAGAATAATATTAATTCGTAAATTAAGTACACACTGCCGCACATCGGTAGAAACACTTTTGGACCTTATGGCGTGATAATAGAGTTGAAAAAGTTTCTACCGACAAGCGGTTGACCGTACCTATTTAGATTTACAATTCAATAGAAAACCGGTCAAGGGTGGTGCCGTAGTACACTCAACAGCACATCAGTAGAAACACTTTTGGACCTTATAGCGTGGTAATAGAGTTGACAAAGTTTCTACCGACGAGCGGTTGACCGTACTCACCCAGTATGTAAAATGATAGGTTGTAGTAGTTTAACATACATGTGTACAAGATAGTGACTTTTGGACGTCAATATCTCAAGAAAAGGTAATGGTTTATACTTACATGAAATTTAGGAAAAAAATAGGATTCTATAGGCGGGTCTTACTCTTCGACCAATATAAAGAGTTAAGGGCCTTATCCGTACAAAACGCTAATAAAAAACAAGTCGCGCTACAACTACATGTAAACGCACACCCACGGTTACAGTTTTCCTAATCACATGCACACACAGTCCCTAACAGAGATAGAAACACGCGCTCGCACCGTAGTGCGAGCGAGATAGCGAATGTTCGTCGAGATGCCGTCGTTTCAATCACGCGTCGCTGAATAATGGCGGCAAGGCCGGCGAAGGTTTTTTATCAAGAAAATTATCAAATAATTAGATTTTACTAAAAAATATATTAACAAGTGAAATGTGACGCCTAAATCTTCGTTCGTATTTTCTTGAGTTATTTGAATACTTTGAAAAGCACAGGACGGCTTTATTTTATTAGAAAGGCGGGAAGTTAATTATTTGCTCACACGTGTTACTCGTTGAGCATCCGAACACCGACTAAATCAAAGTGAGTGACCTCACTCACTTGATCGGTTTTCAAACGATGTTCCATATGGCCCGTCTATAACTCTTTATATTGGTCGAAGGGTTACTTTTTAGTTTGGGTCTTACTAACCATGCAAAATTGCAAGTTTGTAGGTGAAATAGATTTAATTTTAAGGGGGGAGGCGGGGGTCGACAGTAGCCTCAAATGGTTCGTGCTGCTCTTACGTTGTGGACACATGTTCCGCAGGTAGAGTTATTACAAACGAGTTGATGTTTTGTAAATCCATCATGTAAATCCATCCGGTGGCTAATATATATGTTTCCCGTATCACTTTAGTGTATTTTTTTTTCAACCTGTATATTCTGGGTGCACGCGTGCGCATACTCCATTTAAAAAAAAGGTCCTCCGTTTTTTAGAGAATCTATCCAAAAACACTCCTATTTATCCATTTATAAATTACCGCTAAAACCGCTCATAAGCCGCTCGTCTGTGTTTCCTTTACTTGTCAAATGGTCATTTTCTCAGAACAAAAACCTCCTTGCTTCGCTCTTTGGTCATTTTACTGAAAGTGACCTCTATGAAATTTTCAATGAAGTTTTCAGTTTATGAGGACATGGACAGTGTTATTTATCAAGAGATATCGCACAGATGTCACTTTCTAATAAAAATAACTTTGAAAAGGTAAACGCAGACATGACAAACGTTGCGACATTGTATTTTTAGATACATCAGCAAAATTGCTAACTGCTTATTGAGGACGGAACAGAGAAAGCTTATGTGGTAATGAGGACATTGTAAAAAACCGGCCAAGTGCGAGTCGGACTCGCGCACCGAGGGTTCTGTACCAATTGTATTAGTTGAAATTTCAGTAACTTACTGTGCTAGATTTTTTGAGTCCGACTCGCACTTGACCAGTTTTGATTATTTGTTGTTATTTAATAGCTTATGCACTATAAATAACACAAATCATAACGCTTGTAAATGTTCCCGTTTTTACGATAGAGCTAAAACAAAAAATCGAGCAAAAATCGCCTACACGCGTTTAACAACACGTTTGTAGCAGGGATGCCTGCCTTAATTTTAAATTTTTAGTATTTGTTGTTATAGCCACAATAGAAATACATAATCTGTGAATATTTCAACTGTCTACCTATTACTGTTCATGAGATACAGCCTAAACAAAATAAAAAAAAAAAAAACGAAAAAGACTTTCGTAGCATCTTATTCCTTCGTTTTTAAATATTTTTTAAAATAAGAAATACAGTATTACTCTGCTCAACGAGCTCTAAACAACAATACCCCAATCAATGGGGAAGGTAAAAAAAAATTTTGCGCCCCTCTTCAGCTGTTCATTTTTAGGGTTCCGTACCTCAAAATAAAAAAAACAGAACCCTGTCTGTTTGTCAAGACCCTTTTTCTCACGAATGAGAAGAGGTATAAGGTTGAAATTGATAACGAATATTAAAGTCTATAAACCACACAAGATCTGAAAATTTCAATTTTTTACAACGACGCATTCAAAAGATATGGCTTTTTATGTCCTCATCTCCATACATTTATGCAAAAAAGCAAAACCTACAGGGCACTTCCCGTTGACCTAAAATTATGAAATTTGGCAAGAAGCTAGGTCTCACAGCACAAATAATGGGAAAAGTCAAAATCATTAAATATTTCAATATTTCACACAATTAATAGTAACCAATTAAGGTGAGCTCCCTTTTCAAGAAATTTTCTATAAAAGAGGGGTCAAGTTGGATGATCGCAGAGTTTTTAAAATCAAAGAGCAAACTCTTTTAGTATATCATATGTATAGTAGATAGGTACGGAACCCTTAGGGCGCGAGTCCGACTCGCACTTGGCCGGTTTTTTTTATTTTTAGTATTTGTTGTTGTAGCGGCAACAGATATACATAATTTGTAAAAATTTAAAATTTCTACCAATTACGGTTCATGAGATACAGCCCGCTGACAGACAGACAGACTGACAGACAGACATCGTAGGGATATCTATAGGGTCCCGTTTTCACCATTTGGGTGCGGAACCCTAAAAATCAACGGAAATTATTTATGGAGTACAAAACAGTTTTGGCTATGTGTAAGGCTTGATCTTCTTATCAACGTCTCACAAACAAAGGTCCTTTTGAGGGTCCTTTTTCTCACGAACGGGTAAAGGTATCAGGTTGAAAATGATAACGAATATTAAAGTATATTTAAACCACATAAGATCTGAAAATTAATTTTTTTTACAACGACGTAATCAAATGATATGACTTTTTATGTCCTCATCTCCATACATTTATGCAATAAGCAAAACCTAGAGGGTACTTCCCGTTGACAAGAGAAAAGTCTAAAATTATTGAATATTACAGTTTTTTTCACAACTAATAGTGGTTACTAAGGTGGTTAAGGTGAGCTCCCGTTTAAAGAACTTTTCTATAATAGAGGGGTCAAGTTGCATGGTCGCGGAGTTTTTAAAGTCAAAGAGCAAATAGATAGGTACGGAACCCTTAGGGCACGAGTCCGACTCGCACTTGGCCGGTTTTTTTTAGGTTTTCCGCTAGCAACTTGAAACGTTTGAAATGCTTTGTCTTCTATAGGCAGTAGGAATGAGTGTTGCTGTCTGTATATCTCTTGCGGTTAAGTGAGAGCTCACCTTTAAATAAAACGAACATTGATAGATATAGTAGATTTTACAACAAGTGCACAAAACGAACCATTTTTCTGAGACTTTTAGCAGCCCAAGCAGAAGGCGAGGGCTGATAGTAAAGTCGAGGATAAAATGGTTTTGTGGACGAGTTATAAACTTTGCTTTTCACTTGGATTGCGAGGAAATAAAACGTAAAAGGACTCTCTAAATGTAAATGAAGAATGACTTGCTTAAGTGAAGAATACGTTGCGAATACGAATACGACGCGCGCGCTGCGCGGGGGGGGGAGGGGGGAGGGTGCAGCAGGCCCGCGCGCAGGGCGTACCTAGTGCACAAAATTCGAGTTTGTGCAGCCTACATCATGCTTTCAGAGCATGAGAAGTGAAAAATATTTTTACGTCGAGTAAAATAAGATGTGATTATATATTCCCACCATAAAACATATTTCGGACAAGGCAATACATAGATAGAATACGATCCATATATTTGTATGTTTTCTTTCGAGCTAGATTAGCGGTCGTCTTCTTCTTCTTCTTTTCGAGTCATCGGCAAAACTGACTATAAAAGCTTAGCCCAAAAAGTTGCCAAATAAATAGCCTTTTAGTTGCCTTCAAGAAGGTCCCTCCGAGTGCAGGAAACTGGAGAAGTAGGGTACGACCGCAAGTGTGTCATAGTTTGCAAAATACTGCATTCACACTTGTCGTTATCAGAGAAGCCCCACCTCTTCATGAGTTCCCCGCACCTGCCAACGCCCGATCGCAGTCTGTTCAGTGACTTCCATATGGACCAGGGAAGATCGTGACCTGGTGGCAGCTTTTCGGCGGTAAGATCTTCAGACCAACGTTTGGCTACGTATTTGAACATAACATTAACATGTAGCTGAAGCTGCACATCTAAATTACTTTATATTGGTCGTCAGCTCAGACTTTTTATTGGTCAACTTTATAGTTCGAGCAAACAACCTGAAAAATAAAAATACTTATTTAAAAGTTTTGACTAAATAAAATAAAATTGTTCAGTTAAACTACAAAAGCATTTGTAAGCAAGTGGATTGTACTCAGATCAAATTGTGATCCATTTTATGGAATGTAAATACGTATTATATAGGGCATATAGGCCACGGGTAAACACCCATATTTCTCCACTTTGAACGCAGGAAAATTTAGCGAAACTGGCCAAGCAGTGTTTTATAAGATATTCAAAGTTTACAAAAGGCTACCAAGCCCTTCATCTTCTGCTAAATCTTTGAAACAATTTGAAAATATATGGAGAACATGTGGAGAACTAAAATCATGTTTCACTTACCATTATTACATTATAATTGAATAAATTTATATCGCTGGTCGCTAATGCACATTGCATATGATTATTTTCGTTCTTTCCAGTAGGTTCCTAGCTTAGTACATACTAATTAAATACTAAATAAAATGAATATGTAAAAAATTGTTGTTTTCATATCTCATAATGACATTTCTTTGACGGATTTGTGCGATTTGTGCCCTTCGAAAAAATTTCTACTAGAGATTTGATGACAGTTATGTCAGATAATCTTTCTTTTCATACAACTCCAAATAAGTGAAAGAGACAAATATAGACTTTACGTGTTCGTTATAATCCTCCCGGTCAAGAATCGACCCGACTTACCCTCAACTCAAATCAGAAGGAAAGGCAACGACTATCGAATAGCTGAGTTTTAGCTGAGTTCCTGATGAAACGTGCTGCGCATGCGCTAAGTTATACTTAGGGTTGAGTCGCGACTATAAATTCGAGCCTTAGACACCGACTGAGCTCTCGACATTCAACTACAACTTGTGAACATCAACTAATATTAATTAAGAGATTGCTCAAACTCGGTTCGATTTTTTTCTTCGCGTGGTTCATTCTGTCCTGTTTTATTGAATAAATAAAATAAAAATCATGTCAATCGGTTGCTCTCTTTCGAAATTAAAGTAAACACAAACAAACAAATAAAAAGGCAGCAGACATATTTTCGCATTTTACTTGTTATTAGTATTCCTAGATAGGTAATTTTCGTACATAATAGACCGCGGGCAATAATGTTTTAACAAGTTTTTGTTAAATAACGCGATTTGTGCATTCCTGTATCAATCGGTTGGTTCATAAAATACTTGTTCTTACTTGTTGAGTACGATATTGAGCGTCGAATGAGATAAACGAGTTTATGCATGTTTTGCTTATTCCTGTCGGTGCGTGCTGCTTATGCAACCCTATATAAACAACAAGTGTAGCCCGTAAGAAACAGCAGGTGTAGCCCGTAAGAGTTAGGGATCCCGCACACGACCGAGAATCGGTGACCAATATTTTGTCGGCATCCCGGTCTGACGTGTTATCACCTGAATCTTCCGTCCTTGTCCTGGCCGATAATCGCCCACCGATTCTCGGTCGTGTGCGGGAGCCCTTAACCTGAGACCTGAGCGCCATTGTGTAGAGCACAGATTACTATAAGTTTAAACGAAACGAAGTGGGTATGGGGCGGCGTATTGACTACGCCGCCCATACCCACTTCGTTTCGTAACGTAACGTATGCGTCTCACGGCTGTCGGCAACCCACTGACTTAAGGACCGCGCGCGGTCCGGCGGCCGGTAGGTAATTAACGCGCGCAAGTACGGTCAACCGCACGTCAATAGAAACTTTTTCAACTCTATTACCACACCATAAGGTCCAAAAGTGTTTCTACTGATATGCTGTTGAGTGTACATAGAGTGAAATAGGCCTGGCTCAGGTCTCAAGTTAACTCTTGTGGGTTATAGTAAAAGCATAGAGTAATATGGAACAGTCTCGTTTAGAATGAATGTTTAATGTCCGCGTGGTTTTTAAGTAGGTGAAAAAATGGGGGCGCTAAAAATAATTTATTCTCAAAGTGGGCAGTGGACAAAATAAGTTTGGGAACCCCTGGTGTAGTTGAAAAGGCGTTGGGGTGTCTTTTTTACGAGCTAATGTGCCGAAAAAAAAGTAACTCCAAATTTCTGTTATAAAATAGCATGCAATGTTGATAATAAATCCAATATTTTATCAATTGAATCACATTTTGCGTTACTAATTATTTAATGTGTAGAAGGGCAGATTCACCTCCTTCAGGGTTATATATCCTTTTGGTTAAACGTTGTTTAGCAGTTAAATTAGATGCTGATTTACACATTTTGAAGGCCCTTAAAATTGAGAGTAATTGTTAGGTCTACGTGGAAAAGTTTCCAAGCTGTCAACTCAATTTCTTTTGCCTCTGAAAAAGTTGTTGAACAAAATAACTTTTATTCTTTTCGACAGTTCCAAACAAAAGTTACTGAATTGCGAAGTCTGTGTCAATCAGTAACTTTCACGTAAGTACTTTCATTGTAGGTGGTTGCCATCTAATGTCTACTATACTCGCGAGTCTTACAAAAACTCTTAGAGGGACTACATAATATTTTGCTCTGTTTGATGTGTGCCTGTGTGACTATGAACTGTTCCAATCTATTGTGGTAAATACTTCTAGGTTAAGTTACTGGCCGTATTTATTTATAATCTACCAATTTCAAATAACTGTGTGCTCTCTGTTACTCTTCACTTTATTCAAAAACTTGTTTTGACTCGCAATGCTGTTTTCTGTTACTTTACAATACAACCAACCCCCAGACCAGCAAAACAGTCTCAGAATGCGCACTTTAAAAGAGTGGTAGGCTTATAGCTCTCTTATAATTGTTTTGGAACGTATCATCGCTCTTATATTAGTCTCTAAAAAGCTAAACCAGACTCAAAAGCGCTTAGTCTTATTACTTAGTCTCATATATTCTTAGTCTTATTACTTAGGCACAGTACATTCAGACGGTGACTCACTAATATTACTTACGTTCTAACCTGGCTTATCTCTGTTTTGTGTTTTTAGGGTTCCGATACCAAAATGGTAAAAAAAGGAACCCTTATGGTGCCGCTCTGTCTGTCCGTCTGTCTGTCACACCTCTATATCTCAGCAACCACTTACGCTATCGAGCTGAAATTTGGAATAGTTTTAGAATATAGTTGCCCAACTTAATTCAAATATTATCATTTAAGTCAAATTGTTACTACTGAAGTGCAACCACGAGTTGTTACGTGTATTTTAATTATTTTAATATTTCTTGTCGTTGTAATGGACATTTTTGTTTAAAATATTATATATAAAGGATTTGTGTGCCTGTGCTGTGACTGTAAACCGCCTGTGAAGTGTGAACTAGGTATATTCTTCGGTTGAAGAGTGGCTGACATCTACCAACGGACGACGGATTTGAATCATCAGATTATCCCTGGGAGTATTGTTTCCATAATAACTTTACGATATTATAGTATTGTTTTATGATATCTCCACCTATTTATGATCGTAAAAAACATAACTGTTCGTCCACAACATCTCACTTTCGTGAGAAACGTCCATCCACAAAACACCGGCGCTTTGTTTTGTCTCATTTTACTTGACGAATTGTGGAAGTAAATTCGATGATTAAACGTAGCCGAACACCACAATTAAATACTTTACACTATACTGTAATACAGGTAACCGCTAAAGTGTTTATATTTTGATCAAATATCTACTTATCAAATTGATTTGATAGGTTACCTTGAAGGTAGGAGGAAGCATATAAACACAATATTATTGAGGATAACAAGTAAAGATAATTTTAGTATACTGTTAGGCTTAAACTAATAATAATCCCTAGGTATATTTCTACTCTTTACCTACACTTTTATTGTATCAGTCCTTACTTTTTATTTTACAGTTTTGTTTCTAATTACTTTTAAACTTCTTCCTTTTTTTTATACCTACCCTTTACTTTACTTTATTTTCTATTATTTTTCTTATTCTTTACCATTTCACTTTAATTTATGAAATACCTAGGTTCTACTTATATTGAATTAATTTATCATTCACAGTTGCATAGGTCAATTACTAAATAGTAAATATAGTGTTAGTTAAGTAGTTTGGTTAGGAAGGTAGATACTATTATAGTATTATTTGACTGTATATTACTGGACTAGTTTATTCTAAACTTCCTCCTGTATTAATTCCAGGTTACCATGGCAACTACCCGTATACAGCAGCTTGAGAAACACCTTAAAGATGCAGAGAAACTTAATGATCGCCTTTTGGCAGGCAGGGACGTTAATGAGTTTGAAATAAAACAGCTAAAAGTCAAACTACAAGCCCAAGGAAACAAATTTGATACGATGAAAGAAAGTTTCAAGGAAGCCCAAGCCGAAGTTACTCGACTGGAAAATCTTGTCGAGTCTTTAACGTCCCTGCAGGATCAACATCAATCTGCCCTTGACAGAAATAGTTTGCTGCATCTTCAGCTGCAGGAAGCACATTCGCAACTGGAAGAATTACACAAGGAGAAAGAAGAGGAAGACACTAAGCATGCAGTATCCTTACACCACGAGTTATCAATTGTAGAAGAGCACAAGGAGGAACTTGAGGAGCTGGAGAAAATAATAAAAAACAAGGATGTTGAGTTAACAAAGGCACAACAATGTATTGATGCGCTTCATTCTAGACTGAGGGAGATTACAACGGCTTATGATAAAAGTCAATCTTCGCTTCAACTGTTGACAAATAAATATGAAGAAAGTGAGCAGCGCATGCATGAAATGTTGTCATCCACAGCTGAGCTCAAGCAGCTTAATACCACTCAGCAGCAACTGATAGCCACCCTCACCAATGACAAAGAGGTTGCTTGTGGTCTAGAACCACCGCGGACATCAAATATCAGCATGTCTTCTAGCTGTACGCCTGCAACCTGCGGTTCAACCTCAACATTTTTTAACTGGCGATTTTCAGCTCGCCTTACAAGGAAACAACGCCGCCAAAAGCGACACGCGTACAATCGACGCCAGCAGCGCGGAGACCAGCATGAGCAGACCGCTGTGAGTGACGTCATCGTGGTGGCACCACGGCAGCACATCGATGAGAGCGTGGTGACTGCGAGTAAAGACATCACCACGTCGCCAATGTCGCCAACACATGATGCCGCCGCGCGTGAGCAAACTGCTGTGAATGACGTCATCGTGGTGGCACCACGGCAGCACATCGATGAGAGAGTGGTGACTGCGAGTCAAGACATCACCAAGTCGCCAATGTCGCCAACACATGATTCCGCCGCTGGTGGCGCCACGGTGGAACAGCAGCCACCTGTCGATAACAGCACAGAGACCACGGATGGCGAGGACTTTTCGTCGACTTCCAATAAAAAGAAGACCTTTGTATATTCAGACAGGATAGGAGTAGGTCTAGGGTCTATTTTTAATTACTGCCATAATCAGCAGGTGACCAATATTTGCTGTCCCGATATTACTTTCGATGGTCTTGTAAGAAAGATTGCTGTAGGCAAGTTTGACATAAACACCACTGTTGTTATCGTGGTAGGCAATCATTCTGACATAAGTAGATTAAAATTAAACAATTTTGTGACATTGTTAAACAAGATACAGAGTGAAACTAAGTGTAGGTTTATTCTGTGTAACTTCCCATACTGTTCAAATGTTACTAAGCAACACAACAAATGTATACACAGAATGAATTTACATTTACAAAATTTGACAAGTCGTCATAGTGACATTTTATATCTTGCATGAATATTTTTGTAAGTTATTTTAGATTGACAAAGGATACTATGTATCTGCCTCTTAAGTTTAAGAAAGACCTGGCTACATTGATAGCATATAATATATCTGACTCTGTTATAGGAAGTTATACACAAAAAACTTCTTTAGTTAGTAACATTACTAACACCAATTCTTTAAACTAGTTCATACGACAAAAGAGGGTTTTTCTACACAAAATTTTACTGAAGTAAATGAAAAAAAAACCTTCTGGCAAAAAACTTCCTATAGCAAAGACAAAGGAAAAATCTAATATTTTGAAAATTTTACATCAAAATATTCAAGGTTTTTCTGGAAAAATTTTAGAATTAGAATTATTCTTAGAAAGAACAAAATTTGACATTATTTGTCTGACAGAACACTGGCAAAAAGACTATCAAATGTTGATAAATTATGAAAATTATTGTATAGCCAGTGCTTTCAATCGAAAGTCTGCTTTACACGGTGGATCACTGATTTTAGTTCGTAACAGTTTTAAGATAAAGAACCGTAAAGATATTGTTCGACTTTCGGTTGAAAGATGTATTGAAATATCTTGTGTTGAGCTGGACAAGCATGTTGTAGTATGCGTATACAGACCTCCCGCTTTTCAAAATTTTTCAATGTTCGAGTTAGTAATGGAAGATGTTTTAAAAATAGTGACAAAAGAAAATAAGTTTGTGATAGTGTGTGGTGACTTTAACGTCAATATCTTAGAAAATAATACCTATAGTAACAAACTTATAAGTCTTTTCAAATGTTTTAATTTAGAGCATGTATTTTTTGAACCTACAAGGGTGACGTCATCCTCGGCTACCTGTATTGATAACGTCTTTTGTAATTGCGATTATTTTGAGAAAAGTATCATAAACTCGCTTCAGTCTGACCACTCTGGTCAAAGTGTTACTTTTAATTATTCTCGAGTAACCCAGAATATAGATATAGAAACCAGGAGCCTAGCGAGCGGTAGGTTAGAAAAGTACAAAAACACGTTGCTAGAAAAACTGCCCTGTCACAATTATAATACTAACAACCCTAATAACTCATATGAAGATTTATTCACATTGATTAATTCTGAATTCAGTAAAATTTTCACTATTAGAAAAAAGCAAATTATTGTAAAATTCAAATTCAGTGACTGGGCTACCGCTGGTATTCGCAAAAGTAGAGAGAGACTTTTTGAATTATATGAGCTTAGAAATTATTCAAATGACGACAATTTCATTGAATATGTCAAAAATTATTCAAAATTGTTTAAATTAGTTTGTTTAAAAGCAAAATCATTTTTTCTACGGAAAAAAATACAGTCTGCTGATAACAAAATTAAGGCTGTATGGAATGTTATAAACAGTGAAACTGGAAAAGTGAAACCGCGTGACAATCAAATCACACTTCATACAAATCGCGGAACTATTAGTTCAAACGTAGAAGTGGCTCAAGAATTCGAAAACTTTTTTACTAATATTCCTTTGAAAACAACAGAGTCACTCAATTCATCATCTTCACTTGCTAGCGATTTACTTCAAAAGAATGTGGACGCCTGCGAAACTGAATTTGGGTTTAATCATGTCACCCCTAACGAAATTGTTAAAGCCTTTAAAAGTATTAAAATGAAAACCACTGAGGACCTATGGGGAATGTCAGTAAAAGTCTGTAGTGCGATCATTGATACTATATCTCCATATTTAGCTGTTATATTCAATGATTGTGTCGATCATGGTACATTTCCTGATTTAATGAAAAAAAGTAAAGTAGTTCCATTATTCAAAGCTGGTGACAAAAAGGATCCCAGTAATTTTAGACCAATATCAGTCTTACCTGTACTTAGTAAAATTTTTGAGAAGGTCATACTCAATCAAATGCTTTCACACTTCAATAGAAATAACTTACTACATGACCATCAATTTGGTTTCACGAAAGGGCGCAGTACAACGGATGCCGGGACTGCACTTTTAAAATACATCTTTTGCGCGTGGGAAAAATCTGAAGATGCTATTGGTATCTTCTGTGATCTATCCAAAGCATTTGATTGCGTAGATCATAGCACATTGTTGCTAAAACTTGAACATTACGGTGTTAAGAATAATTCACTTAAACTACTTAGGTCATATTTGGAAAACAGGATTCAAAAGGTACAAGTAAACAGGACGAAATCACTGGGATCTGTTGTCAAAATTGGCGTACCTCAAGGGTCCATATTGGGGCCATTTTTATTCCTTATTTATATTAATGACCTTCCTTCTGTGGTGAAGAATCTGTCAAAGATTGTGTTATTTGCTGATGATACTTCATTAATATTCAATGTAAGTAGGAAATCACAAAATTATAACGAAGTCAATGATGCACTTCGACAGATTCATGCATGGTTTACTGTTAACAATCTAGTCCTAAACGCCAAAAAAACTAAATGTATTAAATTTGCACTACCAAATGTAAGGTCTACTTCACATAACATAGTATTGAATAATGAACCATTAGATTTTGTAAATAGAACAGTTTTCTTAGGGTTAACACTAGACTCTAAACTTCAATGGGGACCTCATATAACGGCTCTTTCTGGTCGATTGAGCTCGGCTGCATATGCTGTTAGAAAAATCAGACAACTTACTGATGTAGCTACTGCAAGGCTGGTTTACTTTAGCTACTTCCATAGCATTATGTCTTATGGCATACTGCTTTGGGGCCGAGCAGCTGATATACATTCAATATTCGTTTTACAAAAAAGGGCTATAAGAGCAATTTATTGCCTGAAGACTCGTGATTCCCTGAGAGAACTGTTCAAGGAAATCAACATTATGACAGTGCCATGCCAGTATATCTATGAAAATATAATGTATGCTAGAAAGAACATTCATCAATTACCTAAAATTTGTGACAGGCATAATTTTAATACTAGAAATAAGCATAAAATTGATCAACCATATACTAGATTAACTAAAGTCAATACATCTTTCGTTGGTCTGTGTATACGATACTACAACAAAATACCTGTCAATATAGTGCAATTACCTGAGAGAAAGTTTAAAGAATGTGTAAAGCAAACGTTATGTAAAAAAGCTTACTATAGATTGGATGACTATATGAATGACAAAGAGGTATGGTGCTCTGATATTCCAGCGAAACACAAGAAACACATTGTAAAAAGCCGACTCTTAAAGTAGGCCGTGCTGCAGTGGTTTCTTGCCGTTTCTTTTACGCTGCCATAGCACGATCCGAAACGGCGTAGACTCGCTCTATTTGCATTGTATTCTGCATGACATTCAATAAGTATTCTGTAAAGAATCTACATTGAATAAAATTATCTGAATCTGAATCTGAAATCTGAATTGCACATGAAAATTTTTTGAAAAAAGTATGATTATTAATGTAAAGGGGGCCAAAATAGGGGGGGCCAAATTTCAAATTGTCGCTACTAGGTCGAGTGGGGTATCATATGAAAGGGCTTTACTTGTACATTTTAAAATATATTTTTGTATTTTTTTAAGTTTCTTAGTTTTCAAGTTATGATGAAAAATGTCAAAAAAAATACCATTCCCCCCCCCCTTATCTCCGAAGTTTGAGTAAGGGAAAATCTGAATTAATTACAGTTGACAGAGGTTTATGTAAACTTTACAGCAAAAATAAAACGATCTTTCTAAGTTGCACAGTTTTTCAGAAATCTGCAAAAAACCTTTACAAACAAATTTAGTTTTGCGGTCCTGAAAATGGACTTTATTGCTTCCAAAAATACTATAGGTATATCGGAACCCTCGGCGCGCGAGTCCGACTCGCACTTGACCGGTTTTTTTTGTACTGTGTTGGAAAATAAATGTGTTATCTATCTATCTATCTATCTATCTATCTATATGTATATAAGAGCAATTTATAAACTGACTAGCTATTGCCCGCGACTCCGTCCGCGTGGGGTTCAGAAAAAGTAGCTAATGACTTTTCCCATGGATCAAACTATCTTCGTACCAAGTTTTTATCACAATAGGTTTATCGGATTAGTCATAAAAGCGTAACAGACAGACAGTGCAGTTCTCGCCTATATATTATTAGGTATACAGAGTACCGATAATACGGATTTTTGTAAATTAAACACCTCTTGTTTACGTGTGGACTGTTAGGTCGCCCACTATCCTCGTAAGTGTAAAATCATAGTCGAATTCCACGCGGAGCGCCGCATGAAACTTAGCGTACCTTCTGTCTGAGTGAACCATTTGCATTGTAACTAAACTTTTATGTTGCACAAAAGTAAGCCAAACTCGTAATTGAAAACTCAGTTTGAATCGGTTTGTGAGTTATTATCATACAGGCAATTTGATACTAATAATACTAATCTTTTATTTTAGAAATTGGGCGTCGTCTGAGGGAGACTGGGAATGATCCCCGCGCCGGATCGTCTTTGGTGCAGAGGCTTTCCATCGCCATACAGCGCGGTAATGCGGCAAGCGTAATGGGCACCTTTGCACCAGGAACGATTAGGGGTGGGATTTTTAATGACAATTTTTTTTAAAGTGACCTGTTTATTCTTTGAATTTATTTGAATAAATTAATATATATTTGATACTTTACATTAGTGTAGCTTCTGATTGAGTGAACCGATTTGAATTAAACATAAATCCGTTCAGTAGTTTCGGAGTTTATCGAAAACATACAGACAGACAGACAAAAAGTTCAGAAAACATATGTTTGAGTTCTATTAGTCGTTTATTATCGCCTACACTATTTTTTTTATAAATTTATCAAAAGTACAGACACGCGGTTTCTACTATTTTATTATTTGTATAGATTTGATTTTATAATAGACTTGCAAAATGCTATTGTAAGAATAATAATATTATTATTTGCTCTTATGAGCGTCTTGCTCTTGCAATAACATTTACGAAGAATCATTGCACTTGAGAAAACCTGTTCTTATAGTCCCATAGGTTTCCTCAATGCTATTGTGAAAATATTAGACTTATATCACTTATAACTCTTCATACAAAAATAGAAAACTTGATTGTACAGTTTGTATGGAGAAGCCGATTTTGTTTCATTTCCTGATAGTTTTTTTCTCTAAAAGTTGTTATTGTTCAGTTACGTTGACTGATCATGCCATTTCAGTATTAGGAAAGCTGTCCCTTACACCCTGTATATTTCTTATTTCTAGAATCATAAGGCCTTAAATCGCGATGCGAGAGACAAGCTTGACCTTCTCTTAACTGTACAGTAGGCGACAGATATACTGCATTAAACGTGTTTTCCGTTACTTCAAAATTTTCTTATAATAACAGAGAGAGCGTTAGTACAGTCAAGAGCACATCAAGCTTGACACACTGGACTTTGTACCGTTCTTATTTTAATAGACGTATGGGCTAGAGTCGCACTGTGAGTGTCAAGCTTGAACTGTCGTTGACTGTACGAGATTGTTTGATAAGAATAAAAAAACTACATTTTAGGAAAATATGCATAACATCAATTATTATTAATGTTTACGAGAAATGTACGTAAAGGAAATCTGCAGAAGATTTTTCTAAGTTTCAGTAAGTTTTTTTCAACCTTTCATTTTCACATTTTCAATATTATGTTATCCTATCTAACGATCTCTCAATTATTTGACATATTTTAATTGGACGAATTTTTTGCTTTGTCACAAGAACTACTGAATCCAGATTGTTACCACCCAGTGTACAAGTAGTTTTAATAATTATTAAAAATATTATCCTAAAGTATTCTGTTTTTTTGTGAGAGAGAATCTTTTAGGGGAGGCTTTCTGGGATTTTTAATCCCAGAGCTGGTATTTATTTCACAAAGTTCATAATGTAAATTTATGACCTCCTAATGCTCAGCGAGGTACAGTCAAGTGCACATCAAGCTTGACACATTATACTTTGTACCGTTCTTATTTCAATAGCCGTACGAGCTAGAGTCGCACTGCGAGTGTCAAGCTTGACCTGTCTTTGACTGTACTAGCGCCTCATTGCTATTTTTATTTTTTAAAGTGTTTCAGCTATAGCTCAGTAACCTGTGTTACTTAAAAGTAAGGCCATTGTAATAGGTCCATTATGACAGCTGTCAAATGAATGAAAAATTACAACCTGCAAAGAAAAATGAACCATGTGCGTTGGTGAAAATGGTCAAAACGGACTTCTTACGTTGGCCCTACTTTAGATGTGATTCTTTAATTTCATCATAATATGATAAATGCTGACCTATCTAACGACACATCACACGATGGGGTAGAATAGAAATAGTTATTTGTTATGCAAGGCAGCAAAAGCGTTATTTGGCGTGAGTGCCTTGTATTGAAACCTGAGCAAGCGAAAGATTCTAGAATTGAACCACGAGCGAAGCGAGTGGTTCAAAAGAAGAATCCTGAGCGTAGCGAAGGTTTCAAGGCACGAAACGCAAAATAACTTTGCTGCCGAGCGAAACACAAAATTTTTCACCTCACTAAAGCGAGAAAATCGCTTTTGGCCGCAGAATTTAACCGACAAAACAAATGTTTCCGAGCTTTGGAGGTGAAAATAAAATTTCACCCCCATTTTACTTGTAGCGGAGGTACTCTAAATAATTTTTATTTTTCAACATTATACTGTACCACTTTGTTGGCGTGGAGTGTGTATTCATACTAAATTACAGCTTCCTGGTACCAAGAGTCACTGAGCTAAGCCACATACGGACAGACAGACGGACATGACGAAACTTATGGGGGTTCTTTTTTGACTACGGAACCTTAAGAATTGGAAAATAATAGCTTAAGGCGCAAGTGTGTATTTTTAATTTTTAATTTTGAATTACAGCACGAGCCGTCGGTGAAGCGAAGAAGACGAAAATCCGAATTTTCCCACCGGAACATTCGTAGTCTTGTAATACAGCCTGTATATTAGGTATCTTTTGATTTAACGTCAGAAAGTCGACACTTTTAATAAAACGAGTTGACGTTTTGTAAAGCCGAGACGAAGTCGAGGATTTACCATCGGCACGAGTTTGTCATAACCCTTATAGCCCGGCAAGACACTCGTCGAGTGGCGTGGGAAGTAGCGAGGGAAGGAGGCAGAGACGTAGTATGGCCGCGTTACTCGTCATACCGCACGCCTTGCTCCTCGTCATGCCCATCGATCCCTTGATTGTCGGTTTTTCGGGCGCGAGTCAAAGAACCGGCAATATGAGCGTGAGTAGGTAGCCACATACTGCCCTTGGACGCAGTCTGCATCGAGCGGTGGTCAAGGAAGCACGTCGATTTCACGCGTCAAATCATGTTGCTGCCAGCAGCAGAAGAATGGTCTAATGAAAAAACGTTATTATTCCGTACCTATCCACTATATTACATTTCTTCATGCTTTTGCCCTTTGAAATTTTTGCGGACGATTTACAATAATTAATAATCTATTCTTATTTCGATAAATAGATGCCATACATCAACTCCTTTAGTACGGCGTATATTCCTATAGAAGAAATTGGTATAATTAGCTTTACTAAAAATACATAGCGCGCATCCTGCCACAGTTTCGACGTCCATCGTGTAGCAATGGCGAGTGACGTAGTGCGGAGCGTCGCGATTAATCGCGCGAGTAGAGCATTATGTGGCTGGAGAGAGCAACATCGCGGCAGCGCGAGGGGCAGAGCGAGGAGCAGCGCGATGGGCATAGTCTGGCGGCCCTATTACAATTCATTTGTGAAAAAACAGGTATTATAAGTTTACACTTAATTACACTTAAAGGAACATCAAATCAATTTTAATGCTAAGCAACTGATAAAATCAAGACCAAAATTAAAATCACAAGTATTAGTTAAAATGTATTGTAAAATTTGAACATTTACTGAAATTTTATTTTTCTTATAAAGTTTAAATAATTTTATGATCAGAATGAAAACTCCTTGGTAGTATACTTTTTTTACTTACTGCACTATTCCGGTAAGTAACTTCTTACAATATTTACGTCCTTGTAAGTACGTTTTTCGAGCAAATGTATTGAAAAAATATTTACAAGACACTACAACATTTTGCAGTACAACATTGTATTTAGTTTCTTAGCAGACATATTACATTACATAACGGAAGTGGTACTAAAACAATAGGTGTTTTGTTAATTATAGGAGTTTATTTTTGTTTTTTCATGTTTGTTTTTATTTATTTATTTTTTAAATTTATGATGATGATGATTTTTATTTTATGGTTTTGGCGCTCTCACTGCGCGGACCCTGTGTGATAGTTAGTTGAGCGTAGATGTAATAAATATTTATTAAATAAACAATCATTGTCATTGGAAACAATTGCAACCATATAACCATACCATGAAGTACAAAGTGTTTCTCCTGACGTGCAGTTGGGTGTACTTTTTTAAACATCTGTCCAGTTTATGAGCAAGTGGGTCAAAAATGTTTCTGATTTACGAACAAAAACAAAATTGTTTCATAAAATTGACTCTTTGCTCGGTTGACTGTACTTAGTTTGTCTTTTTGAAGATTCTCAAGCCAAAGTACGCACACATGAGATTCCCTTTGGGTCCAACAGAAATAGTTTTCGTTACAAATTGACCATAGAAAAAAGATGATCCAAAAAACTGTTTGCAGTATTCCGAAAAGTTCATCTCAAACAGATATTTGCCCTGTAAAAAAAGAAGTCATATTATTAAAGGTACGTACGGAAGCAAGTTAGTAGTAACAAAACCAGTATATCCGGATCCAGCACTAAGCTGCTAACAGCCAAAACCAGAGAGCCACTCTACATCAAAGTTTTACCAATGAAGTCAACTATCATTTTGGAAACAACTATCGCAATTAATTGAAATTGAAATAATAAATTTGTAATAAATTCAAATAGTTTTTTTTGTCCTTTTTTTATGTCACACACAAGTGGGTAAATGAGCAGGGGGAGATCGTGGTAATTCGAGCGATATTGCCAAAATAAAAACGTTTGTCTCAAAGGTTACGTTAAGTCTCAAATATCGTTAAATACGATCATCCCCCAAGGTGAGCCATTCGTTGCAAAGTGGATCCAAAGCCGATAACTCCACATATTGAACTAAATGGACTGTATTGTATAGGCATATATTTATCGGCGTCGCACGGATCCAGTTCTTAGGCGGTTCTTCCAGTGCTGTACGAGAGAACTAGCTGTGATCTAGAAAAGTCCAACCAATGGCATTGCACCATTTTCTTTGCTTGTCAATTGGGGCAAAAAAGCTTAGCTCTCTCGCACAGTTCTGGTGAAAAATCAGTTAAAGAATAAGCTTGTAGTAAGTATATCGGCCGTGTAGTGCCGGATTAGAATAGTACCAGCCCATCTTTACCCGTGGGCGTCGCAAGAGGCGACTTAGAGCTTATGAACCGAAGGATGGGCAGCAGCATCTTTCTGTGTAATCTCTTACATACTGCTGTCACCAACAACGGCGGACGCCAGCCGCAAAGCTTTGGTGACTAAAGTAAATCCTTTCCATACAACCCTACATTTTTGCTAGAGTTCTGGAGATAGAGCCTTGTCCTCCATTGGATGTTTCATGGAATGTTATACTAACCCGCGAGTCCGACTCGCATGTTTGGCCGGTTTTATTAATTGATGTTATTTTACGTCGACAAAATGGTAAAATATCATCTTAAAATAAAATTTTCATAAGTAAGGGATGATTTATTGGTATATCCCCGCAGTCCCCCAGCCTCGGAGGCACCCATCCCGCTGGCACCCAAATTCGATAAATTGATTACATTTTATGTCGTTCTTTTTAGGGTTCCGATCCCAAATGGTAAAAACGGACCCCTGATGGTGTGACTTCGTCTGTCTGTCTGTCACACCTGTAACAACCATCCCTCATTTTTAAATTTAAAATAGTTTTAGAATATGATTACCCAACTTTGTTTCAAACGAAATAATCAAAAGATATATTTTATAATAACAAATATTTTAAAGGGGGGCCCTAGTAGGGGCAAAATTTAAAATCATCGTTACTAGGTCCAGTGGGGTATCATATGAATAGGTTTTACTTGTTCATTCCAAAATTAATTCTTTACGAATATTTGTTTTGAAGTAATGCAGAAAAATGTCTAAATAAATACTATCCCCCTTCCCCTCTGAAGTCTCTGAAGTTTGCAAAAGGAAAAATCTTAATTTATTATAGTAAATACAGTTTTATATAAATATTACAGGAAAAATACTCTAAGTAGCTGTTTTTTTAAAATCTGCAAAACACCTTTACAAACAAATTTTGTTTGGCGGTCCTAATAATTGATTTTGTTGCTTCTAAAAATACTAAAGATATATCAATACCCTTGGCGCGTGATCCGACCCGCACATATTTTTTTTTCAATTGCTGCCAAGACTTGATATGAATGTGGTTCTAAGATATGAGAAATACGTGGACTTAGCGAAGAAAGTAATTTGACTTTGAAAAATCTAATCTTTATGTCAATAGTTTATAAAAAAAATTGTAAACTCTTATATCCTCAATTTATGGTAGGCACAGTATCTAAAATTCACGTGGAATATGTACAACTCCATTGTTGAATGGCGTCATGGGCCAGGAGAGTTAGCCGCCATTATACCCGGGCAAAAATCTGTTATAACAATAGAGTTCGTTTTACCACATACGATTATTTTAACCATGATCTAGAACTTATATTTTATTCTTGATCTTTAGCGTCCACTGCACCATCTTACTATAAAAATAACAAAATACACTCGTTATACTCTGGGGAATAGGATGTAGAGAGCAAGACGCATATATTCGGTTATTTTTTCTTTAATTTTCAGTCTGTTTTTAATATAAGTAATATTTCCCTAGACAGCTATTATTGTTTTGGCTTATAATATTATAATTAAGATCATGTTTATATAATAAGTCCTGATATTGTACGAAATCAAAAAATAATAAAATAAATGAATCTTTAAACAAGGTAGTGCAACCAGTAATTTTTAGAATAAAACTTTTCCTGCTCACGGTACTTTAAATAAATTTTGATTCAGGTCCTAGTGGGACGGGGGTCTCCGGGACTGGGAGACACCGGGAATAACCCGATTTATTTTCTCGTCTACCCCATAGTGCCCATAGTGTGAGGAGTCATTAGATAGGTCTTTTTATTAAATTATTGTGACTTATTTTCGATGTAAGGATCCATTCGCGAAATATTTAGCTCGAAAGTATGTATTCTTCGTACAAAATAACTCTAGCTATGACCGTTAATACGCAGAACTACTATTATATATTCTGTGGCTGAACTCAAAAAATAAATCGCGGGAGTGAGCGCAGCAAGCGGCAACAAACTTTTATCCCTTAATTCATCCTCTTGAGGAATTATTTTTTAGAAATGTTTCTGATTTTCTTTTTATAAGCATAATCCAAAATTTTGTAAAACATGTTTATTGATTATTTGTTTTCAGTACTTCAAATCCAAGTTTTTATGCATCTCATGTCAAAACAGTAGAATTTTTATATGATCTTTCATGTCTCATTTCATTCCCTTGGGGGAGAAATTTTCAAAAAAATTTAAACGCATGTTCCTTTTTTGTCATTCAAAATTTTATGTATCACGTATCAAAAGTGTGAGACATTCATACAAAATTTCACGCTTTTTTTCATGGGATCAATTTCTAAACATACTTTCTTAGTGCGTGGCTTTGAAGTGCAATAAACCTCTGTACAAAATTTCACATCTGTACCTCTGTCGGTTACGGCTGGATTATGATGAATCGGTCAGTCGGTCAGTCAGGATAAGTCTTCTGACAGGATTTACAAGTAATCTTATATTATTAAACTCTTTCTTTTTTTAATCAAATAAAAAAAAAAAAAAATTATAATATAAGGTGGTACCCACCTTTTTAATGATGCATCCTTTAGTAGAAGTATGAAAATATAGGTCCATTATTCCTGATATAGCGAAATGCTGGCACGGTGCGTTGACTCTGTAGTTCCATAATACAGATTTCTTATTATCTTTCATAGAAAATACTGTAATTCTTATCTGAAAAAATACATACAAAGTGTTTGGTACATCTCTGCACTCACACGGTTGCTCTTGTTATGAAACAGTGAAACTTTTGTCCAAATATTTTTATTAATTCAAATTTTTTTTATTTCTTCATATAAAGTTCTCTCGTCATATTATAATCGCTAACGCCATCTGGTGAATTATTTTAGTCGGGCTTTGGTGGGACCACCAGCCTTTTTGGATAAAATTATTTGAATCGAGTTCAGTTGTCTTTTGACAGCGGTTCGAGTCAGCCGTTTCTTAACAGCTACAAGACTAGCGCTTAAGTTACCATATAGTTGTTATTTAAGATCTAAAATATTAGTTAGATTGTCGCGACACAGTGCTCTGGAGGGTAGACACGCAGAGAGATCGATGGGGTCTAAGTTTTAATGATACCTTTAAGGCAACAGGTAGAAGAACAAACTTTGCCCATAATAACTGCTGAAGACCTGACAGAAGAATGATGAGTACGAGTGAGAGTCATGGGCAAGTAAGGTAAGTAGTTGTCAGTTGGTAGATGAGAGTTAAGCGGTATTAATGATGCTATGATAGCTTTCGTTCATATTATTTGCCCATTCCTCATTTCCTATTTGTTCTTGATGCGACAACAGCGTGTAACGGAAAGGTGGGTGTGAATCTGCCCATAAAACTGAACATCTTTTCCCAAAGAATGTCATAGAAAAAAAAAAACCGGTCAAGTGCGAGTCGGACTCGCGCGCCGAGGGTTCCGATATACCTATAGTATTTTTGGAAGCAATAAAGTCCATTTTCAGGACCGCAAAACTAAATTTGTTTGTAAAGGTTTTTTGCAGATTTCTGAAAAACTGTGCAACTTAGAAAGATCGTTTTATTTTTGCTGTAAAGTTTATATAAACTTCTGTCAACTGTAATTAATTCAGATTTTTCCTTACTCAAACTTCGGAGATAAGGGGGGGGGAATGGTATTTTTCTTGACATTTTTCATCATAACTTTAAAACTAAGAAATTTAAAAAAATACAAAAATATATTTTAAAATGTACAAGTAAAGCCCTTTCATATGATACCCCACTCGACCTAGTAGCGACAATTTGAAATTTGGTCCCCCCTATTTTGGCCCCCTTTATATTAATAATCATACTTTTTTCAAAAAATTTTCTTGTGCAATTAAGTTGGGCAACTATATTCTAAAACTATTCCAAATTTCAGGTTGATAGCATAAGTGGTTGCTGAGATATAGAGGTGTGACAGACAGACGGACAGACAGACAGACAGACAGAGCGGCACCATAAGGGTTCCTTTTTTTTACCATTACCATACCTTTTGGTTACACTCCGGGAGTGCCGGCAGAAGTGAAAACTTGCATTTTTGCCAAGGGTCAATCGCGCCATTGCTGGCGTACTTCGTTGACACTGAATAAAAACACGGTTGACACTTTTTCGATCAGGCTACGCTGACGCGAGATCTGACGCGACATCCGACGCGAGTTTAAAATTTTTTACCCATCTAAAAAAAGTGCCAAGCGCCGCTAAAGAAGTTTTTGCTTCAAAAATAAATTTTTGACCTCCCATAGAAACTGCATCAGCTGATAGCGTATTTCGTACGGGAGGTCAAATTTGGCTTTTTGCTTTTCTACCTATGTTCCTCCTATGTTCCTATGGTCTCTGCCTACCCCAACGGGAAAGGAGCGTGATATTATGTATTATGTTATATATGTATAGCAAATGTAGTCAGTTTCATGAGTATAGCTTCTTCTTCTTCTTCTTTCGTGTCAGCAATCCACCCATTACATTTGGTAATTAAACTTGTTATTCATAAAATAGTTATTTGTTATCCAAGGCAGCAAAATTATACTATGGCGCAAGTGCTTTTTATTGAATCCTGAGCGTATGCACGGTATCAAAGCTTAAGACGAGTTATACGCTCCCGCACCCGCAAGTCTAGCCAATCAGGACAGCGGCGGCGGCTACATTAGTTCCGATTGTATCCACCTGCCAAAAGATCTTTGTCGCTCTGTACTTCGTATACTCTGTGCACAGAGCTCTGAAGCGCATGCGTCTTGCTCTACATCTAGAGACGAATTCTTTATGTTATTCAATACAAATCAGTGTCACCATTTACTAAAACTAACACGCTTTCCGCACCCACACTACTAGCGTCATTTGAGTGCGATAAACATAGTATCATTATTGCGAGAGAGTAAGATGCAAAAATCCAGTGACAGAGTCTCTATGGCAACGAATGTGTTTATGATGTGCATTCAAAATAAGCGCTTACATAAATTGGATATTTTTTACTATATTCGCTTCTATGGGGGGTGCGCGCGCAGGCGGAGTGGCCCTATCGTTGTTCTGTGACTCTGTGCCTTACTCTGAGACTTAAAGTTCAAGTGCCGTCACTAAAGAAAGATTTAATTTAAGGGACTTCTCTGATTGAGGCAGTTGGAGCTCATTAATATCCGATCGGCATCCGGGAAATTTTGACATATGACCTCTATATAAATTTCCCATAGAGTTCTCGGAAAATAGAAATATCTTGAAAAACGTTTACGTCTACGGTTACGTCTACGTTTTTTCTCCGATTCCTTCGAATTTTGACGAGGGGCTTGAGAGTGCAGCCCTATGTCACATGTAGCATATTGAAAGTTACATCGAGAAGCATAGATAGGTCGGAAGTTTTTCCGCCATTACATCGGTACATACATACGTTCATACAACGATGAAGTCAAACTAATCGTCAATATCTTATCCACATTTGCACGTCATACTAAACTTGTTTACTATTATATATTCTGTGGTCACATTCTTTCGTGATTTTTTAAAATTCACTTACCTCGTCCACACGCGATTGCTCGAGAACAGTCATATTAAAGATGGCGTAGGCATCATTTGATCTTCTTTCCATTGTCACAGAATACGTTGCTAGATCTTTGGCTTTAGGGCCATGGCAAACTGAATAGTTAGTATATTCTACATTGAAAGGTCCCTGAAATAAGAATGGTGTTATTAAAAAGAATACCTGCCAAGTGCGAGTCGGATTCACTCATAGAGGGTTCCGTACCACTAAGGTGAAATTCCGTCTTCATTCACAAAATGTCGGGCCGCGCGCAGTATAAGGTTTCGTAGTTTTTTTTAGGATTTTTATCGCAAAACATTTTGATAAAGTATATCATAACGTTTATAACATAAATTTTTCACCTCCTAATACTCAACGATGGGAGATAGGCCTTTGCCCTGATGTGGGACATAACAGGCTCCTAATAATGATAATGCTCAACGAGGTCCTAGCGCCTCATTGCTATTACTATTATTTTCAATACATTTGCTCGAAACACGTACTTACAAGGCGTAAACATTGCTCGTAAGTTGTTACTTACCGAACTAGTGCGGTAAGTAAAAAAAGTATAATACCAAGGAATGTTTACACTCTGATCATAAAATTATGTTGTAAAAATACTACAGTGGTGACTTTTTACTTTGGTTACGACTGCTTACCTATTTTTAAAATAAAATGGACAGTACCAGGAGAACATAAATCGAAAAGAGGCTGACAGTACCCATGGTTGGTTCCTTTACCAAGTGTATTACTTATACCTGTTTTCTCACAAATGTATTGAAAAACGTCGTAAGATACACGTCCGTAAGGGTTATGACAAACTTGTGCCGATGGTAAACCATCGACTTCGTCTCGGGCTTACAAAACGTCAACTCGTATGTAATAACCCTACTTACGGAACTTGTATCTTAAACTACTATTCCAGCTTTTCGGCTATTGCTCATTATCATTAACCTGTGAAGCCTTCTTAGCTGTGATAGTTATCCTTTTAATTTTTTTGTTACAAGTGAGCAAACGAGCAGGTAGGCCACCTGATGGTAAGTGGTCACCACTGCCTATAACACCTACTGTCTTATTAATGGCATATTTTGACACTAATAAGACAGCTAAGCGCGTTGCTCACTTTGAGAACTAAGATGATATGTCTCATGTGACAGTAATTTCGCTGGCTTTACCCTTCAAGCCGAAACACAGCAGTGCCAACACTGCTGCTTCACGGCAGAAAAAAGCAAGGGAGTGGTACTTCCCCAGATGTACTTTCCACAAAAGGCCTACCACCACAAAAAAGCCCTACCACCACCAATTTCATTGTATAATATACTACTTTTGTGATTTTTTTCGAATCTTCAATAACAACCGTTTAGCTGGCATGGGGGAGGCATGTATAAAAAATGCGCTTTCAAGTTAAATATTTCGCAAAGGGATCCCTAAATCGAAAAATGATAATTCGCAAACTATAATTATTTTTACATCTCTCATATTCGGTAAGTAGGTCCTTATTACCCCCAAATGGGGCTTGTAGGTGACCAATTAGCACTCTAGGGTGATAATAATGATAATGTAGCTAGAAAAGCCCTAGGGCGGTAAGTAATTGAGTTTTAAAAGAGTGAAGTTTTTTTTATTACTTACCGCCCTAGGGCTTTTCTAGCTACATTATTACCCTAGAGCGCTAATTGGTCACCTACAATTTGGTGGTAATAAGGACCTACTTACCTGACAATCGAGATAAAATATAATCCGTACTAAATTACAGCTTTCTAGTACTAAGGGTCTATGAGCTAAGCCGCGGACAGACAATCAGACGAACATGATGAAACCATAAGGGTTCCTGGTTGACTAAGGAACCCTATTAACACGTGAACACTACAACTTTAGTACATTCATTAGACTATCATATTGCTCAAAAAGATTTGGTTTAGATGAATATTTTGTTTTCTTGTCAACCCCATCGTATGGAATATCGTTGAATAGGTCTTTTAAAAAAGAAATGTGAGTTTTTAAAGATCATTTTTCGATTTAGGGATCCGTTTGTGAAATATTCACAATTTTTTGTTTGATTCTAGTGTCCCAGCCAGGGGTGCCAGCTAAACGGTTGTTAGTGGAACTGTGATTTTTGATGAAATTAAAAGAAAAACTATCACATTTCAGTAGGCTTATGAGCTATAATGAGCTATAGCCAAAAACTGGAAATGATGAAAATGCTAATAGCCATCAAGTGCTTGGACCTCGCTGAGCTTTAGGAGGTAAAAAGTTTATGTTATGAACGATATGAAATACTTAATCAAAACCTGCTTTGCGATAAAAATCGTAAAGAAACTACGGAACCCTATACTGCGCGTGGCCCGACCGACACGCACATGGCCGGTTTTTTTTTAAAATTAATACTGTACTTGCATATTTTTATTAAGATATTAAAAATAGGCATCTGTACAAACATATACCTTGCCTATACCAAACTGTCCAATCAAGTTTGCAATCTTGTATGGAGAAGCCGATATTTCTTTCATTTGCTCAAAGTTTATTTAGAAAGTTTCAAATATTGACTGATGATGTCCTTTCCGTTTTACGAAAACCTGTCCCTTCCACCCGATACAGGGAGATAAAAAGAAGAATGCGCAAAATTGTACGTTCAGGAGACGCATTTTTGAAGCGTTCGAAGTGAATCTTTAGTTCGCATACGAAAACGAATCGTGTACGAATTTAATTTCTAACCTCTCGATTTTACGCATTTTTGAATCATTCGAAAGCAATGTTGCCATTAAATCACAATCTTTAAACAATTTTCTTTTCATGCAGAAAAATAAAAACCGGAAAGCAATCACTCATTGATTTAAAAAACTGGTAATGATTTTCGAAGGAATGGAACGCAAATTAAAAAGTTGATATGTCAGTATAATCATGTGTGAAGGAAACGTCAATGTCGTTCTCATCACAGACTATACATACTTTCGAGTGGTAGAAATGCAAAACGAGTGGGTCGGACCACTCGTTGCAGAATTCACAGGTATGAATATTCAAAAATTGCGATTTTACGGATTCGTATACGAATCTTGCCAATTCGAATGCGAATTGAAGTTCAAACGCTTCAAAAATGCGTCTCCAGGATTTTAATTTGGAATCCTTCAGATCGGCGCAACTTTAAAACAGTAGGTTATTTTTTTGGACCTGATTTCCTTTTGCCCACTTATTAGTGAGGTCAAAAGCAACAACTTTTGTTGTACGACTTTGCTAACAACGCACAAAAAATTTTCGACTCTCCATACTAAAGTGGTCACGTGACCAACCCATTTTGTATGGGAAGTTGAAATTTTTTCATCGTAGTCGAAAAGTCGTAGAACAAAAGTTGTTGCTTTTGACCTCACTAATAAGTGGGCAAAAGGAAATCAGGTCCAAAAAAATAACCAATGTTTACCCTAGACGTATAAATTTATCATTTTGCTGTCTTTTGATACAATCTATTCTTTCTTATTTTAGCAATACCTCGTTACAAACAACTCATTAGGGTTCCGTACCTCAAAAGAAAAAAACGGAACCCTTATAGGATCACTTTGTTGTCCGTCTGTCTGTCTGTCTGTCTGTCTGTCTGTCTGTCAAGACCCTTTATCTCACGAACGGGTAAATGTATCAGGCTGAAATTAATACCATATATTAGGATCTATGAACCACACAAGATCTGAAAATTTAAATTTTTTACAACGACGCAATCAAAAGATGGCATTTTATGTCCTCATCTCCATACATTTATTCAAAAATGAAAAACCTACAGGGTACTTCCCGTTGACCTAAAATTATGAAATTTGGCAAGAAGCTAGGTCTCACAGTACAAATAATGGGAAAAGTCTGAAATCATTAAATATTACAACTTTTCTTACAACTAATGGTAACCAATTGTGGTGAGCTCCCGTTTCAAGAACATTCATATAAGAGAGGGGTCAAGTTGGATGGTTGCTGAGGCGATTTTTGTTTTAGTTCTATTTAAAAACGGGAACACTTACAAACTTGAAAATTGGTATGTTTATAGGGCATAGGCTATAAAATAACAACAAATAATAAAATTTGGTCAAGCGAGTGTCGGACTCAAAAAATCTAGCACATTAACTTACTGAAATTTCAACTAATACAATTATGTTTATGTGGTGGTACGGAACCCTCAGTGCGCGAGTCCGACTTGCACTTGGCCGGTTTTTTTTTCATGCATCTGAAACACTTACGTAATTTTCAGAATTTTTTGGCTCCATGTTCATTGAACTAACTATAAAAAAAAGCAGACAAAGTTTTAAAATAAATACTGTTTTTACAATCATTTTGAAAACAACCTTTCCCAGAATACAGTTTTAAGAGCAATATTAAAATTTACAGACAATTCAAATAAAGTAATTTTAAATTAGAATAATTTTAAATTCAGTTTTCATTTGTGTTTCTACCAGATAACATCTAATGTGGATTTAATGCCTCATTGGCATATTCCTGTCCGGCAATTTAATATTTTAAAATGCCATTATTCCCAACTTCATACGGATCACCAGAATGTTTGTCAATATTGGTCGCGAAATGAGCGAGATTTTTTTTCAAATTTTCTCAAAAATGTGTTTTACCATCACTTATACATCAAAAAAGCAAGTCTCCCAAAAATATCGGCCCGCCCTTTCTGACAAAGGGCAGAATGCGCGTGCTAGAACGAAGCGGATTCGCGCTGTTTTACGAGTACGTTATTCGCTCATTTTGGCATTTTTCTCAAAATCTGTACCCATAATATTTATTGTCAAATAGCTATAATACGAGTATTATGCATAATGTATTGAATAATGTGTAAAAGTTTTGGCATCATAGATTAATGGGCACTTAAGAAAAACGGTTTAAAAGCAAAAAGCAGACGTAACTTTGGATTTTTTTATGGCGTACAAAATATATTTAATCGTGTTTCGGAGTCGGCATTATTCTTGAAAAGATACTTAATTATCACATTTTTTTTTTTCACCGCTATACTCGTATATTCATCACTTTTCGTTAAAAACCTGCTCAAGTGAAGCGTATTTAGCTCTTATCAGCCCCTTAACCCATCTCTTCCCGTGGGTGTCGTAAGAGGCGAGTAAGGGATTATGAACAGGAGGACGGGCTGCAGAGTCTTTACGTGTTTCGTACCATCTTACATTCTGCGGTCAGCAACAACCGCGCTCAATGGTGACAGCCCCAACGCTAACAAGCGTGATGAGTAATAATCCTTCCTGTCCACATTGTTACAGCAAAAGCTGGAATTCTGGAGGGAGCTTTCCTTTCTATGATGATGATGATTAATCCATTGAAGGGGTTTGAGTGGTTTTTTGCTGGCTCTCATTTTGGGGGTAGCTTTCATGCAACGAAAATTAAATCAATTTTATTTGCACAATAACGGATCAAAAAATCTTGATAAAACTTTGCATGACCTAGAATCTACAAGAATGTTATCTTTCGAGCATTAGTATCTGTTGCCTATGGAAATTCATATGAGGATTCGAGTGTTCCCTAAATACGAAAGTGTAAAAATGTGATTTACTCAAAATCGGTTTCATTGAGCTTATTTTAATGATCTTTTATTTGGATTCTTAATTGGTTACCCATCTGAAGCTGAATATCTTATTTAAACACTAGCTGGTACCCGCCCGCATGGATCTATCAATAACATAAAACTCGAACTTAACTGAAGTAAACTTAAGCTAATTTTCCCATAGTAAAAAGATTTTGACTCTAAGATACAAATTTCATCGAAATCGGTTCAGCTGTTTACACTTGAAATAGTGACAAACATACAAATTTTCACCTTTATTCAATATCGTATTTTCACCAAGTTTTTGATTTCCCGTTGGTACAAAATTTCATCTCCTACTTTACCCCTTTCTAGTTTCATTTTGTCAAAGTAGTCTTAATCCTTTATACTTTCGAGCGGAGCGAGAAAGGTATTGTATTCGTGAAACAAAAAGTTTTTCTAATTTTCTCAAAAATGTGTTCTATTTATCACTTATACATCATAAAAAGCAAGTCTCCCAAAAATGTCCGTCCGTCGATCGGTCGGTCCGTCGGTCGGTCTGTCCATCACGCTTTGGCCTAGCGGCTAAACGAATAGTCCGATTGACACCATCTTTTAAATTTAAGATTTTCTTATAAATTCATAGAAGCATACTGAGTGGTTTCTTGCTGGCTCTCTTTTTGAGGGTAGCTGTCATACAATGGAAATGAAAACTTGCAATTTGCTCAAAAACGGCTCAAACGATCTTGATGAAATTTTGCGTGACCAAGACTCTCTATGCAAGGTATTTTTCGGCAGCATACATTGGTCTGTGGAAGTTCATATAAAAGTTGTTCCCTTACGACTAAAATTCAAAATGTGATTTTCTCAAAATCAGTTTCAATGAGCTTGTTCTAATGCTTCAAATTGGAATTATAATTTGGTCATTTTAAAAATTTTACATAAATCTAGTATAAGAAAGTTTGTATTTCCATATTATTTGTATGGAATTGCAAAGTTAAGTTTGCACTTGGTCCTTATTTACTCTTTACTATCCGCAGCCCTTTATAATCTAGTAGTTAGAGCATTCGGCTCTTGATCCGGAAGTTCTGGGTTCGATTCCCGGTGGGGACACTGTCGAATGATGACGATATCGTGAGAAAGTAAGTGCAGTGCTGCTGTACCATTTATTTTATGTTCATATCAATCACCTAAATCCATTTATCGGATTGCTAAAAAAGTGTAGGTATACAAAATTAATTCTCTAATATATATTTAGTTCCTTGTGTAGTACCTAGTGCTACTTTTTAGGCCATTGTGTCGAAAAAATATATATTTTATATAAAAAAAAATATATTTTATATAAAAAAATATTTTATATCACTTAAAATGGGCACTTTGCTTAGTGACTGTTCTTAGTTCTTCTTTTTGATAAATCTCAAACCAAAGACCGTACACATGAGATTCCCTTTCGGCCCTAAAGTAAACGATTTAATTACAAATTCACCGTAGAAAAAAGATGACCCAAAAAACTGCTTACAGTATTCCGAAAAATTCATCTCCAACTGATATTTGCCCTGTAAATAAAGAAAGTAAATGTATAATTATGTAATAGGTGGTAGGACTTTTGTGCAAAATCCGTCTGGGGAAGAACCACCCTCTTGCCTATTTCTCCCGTAAAATAGCAGTGATTGCACTGCTGTGTTTCGGTTTGAAGGGTAAGGGAGCATCGAAATTACCGGCACACGAGACACACCATCTTAGTTCTCGGGGTGGGCAACGTGCTTTGCTGTCTTATCAGTATCAATTTATGCCAGTAATTAGACAGCGGGCTCTATGGGCGATTGTGACCACTTTCCATCAGGTGGTCCACATGCTCATTTGCTCACTTGTCACATTAAAACAAATTTACTTACGGCCGCACCTCGGTGTAAATACTTTGAACCTGAGCGTCTCTGGGTTCGGGTGGTTGTGGCGTAGTGGTTTAGATTGTAGTGGTTCAGATTTCTACGTGCTTTGATTATATTCTCTTAGTAGCTACAATCTTCCAAAACCAGTCTCTCTAAGGGCAAAATGTTACCACTTTCGTACTATATTACATGTAAAAACTAGGTACCTACTCTTTTGAAAAAAAAAATACCCTGATATCGAAAATGAAGATGCTTCATACAATAGAAGTCGAGTAAGTGTGCAAGAAATCAGATGAAGTATTTAATTTTCCTGTATTTAAAAAGTGATCACTAATAAAAGAAATGACTTCTAGGAGTGCAATATTGCTAGTTGGTAACAGTGTCTTGAAAATTTTATATAATCTCATTGCCAACTCATTATACAACATTTTAGTTTAATTTTTGACCAAGTGAACAGAACTAGTAATTAGTTATAAAGCAAGTACCGACCGACCTTTTTAATGATGCAACCTTTGGTAGTATGAAAGTATAGGTCCATTATTCCTGATATAACAAAATGCTGGCACGGTGCGTTGACTCTGTAGTTCCACAATACAGCCTTTTTATTATCTTTCATGGAATAGACTATAATTCTTACCTGAAATTCAAGGTTTTTGGTATATCTCTACTCATGAAATTAAAAACTCTTTAGGAAGCTACACAAATGAAAACTATCAAGCGGCATGTGCACCAATAACTCACAAACTACTAAACCGATTGAAATGGGGGATTTCAGTAGTGTATTTCACTTACTTTCATGCAATATACTAGCTATGTTTCATCGCAATCGATTCACTTACACAGACGGTATGCGAAGTTTCAAGCGGCGGTGCCAATAACTCACAAACTACTAAACTTATTCAAACAAGGGTTGCAACGATGTATTTTACTTAATTCTTGGTCTCATTGCAGACGGTTCACTCAAACAGAAGACTTGCGAAGTTCAAATCGGCGGCCCCAATAACTCACAAACTACTGAACCGATTCAAAAGGGGTTTAAAATGACGTACGAGTATTTGGCTTACTTACTTCTGGGCAACATATAATTTTGAATCAGTTCAGTTGTTTGTGTACACTGCAAAAGTCCAAACTCCACGCGAACGATGTCGTGGCCACAGTTAGTGTCAATATAAGCAAAAAAAAATTTTCTTTCATACTAGTTGGTCCAGTCAGCTTGTCATTGGAAAATCAAAAAAGTTGTAGAACAAAATTAGTACAGCTTTTCATGAGTAGAGCAATTTTTTATACGAGATGTTTTCAGAGATATACCAAGTACCTCTAGGTAATTTGTCATAACAAAACGATCTGCGGCTCAATTCAATTGTTGTGATTGTATTGAGTAGGAGTCAATATCAACTTTCGCGTTGAAAATAAATAAAGCGAGTCTTTTTGAACAATTTTTGCAGTGATCGCCAAAGATATTTATGCGTCATGTAAAGATCATAAGAAAACGTAAGAAATTAAAAGCTTGTAAAAAGGAAGGGTTTTCTAAACCTCAATAAAGATCACGGACAGAGCGACAATCGCGACACTGATCTATTGGCAGTTGGATAACGGTGACAGGAGGACGCTGCTGCTGCTACTCGCAAAATCTCAAATTTCCAGAAAAGTTAATTTCTTTATTCATTTACAATGTACATGGTATTTGAATGTTAAATAATATTTATACAAGGTTATTTTTTTGGACCTGATTTCCTTTTGCCCACTTATTAGTGAGGTCAAAAGCAACAACTTTTGTTCTACGACTTTGCTAACAACGCACAAAAAATTTTCGACTCTCCATACTAAAGTGGTCACGTCATCGACCCATTTTGTATGGAAAGTTGAAATTTTTTCGTGCGTTGTTAGCAAAGTCGTATAGCAAAAGTTGTTGCTTTTGACCTCACTAATAAGTGGGAAAAAGGAAATCAGGTCCAAAAAAATAACCTAGTATAATACGAATTCCTTATTTAATGTCTCGGTCAACCTAATATTCTAAATTCTAAATGCTTTTAATTTTTTTTTTATATGAGCGGGCGACTAGGTATGACTTTCAAAGTACTTGATGGTGCGCAGAGTCATCATCATATCAGCCGTAAGACCTCCATGACGACCGATCCAGCGCTGCTCGCATCCAGCGGTTTCACGCGACCTTGACCAGATCGTCGATCCACGTTGTGGGGGGCCTGCCAACGCTTCGTCTTCCGGTACGTCGTCGCCACTCTAGAACCCTTACGCTCCATCGGCCGGAGTGTCTCATAATATCAAAGCGAGGTGTGATCGAAAACGGTGCAATTTTGTTATGTGTCGCCGCCAGCCTAGATTCAAACTTATCCGGTCGTTTTATAAATTCTGACAAGATCACATGGATGTACAGACAAGGAGCATGATCCTTGCATGATTCCCATTGCGGATAATACGAATAAGTATCGCGCGCTTTTGTGTCACAAATGCTTTATACATGTTGTACGAGTGGCTACCCCCCCAAAAATTAATACTGTAACGAAGCTGAGATTCCACAAGAGCATGATACTGGTATACAATTTTGAGATGATTTATGTATAACTCATCTCGCAAACTTCTGATAGCATAATATGCTGAGCTTATGGCAGCTTCCACTGCTGACAATTCACCTCGCCAATTTCGAGTTGAACCGCTCCCGGCAGACAACTGAACTGGATTTAAATAATCTTATCCAAAATGGCTGCTAACTCCCACCAAAGAATGAGTGAACTGATTCAGACTAGATGGCGCTAGCTTTTATGAGAACTACCAAAGAACTACCTTCCATTTTAATTTTTTTTAACCACCATCAGAATAAAGTGCGTCGTTACAAGAACTGTACCTATGACTTAAGCATTCTTCGACATATATATATATTTTGATTTTCCTTCGAATTTTGATTTTCCTTCGAATTAAATTACAGTATTAATTTATTGAAATGGATAGGTGCTTGCTAAAGACTGGATATCATAACAAAAACATCTTTGTCTGCATCACCAGCTGATGATAGAGGTCATTTAACTCTCCAGCGCTGCACTTCTTCTTGAGCTAAAACTAGCTACTTTTTTTTAAAGAAAAAGTATTTTTTTTATACAATCAATTAGTGATGTACAATTAACCCTGACTTAGAAGTAGTTTTTTACTTTTTTGCACCTTTTATAGAAGGATAGTCTTAGTGTTTTTCAGTTTGTGTATTGTGGTTGGAGGTGTACCTATCTCGTGTAATTGAATCTTTTCATAAATGAAAACTATTGGTTTACAAATCGTTACACTCTTTCGTGAACTCTAATAGTGTAGCGACAAACCTGCGAAGATTCCGCGTCGGAACGATTTGCGACGGATATTTCCATCAAGTCTGACATACTAGAGCAGAAATTCCGCTCAAGTTTACCAAACGCGGAATTTTTGCCGGTGTGTCGTTACCCTTATAGTTTACTTACCTCGTCCAGACGCGTTTGCTCGAGAACAGTCATATTAAAAATCGCATAGGTATCGTTTGATCTTCTTTCCATTGTCATCGAAGAGGTTGCTAGATTTTTGGCTTTAGGGCCATGGCAAACTGAATAGTTAGTGTATTCTACATGAAAAGGTCCCTAAAGTAGGAACGTTGTTATTAAAAGTTTTGCTATTCAAATAAATAAAGTGCTAATGAAATAGTGACACTTAGGAACATCGGTCAAAATACGAAAACAAAATTTCAATATCCCATACAAACGTAAAATTTGTAAGAGAGGTAATTTTTTTATTTTTACTTCGACCTAAGTTCCAAGTACCGATTTCCTTTTAACCGCATGTTGTGTAAGTAAAATAAAGTAAGTAAAACATATTGATAATAAAAAATAACATAAAAATAAAATACTTCGCATGGAAAAAAAGTTCAAGCTGCCAACCCTATCCTAAGAATCGCAACGCGCACCCGCCGCCATTCACTAACGAACGTCATTCGCTAGCATGCAACAGAGATAAGAGATAGAAAACTACGTAAAGACGACATTTGAGGCAAATTCGCATGCTTATCCGTGTGATAGGCTTGAGTCTGGTGAGGGTTGAATCAATAAAATTTTAATATTAATTTTTAAACTCTGTTTTTTTTTTCAACATGCTTATTGTTCCTTATTCTACTTATAGAACATGTGGTTAAAAGGAAATCGGTACTTTTCCTTACACCCTGTATGTATAGGGTCCCATACAGAAATAGTTAACAATTTGTTATTAAAGTTATATGTATAATATTAAATCCATAAGGTGTCAGGTCTGGGAAAATTCGTTTTCTCCGTTTTTTAAACATGTCTTGAAAATTGCGCGTTTCAGAAAACATACAGCGCCATCTGTTGGTGGACTTGGTTAAGATTATACAGAGCAAAGCTCGGTCACCCAGGTACTTGAGTATTAATTTCAAATTTACAAAAATAAAGCATTTTCCTGAATACTATTATTTTACTACCCCCGTGTGCACCAGCCCACGAGATTCTCGTGGTCCTTCTCAGGGTCTTTTGTACTGAATATGCAAGCCTACGCGAGCTTCCAATTTCAAATAACTTCTTCGGTACTTTACCTATTTCTCGTTACTTACGTAATTTTCAGAAGTTTTTGGCCCCATGTCCATTGAAATAACCATCAAAAGAAGGAAACAAATATTTAAAATAAATACAGTTTTTATGGTTTTCATGATCTTTTTAAAACAACGTTTCCCAAAATACTTTTTGAAAAGCAGTATTAGAAGTTTGTTTTAGGGACAATTCAAATGAAGTGATTTTAAATTTTATTTTCATTTGTGTTTCTACCTGATAGCATCTAATGTAGATTTAATGCCTCAATTTGTATTCAAATTTGGCGATTCAATATTTATTTATAAAATGCCAATATACTACGGCATTAAATAAGTAGTGAGAATGACCCAGAAAATAAACGACTATTATTAAATTAATATTGCACTTTTCTACGTAGCTTCAACGTAAACTTGGACCCTGAATTCCGCAGTTTTCGAATTAGATTCTTTTGGAAAATCAAGTTTAATTTTGGTCCTACCATAGCTCTCCATATAAGATCCATGACTTCGATTTTGCTTCCGTGTCTGTTTCTCCTTCGGTGTTGGGGAACAGATAGAAGTTACTAAGAGTACAAGACTGTCAGTTAAGAGTGGTTAGCTTTTTCAAACTTGGCTTAGTGAATGGCTTTCATTTCCAATTTTCAAATTTCTTGGCTTGGCTGTGTGTGGATTAGCTGACTGGCTGTTGAACCTCATTATTTATACGTTTCTAAATATTATGGCCTAAGTTTCTGATACCATCCTTGTACTGAAATAAACTACAATACTTAAAAACATCAAAAGACTTTACAACCAAAACGTTGTTCATTCTCACTACTTATTGAACATCCCTCGTAAGTCGTACCAACACAACGTGAAAGGAAAGGGTATGGAAGTAGAGACGAACTACGGTAACACACATTGCTTTTAGTACAAAGCTACTATTTACTTACACTTGCAAAAGCAAGGAGGGGCATGCCAACCTTTATCTCTATTTAGAGAAATGTCTGTCAATATCTCAGCTATAGTATACTCAACTCACTGACGTTCTAGCCATGTGCTAGCTTAAAAGATAGTTTTTTATCAAAACCTTGTTTCGAGTACTACGTCTAACTAAATGTAAGATTATATTTTAGAAATGTATTAGTATCATATCACTACCAAAACATATAAAATACTTGGAATATTAATAGGTAACTTTAAGATGGAAAAATATTTTATACTTCACCTTCTCGGAAAGTACCTCAGTCCTGTTTTAAAAACAAAGGACAAGATGCGTCATTTCTATGGTATAAATATGCGGGGGGAAAAGTTATATGGAAATCCATTGTAAACGTGTTTTAGCGGGATGGAATTTTGTATGAAAATCCATTGTTAACGTGTTTTTTTTTTCTTAAATTTAGATCAAAATCTGTCGATAACCTATTTTAATATCATAATGCCAAAAAAAGAAAAAGTTTTTATCTCTAAGTCCACGAAATGATGCTGGTCTCCAACACTTTTCTGAAAAAACCATTAATTTGAAAAAAGAACGACACCAAAATGTGGAACGAAAGCGCGCGCGCGAATTAGGTACCTATTCTTGAAAATCACCGTGTGATAAAATCTTACTCAATAAAATCAAAATTTCTGTTTTTTTCTTATCAACAGGGAAAAATTATAATGCATAAATATAAATTAGTGTTTCATTGTTAAATTTTATAAAGTATTACTAACGTTTTAACACTCAGGGTAAAATTAAAAAGTTTAAACCTCCAAGCGATATTTTATCACCCAGTGATTTTCAAAAATTGGACCCCTGTTTTCTTTACAATGTTGTTGGAAGTTTTAATTGTAGTTTTGTTGGTGCGTGCTTTTTACAAAAAATGTCGTCAAATAGTGACAGTGATGAAGAGTTTTTGACGCCGCTATAACTACAAGAAAGTGCGCAAGCGGTTATTGATTGCCTGAAAAATCTCGAAAAAATACAACAATGTAGGTATGTGATAGTTTTATACGTTGAAAAAGCGAGAAAAAAGCGCGTTGATTTTCGGAAACGGTTTTGCTTGCTTATTATAGTGAAAAAGCGTATAAATATAAGCCAAGTCTTTGTATTCCATGTTGAAAAGTACCATATTGGCAAGACCATATTGGCATATCAATAAGTATAATGGAATACAAAAAACTTACATCATATCTGAAAAGAAAATCTGAAATATTTTCCTCGTAGGTGAAGTATAAAGCACTATGTATCACTCGAAAGAAAGTGCGATTCCCAACTCGGGTGTATTGAGCCCTTCGGCTTCGCCTCAGGGCTCAAACGACACCCTTGTTGGGAATTGGTCACTTTCTCCTCTCGATGAACAATGTACTATAACTATTTACATACAACGCAACGAATAAATTTTCCGTGCAAGATGCAGCACTCACGTTTGTATGATACTGTATATAGTTTTTCTACTCCATACTAGAGGCGCTGTTTTTTTATATCGACTACCTATATAATTTAACCGTACCTTACGTATGGTCAACCGCACGTGAATGAAAACATTTGCAACTATATTACTATGCCATAAAGTGTTTCTACTGACGTGCTGTTGGGAGTACGTAGAAAAATATCTTAGGTTTGGGCTCGTCTGATTCTAGGGTGTGTAGATAGTTGTTTTTTTAGTATTTGTTGTTTTTTAGTAAATATCATAAGTAGAAAAAAATAAAATAATGCTTTTAATTTTTTTTTTAAACAAGCTTTTATTAGATGTAGTAAAAGAACTAAAACGTTATCACAGACTCAGGTTTTGTTTGTATGATTGTTTTTGATAATTAAAATATTTAATCTGTGACATTGTGATATTAATAGAAGAGAAGTATTTATTACTGTATTACAACATCTTTGATTTAAGTAATTTTGAAATTATTTTCACTGTAGATTGAAGATCTAAATTGAATATGGAATTATTGACTAGTACCTGGGCGACCGAGCTATGCTCTGTATGATTAAAATATCATCGGGTGAGCAAGCTATGCTACTCAACAACAGATGGCGCTGTAAGTTACTTGAACGCACTAAGAAAAAACTCGGTGAAAACGAATTTTCCCAGACATGAGACCTAGCTAGAACGATTTTTTGCCCCCAAAAACGCCTGTATACTAAATTTTAATCGAAATAGTTAGAGCCGTTTCCGAGAAACCGATTACAAATGTATATAATAGGTCTTTACCTATGAAATTGCCGTTTTGTATGGCGAATTTTAGGTAAACTCAATTTTCAGTACTAAAATTTTTGCATTTTTCTTAGGAATTATAAATCCAATTTCTTTATTTTTTTAAAGCATTATTGGGAAGACATTAAGCTAACAGATGCATAAATTTAATTTTCGAAAAATATTATCTGTAAAAAAATATAACATATCTAATGATGAAATCGGACAACATTTAAGACGAACAATTTTCGAACCTTTAATTTTATATATCAAACTTAAAATAAAAACTTTATTTTATGCGTAAATTGATAAACTTGAAGTCAACTTTCAAATATAAGACAAATGAACAAAATAACATTAGAAATATAGGAATTATGATCTCATTAATCTGTAAGAAAATTTCGGCAATTTCATAGGTAAAGACCTATTATTATACAGGGTGTAAGGGACGGTGTTCCGAACACTGAAAGGGCATGCTCAGTCAATGAAACTGAACAACTTTCCCAAAGAAACATTTCTGGGAAATGAAAAAAAAAATTGACCTCTCCATACAAACTGTTCGACCAGAGTGAGCAATTTGTATGGAGAGGTCAACATTTTTTTCATTTCCCAGAAATGTTTCTTCGGGAAAGTTGTTCAGTTTCGTTGACTGAGCATGCCCTTTCAGTTTTCGGTACACCGTCTCTTACAACCTTTATATACAAATATTGTTTGTTTAATAGTATAGGATAACCGGCAAGGATACATTATATAGATATAGTAAATGAATATTAATTACAAACTGATTAATTTGCAAGCGATGCGCCTTGCAATTTGAATTATCGTATAGCCATGTCTCGTATGGTAATGTATGAACTAATGATAACAGGATTGGGTAAACTACGCAACATAAATCATAAACTAGATTAATTCTATTCCGTAAATAGTAATCTTAACCCAGAGGACAAGCAGCCGCGGAGAAACTGTGGTCACCAATCATCGCGACCAATTTTGCCAGCCCGTGGTGGTAACTTTTGGTTAAACCCTCAAAAACTTTGCCTCGCTTTTTGCAATGTAAGTCAGAGAGAATTCATATAGGATGTTATAATGCACTTACATAGAATCTACATAATCTAGAATCTACATAATACACCCAGAAGCAAGTCAGTAGAAACACTTAGACTTTATGACAATAGAGTACCAAATGTTTCCAACAATGTGCGGTTGACCGTACGTACCTCTAAAAATAAGCTCCCGTTCGGAGTGTAACAGACAGTTTTCTGAAAACTGACAAGGCATGATCAGTCAACGAAACTGAACAACTTTCAGCAAATGAAACAATCAGAAAACAAAAAAAAATAACTTTTCATAGAAACTGTAAAATCAAGTTTACTGATCTTTTTTTAAAAAAATTCTGAAAGGTTTATTCACTGAAAGTTGTTCAGTTTTTCTGACTGTATATGCTCTTTCAGTTTTCCGAAAGCTGTGTTTTCCGCATTATTTACTTACAGATGTCGACGTTGTCGCGTCGCCTTAGACGTGGAAAAGCTCATGTCTTTATTATTACCAACGCGGTGATACCGTGTTAAGGTTGCCTTTCTGTACGACGATTTTTAAACGCAGAAAAAATTGTAAGGTATTCGAGAAATCAAATGGACGACGAGGAATTAAATGGAATCCGTGAAGGGTGGACTAAGAATGAGTGTAGGAGAGAGGTGAGAGTGGTTTGGGATGGAAATAAACGACGGTCAGATTAAAATTAATGCACAGGTGGTGACGCGCTCGGTGAAAAAAAAAGGATAGGATAGGATTTGAATGGAACTAAAATTAAGGAGCAGCTACTTCGTTACAGGTTTTACTTTAGCATATTTTGTACTAAAATAAAGTTTCTCAATTTTATTGTTGTTGTTTGATCTAACCGTACAAGAGTGAGCGAGGTTTGTGTGGAGTTGCTCTAAGTAGTTTCACTAGTAAGTAGTTTACTTGTTAAGTTAATTTTTGTGTAGTGTTAGATAGTGCTGGTAATTGAAAAAAAAAAAGAAACTTCTGCTACTACCATGAAAGCACGAACACTTGAGGCTACGATTAAACAGCGCGTTGGTAAGGATGCCGCTTTGTCCCAACAGTTAAGTTTTTAGGAATACAAATTGATGCTCTCCTAAACTGGAAAACCGAATTAAATACGATCAAAAGCTCAATTAGCTCTGCCTGTTTTGCTCTTAGGACTTTACGAGACGTTCTTGGTATTGACCAGCTTAGAGCCGTATATTTCGCTTTAGTAGAGTCAAGGTTAAGGTACAGTATTAAACATTGGGGTGATGGGTATAAGTATAATGTCACTAAGGCTTTCACAATTCAAAAAAGGCCAATACGCACTATAGCCAGGATCCCTCCGTGGGAATCTTGTAAGGAATATTTTAAGAAATATAAAATCCTGACTGTGCCCGGTCTCTATGTAATGGTACTTTTAGTGGATATGGTCAAAAATAGGCACAAGTTTGAAACTGATTGTGATATGCAAATAAGACTTAAAACTAGAAGGTTAGATCTAATTAATGTCATTTAACCAAACCTAAATATTGTCAAGAATAGTCCTTTGTACCAAGCTGTAATAGTAGATTAGTAGCCAAGGGCTGTAAGGCATCAATTGCAGCCCGAGCCTATAGTTCGAGGGTGCAATTGATGCTTACACCCGAGCTAACTACTCTGCTTTACATCTCGATTGTGAGGTAAGTAGGTCCTTATTACCACCAAATTGTAGATGACCAATTAGCGCTATAGGGTAATAATTAACTCCGATCTGCATACTATCGCTTCCTGGGCTAACAGCCATGGTCTCTTGATTAACGCGGAAAAATCTCAAGCAATTATCATTGGCGACCACTACTACATCTCCAAGCTCGCTGACATTTCGTTGCCTAATGTTGTCTTCAACAATACAGTAATTCCTTTCTCTAACAATGTTAAGAACCTAGGCATCGTTATGGATAGAACCCTGTCCTGGTCAGCTCATATTGGTGAAGTTAGCCGCAAACTATTTGCTTCCCTCCACTCCCTTAAGCGCCTACAGAACTTTCTGCCTCTTCAAACCAAGATAATGCTATCCCAATCCCTTCTTCTGCCGCTACTGGATTATGCCGATGTAGCATTTCTTGACGCCAATGCAGATCTTCTGGACAAACTTGAGCGACTCCAAAATGTCTGCATTAGGTACATCTTCGGTCTCCGAAAATTCGATCATGTATCGGAGTTTCGCACCAAGTTAAACTGGCTTCCCATCAGACTTCGCAGAAATATCCACATCCTATCCTTCCTGTACACCATCCTTTTTAATCCTGCTACTCCTCTATACTTAAAAGAAAGGTTTCAATTCCGCACCCTCACCGATGGCCATCTCCGCTCCTGCGCCAACCTCTCCCTCGTCTTTCCTGGTCACTCCACTCGTGTCTACTCTAATTCCTTCTCCGTTCAAGCGGTTAGACTGTGGAACCTGCTTCCTGAGAATGTGAGAAGGTCACCCAACATAGCCGCGTTCAAATGTTCACTGAGGAAACTCTGGGGTCACAATACTGACACTTGAGCTGCAAGTTGATTTATATATTTTGGTACTTATCTCATTACTTTATATATTTTATTATAATATGTTTGTCATATATATTTTATTTATTTGTAGGTATTATATAATATATATATATATATGTATTACTATTATTATTATCATAAGTAGGTAGGTTATTTTATTTTATTTCTTGTGTTTATGCATTAATTTATTTATTTATCCGTTATACTTAGTAAATAATATTAACAATTCTTTATATGTAGGTATTCTGCAAAATATTGTCAACTCCTTTAGCCTCTCTAAGGTTGGCTGGAAGAAATTCCATTTAGGGATAAGTCCGCCTTTGCATATGTACTTTTCTTGTTTGTAATTTGTCTCCTTTTATTTGTGATGCAATAAAGAATATATACATACATATACATAATGTTGTTAAAAAAGCCCTAGGGCGGTAAGTAATTAAAACGCCCGCCGCCCCTCTGCTGGAGGCGGCCATCAAGGCGGAGCCGCGCGTGGAGGTGGAGGTGCTGCCGGGCGGGGGCGTTACAATTACTTACCGCCCTAGGGCTTTTCTAGCTACATTATTACCCTAGAGCGCTAATTGGTCACTTACAAGCCCCATTTGGGGGTAATAAGGACCTACTTACCGAATATGAGAGATGTAAATATATTTAACAAGTTACCAAGTGATTTAAAGAACATTGATAATTTGATTAATTTTAAGAGACATTTAAAAAACTTTAAGCTGTAAGCTAGTGAATCTTGTACTTGACCTGTGATATTAATTTACTGACATCAGAATTATTATTATCTTTTTTGACATTGTTAATTTTAATTTATGTGAATTTTGGACTTAATTTATGTAGAGAATAGATTTGACATGATTTAATTTTTTGGGACATTTCATATTGTAGGGCATTTTATTTTATTTTTTAGTGATATTGTTTTTAATTTTTCATTCGATACTTCATTTCTATTTTTGTGATATTAGTTTAATTTTTAGTTTTTATTCTATTTATAAATTTTATTGTAATTCGCACACAGTTATGTACTGTTTCATGAATAAAGATGATGATGATGTCACCTAGTGTAATTTGTATAGAATTAAATTTTTCTCTCCAACACCTACTAATATAAGCAACATCTAGGTAACTCTTACAGGTAAGATTAAACGGCACGAACCCGCGTCTAAGAAATTCGCGTCAAATAAAACGCGTATTTTTTTCATTTCAATCGCAGTATCAAAGTGCCACCTTTAAATGAAAATATGAACTAAGTACCGACATACGGAGCGTTTTATGAGACCACGAGACGAACCACGCGTAGTGTTTTACGGGGATTGCTCCGAGACAAAAGGGTGTGGAAGAACATCTCTCGCCTTAGAACACAACAGTAATGAATATTACTAACTGTCCTTCTCTTAATTTCGTGGATGGAAAGGAGATAATTATCATAATTTTTCTAATAACCGTTGTTTCTTGCTCTGTGCTTAGACTTGTTTGGTTTTATAAAGACGGCTGTATAGTTTTTAATTTCGTTCGAGCGGAGCGAGAAAGGTATTGTATTCGTGAAAAAAAAAGTTTTTCCATTTTTCTCAAAAATGTGTTCTTTATCACTTATACAATATAAAAAGCAAGTCTCCCAAAATGTCCGTCCGTCGGTCGGTCGGTCGGTCGGTCCGTCGTCGGTCGGTCTGTCCGTCACGCTTTGGCCTAGCGGCTAAACGCATAGTCCGATTGACACCATATTTTTTATTTGAATTTTGAGATTTTCTTGTAAATTCATACTGACAAGGATACTGAGTGGTTTCTTGTTGGCTCCATTTTTGAGGCTAGCTGTCATACAATGGAAATGAAAAAATGCGATTTGCTCAAAAACGGCTCAAACAATCTTGATGAAATTTGGCATGACCAAAGACTCTCCATGCAAGGTATCATTGGTATGTGGAAGTTCATATAAGAGGTGTTTGTTCCCTTACTACTCAAATTTAAAAATATGATTTACTCAAAATCGGTTTCAATGAGCTTATTTTAATGCTTCAAATTGGAATTATAAATTTGTTATGTATCTGACTGATCATTTCATTTAATCTAGTACATTTCATTTAATCTAGTACAGGTAAGTTTGTATTTCCATATTATTTGTATAGAATTACAAACTTAAGTTTGCACTTTGTCCTTATTTACTCTTTACTATCGGCAGCCCTTAATAATCTAGTAGTTATAGCATTCGGCTCTTGATTCGGAAGTTCTGGGTTCGATTCCCGGTGGGGACACTGTCGTATATCGCGAGAAAGTAAGTGCAGTGCTGCTGTACCATTTATTTTGTTATGTCAGGTCGTTCAAATTGCAAACAAACTGACGGCTCATAGCTGCTGCTAGCCATGGACACTTAAATTCCGGAGTCAGGATGGAAGCATTAGCACGGTACTTTCTTTTTGGTTTCAGCGTGTCTGTTTTTAGGGTTCCGTTCCGAAACCAAAATGGTAAAAAAAGGAACCCTTATGGTGCGACTTTGTCTGTCTGTCTGTCCTGTCACACCTCTATATCTCTGCAACCACTTATGCTATCCACTTGAAATTTGGAATAGTTTTAGAATATAGTTGCCCAACTAATTGCACATGAAAGAATTTTGAAAAAATTATGATTGTTAATATAAAGGAGGCCAAAATAGGGGGGGCCAAATTTCAAATTGTCGCTACTAGGTTGAGTGGGTAATCATTTATAATCATTTATATAATCTTTACTCGTACGTTTCAAAATATATTTTTGTATTTTTTTACGTTTCTTAGTTTTCAAGTTATGATGAAAAATTACAAAAAAACACCATTTCCCCCTTAACTCCGAAGTTTGTGTAAGGAAAAATCTGAATTAATTACAGTTGACAGAAGTTTTTGTAAACTTAACAGCAAAAATAGAATGATCTTTCTAAGTTGCACAGTTTTTCAGAAATCTGCAAAAAACCTTTACAAACAAATTTAGTTTTGCGGTCCTGAAAATGGACTTCATTGCTTCCAAAAATGTAGCCATCCATCCATTCCATTTAGTTGTAAAAAGAAATATTTTTTTTATTTTTTTTTTATTTTAAAAATACTATAAGAAAGCACACTAGTTAACTGTATACAGGCTAACTAGAAAAAGAAAGCACACTAGTTAACTGGATACAGGCATTATCAGTTGTATATCAACTGCCTGCCGGCTCAAGGATAATAATATATCGGAACCCTCGGCGCGCGAGTCCAACTCGCACTTGACCGGTTTTTTTTATTAGCTCTATTTTAAAAACAGGAACACTTACAAGCGTGAAAATCGGAATGTTTATAGTGGAGCATTATAGTGCAGCAAATAATAAAAACTGGTCAATTTCGTTTCGGACTCGCATGCATTTAAAGCCCGCGTCACACAGAGGCGGTAGCGGAAGCGTTCCGGGGCCGGTATTTTTTGTAAAGTATGAGTTCATATGCACCCTGTCACATTGAAAAGCGGTCGCGGTCGCGGCGCGGTATTTTGTTCCCGCCAAACCGCCCCGGACCGCTTTCGCAATCATACCGCCTCTGTCTGACTTGAGCTTAATACACTTCTCTGCGACGCGACGTTGCGACCATCATCGGTGCGCGAGTCTGACTCGCACGTAGCAGGTTTTTTTAATAGATTAAATAAAAATTACTAAGTACATATCATTTATGCTTTCTTTTCAATTAAAAAAACAGGAACTTTTTACTAATTTGTGGCTAACATTTGTCGATATTTTGCCAAGCTAGCGACTATAACCTGCTGTCCAAGTTTTTAAGCCGCCAAATGACCCCCTGGCCTGGGTCATCGATAATTATAACTGGTACTAACTGAAGTCTTATGCGTATGGGGGCCTAAATTTGATCTATCTAAGTCGCATGTTTGAATCGGGAAAATTCGTTGCGTCTGTTTTCTTATGGCAATATTGATATCCAACTTCACTTTTTAGTATCCGAATTATTGTTAAATTATTATTATTCAAATTAAAACCCGTTACATTAAATTTACAGCGTTAAGAGATATTTTTATTAAAGATGCACGTAATAAGATCGGATCTGAATGGGGTTCTTCGAGAGCTTTAGGAGGGTAATTTCTATTCAACCTTTATGCCCAGCCCAATTAGAAGACCCATTGAGGATGAGCTAAACTCGCGGGTTTCTACTTTCTGGTCCAATTTAAAATAATAACTTTGAAAAGTTTTATAAAGCCACCCGATTTTAATTTGACTAGGTATTTGAGCTGATAGGTATCTCATGCAATTAATCCAAAATAAACAACAAGTAAGTACAGTAAAAGCATTTCAAACTTGACACATCGAATTTTATAACGTTAATATTTCAATCGCCTTCGAATTAAGTTCGCGCTTTAAATAGAAAAACGGAATGTTCATAACCACAGGCAGAAATCGAACCTCATGTGTCTTCTCGTTTACGGATCCCGGACTTTAGAGAAAGAATACCAATTTCTTGTGACCTCTATGCTACGAATAAATACGAATAAAATGGGTATCCTCAATAAGGTTAAGCGATACTTCACTCCTAGACAGTCTCTAGTTTAATCATGCATGGAGAATTTCTGTCACCTTTGGAATGACTCGGATATTAAGCTGATTTAACAACTAGACGCACTTGACTCGATATATCGCACAGCCAAGAAGCTCGTTGGTGATGAGATGCCGTGGCAAAGTTGCATGTCTGGCGGTCTGTCCTTGGGTGAGTGTACTCAAGAGTTCCATGAGCTTATTGCACCATCCCCCTTGGTTGGTTGGATGGTTTGATATTCCACACGTTCGCATAACGCGCTTTGAAACATCTTTTATAATGCGCACGGCCAAAGACTGGAATTCTCTGCCTGCGTCTGTGTTCCGGAGTTCACATAACTCGAATCTATTCAAGTCGCGAGTAAATAGGCTTCTTCCCATCGTCGACCTCATCTCTATACTCAAGACTAGATTGAGGTCAAGAGTAATCCCATTAACAATAAAAAAAATATGGCTGAAAATTTGGATCTAAGGCATTAACAAAAAATTAAGAAACATAATCCTTGAGCATCTTTGTAAAATCATCTTCTAGGGCGTGAAATTGGTAATGCATTTGTGTAAATTCTTTAATTTTTGATGTATGTTTTGTTACCTATATTACGGTAAGGTAAGTACGAAAAAACGAAACATGTTTTTAAGTATTTTTGGAAAATACTTATACCCCGTGAAATAAGGAGTGAAAATATTTAAGAAAATCCTAGTTTTTCCTGAGATGCATAAAAATTTAAAGTAGGGCTATATAATGACAAGAAAAGTGCAAGTCAGACTCGTGCGCCGCGGGTTCCGATATACCTATAGTTATTTGGAAGCAATACAGTTTATTTTTGTTTAGATTTCTGAAAAACTCTGCTACTTATAGACATATTATTGCAGTCCTTTTACGAAAGCCTGTATCGACAATTCTGATTTTTCGCTTAGCAAACTTCGTGGATAAGGCGGTTAGGGGGGGGGGAATTGTTTTTTTGGTATTTTTAAAACTAAGAGTCGTAAAAAATGCAAAAACGTATTTTGGAATTTTCAAATGAAGCCGTTTAATATAAAAAAAAAAATTAAATTAAAATATTTTTATATGATACTACACTAGACCTAGTCACGACATAATAATTAAAGAAAAGTAATTTGATACGCTGGCCACCCCTATTTGGGCCACATTTCCAATAGTAAATAAAAAAAAATAATCTTTCGTTAGCAATATAATGGGGCAAGCATAATCTAAAACTGTTTCATGTTGATAGCGTGTGTAGTTGCTCAGATAAAGAGATGTGACAGACAGGCAGGCAGACCGACAGACAGACAGACATACTGAGTCAAACCATAACGGTCCCGTTTTTGCCATTTTGGTTCGGAACCCTAAAAAAGAAAACACGTGTTTCTGCAGTTTCCTAAATGGTCCCCCAAGAGGGTATTCGTATTTGAATTAGGCTTCCCGCACACGACCGAGAATCGGTGACCGATTTTTTGTCGGCATCCCGCTCTGACGTGTTATCACCTGAATCTTACGTCCTTGTCCTGGGCGATAATCGGCCACCGATTCTCGGTCGTGTGCGGGAGCCCTTAGGACGCATGAAAATTCGGATTTAGTATGAGTATAAAAAATAGAAACTCGTGTTTCAGCATTTTTGGAGATTAGAAGTTTTTTAAACATTAATTTTTATAAACTTGCATAGCCAAAGTACAAAAACAGCTAGTTGTTTATAACGTGTTAACGGAATAAGTGAAACTGAGAGAATAGTTTGTTCAGAATCGAGAGTAGAATCGATTTCACGGGTTTCATTTAATTTTTTTTTCTTTATTTAAGTTTTTGCCTCTTCTAAATATTTCTGTGGATACGCGCGCGGAAGTGAAGTGGGCGTGGCGTGCGCGGACGCGAGACCATGATAGCTTAAAAATCTACTAGAACAAAGATGAAACTTTGAAATAACAATATCAAAAGAAAAAATATTTTTTTGTTTTATTTTACGGAAATGGATTTATTTTAATAAAAATCAGTTGGGGTGTATGAGGGTTTCGCTTATTCCATTAACACGTTGTATAAATGAAGTACAGTAAAGTAGTTTCTCTGCCTGATAGTCCGGTCCGGTAAATTTTTTCCAGGTAATAGTTAGGTACACTCTAAATTTTTTATAGGAGCCAATTCTTGAATTTTCTATGGAAATTTTTTGAAATTCAATAATTGGCTCCTATCAAAAATTGAGAGCTATGTACCTAACTAGTAAAAATTGGTGAAATTGTAAGACGTGTCTACGTAAAACAGCTAACTGACCGCACTATGAGTCTGTGTTCCCGAGTTCATATAACCCAAATCTGTTCGATTTGCGTATTTTTCTGGGCAAGCTCGTTCCATCGTCAACCTCATCTCTGTCCTCAGAACCACGTCGAGGTCAAGAGTAAGCACATTGCAAGAAAAAAGTTCTTGTAAGTTATTTTTTTTATAAAATGGACGGGTATCTTCGTAAAACAAATATTTTGCACGAAAATGTGATTATGTAAAAGTATTTTTATCTAAAAATTATAAGTGTAGCTAATGGAAAATAAACTTCAGAGAAATACAAACCTACGATGCTATTTTAAGGTAAGTCATTTGTGTTGGTTTCGCATGTAATTATAGCATCAAAAAATTATAGAAAAGGAGTAATCATGCTAACTTTACTCACAGTGCTAACTAGTGCCTTCTACAACATGCAAGTTTGGTTTAAATTAAAAGCAGTGTGTTGGTTTTTAACTTTTATGATATAGTACCTGGGCGACCGAGCTCTGCCCTATGATAGCCGATTAAACATTAAAATATCATCGGGTAAGCAAGCTATGCTACCCGCCAACAGATGGCGATATAGGTTTTTGTCTAAAACGCGGTATTTTGAAAAATACTTAGAAACGCGGGGAAAACGAATTTTCCCAGACATGAGACCTACAGTCGAAAAAATGTAACTTGATAAGAATGACAGAAGTGTGGAAGCAGGACGGAGCGATACGCTACATAGAATTTATTGTGGGATAAATATGCAGAGGAGGGTTTTACGCGAGTGTGGTGGGTGTTTGTTTACGTCTACCTCTAGAGCCCCGTTGTATCCCCGGGGATACAGAATAGGATCGAGCTCCTGCGCTCGATATTCTGCCTTATTGCGTCGAAGCTATGGTTTATTTTGGTTTGGTGTATATAGGGAGTTACGACCTATTGAAATTTACTGTCGAATGACGTATAAACCATAGACTAGAGTTGGCGGGAATCGTAGGGATGACCCGCCAAAGTTCAAAATCCTGGGTCACGTGGCACTACCCCACCAATTTGAGTAGGATAATGGCGGCCAGGGTTTAAGGCCATATTTTACGACCGAAAATATTGCGATTTTTTTGCATGATGGAGTCAGAGAGGTATGAGTAAACATACAAAAAGCTCTACAAAAAGTCCCCAAAAATAAACAGGATTTCGAACGATTTTTCACTCAGTGGTCAGAGTTTCACTGCAATTTCTTAAGGGTGTAAAAACAGCAAACAATTTTTTTCACAAAGTACCAGTATAAAAAAAAATTAAAATAAAAAAAACTACAACACGTGACATCGAATTTTAAATGGAAAGTCAAAGATTATTTTTCCTATTTCAATTATTCAGGGGGGCTATTGGTACTCAGAACGTGTTTACTATGAACTTGCCATTGTCCTGCAGGCAACACATTCTCGCATGAATCCTGGGTGTCTACTCTCAACGTCCGATATATCGAAACGATACTACTCGAAACACGCAAATGCAAAACTTCGTCCCTTGACAATAGAGTAGAATATTGGTTGAATGAATTTTCAAACTGCATCCAACCAATATTCTACTCTATTGTCAAAGGACGAAGTTTTGCATTTGCATGTTTCGAGTAGTATCGTTTCGATATATCGGACGTTGAGAGTAGACACCCTGGTAGAGAGTAGTCCTACGCCGCATTCCCCACTGTCAAAGTAAAAAATTGCCAGAACAACAATTCGCTAAGCGTACTCGAAGGGCAATGGGTTGTTTAAGGTAAATACGCTGTGGCTAGTGTAACCCCCTAGTTTCGCGATCTGAATCGGCTTTTATAGTTTTTCGAATACATCCAATGCATTTTTTTTCATCCTGTAACACAAACCATGCGTGAATTACATAAATAGTCTTCTATATCTGTAAACGAGTGGAACGAACTCGTAGACAGTTATCGATATGTTACATAAATTGCTCTACAATTATCGTTTATTATCGCAACTCAACGAGTTATTAGTCACTTTAAAACCTGCATAATTTAGTAGAGAAAATGACGCTACATTGTCTTGTAGAAGGGGAGTCAAAGGCAGCGGTTTTTCACACAGGTGGAGCTAGTACATAGCAAACTAGTAAATAATTTAAAGAAAAACCGGTCAAGTGCGAGTAAGACTCAGGCGTGGTGGGTTCCACTCCAGTACACCTTCAGTGTTGTAAGGTCGTACTAAACACAATAATTGTTTTTAACAAATTATTTTAGGACCACATACCAAAATTTTTAGGTATTTCTTTAGAAAAACCGGTTTACAAATGAACAAGTATAAAGCCTTTGATTGATATGATGACGTAACATTATTATTATAAGCCTGTTGCTTCCCACTGCAAGGCAAAGGCCTCTCTCACATCTTTCCAATTTTCCCTTTCCTGGGCCAACTCCTTCTAATTCTATGAGCATGCCTCGAGCTCGTCACTCCATCTTTTTCTAGGCCGATCACGACGACGCGACGTTCCGTACACGTTGGCCCAAGCGTTGGCCGCGCCGCGCCGCCAGCTTGGCAAGCTTGATGACAGCGTTCACACGTTGGCGAGGCTCATTCCGTATAGCTCTGTCAAGCAAGATGGGCGTAGTCGTCAGAACGAAGGAGGTATCTTGTGATAAGTTACCTCCTTCGTTCTGACGCTTTGAGGGGAGGAAACTTATCAAAGAATAACAACCAGAGAGGTAACTTATCAAATAATTTGTTCAACGAACTGGCTTGCAAAGAGAAAGCTATAAATTGTAAAAAATAAAAATAGAATATGGAAAAGAAAAAATGCAATGTAAACAAAGGAATTATTGGTGAGTAGAAAGTTTTTAATATTTGTTTGGAATTAGCTTACTTAGTTTGAATTTCCGCGCAGTTATTGAGAAAAGTACTATACAAGCCTTGGCTTGCAAATAATATCTATTTGACTAACGCATGTGTGTCTGCCCACATTATTATCACGTTCGTCCTTCAATACCATTTTGTCGGCCAGAGCAATAATGTCCTATAACCTAAACGATTTCAAGATTTTCTCGCGTTTAAAAAAAAAGGTATTTTTTATCAAATGTTGACCAAAGACCAGATTTTACGAGTACCAAAAAATTAAAACCTATCATGACTAAACGTACAAAGGATGCAGCTATTTTTTGCCCAATGGTCGTTCATCGATTGTTAGTCGTGGGCGAGTAGTCTAAAGGAGTGATCACACCTAGCTGAATTCAAAGACTAATTCGGCATAAGTACATTGTTATGTACATACATCGTTCAAGCAAGGATATAGCAATTATATATCGCAATTATATCGCATAACCAAGCCTCCCAGCAATGTATGCCGAACTAGTCTTTGAATTCAGTTAGGTGTGATCACCCCTTTATGCTCATTCTTATTCTGTTTTCACAAAGACGTATCGGCAGTAATGTTCCGTGTGATGTCAGCTAAGAAGAGTCCACCCCATCAGATTTCTTGCCGTGAGTGTCAAAATAACGCAGGCTGTAAGGAAAAGTACCCATTTACTTTTAACCACGTGTTGTGTACGTAGAATAAAGTACATAAAACATATTGATAATAAAAAAAAACATAAAAATAAAATACTTCTTATGAAAAAAAAGTTCAAGTTGCCAACCCTATTCTAAGAATCGCAACGCGCACCCGCTGCCATTCGCTAACGAAAGAAACTACGTGAGGACGACACTTGAGGCAAATACTCACGCTTATCGGTGCGAAAGTCTTGAGTCTAGTAAGGGTTGACACAATTAAATTTTAATATTTATTTTTAAATTAGTTTTTTTTTTAAACATGCTTTTTGTTGTGGTTAAAAGGAAATCGGTACTTTTCATTACACCCTGTATATCTGTAACTTACGCTATAAAAAAACCGGCCAAGTGCGAGTCGGACTCGCTCAAAGAGGGTTCCGTACCACCTGGCGTATAAGTATAAACCTAGCTCTTTGTGGTGTATTGTGAGAACGAAAAATGGAGGCTCAGGAATTGCAGCCCGAACCGCAAAAAGGTAAGCGAATTTGATTAGTTTTTGTTCGCAATTGTGTTGAAAAACGTCGTAAGAAACTTGTGCGCTTTGGTGATTACACCCTCGGCTCCATTACGCCCTCGCCTGTGGCTTGGGCTGCAATTTCTGGGCCTTGGCCGTAATATCCAAAAAAAGCGCTCGTGCATCTTAATGTACTATTACAACATGACCGTCAAAGTATATAAAAATCCGGCCAAATGTGTGTCGGCCAGGCGTAGTATAGGGTTCCGTAGTTTTTTTAAGGATTTTTATAGCAAAGCAGGCTTTGATTCAGTATCTCATAGCGTTCATAACATAAACTTCTTACCTAGGGCCAACGTCAGAAGTCCGTTTCGACGTTTCCTTAACACCAACACACAGGGCACATTTTTCTTTGCAGGTCATATTTTTTTCATATGTTTGACAGCTGTCACAACAATCTTAACAAAAACAAAAAGTTATGGAGGAGATCGATATATGTTTGGATCCTTCTTAACATTTTGCTTTTGTTCAGATTAGGTTTATTCTCATTAATTCCGTTATTTTTAGGAAGTTTAATTTAATGATTGAACTACACATTATCAGATTTCATCCGTTAAACCGGAAGATCAATGAAGATTTGCTGCATAATACAAAGAGAGTTTTCTTTGACGTTTCTCAACTACGTATTTTTAAGTGTAGATGGGTGGTACGCTGATCACTGTTGGTTATTTCTATTTTTAAGGCTCAGTAAATTAATAAAATCTTTTTTGAAGTAAATATATTACCGACTTTGAAAGCAACAATCAAACTGACTTAACAATTTTCATACTAGGTGAAGGTTCAGTATCAGTGTTTCAGTGCTAACTAGCAGCGCTATCTAGTTGACCTTCCAAAAGCAGGTTGAAAATTAGTTTCATGCTCATCAAATTATTTGGCATCAATACATCTTTCGTTGGTCTGTGTATACGATACTACAAAAGAATACCTAACAATATAGTGCAATTACCTGAAAGAAAGTTTAAAGAATATTTAAAGCAAACGTTATGTAAAAAGGCTTACTATAGATTAGATGACTATATGAATGACAAAGAGGTATGGTGCTCTGATATTCCAGCGAAACACAAGAAACACATTGTAAAAAGTGCTGCAGTGTTTTCTTGCTGTTTCTTTTACGCTGCCACAGCACGATCCTAAACGGCGTAGACTCGCTCTATTTGAATTGTATTATGCATGACATTCAATAAGTATTCTGTAAGGAATCTACATTGAATAAATAATCTGAATCTGAATCTGGTATGATTTATTTTCTAAATAATCAATGTTTATGTTTTATAAATGTTTTGTTTTATAATAAAAATATTTTGTTAAAAGATTTGATTCCATAAGTATTTGAAATTCACTTTTTTAGGGTTCCGTACCTCAAAAGAAAAAAACGGAACCCTTATAGGATCACTTTGTTGTCCGTCTGTCTGTCTGTCTGTCTGTCTGTCTGTCTGTCTGTCTGTCTGTCAAGACCCTTTATCTCACGAACGGGTAAAGGTATCAGGTTGAAATTAATACCATATATTAGGATCCATGGACCACACAAGGTCTGCAAATTTCAATTTTTTACAACGACGCAATAAAAAGATATGGCATTTTATGTCCTCATCTCCATACATTTATTCAAAAATGCAAAACCTACAGGGTAGTTCCCGTTGACCTAAAATTATGAAATTTGGCAAGAAGCTAGGTCTTACAGTACAAATAATGGAAAAAGTCTGAAATCATTAAATATTACAACTTTTCTCACAACTAATGGTAACCAATTGTGGTGAGCTCCCGTTTCAAGAACATTCATATAAGAGAGGGGTCAAGTTGGATGGTCGCTGAGGCGATTTTTGTTTTAGTTCTATTTAAAAACGAGATCACTTACAAACTTGAAAATTGGTATGTTTGTAGTGCATAAGCTATAAAATAACAACAAATAACAAAATTTGGTCAATCGCGTGTCGGACTCAAAAAATCTAGCACATTAACTTACTGAATTTTCAACTAATACAATTATGTTTATGTGGTGGTTCGGTGGTGTGGTGGAACCCATACATACCCGTGGGTGTCGTAAGAGGCGACTAAGGGTTAACTGGAGGATGGGCAGCAGCATCCTCCTTTGTATCTTACATCTTACTTACTGCGGTCACATAAAACCGCGGTCCATGGTGCCAGCCGTAACGCTATCAAGCGAGGTGACTACGGTAGGTACTTCCCCTCCACATTTTTCCAGAAAAAGCTAGAATTCTGGAGGGAGCTCCCTGTCCTGTAGTGGACGTTTCATGGGATGTTATGATGATGATGATGGTGGTACGGAACCCTCAGTGCGCGAGTCCGAGTCGCACTTGGCCGGTTTTTTGTTGATTATTGACTTTTTAACATTATAAAATGTTAAAACCAACCGAACAGATCTAAAACCAAAACCATTGAGTTTCAGTGCTAGCGAAGCTGTAGCTGGAGCTTCTGTGTTGTAGTTTGTAGTACCTATTTACCTGAAAAGATTACTAGTATAGAAAGTTATACCTACACGGTTTCATTGATCGGGTGTGCTATTTCAGTTTTCGGCAACAGTGTGAGACAGTTCTCACACCCAGTATGAATATTTCATTGGAGCTAACACGGGTGCACTCGACGCCTTATCGATAAGTATGAGATTTCAATATCCGCCTCTAACCGGTTGACATAAGGCGCGTAACAAACGTTCGATTTAAAGCGTACTAGCTTGCGTATACATGTATATGTAGTAATACGTATGTGGTGTTACGCGTGTAAAGGATACTTGCATAGGCAATTCTTTTTTCATTACCTAGTACTAAAGAAGTATGTGATTTTGAACAACTTTCTGAAATCGCCATTACGGATTTCGTCAGGGTCGTTCTGCTGGCAACCTTCTGGTCTACTTGTCCAATAAATAGGCGGAAGAGGTTGAAAGCAAGGGGGAGGCCTTAGCGGTCAGTCAGACATGGCGAAAGCTTTGATCAGGTCTGGCACAAAGCGCTTTTCTCGAAGCTTCCTTTTTATGGGCTGCCTGAGAATTTGTGTAAATGTGTCTCCAGCTTTCTTACGGAACGCAGCATCAAGGTCGTTGTCGACGGTTCGTGCTCTGAATTCTGGTGACCCACAAGGCTGTGTGACCACCTACGCTGTTTCTTAACTAGTGGCATTCATTGCTAAGCAGATGAAAGTACGCTAGATGAATCATATCATGTCCATGAAAATATTTCTCAGGCATTTGTCAGCATGTGTCGAAATAAACTTGTGTCTGAAATTGAAACCAAATTAGATCTTGTCTCGAATTTGGGTCTTCTGGACTTATTACAATCAACCCCAAAAAACGCAAGTTTGCTCGTTTACATAAAAAAACCCCATTGTTACATCCCCTCTGTTTCAGAGCACTTGTCTTGTTGCAAAGCCTGTTGCAAGGCCAATTGATTCTCAGCGTGGATATATCGACCTGCGTCCAATTTCGCGGTCATTGGGGGACAAGGCCAAAATGGCCTACAAAAAACTGGGTGTCCTTGGTAGAGCAAGACGGTACTTTACACTGGCACATCACCTTCTACTTTATAAGACTCAAGTTAGTCCTCATATGGAGTACTAATGCCACCTTTGGGCGGGGCGCTTCAGTATCAGCTTCTTCCTCTTGACCACGTTCAACGTCTCGCGATCCGAATCATTTGCGACGATGTCCTCACCGGCCAACTTGACCATCTAGCACTACGGAGAGATATAGCATCTTTATGCATCCTTTATCGCATATATCATGGGGAGTGTTCTGAGGAATTGTTCGAGCTACAGCATAGAACTGGCTGCCGAATTTATTACTTCTTTTCAATAATTTATATTTAAAAAAATACTGACAGTCACTTGATTATCGATCGATTGATCGATCTAACATTGATTTGTACGATCTATCATTGATTTGTATGCTGCCTGCTCGTTTGCCCACTTGTGACATAAAAAAAAACAAAATCGCCAAATCGCGTCGTCTGCCTCGACCCTATTATATTGAGCGCCATTTAATAAATTTAATATTGTATTTTATTGCCTTGAATATTAGCATGGAATATGCAGTAACATATTTGAAGGATTATTGCCGGAAATTGAACAGAATTCTATTAAGTTTTCAGAGAGTTTAGATATACCGGTTAACCTAAAAGCAGATCTTTATAATATAACAACTACGTTGCACTTTTTATTACACGAATGTGTTGTACACAGATTTTGCCAAAAATATTTCAAAATGCTTCTGCCCTTGCCAAAAAAATGTTTAAGTTTTACATAACTTAAAAAAAAAAAATATGTTTAAACAAGCGAACGATTAGTCTTATAGGTAAATTACAGGTATAGAGGGGTTTTCAGGTTATTTATTCCATAGCGTAAGCGACTGCGAATTTCTAGGTCTATGGGACGGATGATCAAACTATTTTTCTCCATTTCTTCAATTTTTCTTCAATTCTCTGCCTGCGTCTATGTTCCCGAGTTCATATAACCCGACTCTATTCAAGTCGCGAGTGAATAGGCTTCTTTTGGGTAAGCTCGCTCCATCGTCGACCTCATCTCTGTCTTCAAGACTAGATCGAGGTCAAGAGTAAGGCCATTTTCAATTTTAAAAAAATCTACCTTTGTTTCAAAAGGACCGAGCCTATTTGTACCGAGATATTGTAGGGCATAATAATACAGACATAAAACAGAAAATCTACATTTAACAAACTTTGTAAAAAAATAAGCTATTCTCCTTCCTGATATCATATTCGCACGAAGCCCAAAGAAATATGCGAGGTGACAAAATAACTCATTCCAAAAGTCATTTTTTGGGCGATAGAGAGATTCGTCGCGTAGGCAATAACAGCAAATGGTAGCCATCATGGGACGACGCATTAACATCCGCCGAAATGAGAATCGCGGGACTCAACTGAGGTAATGCGTGTTCTCACTTGGTTTTCGCCATACATTTTAGAAACAATTATTTCGTGTGGCAGACCCATACTTAAAATTTGACCGAAAAATTTTGCTATCTTTTTATGCCATAGAGAGTTTGAAAGACAGTAACACTTTGAGACCTGTAAAATTTAGTTTAGTTTTAGTTTTTACGGAATTAACACCACTGTCCCTTTCTTAAATCATTATCTCCGAGGTCCATCATACCTCTTAAAATTTTACTATAAATAGTACCTCGGAGACTGAGCTTCGCTCTAAAATAGATTCAAGCATCAGCTTGTCATGGAGATCTTTAGGGGAGGCCTGTGTCCAGCAGTGGACGTCTTTCGGCTGATATGATGATCAGCTTGCTAGACCGATTTTTTGCCCCCGAAAACCCCCGTATGGTAAATTTCATCGAAATCGTTAGACCCATTTTTGAGAAACGATTACAAATATAATAAAGGGTGTAAGGGACGGTGTACCGAAAACTGAAAGGGCGTGCTCAGTTAACGAAACTGAACAACTTTCCCAAAGCAACATATGTTGGGAAATGAAAAAAAAATTTGACCTCTCCATACAAATTGCCCGCTCTGGTCGAACAGTTTGTATGGAGAGGTCAATTTTGTTTTTCATTTTCCAACATATGTTTCTTTGGGAAAGTTGTTCAGTTTCGTTAACTGAGCACGCCCTTTCAGTTTTCGGTACACCGTCCCTTACACCCTTTATAGGGCGACTTTTAATTAGTTCTTGATATAAAAAGGTATGAATGTACTCATGATACTGAACAACTTTCCCCAAGGAACAAAGGTCGAAATACGAAGATCAAGTTTTGACCTCCCATAGAAACTGCATCAGCTGCATCATCACATACGAATTCCAATGTGTCAAGTTTGACGTGCTCTTTATTGTCTCTAAAGATGCTATAATTATAATATTTACCATGGTATGTATTTACAAAACCTGCATCAGCTAAGTACAAAATAATACCTTTTTGTCATTTAACTTTGCAAACAAATTCTTCACAAACAATCTGCGCAATATTTCTGAAAGAGAAAAACGCCTGCAGGTTCTCATTGAGCAAATCTTTCTGACGCATTTAAATTGAAAATAACAGTAGGGGCTTTCAGCTGAGCAGCGGCAGCGGTACGGTGCACAGTTAAAATACTTACTTGTACGTACTTATTAAAAGAATTTCAAGATGGAAGCTACCGTGCTAACTCCATTTCTGTCTCAGGCTGAAATGTTTTACCCTCTATTTTCGGAGTTAAAAATACTCAGTAGAGATTGAGCCATCATTTAGGCAAAAGTAGGTCAAACTTTTTTAGAAAACAATTTTTTGTACTTTTTACTTATGCCAAGTGTTTGTTGTTTCCTACTTTAGGTTTGAGTTTCTGTTAAATGCATCTCAGTCGAAATTCAAAGGACTTCAGTTCTTTTTAAGGTGGTAAATAGATATTCAGCGAGTGCGCTATTTTAAAGAATAAATTGATTGTGTCGCAAATAGAAAACCTCACAAAACATTTAACGTTCTACAGTATTAGTTGTTTCTGCAATTGAATAGTCATTGTATCTATCGCCCGAAAATAATAAGAATCGTAAGTTGATCAATTTCGAAAAATAATAAATTCGTAGGAGTTTCGTAGATCTGTTGGGTTGTGTTAGGTTCTCTTTCAACCAGACGCACGAGCGGAGCGATCGAAGCGAGCGTGCTGCGGCTGCACTGACGAAGGCCAGAAGCATGCAATTGTACATATAATAAGTTGTTGTTTATTATTTTTCGAAAGTTGATTAACATATTAGGCAATTGATCAAATTACGATTCCTTATTATCTTACGGGGACATATCCAAACAAAACTAAGTAAAAACGACAGTTTTTTTTTTACAAAAGTGTCTAGTTTTTTTAAATCTTTATTTAAAGAGCTTAGCCGCTAAGCGACTATGCCGCTCTATAAGTTTACAATTATTTAAGAAGATGGCTTAAAACTGAGACAGATGTACTATCTCAGTCTCAATCCAACCCAAAATGGCCGTTTTAATGGTTAAAATTAATTTCTATAAATTTGCGGTTATAAGTATAAATTCATATACAGAGTGAATTTTATTGGTTTTTTTCCCGAAGCCTAGTGACTCATGAATATAAGCAACACTCCCGAAGAAAAAAAAATATTCGTCTCCATACTAAAGTGGTCACGTGATCATTTTGTGAATTTTTTCTATAGGAAGAAGTAAAAAAATTTTGTGTAATACTTTTTTTCATAGGGAAACTTGCTTCTTATCATGTAGAATCACGGTGGGCTTCCGGAGAAAAACCAATTAAAATTCACACTTAAGTTGGGATGGAATAAATAGGATGGGATATAAAAATATAAAACTACATCGCAATAGTATCTCAAAACGCACAATATTTACGAAAAGTATTGTATTTCCGACGTGATAGAATTATTTGTGGTGCCAGCTTTTGAGAAGGCGTCTCGATAAATAAATATTTTGAATAATCTCAGAAAAAGTAAATAAAATAAGAAAATAATTAGTCGGATAATAAAATTTAGTTTCTTATTCATTATGAAAGATTAAATTAAAAATGCATATTGTTTTAAATCTGTTTATTTAATTAATTTCTTGGATAAGTATTTTAGGAAAATTTATAGTTTCTTTTTAATTACACATCAAATTATTTGATTGATCTTAATCTGGGCTTACCCAGACATACTTATACTTAATCTATTTTTAATACAAAAATTTACATTCCTCAAGTTCCGTAACATGCTCTGGGTAACATTAAAAACTTCAAAGTAGTATTAAGATAAATCTTATAGTAACGGCAAAACCACAATTTGATCGTTGTGTTGTAGAAAAACAGAGAGACCTCATTACAACTCAAAATTCATGATTCCATATTTTTCAATTATTCTAACGGTTACTAACACATTTTGCAGGTATGTCAAAAGCAATCAGCGAAAGCTGTAAGAAAAAACAAGTTTGTAAGACAATGCTATTCTTTCCGTCAAATATACTTTGGTTTTAGGCCGGTATTTCACTGGGACACCACGGTGGCGCGACTGGTTGCGCCACTGGTGTCCGTAACTAGACACCAGTAAAGACACCAGAGTCGTCACCACAGAGCAAAAACTAGTCGCCACACCCTGCGGCCACAGTATTAAGGGCTATATTTCACTGAGAGTGTTAGCGCGACCAGCATCCGAGCTGGTTGCGCCGCCAAATTGGTTGCGCAATCAAACGGACAACAGGTGAGTAACTTTCTATAGAGCTGTATACATTTTGTTGGTAGCGGCGACTGGTTGCGCTGCCATTGTGTCCCAGTGAAATACTGGCCTTAGAGACATGGCTGAAAAATTTATTGGTAACCATTGAAATAGACGAAAAAATGGATGGATATTTATATTGCGCACTTTAATGTACGATCAGGCGCACCTTAGTGGAAACATTTGCATTTTTATTACCATGCCATAAAGTTCGAAGTGTTTCTACTAACGTTCGCCTGTGCATGTCCCGACTAAGAGCTGGCAGGTGGCAACCCTACCTTATCGCACAGCTACCATACCTAAAAGCGACCTATCTAGGGTGGTGCACGATAGAAAGGTGGTTCTCAAAAGCAGGGTTTCCTTGGTGCAATCTGGCTCGTTTTGCACGCACAACTGCAAGCACGTAGAAACAAAATAAGTATAGGCTGAACCAGCGCTACGCTACAAATGTCCGAGACCCGATACCGTCAAAGTGTTTCCACCGACGTACGGCCGTGTGTACATACAAACTACAAAATCTTTTTTTTTTTTTCAAAATAATGTAACGGAAGTAACAAATTAAACAGGAATGCCTCGCCTAACCTTGGGACTTTAACCTTTGAAGCATCATGTCAAAATTTTAAGGAATCCAAAAGAAAGGTAATAAGGTATATATTTGAATAAACTTCAAAACAATTTTCATAAATTTTCTATTTTCCGGGAACTCTATGGGAAATTGACATAGGGGTCATATATCAATTGTTAAGGTGTTCCCGTTTTGGCACAAGGGGGCTTTAGAGGTTAAGAGCTGTAGACAAAATAACCTGTTTATTTTGATGGTACTTATTGTTTTTACTTTTGCTTGTAAGTACTCAGTATTTAAATAATACACGAATCGGTAAAAAATAAGTTTTTTTCTGACAGTACCAAACGTGCGCCCAGGCAGGCAACGCTCTTTTATTAAACTCGTGGTCATATTATACATCAGCCTAGATAAGTCGCTTTTTAATATGCGATTACGTAGGGTTGACGACGACAAGTTCTTCACCTGTATGATGATATGGTATGAGCCTCGATTTCATATAGTGTTCCTGATTTTATCATAAATCAATACTTATCTCTTGTCTCTGTGTTTTTTTTTTCAAGATCTAATCAGTTGGGAACAATAGTCTGCCAGTATTGTAAAAGTAATCATATTTATCTAAATAAAATTCTAACTTATGATAATTTTTTTTCATTAGTTCCAACGCTTACCAACACATTATGCGCAGCTATTTCAAAAAGCAATCGGCTTAATCAGAAAAAAAAACAGGTTTGTAAAACAATATTATTCTTATACTCTGGTTTTTATGCTTAATGTGTTGGTAAGCGTTAGGCCTATGTCCAGCAGTGGACGTCTTTCGACTCATATGATGATGATGAAGCATTGCAATGAACGAAAAAAAAAATGGATTATACTTTCAAACGATTTAAACTGAATAACGAAAAACGTTTCAAACAAAAGTTATACGAAATGAAGAACAGAACAGTTAGATTTTTTTTTTTATGTCACAGATAGATAGAAATATGGCTGCTTTATTGCGCACGTAACAAAAATAGAACAAAATGTGCAGAAACCTTAAATTTAATTTGAGCAAAGGTGGCCTTATCACTACAAGCAATCCTTCAAAGCCAACCTTAGGACAAATACAAACAAAAAAACTGCGTTTATTGACAACAAGGACAAAGCAAAATGCATAAATAAATAGGTACATTAGGTTTTGGTAGCACTGGTAGACTTTACATTTTCCTCTGCTGAGCCTCTTAATACTATAACTTACTTTACTGGTTTCATCACTGGCATTACTTATTTTAATAAATATTAACCTTAACCAGTCTTTTGCCTTACAAACTAAATTACTAATATGAAGCAAAAGTACATACAAAAGCTTCTAGAATAGTTCATGTAAATAATTCACACATTTATACAATCTTAAAAATAAGTTAAGGGTAGGTGTATATGCGCCAATATTCGCAAATATCCCAACTTTTCTACTACAACTGGTAATTCGCAATGTTGTACAAGTGTACCAGAAAGAGTACAATCAAACACTTTTTGGCTTCACTGTCCAAAAACGGCACTTTATAATGTTCAGTCAGCATCAAAAGTAGCGAAGCATTTTAAGTGTCCACATAGATCCACAAATCATAATTGTCTATATGTCGCAGGCAAATTGTACAATTCATCGTTTTACATTATGCCTTGGCATTTTACAAAATGCCGAGAAATTTTTATTTAGTCATTTGACATAATGCCGCGGCATTTCACAAAACTGCGCGTAATTAGTTTCTGGCACTCACTGGCTGATGCCGCGGCACGCTTGCTTCCCGTTGTGGTCGTAACATAACCTAACCCAACCCAACCGATCTCTTCTCTGTGAGATTGAATTCATCGTGGCCAACGAAGCTACAATGCAACCCCATTTACAATCTTCCGGCGGCGTTTTACAATTTTCCGATCGTTTACAGTTTGCCCGCCGTTTGTAATCGGCGAATTATTCGATTTTCCTGCGACATATGTATACAACACTAATATTCAAATTATTCTTGGCTTCGTATTAAACAAAAAGTGAGTCACTATGAATGTGTGGCTCAATATGGACATAAGAAATGCTTAACTACTTTTGATGTTGTCTGTACATCGCAACGTGTAAATGCACATTATTGCACATGATGTTAGATGAAAAGCTATTTCAAAGGCAAAGGCAAAGCTGGGCAGAGCTTTTGCGAAAACTTACTGATTAAACTCCCCATACAAAATGGCGAACTAATTATAACTAGATGTCGTGATTTAGACTTTAATTTGAATTTCTCATCTACATGTCACATTTCTCATCTAAATATATGTATAAAATGGCTTGTCCTGACTTAATAAATGATTCATCAATGCCGAGCCGTAACCGCTATAGCTACAAATCTGAAATTTTGTACAGAGGTTTCTTGTACTTCAACACCACCCACTAAGGAAGGATTATTCAAAATTCATCCCATAAGAGGGTGAAATAAGGGATGAAATATTATATGAAATTCCTTTGTTTCTTGAGTTGGAATAACACACATACACACAAAATTAGGGAATAGAGTTAACATTAAATTCCTACAGTCAAAAAACGGGCCAAGTGCGAGCCGCCAGCTAAGAAGTGTATTAAATGCGCGCGAGTCCGACTCGCACTTGACCAGTTTTTATAATTTGTAATTCTATATATAGATCTAAAACCAAAAAGAAATACGATTCAAAATCGGGAAATACTGAAAGTGCTTTTATCTATGGCTCTTTTTATGAACTCTGGCTTCCAGTGCAAAGCCGGGGCGGGCCGCTAGTGAAATAATAAAACTCAAATACGTAAGTTCCTACTATTGAATATTACAAATCAATATTTTAGGATTTTGCAAAGGTGATTCATGCCTTAAATTTTACTAATAATAGTGAATTAAGATGCAAGTGAGCTATTTTGCTCATTACACTCGAGGCTCAGGAATTGCAGCTCTAGCCGCCGGCGAGGACGTCATAGAGCCGAGACGGTAATGACAATGTGCATCTTACAAAGCTTTTCAACACATTTGCGAGTAAAAATACTAAAATTTGCTAACCTTATGTCCAATTTGTAGGACATGTAAGAACATTTTGTAGGCTGCCTGCATTATATTATCTGTGATTATGTTGATGTTTTCCTTAGATTTTTACAACCTCCAAGCTTGTATTTCATGTCCAAGTATTTTAGATGGTTCAAGAACTACATTAATTGCAGTTCTTATTGTAGAAGTCGACAGTTTAAGAAACAATTACAAGAATAAACATATTTACGTAAATATGGCGCGTTTTTCAGCGGACACAAAATATACGCATTTTAAGAGCAGACTAAACTGCCAAAATAGCGCACTGTAGTAAATTATCAAAAATGTAATATCTTGGAAATGACAAATATATTTATGAATTTATTGATTAGTTAATTAATATAAATAATTTCACATAATTATTATTAATATTAATATGTGACATTTTCTCGAACACAGCTTAATTTCATGAAAATGTTTCATAAGTTATAAGCATAAAAACTTCTTGCTTTTTGCAGAGATTACAAAAAAAAACAAATAAAACACTAGTGCGGTAATAAAATGAAAAAAGCACGTGTGTTTAATAAGCTGGATTATGCACCATAAAACAGTGCAAATAGAGCTGTTTTATAAGCAAATGTCTTGAAAAATAATTATTAAGTTTCTACTTCGAGTTTCTGAAGAGATACAAGTTCTATTTTATTTAGATACAGACAAGAGCTCATAAATTTTTTGCTCGGATTTTGTTTCGTTCTTATTCCAACCGTCGTAGGGGCTACATTTGTTCTGCAAGTGTCAAGCTTTGCCTACTTTCGACTGCACATACCTCTTTCTTATTTTTTCTGGTACAATATTCTTATTTTCATACAAAGTAAACAATATGGTCCTTGACAGCAAAGAATAGTACCAACCCGCCTCTACCCATGGGTGTCGTAAGAGGCGACTAAGGGAATAATCCCTTAATTCATAAGAATTGAAAATTAAGTTGAAGTTTTTGAAGCTAAGGAATAGTGTAAGGCTTCATTGAATCCCTGCCAAAAATTTGTCGAATTATATGTTTTTCGTTTTATTCTAGTACTATAGAGTTGTAACTTGTAACCAACAAACACACGAAAATTCTTATATCCGAAGCTTTTCACAAATAGTGTTCAAATGTCATAATAATGTATTAACTCACTTGTAAATTCACTTTACTTTAAAATTGTTTTATTTAGTCCCATAATTTTATCACTATCACACTAAATATTACAGTTAACACTAAGGATATTTTAGCTGAAAGATTTTGGCTTGAGCCTGCATAGCTTTCTTCCTTAGCTGATAACATAAGAGAATCTTCTCCAGTCAACTGTTTTGGACAAGGCAGTGTCTCTGGAGCCATATCTACCAAAGTCAACTGATTGACTATAGACTGAACTGTCGGTTCAGCAGTTTCAAAATCATCGTTGCTGAAACTTCCGTCTTTTTGAAAGTCAGCAGATTCTTTGATTTCGATGACATTAGTGTCACGAAGGATACACGTGACATCTTCAAGGGCTAATCTCAAAGGTTCGCTTTTTGTCTCGTTTCGCAGTACCTGAATCCAGGAAAGGCGGCAGTCGCAATTGAGTTTGTTACCTGTAAAGTATAAGAGAATATTACTTACTATTAATAAAGTTAGTTATTTTTTACACGATAGTTAATAATTAGGGTCAGAATCATTTATTTATCATCTGTCGAATGAATCAAAGACATGAACAAGAACATGATAGTTTTTTCTTAGTTAGAATTTAAAACATGGTGCCCGAGTGGGACATTAAATAATTATTTCTTTTTACGTTCTTATTTATCTTTAATGACTTTTACATTTACCGTAACTTTACAATACTATGAATAATAAAGCTGCGTAAAGGTTTAAAAGAAACTAAATCAAAACAAAATATAAGAAGAAATCAAATATCCGAAATATGAATATGGTAATATACGAGTATGTTACAAAAAAAAATGTTTATCTACTCCCGTACCGGAATATTCCAAATTCGAAACCAATGACAGATTCGAAATTGAGGTCATTTTCCGCTATCATTTTCATTTCCACACTACGAGCAGTACGGAAATGGAGTATGGATTTTCATTCCGCAACTGTTATAATACATAATTTTCAATCTGCATAGGCTAAGGCAATACTACCACAGTACTACATACAGCCTACTTTAAAGTAATTTTGTAAAAATACTTTTTACTGGGGTGACGACTGCCTACCTATATTTAAAAGAAAACGGAGAGTACCAGGAGTGCATAAATCGACAAGAGGCTGACAGTTGGGTCGCTTCTATATAAAGTGACCGTAGCAACAAAAGAAGTGATTTGAACAAAATGGAAAGTATGTACCAGGAGAACATGAGTCTACAAGAGGCTGTCAAAAACCATATACATGAAATTAATGTTAAAGCAACTCCATCCGGATCTGGAATAACTTTAATTAACTGTACTAACTAACTGTCCTCTTAGTTTAATAAATTGATCACTACTCTTTAAAATTTTATTTTATTTTGTCGGTCGTAGATAAAGTTTTGTATGCAACTATACGTAATTAGTCATTTTAACACTCGATCTATACTATTTTGATACTCGGCTGCGCCTCGTATCAAAAACCAGATCTCGTGTTAAAATTACTCTCATTACGCAACAGTTGCATAAATAACTATTATAAAACACTTTAATCTTCATCTTGCAGTTCAATCGTCTTTTCAACTCATCCATCTAACACCCTTCACTAAACACACTCATACTCGTAGCAAGATAAATAACTATATTTAAGTTCCACAATGCACTCCCTAAAGACCTATGATCCCTAACGAAAACTCCCCTACTAAGGGGACTTAGAGACAATTAATGAGTGTAACAGCCCCTTTAGCGAGTCAACAATGGAATTATAACTCGATTCTGACAGCGTTATGTCGAATTACAATGAAGCCAAGTGCATGTCGTACTTTTTGTAGCTTTTGAAGGGTCAGTTGTATGTTTATATTTAGGGTAACAAACTGGCTTATTCAAATATTTCGGAGTAATCGTGGTTAGCGATTGTTTTTATTCAAATAAAAAAATACATTTCGCTGTCATGGTCCGGTATAGCGGCCGGCAAAGTTCTAACGCCAAAGTCTTGCAACGAGAAAAGCGTAAGCCCTAGACGAAAACTGCCAAAACGAAAATATTCTTCTGTAGGCAAATGGATCTGCATTCGAATTCTTGTGGACAATACTTGATGGCAAAATACTCGGGAAAAGGCCACTAGGAGCGTCGAAAATAAATGGTTTGAAGATATAAGAGACTGGACTGAACTTCAACTTCAACACCGCAAAGAGTACCTCCAGTTGACCTTTAAACGTCATTTTGAAGATGGCATCTACGAAGCTCATATAACGTCAAGGTAATTTTTTAAGTTATTCGCCGTGATTCTAAATTTAGTAGGTTTTTTAAAGTTCTAACATCGTTTCCATTTTTGATTGCGGAAGCCATTTTGCGGTCTGTACATTTCGACAACTTAACTAAATTCTGAAAAACATACATGAATACTTTTTGACTTCAGAAGCAGCAATATTATCAAGATGGACCTAATAAGTATGAGCGTGAGAAGTCTATCAACATTTACACGTTTATTCTTAGAAATAAATAGTTATTTGTTATGCAAGGCAGCAAAAGCGTTATTTGGCGTGAGTGCCTTGTATTGAAACCTGAGCAAGCGAAGGTTTCAAGGCACGAAACGCAAAATAACTTTGCTGCCGAGCGAAACACAAAATTTTTCACCTCACTAAGGGCTCCCGCACACGACCGAGAATCGGTGGCCGATTTTTTGTCGGCATCCCGCTCTGACGTGTTATCACCTGGATCTTCCGTCCTTGTCCTGGGCGATAATCGGCCACCGATTCTCGGTCGTGTGCGGGAGCCCTAAAGCGAGGAAGCAGCCAGTACCGCAGCGTGGAGGTCTGCCATACTGCATCACGTTCGAATTTCAAAAACCTTTTGCCCGCTAGCGGCCAAAAATCGCTTTTGGCCGCAGAAAAACCTTTTGCCCGCTAGGGGCCAAAAATCGCTTTTGGCCGCAGAATTTAACCGACAAAACAAATGTTTCCGAGCTTTGGAGGTGAAAAATATGTTTTTGAATCTGTCTTAAATTATTACGTCATGAGCTAACTTAACACCATCTTTTAGTGTCCATTTCAATAAAATCTTTTGTTTTAAATAAATAGATTGACTTGGCTATCGCAATGAAAACACAATGTTTATTAAATTTTATTGTGTAGTGCGATTGCCAAGTCAATCTATTTATTTAAAAAAAAAGATTTTTAATATTGATATAGTCATTATAAGATGCTGATAAGTAAGCTCATTTACGTAATAACTTAAGGACCCTTAAGTAGGGAATAAATAAATTAACCGAATTTGGTATTACATGGATCTTAACTTGCGGTAGAAGAACTGAGTGTCGAGACTTGGTTTGTTACAAGTTATGTTTTTGATGGCATAAAATTTTACTCACAGAACCCTTTTTCCCAACCAAAGCTAAACAAAATATTTTTATTAAAGTCAACGAGCACTTTCCCATGATAACACAACACAGGCGCGTGTGCCGGATTTGCGAGGGAGTAACAATAGAAAATAAAAGCAATAGTTCATGATAATGTTGATAGGTGGCGGTAATGACGTTAGTCTCGTCGATATTTATTGTTGGGATTAATTTTAGGGGTTTTAATTTCCTACTGATTAAACAAATATATTTTTAGGATATTGTACTGCAAAAGTTCGATGTATTATCAATATTTTTAACGCAGTAATTTTAAGCTATATCTAATGCATATACCTGTCCAAAGATTATTATATGAAACCGAGCAGTTAAAAACAAATTAACTTCCGGCTTTCCAAAAGTAGTCAGACAATCAATACCTTCATTTTGTACCAAATTTTTTTTCAAGTTAGATTTTTTAGTTGATTTTTATTATGTTGTGTAGAATCTTTTATATTACAAAAAATAATACATACCACTCAAATAGAGCACCGAAGTTTTCAATTTCAAGTTGTCCAAAATAGGCTTAATGGTGTCATACGTGAAGTATTCCAGCTCATTGTTCCTCAAATCCAAAAGCTCTAAACCCCTCACACCTTCAAGCAGACCTTCATTTACAGACTTCAGCCGGTTGCCAGTCATCGACAACTTTTGTAACAACGCCAATCCATCAAAAGCTCTTTCAGACAGAAACTTCAACTCGTTATTATCCAACAAAAGCTCATTCAAATTCCATAACTCGGTGAATGTCAAATCCCCAATCATAGACAGTCTATTCGACCTCAGATCCAATCTTGTCAAATTAGCCAAGCCTCTAAAAGTATCTCGAGTCAGCACTGAAATTGAATTCGCTTCTAATATCAGGTCGTTCAAAGCGGTTAGATGTTCAAAACAGCCGTCGTGTGCCAAATTGATGTTGTTAAATGACAAATCGAGATATCTCAAACTCGGTAAATCAACAAAAACGTCTCGTTGTATCTCTATAACTTTGTTCTCTTTTATCGTCAAGTTTACGAGCGAGGGGAGGTTTGCGAACGCTGAAAAGTCCAGTTCAGTTATTTTGTTATTCATCAACGTAATATCTTTCAATGTGGTGATATTTGAAAACGTTCTTTTTTCGATTTTATTCAACGTTGCGTAGTGGATGTACAGTTTTTGCAATCTTTTTAGGAGGTGTATTACGTGGAGAGGAACGAATTTCAAAGCTCCGTCTGATCGGATATTGAATGTTAGTTTTTCTATATGCGGTTGGGAGTTGAAGCCAGTCCATATTGGGTCGTTTTCATCGATTCCACCGTTGAATACCCAGCAGTCTGCTCGAGTTGCAGTTTTAATTTCGGTGTTTTCACAGTAGCAGTGTACTTTTGAGTCTCGGTTGGATATCTCGCATATGTTGTCTTTATTTTGCGCCGTATGGAACCTTCTCTCAGTTTTATCCCTCCGTTTTTCATTTAGACGGCTCTCTGTGAAGGATATTTGCACTGAGGTCAGAGCTAAAGCTAGCAGTAAATATTGGACGGCGGTTTCCATCCCTTTGCCTTTTTAACCTGAAACAAAAGTAAAAAAAAATATTAATAGATATGTTTAAAAGAACACTTTTCACGCGAATTTTAACGAGTTAGTAAACAAACATTTGAATCTAGATATTAGCAGGTTCTAATTACAGGTGGTTAAATTAACCATTTTTTAAGGTGCGTCTTAGTTGTATTTTTTTTTTCATATTGAAAAGATGAGATACGGATGAGATGAACTGTTTTATTCATTAACGTAAGGAGTTTTCTTTTACTTGATACAAAAAACTGCAAATATCAGTATTTGAAAAAAATTCAATGAATCAGCTTCATGATTTTGCAGTATTTAAAATAATCAAATAAACAACAATATGTGATTGCCAAAATAACTTTGTTTGCTGTACCTTCCTAAAATTTAGATTTACTTGATTTTTTTTTACATTTCCGGCAACTTGTAGGAAATCCAACCTGGGATTCACAAAGATCAGAAATTAAAAGAGGGCCGTCGGCAATCTTACATATCTTATACCAAGATGCTATCTAAGGTGCAGCATTTTAAGGCACGAACTAAATATGAGGGGCCTACGGCGAGGACGAGGTGCAGGCGAGGCGCAGGCACGGCACTTGCGTGGAGGGCATACCTACAGCACGGACACGGTAACATATAGAAAAAGCGTGCGCAGGGGGTGAAGCGGCACACATGCACCACGTCACTTCTGAATAATTTACGACGCGCCAGTTTCACACAGTTTGTATGAACCAGTTTTTAAGTATTACTGCGCCTTCTTCTCGCCTCCCATCTAGCCCTCATCGTATGCCTTATAAATGTAATTCAAATCTAAGAGAAACAGAGGACACGTCTTAAAATTCAGGGTACAGGGTGGCGCCTTTAGTACAGTCCGCAAAACGTTGGTCACTTTTGACCTCAGTAGGTACAATACAGTTGATAGTGCTCACCAAAAAGTGACATTAATTACATGTTAATTACCGTGAGACGTGATATTATTTTTAGGTTATGCCGACTCACAGTCTTAAATTGGGCAACGCCTAGGTGATTTCAGATTTTATTGAATTTAAATAAGTAGTACTTACTTATTCGCTGAAAAAAGTTCTTTTTTGCCTACTGTTCAATCAAAGCGTGCCAGACTACGCCTTGCCTAGGCGTATTTTCAAACTCGCCCTAAATGTTATACAGCGTCAATTTGTATTGGTTTGGCTCCCGAAGCGCAGTGATTCTACTCATGAAAACAGGCAACTTTAACAAAGAAATATTTTTTTACTCTAAAAACATTTTTCGCCTTCCCATTCAAAATGAGTCGATCACGTGACCACTTTACTATCCTCTCCATGGAGAGGCAAAACAATTTTACCGACTAAAAAAATATTTTCATCGGGAAAGTTGCTTGTTATCATGAGCAGAATCACTGGGATTCGGGAGCAAAACCACAGAATAGGTAATAGTCAAAACCAATGAAAATTCACGCTGTACAGTTGTAAAAATCAGTCATTAGAAAATAAATTGGTTTCAAGACGGGCTCGTACGGTAGAGCACATCTAACACTCCTAAATACCTACGTGACTTCTAACACAAAGAAATAATGACATGAAGTCGTTCACACTGTGGTGTGGCTGATTGTACGCAGTGTCCACTCACTGTTTCGTTGACTCACTGCACTTTGTCTAATTTGAAGGGAGTGTAGGGAGGGGGATATACTATACTGTTATTTGGTACTTAGTAGCGTGATTTATGATAATATCCGTGCGTGTGAATAGGGGACTTCTGTAAGGTGGAAAAAGATGATTACAAAAAAAAAAACACGTGGATTCTTCTAATACGTTTATACCAAAAGTAATAATTACCTTTGCGAGGCAAGAAAATGTACGTATGAGCAATGATGCGGCCTTTTGTACATTCTTTTTTATTAATGTTTCTTGTTTTGTAAATTTACCACTCCATACAAGTTATATAACCAATTTTTTTTGTTTATATGCCATGTAACTAAATGGATGTGAGTTTGTTCATTATACTGAACATACACGTTGTATACGCTGTGCAAAATAACTCTAGCCCTGCCCCCACCTGCCGTGTTCAGCCTGGTACCAATTTTTTGAGGTTTGCACATTAACGGTCATGGCTTAAGTTAGTTTGCGCCCCTTATGTGTATTTATAAGATAACAATATAAATGTTTACACTTTTCCTCTCAAGACATAAAATGTTAAAATAGGTCAACCACTGTGTTTTATTTGGTCATTCTGTTTCGATTCGATTTAAATATGTTACACACACTTTGAAATAGAATATTTTTTCTTAAGAAATATAAATATGTCTCAAAATGAGAAAATAAATTTTCAATTGAATTGAATTCAATTCATTTATTTGTCAGTCATATGGTACAATTAAGGTGTTATAATAATTCAGACTTAGAGCTATACATATTATTATGACACCCCGTAGGGGCACCGCAAAGATTATGATAGAGAGAGGAAGTACATAATTTTAATTAATTTAAAATGTTGAATCTGTTGATGTCAAAGATAAAACCTTATTACTATCCTTATTCTAATACTCTAGTCAAAATAATCTGTTAGTCAAATCTTATATTCCTTAACCTAATACTCTGGTCAATTTAATATTTTAGTCAAATTTATCATTAAAAAAGTCCATAAATAAAATTAATATGCATAATTTTTTTTCTACAATTTATAAGCTAGGGCCATAAGTCTCATGAATTTACTAACCAAACCTTTATCTTAATCTTGGAAAAAATTAAACAAACAAAAAAAAATATTTACAATGTAGTTTTTTTTATAAATATTCTATAAATTCATAACAGCACTACAATGTGAATGACCAGAACGATATGACGTGACAATGTTTCATTACTGTACTTTAGTTTTAATAAAAAGGGGACTATTTTATCATTTTTATGTCTCTTTATTTCATATTGTCTTTATTAATGTAGCGGTGTTTCCTGTCAGATAGTTCAGGACAATTAGGTTAAGAACAATTGGAGGTTAAGTTTGTTATGGATTAAAATGTTCGGTAAATTCTGCACTACATTACAAATAACTAAATGTATTTGAGTGTTATTAGCGTCCGCTGTTTATGTGACTTGTGATAATCATATTTTTTAAATTGCAACTAAGTATATAAAACTTTTGTAAATAGAAAAATGGAAACTCGAAACCGAAATCTTTAAGTCTTGTGCAACCACATAAACCACCATCTTGAGAGATTCCCAATTTTTCCGGGACATTTGCCAACTCTATTTTTTTATACATTGTCCCAAAAATTATGAACACAACGAAAAAATTATCAGCGAAAATGTGGCAATTAGATATTTTAATAAAAATATTTCTGAACTCGGTAGGAAATGAAATTCTACTCATTTGGACTACTATTACCAGCAGTTTGCTAATAGGTAGAGTGCAAACTTAACTCTCTATTTTTCAGATACTATAGGCTACACTATAGGTCTTCTTCTCTTGGTGCCATATCCTAACGGATGTCAGCGATCAGCATGCGGAACTCCTCTCTCTCCTTAGCCATCCTGCAAAGAGTGGCTGCGTCCTTGATTCCGGTCCAGATTTTAATATTTTCACCCCAGGTTGTACGTGGCCTTCCTCTTCTGCCTTCAATTTTCCCCTCAATGATGTTTCTGATGAATTCGTATTTTGAATTTCTATATATGTGTCCTAAATAAGCTGTTTTCCTCTTCTTTATAGTTATTACTACTTCTGGCTTTTTATTGTTCATAAGTTCCATAACTTTTTCATTTGTAATTTTATCCGTCCATGAAATTTTTAACATATGTCTGTACAACCACATTTCAAAAGCATTTAATTTATTTATTGATGCTTTATTTAAGGTCCACGCTTCCACACCGTACATCAATATGGACAGGACATAACATTTAACTAAACGCCATCTCAGCTTTAGATTGATGTCTTTATTACAGTATAATGGTCACATTGAAATAAAGCAGATGTCTATTGGTTCGTAGTAAGTGATAGATTAATATTTCTTTTTTTGATTATTTTTTGTTTTTATATTATTTGACGATCATATTATTCATTGACATATGAACAATTTATGTAATTTTGAATGTGATAGTATGAAATAAATAAATCTAATCTAATCTATTTTTATAACAATTTAAGTAACGTTAATGATTTTTATCTAACTTTAACCGTTTCTGAGAAAAATGAAAAAAATGGCGTATATTGGATCAACGTAGAATTTTCTATATACTCGTAAGTTCAGGGGGACTTAAGAAACACTCTTTTTTGTCTTTTTTGAACTAGTAGGATTTCGGCTTGACAACATTGATTTCTGGATTCTGTGGTGTCCAAAACCCCATAAAACCTTTGTTGTCAAAAATGGTCCCGTTTTATTCTGAGAAAAATTAATTATCACTTAAGACTAGGGCAGTAAATTAATGACTTAGGAAATAATAGAAAAAATGCAATCCTGATTTAATATTCACAAATCATGTCAGAATACTCAAAATGCACTAATATTCATGTTTGACCAATATTGACATAGTAGCCTATAAGGCGTCCGGAGGCATACAGATTTGCAACTACATTAATTAGTTTTGTAGCTAACTTTGTTAAACAGACCTACATAAATATTTTTGGAAACTTAATCCGTAGTCCGTGCCGTGCCGGCAAAGAATAGTACCAACCCATCTCTACCCGTGGGTTTCGTAAGAGGCGACTAAGGGAAAGAGGCGACTAAGAAACGGAACCCTTATAGGATCACTTTGTTGTCCGTCTGTCTGTCTGTCAAGACCTTTTTTCTTACGAACGGGTAGAGGTATCAGGTTGAAATTGATAACTGGAGGATGGGCAGTTCCATCTTACTGCGGTCACCAACAACAGCGGTCCCCAGCCGCAACACTTACAAGCGTGGTGACTATGGTAAATCGCCTCCAAAATACGACGCGTTTGTGCTTGAGTCCTGGAGGGAGCTCCGTGTCCTGCGGTGGACGTTTTAAGAGATGTTACGAATCCGTACTCCATCAGAATAAGCTTATTCGATATTTCTTTTAAATTTTAGATCAGAATGTCCATAACATCAACAACGGACTAATTTAAACTTTAATCTGTGTTGGTTTACTGAATATTCATTTTAAAGTCCGTCGTTGGGAACTGTTGCGAAGTATAAGTTAATTAATTGTAAGTATAGTGAAGTTGGCTGCAACCAAAGCACCTGAGTCCAACTTTCAAAACTGAAATAGTCTCTATAGTAACTGTCAAACTTAGTAATTAAAGCTTGTTGGATATTGGATGGATTTCATATTTCAGTCATTTATTTTAAGTCATTAATAGCGGTTTATTAAACCGCTATTTGACAACCTAAGATTCATTTTAGGGTGCCGTAGTCAAAACGGAACCCTTATAGTTTCGTAATGTCCGTCTGTCTGTATGTCCGTGCGGCTTAATTCAGTGACCCTTAGTATAAAAAGCTGCAAATTTGTACAGATAAACATTTTATCCACGTTGTCAAAGTGGTAGAGTAAAATTTTGTAAGTGAATTGGGGATGAAATTTTTTTGTCGTCTACCCCATAGTGTAAGGTGTCGTTGGATAGGTCTTTAAAAGATAATGTTAGTATGCACAGATCATTTGCGAAATATTAAGCTAGAAAGCGCAATTTTTATTGGACTCGAGTGTCCCCCCCACTGCCAGCTAAACGGTTGTTATTGAAAATGTGAAAAAATTCACAGTATTAGTAGTTCAGTAGTAGTAATTCACTGTACGTTATGGATACTTCGCACATTTTTGATAAAAACCCTGATTTTGATCAAAAAACGGATTTATCAAAAATGTAGTCTCTATCAAGAGCTTGAAGTAGTTTAGATGTTAAATTTGATTGGGTTCATGTTTACTTGGGTTTTTGTTTGGTTCAGTTATGTTACTTGATGTTTAACCGAACCTTAAACCGTAAGGTAGGTAAGGGTCATCATAAACCTAGACTTTTGATCAAAAGCCTGACTGTCAAAAACCTGCGACATAGTTTAGCTTACAGGTCAAATTGTCGGTTGTGTATGCTAGGCTAGTATAGGCAGCAGTACAATACTGTCATATTTGATAATTGTAAATAAATTCGTTGTTAAATAAATTTATTCATTATTAATCAAATTTATAGCAGGGACACCGACTATCAATATTGTTATCGTCAACGACCACCCTATGCTTTATATCTGTGTCAAATTTTTCTAACTTTTGTAACCATAAAGATACGCCACGATACGCCAGATGGCGCCACTCTGTTTGTAAAGCGACGCAAATGTAACTGACGTCATTAAGAGATTTTTAATATCCTACAATGAACAAAGAAAATTTAGATTTTTTTTTATAAAGTAACCGTCACTTTACAACGCGTATCTCAACTTTAAGTTCTTATTTTTTTTTTGTCTCTAGCCTGTACTGTCCCACTGCTGGGCAAAGACCTCCCCTCTCGTTACTCCAACCAACCATTTATTGAGCTTTAGAAAAACACAAGTAAGTTATCTCCAAAAGTGATAAAAAAGGAAAGTAAGGATAAAGAAAAGGGAAGCTTCTCAAAAGCCTATCTCAGGGGAGATGAGCCATGAAACTTTTTTGTTTCACCTTCTTATGTGACGGGAGACTTGATTATGGCGGAATTTATCTCGTTTTAAGGGAATTCCTAAAGAAAGGTAATTTTAATGGATATTATAATATTTATATTATCTGCAAAGAAGAATCGACATAGAAAATGAGACATTTGCTTTACAACAGCACGATGAAGGCTACTAATAATCTATATCTTATAAATAAATAAATAAATAAATCTCTCTACCTAAAGCCTATATTGTCTGTAAATTGAAATACTATAAAAAAAATCACTAGAGGTATTCCTGAATAGATTTTTAGACAATTTTCGGTCTGTTTATTTGTTTGTATTTATGAAGTGATTTATTTGAACTGCCCTCATAAAGTGATAATGAAAATCCTAATTTGAGTAGGCTCACAAGCTAAGTCACAAAAAAATGGATTTTGCTAACAATAAGCAAACAAGAGTTCGTTCTTTACTGGTTCTGTGAGCCGGATTAGAACCAGTGATCTAGGGACGCACGAAAAGCTTTCTGACCTGGTGATCTACTCTCAATTTTCGATACAATACTACTTCGTTAAAGTCGAATTCATAACTTCATTCGCTGAAAATATTTTACTTTACTTTTAATTTTTTATTATTTATTCGTTAACATCATTCTGTGTTCGAATTTTACAACATATTCTTTATTTTTAAAAACGATCAATACTAACTTATATCAGGAGATAGAAGACCTTATAGCCGAGCACATAGAATATATGAAACAGAGCCGAGCATAACATCATTTGGGAGACCAAGTCAGCCCGACTCCGCTGGTTCGGGCATGTAGAAAGGATGGGGAGGATCGTGCGGTCAAAAGAGCGTATATTGGACGTCCGACTGGTAGACGCCCCGTCGGACGTCCTAGGTATCGTTGGGTCGACCAAGTCAAGAAAGATCTGATGGAGCTTCAAATAGCCGACTGGCAACAAGCTGTACACAACAGAGAAGAATGGCGGCTCTTGGTGTCGGAGGCCAAGATCCTTTTCGGGTCGCTGAGCCAGCATATGTAAGTAAGTAAGTATTATTATTATATCATTATTTTATTCCTTAAAATATTATCAAGAAAAAAATATTTACACACAATAAAGATGAATATAGGTTGGATAAATCTTAAAAATGGCAGTAGCATCCAACCAATATCCTACTCTATTGTCAAGAGACGAAGATATATCGATAGTTGAGAGTAGACCATTTCTCGTAGACAAGATACTTTCTAGCAAACGCTAGTAGAATAGAATAAAGTATGGGATATGGGATTGACATTACCTGTCACGCAACATTTCGTTAGTTTATGTCAACTGCATACATTTTCATCCTATTCTATTGGCGTTTACGATATAGAAAGCCCCTGCTGGAACTGGACCTTTGTTGTTTATAGCTATATAATTAGTAAATATACTTCATTTTAACAAAACATCAAGATCCTGCTGTGGAACACTAAAGCGTTTTGCCTTTTTAATTTCGACTGCTACTTTTTTTCTTTTTAATATCAGTCTTTTCAGTCTGTTAATATATTTCATTTGGTCTGAGTATATTTCATCCTTTATTTTGAGTAGCAAAAAATATTCAAGCTAATAAGATGTTTTGTTTTTCTGGGGCCCTAAATTGCGCATCGCAAGCTGGCGAGTCGTCAACATTCTTAATTAAAAACATCAAGTCCTATAAAGATTCAACCCAGTTTCGTGAGAAAAAATGTCAGATGTGTCACTTGTCAAGCCCGCTTTATATTTTTTTAACAAAAATACACGAGGTCGCACGAGACGTGCATTTTTAAACATAGAACTTCCGAGGATTTTCTCAGAAAATCATTTAGATATGTCTCATACTCCCAAAAAACCGGCCAAGTGCGAGTTGGACTCGCGCACTGAGGGTTCCGTACCACCACATAAACATAATTGTATTAGTTGAAATTTCAGTAAGTTAATGTGCAAGATTTTTTGAGTCCGACACGCGCTTGACCAAATTTTATTATTTGTTGTTATTTTATAGCTTATGCACTATAAACATACCAATTTTCAAGTTTGTAAGTGTTCCCGTGTTTAAATAGAACTAAAACAAAAATCGCCTCAGTGACCATCCAACTTGACACCTCTCTTATATGAATGTTCTTGAAACGGGAGCTCACCACAATTGGTTACTATTAGTTGTGAGAAAAGTTGTAATATTTAATGATTTCAGACTTTTCCCACTATTTATACTGTGAGACCTAGCTTCTTGCCAAATTTCATAATTTTAGGTCAACGGGAAGTACCCTGTAGGTTTTGCATTTTTGAATAAATGTATGGAGATGAGGACATAAAATGCCATATCTTTTGATTGCGTCGTTGTAAAAAATTGAAATTTTCAGATCTTGTGTGGTTCATAGATCCTAATATGTGGTATTAATTTCAACCTGATACCTATACCCGTTCGTGAGATAAAGGGTCTTGACAGACATACAGACAGACAGACAGACAGACGGACAACAAAGTGATCCTATAAGGGTTCCGTTTTTTTCTTTTGAGGTACGGAACCCTAAAAATAAAAAAATATGCAGCTACACGCTTTTCAATACAAAATGTCGACCTCGTTACCACGACAATAACATAAGAGCCTACATATACAAGTATACCTTACGACTTAGCTATTACGACCAACGGTGACACTGGAATTCGCAATCATCAGGAAAAATTAAGAAAAGCATTTTTTTTGGTATGTTATTTAACGTATATTTAAAAAGTAAAAAAATCACATTATTCAACGTTGTTTTGTCTAAAAATTTTGGAAATTATCACCTTTTTTTGTTAAAAATTGCAGCAGTAAATTCACCATCTTCTCAGGGTGGGTAATGCACTTTGCTGTCTTATTAGAGTCAAGTTATGCCATCAATGGGACAGTGGGTGTTGCGGGCGTTGCTGATTTTTTTTGTATCATCATCAATCAATCAATCTTTATTTCTAAAAAACAGTACAATTCTGTGTGTGAAATAAAAAATATGCCTCTTCATACCTCTTTCCCGTCGGGGCAGGCAGAGACCACAGTCCTCCACCTGCTACGATTTGACATACTTCCCTCTAATCCTGTACTTTCATCATTCCTTTCACACATGCTCGTCGGTTTAGGGTACTTTTAACCTGGCCTTTATTTAGAACGCTCTGAATTTGATTCTGATACGTTCACCGAGGCCTTCTCCTTCCAACATTTCCATTCACTCTCGCCGGGCAGATCTCTTTGGTCGATCTTCGTTCATTCATCCTCTCTCTTTTTCTTAATTTTAGTCACTATGTCTTCTTTTTCGCCACAACCTTCTCTTATCACACCATTTCTAATCCTGTCACACAATTTTACACAAATCATACTCCTCAACGCCCTTTAGACGCATAACACCACATACGCAAAACACCAACCTCGCAAAATAACACTTACGCCAAATACCAACTACGCGTAACACCAACTTTCATTTAATCAAAACACCAACTCAAGCTATTCAAGCTTTTTAGGGTTTCGTAGTAAAAAAAACTCTATAATTTCATGTCTGTCTGTCCGTTCACGGGACAAAATGATAGATGCCACGTATGCTGGGACAAATGTTAGATCTCGTCGAAATCTTCATTTCGGTTGAAAGCTGTCAAACTTTAAACTGCTATTACTCGGAAACTACAAACCCTAGACTACTCGTATGTATGGACAAATGATAGATCTCGTCGAGATCTTCATTTCAGTTGACAGCTGTCAAACTTTAAACCGGTATTACTCGTAAACTACTGATCCTAGACTACTCATATGTTTAGAGAAATGATAGATATCGTCGAGATCTTCACTTCAATTGACAGCTGTTAAACTTTAAACCGGTATTACTCGGAAACTACTGTCCCTAGACTACTCATATTATGTTTAGAGAAATGATAGTCTTTTCGAGATTTTAATTTCGGTTGACAGCTGTCAAACTTAAAACCGTTATAGCTCAAAAACGACTATCCCTAGACTACTCGTTTTTCCTAATCCACCATTTTGACTCTAATCGCATTTAAGACGCGTAACACTACATACATACGCAAAACACCAACTCGACAAGCTAAGACCCAGGTGGTGTTTTGCGTATGTGGAATTTTGCGAAGTTGGTATTTTACGTATTTATTTTTAAAAATCTGCAAAACACCACAAAACCTCGAGTTGGTGTTTTGCGTATGTGGTGTATTCACGCATTTGAAGAATCGACTAACTTACCAACATTTCTAATACCAATGTTTCTAACCAACGTATCTATTGTTTTACAAAAATCGAGGACTATTCTCAAAATAAAGGCACTAATCAGCAAAGGGACAAAAAGGCAGCTTTTGCGACTTTTTGTTTAAACGATTATAACGCATTTGATGAAGTATAGTGCACACTCTTCTACTTAATTAAAAACAAAATTACTCTATAAAAGCTTAAAAGATATTCTGACTTAACATTCAAAAGATTTGAATGCTTTTGTTTGCTTAGGTTTTTTGTATTTATAAAAGTAATAAAAAATATGTACCCAGAGACTCTGACGAATATAAAATATTTTGTTGAAGATAACATGAGCCAGTCGACAAGTATATTTCTATTAAATTATACTTTTAATATAATATTTGGGAACTTCCACACCAGGTCATCTAATCCAAAACTACGCAATGCTTTTATTACGGATATCAGAGACTGGTATACATACTTAAATAGATATATAACACACAGATTCAGAACATATACCCACTACCCACTTCTTAAAAGGTAGGTCCAACCACAAAAGATATGGCTAGTTTATAACAATCCTATGCATGTTTAATTTACTCTACTAGCGTTTACGGTAATAGAAAGCCACTTGGCTACGTACACACGGCTGCACGTCGGTGAGAACACTTGAGCGGGTCTCTGGTTTCGAGCGTTTGTAGCGTAGCGCTGGTTCAGCTTATACTGGTTTTATTTCTACGTCCTTTCTGCCATGCGCAATGTAGTGATCCTACTTGAAAGCCTTCTTTTAGCAGAGCTGGCTGGCGAGTATTTCTAAAATTTAAATAGATTTTGAATTATGACGTCACGTTCTAAAAACAATCGCCAGTCAACTTCTGCCCACGGCTGGGTACGGACGTTGATATTCTTTTGCGTTATAAAAAAATAATATAAGAAAAGTTCGAAGCGTATTTATTGCGTTTATTTTATATTAACCCCGGTCGGTATTAACCTACGGGGTCGGAAAATCGGTGCAACCTTTTTTATGTGTCAAGTCAAATGAGCATATTATATGAGGAAATAGGCCATCTAATTGCAAATGATCATCAAGGGTAGTGAACTTACGTTTTCTAGTATCATTAACACAGTAAAGTTCATTGCACGCCCTGAAAACTAAGAAACCTACTGTAATAAAATTACTTTTTTTCCGGCTCCATTACTCTTCGCACAAAAATTCAGTAATTAAGTGCAAGCACGTTGTGCGGTGGCTTTACGGTAGAAATAGGTCAAACAGATAGGTACGGGCAATAGCACGTCGGTGGAAATATTTTCAAGTCTATTACCAAGCCATGAAGTCCAAAGTGATTGTACCGACGTGCTGTTGGGTGTACGTATTTTTATTTATGCAGTCATTTTTGCTAACATTGGCCGCATCATTTTGTTTAAATGTGTGATAGATAAACGACTGATCAGTTTTATTTGCAGCTGTGTTTAGGTTATTTTTAGAGTTTCACTAAATCGTAAATGTGATAGAGAATTATTATTATGCAACCAATAAGAAATCAGAGAAATCCTTTATCAATATCTACTGGTCACTAATTATTTCAGAGTGGAGCCCTAGTTAGACCAAATATAGATACTGCATGGCCAGGTGCCTCCTTCGAGTATACCTAGCGAAGCTTTTAAGCTAGTCCTACGCGGTTTATCTTAACACGTATTTGGTTACATGGAAGTGCAATATTCCCGTGTCTATTTAAAACAAAGCAGTAGGTAGGTATCCCGTGTGGTGCCGGCAAAGAATAGTACCAACCCATACATACCCGTGGGTGTCGTAAGAGGCGACTAAGGGTTAACTGAAGGATGGGCAGCAGCATCCTCCTTTGTATCTTACATCTTACTTACTGCGGTCACCTACAACCGCGGTCCATGGTGCCAGCCGTAACGCTAATAAGCGAGGTGACTATGGTACTCCCCCTCTACATTTTTCCAGCAAAAGCTAGAATTCTAGAGGGAGCTCCCTGTCCTGTAGTGGACGTTTCATGGGATGTTATGATGATTAGGTTTCAATGGTAAACCGTGTAAAGACTAAGAATAATTTCACCCCAAATCCTCCCTCCGGTGACATAAAAGGCAACTACGATAGCTAGAGACCATTACCAGTAGTGAATAGTAAAGTCACGTTACTGCATCATCTATGGTTTTGTAGCGTTTATAGTGGAAAGAACTGCTGTTTGATTTCCTTTTCAGCCTTACTAAAATCATGTTTTTATCACAATTTCTCTAGTACAGAGCCAGCTGTAAAAAAAAGGTAGATAAATTCTTTATTGTCACACACAAACATAACAATCAGACAGGAGACTCGTAATAGAACTAGGGTGAACAAAGGCGGAAGATCTACTCTTTAGAAAGGAATCGAACCTTTTAAACTCTTAATTATTGTTTATTATTAATTATTACAACATAAACTTTCGACAAAATACTTGCACCAATCACGAAACACAATCAACAATCAGGTGCTGCAATAGCAACCCTAAAAAGACCGAAGCCTGTGTTAGGGTTAGCTACATTAACTTTTTCAAAAATTACCCCTAAACCGATTTATCTGAAATTATACATAGTATGGATAAAGTATGTAAACCTTGAGTTCTTTTTGTGCCCTGGGCATCATAAGCTATTATTAATTGTTTATGTGAACGTATAGTCACAGGTGACAGTTAGTTTACAAAAAACCGCTACATAGAAATTAATGCCGCTAGATGATGTATACAGGTGTAAATGCAAAAGCGATCGATAGCTCTAGGGTTGGAGGAGGCTCTAGGTATGCTCAGACCACAAGACTGAAAAAGTTTTTCAAAGAAGCATGGGTCAAGACCGGATAAGATTTTTGGCTGCTCCATACAAATCTTCGAAAGCCGCTGTAAAGAGACTCGAGAAAATATGGAAGAATAGAGGTATCAACCGCAAAACAAAGATCAGGCTAATGCGGACACTCATATTTTCCATCTTTTTATACGCGTCCGAAACCTGGACATTTAAAGCTCGAATCTTAAGAAGGATAGACGCATTCGAAATGTGGTGCTGGCGCAGAATGCTCCGAATATCCTGGACCGAGCGGCGCACAAATGAATCTATCCTTAAGGAGTTGAAAATTAAAACCAGACTCCACCATCTGTAAGCAACGAGTCCTAAAATTCTTCGGCCACACGGTCAGAAGAGATTCAGATAACCTGGAAAGGCTTATCATCTCTGGCCGAATGAAGGGTAAACGGAGCAGAGGACGTATGCCAATGCGATGGGCCGACGCTATAAAAGAAGCTACTGGAGCGACACTACAGGCCAACATTCACCGTGCTCAAGATAGAACGATCTGGAGAGGTGTGGCGGCACAAGTAGCAGCCCACGACTGTCACGTCCCTCAGTCATGAGGATACGACTAAGAAGAAGATACAAACCTTTCAAAGTAAAAAAAAAAAAAAACGGCCAAGTGCGAGTCGGACTCGCGCACTGAGGGTTCCGTACCACCACATAAACATAATTGTATTAGTTGAAATTTCAGTAAGTTAATGTGCTAGATTTTTTGAGTCCGACACGCGCTTGACCAAATTTTATTATTATTTTATAGCTTATGCACTATAAACATACCAGTTTTCAAGTTTGTAAGTGTTCCCGTTTTTAAATAGAACTAAAACAAAAATCGCCTCAGCGACCACCCAACTTGACCCCTCTCTTATATGAATGTTCTTGAAACGGGAGCTCACCACAATTGGTTACCATTAGTTGTGAGAAAAGTTGTAATATTTAATGATTTCAGACTTTTCCCATTATTTGTACTGTGAGACCTAGCTTCTTGCCAAATTTCATAATTTTAGGTCAACGGGAAGTACCCTGTAGGTTTTTCATTTTTGAATAAATGTATGGAGATGAGGACATAAAATGCCATATCTTTTGATTGAGTCCTTGTAAAAAATTGACATTTTCAAATCTTGTGTGGTTCATGGATCCTAATATATGGTATTAATTTCAACCTGATACCTTTACCCGTTCGTGAGATAAAGGGTCTTGACAGACAGACAGACAGACAGACAGACAGACAGACAGACAGACAGACAGACAGACAGACAGACAGACAGACAGACAGACAGACAGACAGACAGACGGACAACAAAGTGATCCTATAAGGGTTCCGTTTTTTTCTTTTGAGGTACGGAACCCTAAAAAGTAGAGTAGATTTTGTATTGTGGCCAAGAAAAAATCTTCGAGTTCGACACATTTTTCTCTGGAAAAGTTGTTCATTTTCGTGGTCTGAGCATACCCTAGAGCTCTCGCACGCTTTTGCATTTACACCTAGTATAAGTTATAAAAAAAGCTTAAGCGAATCTACGTAAAAATATAAGTAATTATACACTTTGCCATTTAAAAGAGCTTCTATTGTAAAATCAAGTCAAATCTACTATCAAACGTATTAACCCACAACCAATTACAGACCAAATACCCGAAAGACCTATTCAATGTAGATTAAGGGCTATGACCTCCAAAACAGAAACAAAGGCCTAAAGAATTGCCCCAGTGGGTCCACAAAGATAGGTTTATCTAAACAAAATGCCATCCTCTGGGTGCAGTTTCTCGTTGATAAATGTTCGTCAGTCAGGCAGGAAGGCTTATTTGGACACATTCAGTCCATTTTGGTTGGTGCATTTCAGTAGTTGAATAATTTATAGTTTTGTTTTATCTGTTCTGTTTATAGTGCGGTCAGTTAGCTGTTTCACGTAGACACGATTTACAATTTCACCAAATTTTTTCTAGGTACTAGTTGGGTACATAGCTCTCAATTTTTGATACTCGTAGGGGACAATTCTTGAATTTCAAAAAATTTCCATAGAAAATTCAAGAATTGGCTCCTATCAAAAATTGAGAGCTATGTACCTAACTAGTACCTGGAAATTTTTTTGTGCAATTTGGGGCAATTTCGTGAATTTGGCGATATAAGACTATAAGGGACCGGACTATTACTGTAGTATAATGGTAGAGCGTTCGGTTCTTAATCCGAAATTTTTCGTTAATCTTTTTAGGGTTCCGTACCTCAAAAGGAAAAAAAAAACGGAAGCCTTATAGGTCACTTTGTTGTCCGTCTGTCTGTCTGTATGTTAAGATCCTTTTTCTCAGGAACGCGTAAAGGTATCAAGCTGAAATTCATACCAAATACTCAAGTCTACAGTCCCTTAAAACTGTGAAAAAATTAAACTTAAGCCAACGCAAGCAAAAGATACAGCCGTTTATGCAGCCAATTTTTGAGTTTTTTGACACTCGCAAGGGAATCAAAACCTACAGGGTACTTCCCATAAATTCAGAATCTTGAAATTTTGTAAAAAGCAACGTCTTGTAGCAGAAATAAAGGAAAGTTTGCGAAAAGCATAAATTTTCAATCACATCATATAATAAAAATATTTTTAATAATTTTAAACTTACTACCCCTTCGCTCATGAACGCGTAGAGGTATTTAATTGAAATTCACACCAAATACTCAAATTTATAATACCTTTTTAGCTGTAATAAAACCTAACTTCTATCTCAATGCAATCAAAAGAAACAGCAATTTAAACCGCATATTTTGAAGCTCGCAACTATTCGCAAAGGAATCAAAACCTACAGGATACTTCCAGTCGACCTAGAATCTTAAAATTTGGCATGAAGCAATGTTTTATAGCACACATAAACGAAAAATTCCGAAAACCTTAAATTTTTAGTTACATCACATATTTTTTTTATAATTACAAATGGTTTGTACGGAACCCTCGGTGAACGAGTCCAACTTGCACTTGGTCGGTTTTTTTATACCTCCCCAATTCAATTCGTTAGGAACCTTTCAGTATGAATTACCTGTTGTCCGAATAGTAAATGATCCCGTGCTCTGGAAGGCACGTTAAGCCGTTAGTTCTGGGCGTTACGGCTACTTTTATTCCAACAACTGGAGATACGAATTTAGTTTAGTACTTATCAATGTACAGGTTCTACGGAAGACGTCGTTTCAATGGCTTTTGACGGCTAAACAACTCTGACACTAGGGTTTTGAGGTCGGTCATCGACCTTACAAACCATACAGTATTATAATGAGTACTGAATAGTTTTTCGACATTTGCGGCCGAGGAGGATCATTTCATTTCAATACCCATTGTATTATAAAGAATCTTTAGAATAAACTGTTTCTGGATCAAGCCTGTTGAAGTTTGCCCAATCCGCTACTCTTTGTTAAACGCGAAACGAAAATTTGCTATGGATTCTGTATAAAATTACTGGCTTATGACGTCAAAAATGTGTAACCATTGCCATTCTAAATTAACAAGACGGTTACTTTTCAGCATTTTTTTTTTTCATTGGAAATATACGATTCGTCAGTGGCACCTGCGATAAGTATTGTAGTAGTAGTGTCGTTATGAACTACGACTTTCCACAGAATGATAATGAATGTGGTACCCACGGAGTTTTAAGAAGTGGTAACATGTAGAACCGCTCTTAAGGCCAACCAAAGTAAAACCAAAGTCCTTTCTTTGAGATTGGACATGGTCAGTCAATAAATCTAAACAACTTTGCCCCAAAAATATACCCATGATTTGAGGCCGAATGTATGGGGCGGTCGATTTTGTTATATCGGGAAGTATGTTTCTTGGGGAAAGTTGTTGTCTGTTAATTATGCCCTTAATTTAGCAGAAGGCTGTCCCTTATAGTCTAGAGCCTATATAAGTACTATTAGCAAAACTAGGTGCAGTTATTTTCGGTAAAGAAGCAATCGTTGCTCGCGGATCGGACTCATTTCCCACCCAGCATTTAACATTTAACATTTTTAGTATGGAATCGGGCAATAGGAAAAGAGTTCCCACAACGCCTTAGTTCATGTGGGAAATATGTTACGGAAAATGATTTTATTTACACACTTCCTTTGTTCGGATAAATCTACAAAGTTGATAATCGCTAAATATTACAACCACAGGCAGGATTCGAACCTGCATCTTTCATTCGAAGATGCAGGTTCGAGTCCTGCCTGTAGTTGTGAAATTAAGCCACAATAACATTTTTTTGTTACGAAATTAATAATCGCACATCCCGCAACTTATAAATTGAAATTTCTTATTTTATATTATAGGTCTTTACCTATGAAATTGCCGTTTTGTATGGCGAATTTTAGGTAAACTCAATTTTCAGTACTAACATCTTTGCATTTTTCTTAGGAATTATAAATCCAATTATATTTATTTTTTAAGCATTATTGGGAAGACATTAAGCTAACAGAAGCTTAAATTAAATTTTCGAAAAATATTATTTGTACAAAAATAGCTGGTAGATAACTCAATTTTGAGTTAAGCTCGCCATTGTTATATGTTCTCACCTGTGCTTGTTTTTGTAATGTATTCGTGTACAATAAAGAATAAAGAAAAATATAACAAATCTAATGATGAAATCGGACGACATTTAAGACGATCAATTTTCGAACCTTTTATTTTATATATCAAACTAAAAATAAATCTTTATTTTATGCGAAAATTGATAACCTTGAAGTCATGTTTCAAATGTAAGACAAATGAAAAAAATTGCATCAGAATTATAGGAATTATGATCTCATTAATCTGTAAGAAAATTTCGGCAATTTCATAGGTAAAGACCTATTATACCAGGGCCTAGAGCCAAGTGGCTGTCCACTATCGCAAACGCCAGTAGAATATAATGAAAATGTATGGGATTGCCATAAGCTAACGAAATGTCACATGACAGCTAATGTCAAACCCATAGACTTTTATTCTATTCTATAGCGTTTGCGTTAATAGAATGCCACTTGTCTCAGGGCCCAGGCCACTTATTTGCGACTAACAGTTTTTTTATTTATGGGATACTGTCTGTTTGTTACGTAGGTAAAATAAACCGTCAAGTGCAAGTCAGACTTGCGCACTGAGAATCCCGTACCACTAAGGTAAAAATACCATCTTAGTTATGGACACGCAGTCACGCAGATGTGTATTAAATGCACGCGAGTCCGACACGTACTTGACCAGTCCTTATTAGGTATTTGTTGTTATTTTTAGCTTATGCACTATAACGATACCAAGTTTTATTTAAGTTCTACAATAGAGCTAAAACAAAAATGGAGCAAAAATCGCCTAAAACACGTTTCTAGCTGGGAAGCTCCCCTTAATTAATTTTTATGTTTTATATTTATTATCTGTTGATATAGCGGCACCAGATAATCTGTAAAATTTCAACTGTCTACCTATTACGGTTCATGAGTTACAGCCCGCTGACAGACAGACAGACAGACGGAGGCATATGAATAGGGTCCTGTGTTTCACCCTTTGGGTACGGAACCCTAAAATTGAATTACAATTGAAATGTCCTACGTATAGATAGCAGGAAATACCTTTCATCTTGAACCTTTTGTGGTTGACTGTACAAACGGCATTAAGGTATATTTAAAATGTACTAGCTATACTTTTTCGATTCGAATGTAAAACCAGACTAGGCCCTGAACTTTTGATTAACATTTGTTAAAAAAAGTCACTTTGTTCAATCCATACGGATTTATGTGCTAGGGTTGTCACAAAAATTTGTAAACACTTTTTAATAGAAATAATAAAACACTTTGGGTTGTTATATTGGCAACCTAGGAAGTTCCTATACTAAGGATCTTTAGGACCATATAGGACCTATAGGGTCCTATAAGGCCAGACACCCACCGGCCTTCCTGAAGATTGAGCTAGCTCATGCAGTGTTAACCTATTCACTCAAGGCAACTTCTTTGGATATAACGAAGTGTAGTGTATTTCTTCTATTTATCAGCTTATAATTTCAGGCGCAGGTAGATAAAACTTTTGAACTCGCCACTAATAATTAAGTCAAGTAAAATATTTTTTTTTATCATAAATCTCTCACATGTGTTTTATTATTTCACTAGCTTTCCGCATACGGTTTCACCCGCATTAAATGAGTTTTCCCGTGGGAACTAAGTGTTTTATCGCGGTAAAAAGTAGCTTATGTGCTATTCCAGGACCTAACCTATATTTGTGCTAAGTTTCATTCAGTAGTTTCATCCATTCAGTAGTTTTTGAGGAAAAAAGGGTAAGAAAGATTCATCCATCCATCCATACTTACAAATTTTTGCGTTAATAATATTAGTAGGAAGGATATACTTGCGATTGTCGGCACTTGGAGAAATTCAATATTCAATTTGTAATTAAAACACTTATATATCTTTTTTATATTTTTTTTTACCGATAACATTGAGTTGGTCAATTCACAACCCTAAATTCTACCTGAGCAGGCTCGCATTACCTGTCTATAGTCTCTATAAGCCCCCGAAGGTCCCCCAGAATCGCGAAATGGCCTCGATTGTGTATTTACCTGATCCCATTGTAAATTCCTTTTATGTTTTATACCTACCCACTATGCCTTACGTGGAATGTCTTTTGTATAGTAAGGAGAGTTCTGGCCATGGTAGAGAGTATTGGTAACAGTAATATCCTTTAAAAGTTTAAAAGAATTTAAGGTGGTATAAGATAACCAAAATTGTTTTGCGTACAGATAAAGAGTGTAACTTCCTTCAAATATCCTTTGCCAATTTTTGAATTTTAATTTTTGGGTAATACATTTGGCCATAGTTGCTCTTTCTTTCAGATCACGAAAGTTAAGCTACGTTGGCCGTGGTCAGATCCTGGATGGGTGACCGCTAGAGGCACAAGAACTAGAGCGTTTCCGTCTTTCGGAAGGCACGTTAAGCTGTTGATACCGGCTACTGTCAATGATAGTAGTCGTTAAGCCAATTCAGAGGCCACTTGGCGGCTTGAAAACCCTGACCGTCAGGTTGACCACTGACCTGGCAAAGCTTAATCTAGAACACAGATTGGATAATAGAAAACTGATAGTAAGGGTGATGACGGACAAATTTCTATATGATTTGCTCATGTCTGCCTCTTTGACTGATGATAAGGAGCATCCTCTAGAAGATACAAAAAATATTGGCGGACATCCACACCCCTGCGTTTTTGAGGAACAACTATTTTGAAATTTGACAATGAAACGTACACCTGGCAGACTATGACTATCTGATTAAATACAATGTATAAAACCCAAGAAAAATGGTCTGCCACCATAATAGCCCTGCGTTGTAAAGTTACAGCGCTTCAAAATGCAAAAATTCACTACTTCGTCCTGATATAATGCAGAGCCCTGCATGTCTGCCTCTTCGATTTTCTACATCTTCAGAAGTATTTTAAACAGGAGCCACAAAGACAGACAAGAAAAACATTATTTAGTATCTTATTTTTTTTTGCTTTAACTCAAAAACGCAGCGACGACGCACAGAAAAACTTGTAAAGACCAAATCGTTTCGTGTTGACCTGATCTATCATCCCTATTAATATGAATCATGAGCAAATCATATACCCAGCACATTGCAGCCAGCACCCTAACTATGAGGATTAGGTCTGGTTTGCCCTCTGGGTTGCGGAGGCCAGATGACAATTGCTTTGTATACAATCTGTGCCTCCGTCAAATCCCCTAGGTTAAGCAACGATGACACACGGAGAAAAAAAACTCCACCAGAAATTACAAAACTGTCTTGTAATAGAGGGAAAAACACAGTTTTAGTATTACTTATAAAAGTTTTGCTGTAATTGCAATAATTACTATTTTTTATCAAAGGCTTAGTATTACTAAATGTAATTTCTATTATACAGTTTTAGTAAATGTAAAATATTACAAATTTTAATGATTATCGCAAATCATAGTAAATGTTGTTAAAGTTTAGTAATTCCTGCAAATCTGCTTAGTATTTCTAGAAAATTCGTTTTTTATTATCAGCAAGTGGTTTTAGTACAAGGCAACATTACAAACTTTAGTATTTTTTAATGACAACGTCCTTGTATTGACAGACAATTTGCTTGAAATTACTAAAATATTCTTATATTAATATTACTAAATCGTTTTTGTAATTTCAAGCAACCATTTTTAAAATCTAGCGTGAGTTTTGCTTGTGCTGCGTTTGCGTCTCATGCGACGCGCTTGGCATCTGCCATTTTGAGTGTAGACGCGCTGCAAGCTAGTTGTCTTGTAAAAAACGACGAAGCTCTAAGTTTTGATTGAGATCTAGGTTTTTGATTGTTTTCCTTAATGACTGTGAAGTGAACCGAGGAAACAGTGTCTTCAGACGGCGCCGGCACGGCCGATTGCCAGTGGAAGTGTGTGATGTGGTTAAATCGATTTTCAAATTCATCAGATGATGTTCCTTCCATCTTTAAGATATTACCATATTTAAGATATTTCTATTTGTGTAACTTTGTGTACTTGAATAAGCTTTATTAATAAAAAAATAATTATTAAAAGTTAAATGAGTTTTTCATTGAAAACTTATTTTTTAAAGTGTTTCAGTTTTGGTAATTTGTGTTGTTGGTATTAAAAAACCCGTGCTTGCTGTGGCGGAGGTGTACGAGGAGATTTTACGAGTCGATTCTATCTGTTATCATGAGCAAAATAAGTTAGAATCATCCCCAAAATCTCTTGCGATGCGTCTACTACAGCCAGTCTGTACGGGTTTTTGCTTATACCTACTTACTAAAACTAAAACACTTTAATTAAAATTACAAAATGAACAGTAAAATAAACAAAAAATTAGTATTTACCTATGACGTCATCATTTCCGATATTATTACAGTACTCCTAAAATTACAAAACATTTAGTATTTACCTATGACGTCACTTCCGTAATGACTATTGTACTCCTAAAATTACAAAACATTTAGTATTACCTATGAGGGCCCCATTTTCGATTTTACTATTGCACCCTTATAATTGCAAAACAGTATTTGTATTGAACATCGTAAATTACTAACACATTCTTGAAATTACAAAAATGTTACATGTAATATTTACTAACTGCATCAACAAAAATGAATTCATGGATATTACAGGGCATTTGTTGTCCTCGGATTTAGTAATATTTTAGTAAAAATTAATGTATTTTTGTTAGTTTTTCGCTCAGTGCACCTACTCGTAGCTGAATTCAAAGACTAATTCGGCATACATCGCTGGGAGGCTTGGTTATGTTAATTGCAATATCCTTACTTCAGCGAGCAATGTATGCCGAATTAGTCTTTGAATTTAGCTAGGTGTGATCGTGGCTTTAGGTAGCCGACTCCGTAATAACCATTTGGCAAAAACGGAATAAGGCTAGAGCAATGATGGATAATATTTTATCACCCAATTATATTAAATAATTAGCTTTACCATTTCCAAATAATATTTTCCATACAAATAAGATCTCTGCCTCAAAGTATTATGATTCTGAAAGGGGAGTTAATATTTACTTTGAAAATTCAAAGGTTTTGATAAAATATCTTCCTTAAACTTTGTCCAGAATTAGCCAATTTGTCAAAACCTTGTATCATAATTAATTATTTAAGTTTACTTAAGGGGACTCCGCCTCAAGTTCAGAAAGCAACTTTAGAATTTAGTTGCAAGATCCGTTTGAGTTTTCACTTAAGTCAATTAGCTAACTGAATGGATATCTTTAACAGTGTTTCTTAACCTGTGATCCGCGGACCTCCGGGGGTCCATGCACGAGTCAAGTGTTAGGGTGTTCGTCCACTGTCGCATCAAAAGTATCGTAATCGCTACGCTTACTTTGCACATTTTGCTATGGAGATAAGAAGAACTGAATAAATGATATGCTGGGTAAAACCAAATGAGTCTGCTATAAACGAAGGAAATGAAAGACTTTCGGCTTCAAAGGTCATAAATTTTGCGACTAACACTAAGCTTTCTGTTTCAGAAGTACCTTCTATAATTTTCTGCTGTTTTTTGAAGTATGGGGGTCATAATTGTGCTTGATAGGGTCCGTGACTGAAAAAGATTAGGAAACGCTGTCTTAAGAGATTAAGACTGAGTTAAGTTGATATCCATCTCATTAGAGACACACTTAAGAAAGTCCCAAGAAGCGGAGCGGTTATTTACCTACATTCTAACAAATAAAGTATATTTAGCATACCGAGCCTAGTCATAACAACCCGTATGTTGGAACCCTTGGCATGTGAGTCCGACTCGAGCTTAGCCGTTTTTTTAGGCTTGACTAATACTATTAGTGACTAATACTATTAAGGCTTGACTAATACTATTTAGGCTTGACTAATACTATTAGTCAAGCCTAAAAAAAACGGCTAAGCTCGAGTCGGACTCACATGCCAAGGGTTCCAACATACGGGTTGTTCTGACTAGGCTGTCCTGACTAGTACGGACACGAGGAAACTTAATTCCTCGTGTTTGTAATTTTTATTTATTGAATATTTAAATCCAATATACCTGTAGTATTTTTAGAAGTAATAAGGAGAAGAAGTATCTAAGTATGTTTGTACCTAAAGGTTCTTTACAGATTTCTAAAATACTGTGCTATTTAGAGAGATCATTTTATTTTTGCTGTTAGATTTTTCTTAAAAGACAATTAAAAATTTTGATGCCGTTTTTACCGATTTTATTTTCGTTTCTTTGACAAAGATTGTGTCAACATAAGGTTTAACAGTTTTAAACACAGAAAAAATCCAGAGTCAAAACTATTTGGCTTTCGATTTTAAACAACTGGTGGCGAATGACAAGAAAGTTTTTTTAAATTCTATTCCTTACTACTTAAACCATTTAAGAGTTCTCTGTCTGTTAATATACCTAAGACTGACACTAATTGGGCCGATCTACCCGTTTATTCCCCTCCGAATAGGGTGACTACAATTACGGTCTGATTAATTTGGACATGTCTAGATTTTTCGAGGTTTCATAAGGGCAGTGGTTACCATTTCGTTTTTACTGCGTCTCACTCGAATAAAATTCAAAACACTCTAACTAATTATTACGTATTCGTCTCATAGGTATAAAGGACTCAACCAAAAAAACGTTTTGATGCTGATGCAGGACGAGCTTAGCTAAGAATAGCTTATGACCCAAAATATGAAATTATGGTAACCCTAACTTCGAGGGGCATTCTCAAATCTTCTTCAGAAACTGTCGTGTTCGGGTCATTAGTTGTGGACAAAGATTTTGAAAGGATTATTTGAAACGGGTACGAAATTTTAGTAGATGGCCTTGTTATAATGAGCTTTTTAAGTTTTTAATGCTTTATCAAATTCGGAACACAGAGTAAGAAGTCTTAAATAAAAAGGACAGATTCATCTCCACTGTATTAGGTTGCTGAATCATTGGAAGTCCGGAATAGTAGAAGTCCATTTTATAAAAAGGCTTCTAATGTTTTCCCTGTACCTCACACCAACTTAATTAATTTTTAAATGCATAGCTTGGGGAAATGGGTCATAATCACAAATTTGGGAAACCATTTAAAAAAAATATGCGAAATTTCCAAAAAAGTGGGAAGTGGCCCAACCCAAGGGAGAGTAGGCTATAAAATAATTGCATGAAATGATCCCCAACAAACAACTCTGTAGTTTTGCGAAGTAGATTAAAATTTATTTTTATCGTAAACTACACAAGGGAATTTTTTTAACAAAACATTAGGAATAGCAGTTATAAAATAATGCAGAATCTCAAAACATTTTTGAAAATAAAGCGCGTAAACCCAAAACATAGATTCCCTTATTTTACGTGGGACTGTACTTATTATCTCTTCTAGTTAACTCCATTAAGGACATTATGAAATTTTCCATACTGAACCAGTAGTTCGCCAGATTGTTTAAACCTGTCCCTTTAGCATTTCAAATGTGATGGCTTAAAATCTATAATGCACAGGAAAAAAACCGACCAAGTGCGAGTCGGACTCGCGCCTTAAGGGTTCCGTACCTATCTACCATATGATATACTAAAAGATTTTCTTTGACTTTAAAAACTCCGCGACCATCCAACTTGTAATAAAATGTAATATTTAATGATTTTAGACTTTTTCCTTTATTTGTACTGTGAGACCTAGCTTCTTGCCAAATTTCATAATTTTAGGTCAACAGGAAGTAAGTACCCTCTAGCTAGGTTTTGCTTTAGTGTATAAATGTATGGATATGTTTTGATTGCGTTGTTGTAAAAAATTTAAATTTTCAGATCTTGTGTGGTTTATGGACCTTAATATTCGTTATCGATTTCAACTTCATACCTCTACCTGTTCGTGAGAAAAAGGTCTTGAGAGACAGACAGACGGACAACAAAGTGATCCTAAAAGGGTTCCGTTTTTTTATTTTGATGTACGGAACCCTAAAAATTACAAAATAACAAAGGTATGGATCTATGAAAATGGTCTAGTACCTAATGAAAAAATATAGTAAAATTTGTAAAGCTTACTCTTGAACGTTGTAACTACTCATTCACAACACGGCAGAATGTGCATGATTGGTCATCTCCGTACAAACTTCGCGTAACTAATTAAGTTATTGATGTTGGCTCAAGTGTCCTACCTGGTCAACTATCCCGGACTCCCCCTACCTAGTACTATTACCTATTCTGTGCCCCTACCTATGATTATTAAGTTAATGTAAACCGATTTTGTACAGCAAAAAAAATCTTTCAACCGTTGCAGACAGTTTTTAACTTTATTGGGTTATTGTCCTATACCTTGAAACAAACAATGTTTGTATATTTGTGCACATCAATTTGAAATTGGTTTATCGAAAAAGGCTCTGACGATTTAGATGATTTACCATGCGAGGGTTTTGGGGCCCAAAAAATTGGTCAAAAAATTATAAATGAGTACGATATCCAGATTCTTAAATCACTCGCTTGATGTGCCGGCAAAGAATAGTACCAACCTATCTCTAACCGAAAGAGCGAACCAAGAGCTAATGAACCGGAGGATGGGCAGCTGCATCTTTCTGTATATCGTACCATCTTACATACTGCGGTCACCAACAACAGCGGTCGCCAGCCGCAACGCTAACAAACGTGGGGTCTATGGTTCGAATGTTTCGCTGGAGTCGTGGAGGTAGCTCCTTGTCCTACAGCGGTCGTTTTATGGGATGTTATGATGAGGATGAATGGCTCTAACCCGTCTGACGAAACGGCATTCTCAGTAGGTACTAGACGGGTTAGTCCCTAATATGTGACTAGAATTTGTCCCTAATCAAACGGTAACTACAAACACTACGATACAGGCTGCGCCTACCTAGTGTAGTTACCAAAGCTGCTATATGTGTATTTGATGACTTTGGACAATTTTAACAATAAATTTATTTTTATTAATTTGTGTTAGGTCGGTACAGTCAAGTGCACGTCAAGCTTGACACTGTGGGCTTTGTTCAGTTCCTATGAAAGTGTCAAGCTTTATGCTGCTTTTCCACCAGTTCTGTGCTAGGAAAGATGTTACTCTATTGACAGAGCATTTGACAAGCTATAAAAATGGCACAATCCTGTCGGTCATCATCATATCGTGTGGATTGCAAGATCGATGGCTAACCTCACAAACCCTGGTGTCAGAGTTGTTGAGCCGCAAAAGACCTCTGACATGGCCCATTAATGACTACATCCGTAGAGAGCAGTCAGGAACTACGGCTTAACGTGCCTTGCGGAGAACGGAATCAGCTAACTTTTCAGACAATCAGGTGATTCATCCTGCAATGTCCTAATCAAACTGGTGGTGTTTCCACCGGGAATCGAACCCAGAACTTTTAGATCGAGTGCCGAGCGCTCTAACCACTAGATCACAGAGGCTGTTGCTCTTATTTGGCTATACTATTGTTTGGAAGCTGTGGTTAATGGCCTGCTTTCGTCGCACATCTCATCGACTTTTTTATTTACTTTAAAAATAGGTAAACCTCATTCTGCGATCACCCATCCAACGGGCCACCGTTGAAACAGGTATGACAACATGTGCAGTTAAAACAAAACCGAAGGAATGCAAAACAGGGCACAGTCGTCTGCCGTATTCCCACAACTAAGGATCGAGTCAAACTTGTTATGCACTCATTAAATTTAAATGGCGGTTTTTTTACCATCGGTTCCAGTTCTATCTTACGGACGCAGTAAGAAAGTATTAAAGTTTACATAGTACGCGTGGCAGCAACCAAGTGGAAACAAAACCAGTGTAAAGCCACGATCACACCTAGTTGAATTCAAAGACAAACTCGGCATACATTGCTCGTTGAAGTAAGGATATTGCAATTAACATAACCAAGCCTCCCAGCAATGTATGCCGAATTAGTCTTTGAATTCAGCTAGGTGTGATCGTGGCTTAAGCTGAAATAGCGCTACGCTACAAACGCTCGAAACGAGACACCTGCTCAAGGTCGAACTGTTACCACCAAGGAGCGGCCGTGTACACCTACGCAGGATGGCAAGCAAATGGAAACAAAACCAGTGTAAGCTGAACTAGTGCTACGCTACAAACACCCGAAACCAGAGACCTGATTAAAATTTAATTGTTTTCACTGACGTGCGGCCATGTATACTACTATGGCGATGCTGAATCCTGTAACGGCGCTGAGCTATTCCAACTTAAAATGAAAAAAGTGCTGCTAGACGTCTTCTATAGTTATTGTTTACAAAATACTTTTGGTCATTCCAATGTCCTAGGTGGAACCAGAAACAAGCAAAATTAACTAATTGGTTGTTAGGTGGAAATAGCCGCGATAATACATTACTCTAATGAATTATTATACGTAACTCTAAAAGGCAGTTTTATAATAAATAAATAAATGGTAAATAAATAATTTTTAAATAATCTATTGTGTATTTTAATTTTGTTTCTTCTGACTGATTTAATTTATATTTTAATGTAATTGTAATGAGTCATAGCTACTCAAAATTAATGATTATTATTATAATGCCATATTTTGTATTCTGCGTGTAACGTTATCAATAATTCACCCTCAGGTAGATTATACATCGCCTAGTAAAGTCTATAAATTGTTGATACTTACAGAACTGGTTTGGTATGTATATTGTTTTCTTAGTTTGCCTTTGAATTAAAAAATCAAAAAATAAATAAAAGCTGCCTTCTTCGTTTTAACTGTTTAAATATAGATTACAGATTGTACTGTACGGAAGGTAAGAACGCTTTTCCTGTCATCTGGATTTACGTCCACGTGCGAACCAGGGTATCTAGACAACTTGCTTTATATACTCGCAAGCGCTTGTAGAATAGTACATGTATGGCATTGACACTATTCACGCAACATTTCGTTACCTTATGTCAATTTCATACATTATAGCTTAGATTATGAATAACGGCAGGTTACTCATTATAGAAAGCCACTTGTCTCTAAGCCAAGGTACGCATGCGTGCCGGACGCAACTGATAATTTCGAATTTAGCTTTAGCTGTGCTTTAGCTTTTCCTATCTTGCGTGCCATCCGCGTCATGCATGCGGATAGCATATGAAGTGATCGAGTGTGGACGGTGCGTAAGCGTACATACAGTCTACGCGACGAGTTAAGGCCTCTGGGCAAGAGTGGTGGGGGTATGTGCAGTAGTACTTTTCTTGCAAATATTGCAACTGCGTATACCCCCTCCACTACGCCCAGAGGTCTTACTTAGCTCGTCGCGCGGCCTGTACCAGGTCTGAACGCGGAGGGAAAACCGGATGACAGGAAAAACGCCCTTATGTATCCGTTTTCACTAAGCGGAGCGACATCGTACGAAATTAACTAATCGGAGTGCAAGAAATATATACGTCATGCGCACTCGTCACCGCGTCTGTGATATGATTGGTCATACATAAAATCTCTCCGCTTCGCTCATCTCTGCTCCGCCTCAATGAAATTGTTGAAATGCACCCTAAAACGTAAGATGTTAGGTATACATTCAATCGGACGTAAAAGTACCATCTCTCATTATTTGTGCTGTAAGTGTTTTTACTAAACCTAAAAAATTTAACTACTTAAATATCTAAACTTCACCTGAACAAAAAGTCTTCGAATTTAATAAATTCTAATATATTATTTTTACTATCTTTAGACGCCATTTTCAGTGCAAAGGCCGTGGCAGCGGCGGTTACCGCTTTTAAGTTATAAAATCTAAATTATTTAGATATTTATCAGTAAAAATTTTGTTAACTAATAATTATTAATGATTACAATATTTTGATACATAAAGGTATATCTACTACACTAAATCCTTTTTATTTTCTAATAATATATCGAATACACAGTCTTGCCTTAATCTTCAGAGAGAAAATTGGTAGAACTAAAACGCAAATAGTTGCACTCTAAATAAAATAGAAACTAAAACACTGTAAAGAGATACGATTCTTTTACAGATATATTTTTAAGGGAAACAGAGTTTCTGCTAACATAGGAACCTATCGTGCACATACAATAAAACACTGAAAATAACATCCGAAATAGAAACTGAAAAACATTTTTATAAAAGAAAAAAAAAAGGAAGTTTCGATCGTTTCGTAAGTTTTTCTTCTATTATGAAAATAAATCAACACAACTTACCTCAAACTAGATCAGAAAATGTCCAAAGAACACATCCACAGAATCTTTAAAAACGTTCCAAAACACAAGCTGGAGACAAACTCGTTGAAAGCAAAGTTTCACGAGACTATGCGAGACTGATAAGAGCACAAACCGAAATGCGCCTTCGTCGAAGGTCCGTTGAGAACTGGCAGGAGTGGCAAAACGAATAATACTGGCTCAAGGGGCGTGCGTGGATGCCAACAATCGGAGGGGTAGGAACGCGTGGCCACTTTCAAGGGAATGCCACAGAATATACAGGGTGTAAAAAGAGTACGATGATCGTTCTAAGGGTAGATTTTACATCACTAATAGATTGTAAAATAATGAATAAAAAAAATGTATTTTTTATTTTATTTTGTCTATTTTGAGTGATCATGAAATTACATTGCAGTAATTTATCACCAGCTGATTATAGAGGTAATTTAACCCTCCAAGCGCTTCACTTCTTCTTGAGCTAAGACTATTTTTTGTAAAGAAATAATATTTTTATATTTTTAATACAATCTAGAAACACCCCATCGAAGGATCATCGTACTTTTTTTATATCCTGTATAAGGTCCTATTTAAATTGTGAACATAATTTTAGCACCATGAAACTGAACCGCTCAAGGAACCTCGATCGAAATACAAAAAAAAATTGACGTCCCATATAGAGAATGCATGTACCCGATTTTGTATGGGAGGTGAAAACATTTTTTTTTTGTATTTCATAAGGACCCTATATAGCATTGAAAAATTTCTTTTTTAAGCCAATTCTTGCTAGGGGAAAGTTTAATACATAAATAAGGGCAAATACCAATTTTGCAGTTAGAGAAGGGATGTTTTGTAATGAAAGTCGGAGGTGTATATTTGGGGACAGATGGTTAGGTTCTAAATCCTTGAAATGGAGTTGACTTTAATTTACAAAACTTCAGTAGGCAAGTACTTCTTCTAAGTTTGTCACGACTTTTGAAATATACGCATACAAAATTTGTATCTCCATTCAAAATTATAAGTTAATTGGTATGATATAAAAATTAAAATGGTAAGCATTTTTTTTTTGCAAATTTTGAGAAAAATGAAAACCCTGTGTATAACATAAGCCTGTTGACTGTTAGCCAGCTAAAGCTTAACGAATGAATCAAGTATTTTTAACGGCTCAAAAAAAACTGACATCCTTATAATATTAACTAGCTGTTGCCCGCGACTCCGTCCGCGTGGGGTTCAGAAAAAGTAGATAATGACTTTTCCCATGGTTCAAACTATCTTTGTACCAAGTTTTTAAAACAGTCTGTTTATCGGATAACGGATTAGTCAAAAAAGCGTAATAGACAGACAGACAGTGCAGTTCTTACTTTTATATTATTGGGTATATACAGAGTAGGTACAGATAGTACGGATTTTTTGTAAATTAAACACCTGTTACTGCCTGGACTGGACTGGACTGTTAGGTCGCCCACTATCTCCTTAAGTGTAAAATTATAGTCGAATTACACGCAGAAGAACTGTGATACGGGTTCCGGTATTAAAGCCTAACTAAATCTGAGGCTCAGTCACTTAAGCTTCTGTGTACATTTTTAGGGTTCCGTACCTCAAAAGAAAAAAACGGAACCCTTATAGGATCACTTTGTTGTCCGTCTGTCTGTCTGTCTGTCTGTCTGTCTGTCTGTCTGTCAAGACCCTTTATCTCACGAACGGGTAAAGGTATCAGGTTGAAATTAATATCACATATTAAGATCCATGAACCACACAAGATCTGAAAATTTCAATTTTTTACAATGGAGCAATCAAAAGATATGGCATTTTATGTCCTCATCTCCATACATTTATTCAAAAATGAAAAACCTACAGGGTACTTCCCGTTGACCTAAAATTATGAAATTTGGCAAGAAGCTAGGTCTCACAGTACAAATAATGGGAAAAGTCTGAAATCATTAAATATTACAACTTTTCTCACAACTAATGGTAACCAATTGTGATGAGCTCCCGTTTCAAGAACATTCATATAAGAGAGGGGTCAAGTTGGATGGTTACTGAGGCGATTTTTGTTTTAGTTCTATTTGAAAACGGGAACACTTACAAACTTGAAAATTGGTATGTTTATAGGGCATAGGCTATAAAATAACAACAAATAATAAAATTTGGTCAAGCGCGTGTCGGACTCAAAAAATCTAGCACATTAACTTACTGAAATTTCAACTAATACAATGTTTATGTGGTGGTACGGAACCCTCAGTGCGTGAGTCCGACTCGCACTTGGCCAGTTTTTTTTTACATTTGTTGCACCGCCATGCCGAAACAGATAGGATTTTTTAATTATAATTGTTATCGTAAAACTAAATCTAGATTTAACCAATCTTTTGCTATACCCACGACTTTTACACAAACAACTGGACCGGATCAAACGGAATTTTCAACAACGCTTTCTTCCTTTCAAAATTATAAGCTTTGTTTGATTTCAGCTTGACTTCAACGCTTGAAACTTTGAACTCGCCTATTTTCGCTTAGAGTGAACCAACCGATTGCAGTAAAATAAGTTCAAATATTGCACGATAGCAAGCCAAATTCGTTATTAAAAACCCTGTTTGAATCGTTCAAAAAGTTTGTGAGGTATTATTGCGGCCGCTTAAAATTTCGCGAACCTTCTGTCTGAGTGAACCGTTTGCAATGAAATAAAGCATATAAGTTGCATAGAAAGAAGCCCGACGCGTCATTGAAAACCTCGTTTGAATCAGGGTGAGTTCTTGGTTCTGCAGCTTGAAACTTTGGGTATCTTCTCTCAGAGTGAACCTTTCGCAATGAGTAAGCCAAACGCATTATTGAAAGCCACGTTTGAATCGGCTAAAAAGTTTGTGAGTTATTCGCGCCTTCGCTTGAAACTTCACGCACTTTCTGTCTGAGTGAACCGATTTCAATGAAAGTAAGCTAATACATTGCAAAGAATTAAGCAAAACACGTTCTTGAAAACCCCGGTTAAATCCGTTTAGTAGTTTGTAAGTTATTGGGGCCGCCGCTTGAAACATAGTGAATCTTCTGTCTAAGTGAACCATTTGCAATGAAACTAAGCATACATGTTGCACGAAGCAAGCAAATTACGTTACTGAAAACTTCCTTTTTAATCGGTTCAGTTGTTTGTGAGTTATTGGCACCACCGCTTGAAATTTAGCGCTCCTTCTGTCTGAGTGAGCCGTTTTCAATGAATGTAATCCAATATGTTGCAAAGTAGTAAGCTTGACAGGTTATTAAAAACCTTGTTTGACCGGTCAATACTTTGTAAGTTATTCTTATATTATATCTGTTGAACAAACTATCAGATAGGAAGACCAATAAACGGCGACTCAGACTCAGTGGCACCTTCTTTTCCTAATATCTTCAATGTCCTAGTAAGTTGTTCAACTTTAGAATAATCATAAACAGCAGTAGAATCGAATATTTTCGTATAGATTTCAGGCAATTGATGTTTTCGGAGTCTCGCGATAAGCAGCGAGGTTTAAATCTCTTTGGGTAAAATGATCCGACGAACGCGAGGTGTACTTTGATTGGTTGAATGTCAATTGTTAGCTAAAACTTAATACGTTACATGCCGTTTATTATTTTTCGAAATCTGACGATTCTTATCTTTTTCCGGTGATATAAACACTTCTGTCCCGTGTGGTGTCGGCAAAGAATAGTACCAACCCATACATACCCGTGGGTGTCGTAAGAGTAGACTAAGGGTTAATTGCAGCAGCATCCTCCTTTGTATCTTACATCTTACTTACTGCGGTCACCTACAACCGCGGTCCATAGTGCCAGCCGTAACGCTATAACAAGCGAGGTGACTATGGTACACCCCTCCACATTTTTCCAGCAAAAGCTAGAATTCTGGAGGGAGCTCCCTGTCCTGTAGTGGACGTTTCATGGGATGTTATGATGATGATGATGAAACACTTCTTTATTTTACAATATTGTTGCCTATATACGGATTAAGTACAAAATTTGTGTAATCTAAAGCAAAATGAATCTTTTTCTACTTTCAAGGTAGAAGTTTGTAAAAGATTTTGTATTCTTACAAACAGCGGGTCTGACTTTGAAACAATGTAGTTCGATAACATTATCTCAATTGTATATTTATCATCAATTACTTATCTTTATTCTTCGACCATCCAAAACATTTATTCTTAATAAAAATAATGGGAAAAATTAATCAACTATGAAAGCTTGCCACAACTTGATGGTATAACAGCATTACGAGAGCAGGTGTGTTTGTATGAGTCACCGCTTACTTCATAATATACTTAGTCCAGCCTTTCCCAACCTTTTTCGACGTCGAGCCCTTTTGGGATATTTTATTAAGAGCTCAACGGACCCTTTAGCGATAAAAAACTTGGTTATACCGGCGGATTTTTAGATACCATGGCAAATTAAGTGTTAAGTGTTTTAAATGACTTGTAGATTTTATTCATATATTGACACACACTCAACCACTCACATAGACTCTCTCTCTCACACACACACACACACACGCAAACAAACATCCAAACTTTCACGTTCTTATTAATAGTCGAATTGTAGCTTTTAATTTGTCTAAATTTGAACGTCTTTGTTTATTTTCTTTGTTTATTTTTGTTCTTTTTGTAACATGTATCAGTAAATCGAGATTAGGCAGAAGCTTGTTACACAGTTTTGACTAGCACAAGCTTGTGAGTTTTTACAATAAAAGTCTGTAAAGTTGCAAATAATGAATATATTATTTTATATTTGTATGTTAGTTAATAATGTTTTGTACAGTGTATAATTAATTCACTTAATTTTTTTTTAGAATATTTAGACACAATGTAAATTCTTAAGGAATTTGATAAATGAATTTTTTAGTCACTCAGAACACAAATCGTGAAACATGGATCTAAAACAAGTTGTTTTTCGCACTGGTCTGCGTATTTGCATGAGACGAACAATTTTTTGTTTTGTTTTGTGTTCTAAGTAAATAATACCTAAAGTTTGGATATAGGTCCTAAAATAATCAATTACCTATTAAAAATGTACGTCAGTGAAAGACATGTTATCACTTTATCTTCGGTAATGAAAATATTGCACTTTCCATATTGCTGCTGCATTTAAGCTCAATTTTTTGTCATAATTATAATTAGACCATAGATGTACCCTTAGGATAGACAGGTTTGCGGACACCAGGTTGGGAAACCCTGACTTAGCCCAAAGTATGGGGAGGCGGAAACAACAGGCAGTTTTCGGCCAAATTTAATATACTTATCTATCCACATTTATCATGCCTGAGTAGATCCTTGGCAAGAATATGGTGAAAACCAAAATATTCCTTGATGATGGTTTAACACTTGGGTAATAATAATTATTATTATTCTTACATCTTTTACATTAGTAAAACCACGAGTCAAGGATCTCATTATGAAGGCCAATCCAATTTGCCGTTAAAAAACTATTATTGCATACAAAAATAAACCAGGGAAAAATTTATAGACAAGTTTGTAAAGTTGAGTATATTCAAAGTATTGTTGTGCTTATCAGCTTTATCTACTTGTTAACGCCAAAATAGTCTTACAACAACGCGAGCGTATTAGAGCATTCTCAAAAATATTTGGTAAGTCACAATGATAATGCGGTGTGCTTAGAAACAGAACAATAAAAGGAACCGCTTAGCAATAAAAAGGTCTTTTGTTGTAGTATTTATAAAAGAAATTTCTAATAGAAGAAAAATTAAACTTCTTTTAACTGTCGAGAGCTACATGACTCAAGTGAGTCATTCTGCTTTAGGGAATTGAGCTCGAATGCTTTCAATATAATGAATTTAACTTTTGCCTGGTAGTAACAATTTAGTACAGGAGGATATATAATAACGTAACCTTTTGAAGGCTTTTCAGATTTTTTTTACGGACTATGGACTTACTTTTGACCCCTGTCTAACACTTAGGACAGAGATCAAATCGACGATAGAACGAGCTTGCCCAGAAAAAGCCTATTCACTCGCGTTTATGCATTTCCAACAACTTACGTCATTTTTTTCTACAAAAAATACCGGTCAAGTCTTAGCTGGAAGGGCCAGTTCGGATGTTATCATAACCATTAGGTATTAGATTTTTGTCGAATCAGCTACTTAACTTGAGGAGGGAACTAGGTTTCACACTGATTGTCTGCTGGCCTCAAACCAAGACTTTCGATGTATCGTAAGTAATATTAAGACGCAATAAAGTTCATTTTTGGGACAGCATAACTAAGTAAACTTTATAAAGATGTTTTGACATTTACATAACAACTAAACTACATACTTAGCGATATCGTTATATTTTCCTTGTAATCCTTCCTACTATAATATAATAAACGCGAAAGTTTGTAAACATGTATGTATGAATGTATATTTGTTACTCTTTTACGTAAAAACTATTGGATGGATTTTAATGAAACTGTACAATAATATAGCTTATACATCAGAATAACACATAGGCTACAATTTATAAACCTGCGCAGACGAAGTCGCGGGCACCAGCTAGTATTTACATAAGTTTATATCAGCTGTAGTAAGTTGGAAAAGGTAGGTAATGGAATTTTTTAAAACAATTCTCGTCATTACAAAGGGTGCACGTCTTATTCCTAACCCGATTTACCTGAAAATCAACAATATCCAAAAAAAGACCGTAAAAGTACTCCAAGTTCTCGAAAACACTCAATAGGCTGTTAATGCTATTATACTTTCGAGTACCTGAATTGTTATATTGATCTCTTACAGCGAAACAATTACGATTCTTGAGTGTAAATATTTAAATTGGCCGAAAGCAAAACCTTTGTTTAATTTAATGTCTTGTTGAACACAATAATAAATACTGCCTAATTCAACCTGGAAGGATAATGGTTAACATTTGTTTATTTTTAACCTTGAAACTAATAATACAAATATTATTAATTTTTACAGATATTTTACCCGTCAGGTAGCAAAATATCCCCGCGAGAATTTCTTTCCCGGCGGAAAAAAGTCTCAGCCAAACTCTAGCCTCCCACGATCTAAACGAGAGTTCCTCCAGAAAATAACCTTCTAATAGGCCTATCTTTTCTTCTAAGTCCTGGGTATCTAATATATCAACTAATAATTTGGAAATTGAAAAATTGAATTAATTAAGTCACTTGATGTTATTCAAGAATTCGTCCCCGATCGCTAATTGACATGAGCAGTAGGTCAATATTTTTAATATCACTGATTCGAAGAAAACCGATGAGATTTTTGTAATTGTTTCGCAGAAACCCAATTCTTCAATATAAATGATTGATAAAATATTACGAATCGCAGATAAAAAAAAAAAATTAGAGTGATGTTCGGTGAACATAGAATACAAAAATCGGGCCCCAGGACTAAAAACCCCAGAAATACTCTTAAACTAAAATTTTAGTTTTCAATTTTCGTATATAATGGTTTCGGTTTTTCGAGTACTTCCGGGCGTTTTAGTCCTGAGGCCCAGTTCTTAAATATCACTGGGTGATAAAATGTCACTTTTGACATACTATAGGTAAAACTAAATACCCTCATAAACTGTTAGAAAAAACTAAAGATCACTCAGTGATACTTAAGCATTTTATTATTTTATTAATTCGGCTCCACTTCTTGAAAGTGATAAAACATTTTATTTTATTTTATTTAAGAGAAACATTTTATGTAATTCATTAATTAAGAATAGGTAACTTAGCTTAAGTAAATCTTTAACCTACAGTTTCCACAGATATGTAAACGTGTAGTAACTAACATCATCAAAAATATTCTTAACTACCGATTAATATAAGGTCCTAATGAAATAGTAAACATAATTTTAGTATGTTACTCAGACCATGAAACTGAACAACTTTCCCCAAAGAACATGGGACGAAATATGAAACGCAAATTCTTGACCTCCCATAGAAACGGCATCAGCTGATAGCGTATTTTGTATGGGAGGTCAAATTTGGTTTTTCGTATTTCGACCTATGCTCCTTTGGGAAAGTTGTTCAGTTTCATGGTCTAAGTAACATGCTAAAATTATGTTCACTATTTTTGTAGGACCTTATATAGAAGACGAATAAATATAAAGTAGTGTTTGAACCCAGTCATATTTAAGAAAAGGACTTTTGGTAGCCAATTATCTATTCATTTGCCAAAGCTGACTCTATTTATATATCCTCCCTCCAAGAAGGTAGGCAGGTACACTAACGAGATTTTGATCCGAGTCATAATAAAATAATTAGTTTTAACTGAAAGATAGGAGAGAGAGATTCATTGCATACATTCATTCAGTATGTTAGATTAATTTTCGTTGCCGAAAACACCCTCTCTGCATGTGGGAATTAATACACGACAACAATGCACAAAATCTAGTTATCGAAGCGTGTTTCATCCCATAAAATAAATGCGAAATATGAATCCATCGAAAATGGCTGTCAAAACCCAAAATACGTTATAAAAAAATCTTTTCGCCCCTCATTATGAAATTATGATAATACCGTGCATTTAAATCTGAAAATTTTGTATTAGTCCTAACCCAAGCAAACATAAAGTTCAATATTAAATGCAGATTTTACCTCGTATAAAGACCTTAGTCCTGCTCCACCATAATAGGTCGACACACTTTTTGTATAAGCGTTCATATTAACCGCGTGTCTTAGCTTTTTGGTCGTAGTACTTCTAGTAGTCCCCTTCATGAAGAGATTATTATGGTTTTTTTACATCCCACGGACTTTCATTGTCAGAATTATTTGGTCGAGTATTATAGAAAGCTTATGTTAGGGCCCGTTCATAAAAATATGATTATGGTCCGAAATTTTAATAATAGAGTTATGAAAAGGCGGCATCGAATTATTGGTTTTATGTGTCGTAATATAATGTAATGTGTTTCTGTTTGTATGTCTTTTCAATGACTTGGTCGTGTTTGTTTTGGAGGCAATTCAAAGGTATTTTGAGAGTCAAGTTCGGTTGGATGGTTTGAGGGCTTGGTTTGAAGGTATTCATAGGGTAACACATTAATAAATACTTTCATAATGTTTCTTAAAGTTAAGTAAGACGCCTCTTGACGCTAAACAAGAATTTTCTAACCGTTTATAGCAACACCGAAAAAAAAAAAAAAAAACGTATACTTGACGTAAAAAAAAACCGGCCAAGTGCATGTCGGGCCACGCGCAGTATAGGATTTCGTAGTTTTTATTTAAACGATTTTTATCGCAAAGTAGGTTGTGATTAAGTATTTTTTTAACATATTTATTTGCCTCCTAATGCTCAACGAGGTCCTAGCGGCTAATTGCTATTAAAATTTTTATTATTTCCAGTTTTTCGGCTAAAGCTCATTCAATAACCTGTGAAGACAAATTAGCTGTGATAGTTTTCCTTTTAATTTCATCATATACACTACTATGGTGATATTTTCATATTTCCAATAATAACCGCTAAATTGGCAGGAGGGGGGGAAGACTCGACTCCAACAAAAAATGGCGCCTTTAAGCTAAATATTCCGCAAACTGATCCCTCTAAATTGAAAAATAATCTTTTCACTCGCATTATTTTTAAAAAAGCTATTTAACGATATTCAGCACGATGGAGTGTTAAAATAAATAATTTTACCCCCACTTTACTTGTATGGGAGGTACCCTACAATTCTTTTCTTTTTTTTTTTTCAAAATTTTATTTTACCACCTAGTCGGCGTAGATTAAATGTATATTCGTAACAGCTTTCTATTACAAAGGGTCTCTGAGCTAAGCCGTGGACAGACATACAGATGGACATGATGAAACTATAAGAGACGGACATGAAGAGACTTTTAGTAAAACCATCAAACAACAATATTTAAAAAAATTGTCAAGTGCGAGTCGGACTCGCGCCGAGGTTTTCGCCTCTATGCCTTAAGTAATTTTGGAAGCAATAAAGTCCATTTTTATAACCGCAAAACTAAGTTTGTTTGTAAAGGTTTTTTGCAGATTTCTGAAAAACTGTGCTACTTAGAGCGATCGTTTTAATTTTGCTAAAATTTTTACATAAATTCCTATCAACTATAATTAATTCAGATATTTTTGCTTTGCATTTCGGAGATAGGGGTGAGGAATTGTATTTTTTGGTGATTTTCATCTTAACTTGAAAATTTAGAGTTGTAAAAAATACAAAATCTATTTTAGAATGTTCAAGTGAAGCCCTTTTATATGATATCCTACGCAACCTTGAAATTTAGCCCCTCCCTATTTGGGCCCCATTTCAAATAATAATAAAAATATTTCTTAATTCCTTTGCCTGCAATGTAGTTGTAGTTGGGTAATCATACTCTAAAACTATTCCTTTCAAGTCGATAGCGTGAGTAGTTGCTGAGAAACAGGTGTGACATACTGACAGACAGACGAAGTCTCAACATAAGCGTTGCGTTTTACCATTATGGTTAGGAACTCTAAAAATAAATATATCTCTAAACCTATAATAATCTTGTGGGATGTCAAAAACAATGTGAGTCTTTAAATATTATTTACATCTCTCATATTCGGTAAGTAGGTCCTTATTACCCCCAAATGGGGCTTGTAAGTGACCAATTAGCGCTCTAGGTTAATAATGTAGCTAGAAAAGCCCTAGGGCGTTAAGTAATTGTTTTTTTAGTGTTTTTTTTTATTTACTTACCGCCCTAGGGCTTTTCTAGCTATATTATTACCCTAGAGCGCTAATTTGTCACCTACAAGCCCCATTTGGGGGTAATAAGGACCTACTTACCTCACAATCGAGATGTAAAGCAGAGTAGTTAGCTCAGGTGTAAGCATCAATTTTATTGCACCCTCGAACTATAGGCGCCCTCGCTGCGCTCGTGCGCCTAAATATCTCGGGCTGCAATTGATGACCAAATTCCGGAGGCCGAGTCACGTGGTATTACCCTACTGATTGGAGTAGGCTAGTGGCTATCAGGGTTCAAAGTTGAAATGGTACGATCTTGTAAATTCGCAACTGTTTACTAAATTGCATAGATTATTGCAAATTTTTGCATGACGGGACAATAAGAATGGACTGATTTGGTCAGGGTGACACATCCTATGTTATGTTATGTCAAGTCGTCAGCCTTGGGCTTAGGTTGGGCTTTATCACTGCATCATATTGACCGATTTACTTAACGTTGGTTGACCCTCATATGCTGGTACCGAATTTGTTCTAACTGGTAATCTACCTCTTTATGTTCACACCGTATCAGAACACCACTTTGCTATATTCCCTGAAATCTCCATTGCTTTAAATCTATAATCGGTACCAAAATGGCCGCGCTGGGTGTCGATTTAGGTAATACCCACAACAATAGGGACTTCAAATGGCGTACCATTGACAGCCCGCCATCCAATCTGAATATACTGCCATAAATAATCCAATTGTGGTACTGGTACTAGCCGACTAATCCTCGAAAATGAAAGGGTTTTGGACGAGTGTGATCTATGAATGTATGAATGAAAGCGATTTATTTTTATCATCTTCATCACATAACATCCCAGCTCCTGGACTTTAAATTTCCACAAATGTTACTGAATATTATTGTGAAATTCGTTTAAATAGCGTCTATTTACTTCGAAACGATTCAATTTTGATGCGGTGTTTTCATTGAGCGCTATTGTACTCTATAGGATTTTTGCATTAAACAACCCGAATTTCAGAGCAGGTTCTTGATACATTTAACAGTAGCAGAACACCAGAGAGAACTGCAGCAGACAGGATGGGTGAGGATGAATTTTTATTTTTCCTTGACTACCCCATTGTGTGAGTTGTCGTAAGAGAGGTCTTCTAAAAATATTGTGAGTATGTATAGACTTTTGGTCATGAAATATTTAGCTTAAATTCTTAAACACTAATTATTAATCAATTTGTTCCTCAACCCGCCTAACTTACAACAGTTTTCACAGCGCAATGTATGTTCGTAAATAAAAACGTCAATCCGAAATGAAAAATAATTTTAAAACCTTATGGAAGTGGAATAATATGTTTACTTACAAAATAAGTCTTAAACAGTCACAAAACTATCCTAGTTTATAGTTTTAGTGTTAATAGCCGCTTTATTTGAAGATGAAGATCAGCGCTGCAGTAGCGCGAGGTGCTGAAGCATAAGCTTAGGCTACCTTTTTTAGTTTGCAAGCATTCTATTAAGAGCAGTATTCCAATGAGGATAAGAGTGTTTCTGTGGGATATGATCCTGGCCGTCGAAAGGAAGTGTTAAGTGAATGCAGTAAACAAAGGAATTTAAAAAGTGAAGTTAAGTACTTAATACGGTACATAACACATATCTGCAGACAAAAAAAAAATAAGCTGAGGCTACGTATTTAGTTGTCATAACTAAAAGAAACATTTCTTTCTTTCTTCCTTCTTTCTTTGAATTTCAGTTGTAAACACTTTATGAGGCATTGAGTAAAAAAGATGGTGAGTTACAACCGGAAAAATGACGTGGTTGGGTGATTAGGCCCCATTTTCTACAATTAATTTTAATCAAATTTTAATAAAATCGGGAGCAGACATAATAATTACGAAACGGCAATCCTTTTTAAAAATGTTGAGGTAATTTTGCCCTAGTAAACTAGGCCTCTTTTTGTAAAATACTTTGAAAATACTTTATTAAAACGTTCAATGAACTTTCATCTCGATAGATATTACAAACAATAGGACTCACACTCGTAAAGTCACCACTGACAGTCCACAATCCGATCCGCGTGACAGTCTCGTAAATAATCCGAGCACACACCGATGTACTAATCGCCATAAATTTCCAAGCCGAATGGGAATAGAGTTGTTACGATAACAATACTGATACTTTCCTATTACTTACGTGGTTCCAGTTTCACTGCTAAGTTATTATGGTATTATAACAACGAGTAACAAAGATTTAGAAACAGGGTATCAGAATCCTCAACGAGATGAATTTGGCCATGAAACTGAACAACTTATCCCAAGACAGCGGCATATTTTGTATGGGAAGCAAAAAACTTTAGCTAATTTCAACACCATAGGCGTCATAACAGTGCCTAACCATAGTTTTTAACTGAAGCAGAACAATTCGAACTTTACAATTTAGCGTGAAAATAAGAGGTTAAGAAAATTGCAGTTTGTAGTTAGGGAGGAATGACAGCTATCCCATCGACACGAAGAACAGATACGGGAGAATAAAAATCAATTGTAAAGTTTGCAAGCATGCTATTAAGAGCAGTATTCCAATGAGGATAAGAGTGTTTCTGTGGGAGATGATCCTGGCCATCGAAAGGAAGTGTTAAGTGAATGCAGTAAACAAAGGAATTTAAAAAGTGAAGTTAAGTACTTCATACGGTACATAACACATATCTGCAGACAAAAAAAAACTACCGTAAGTTAGGTAAACGCTTACAAACTGGAGAATGGGCAGTAGCATCATTCTGTGTATCTTACCATATTACATACAGAGCTTTCCAACAACAGCAGTTGCCATCCGTAACACTTACAAGCTTCATGACTGTGGTAAATCCCCTCCTAGTACCATGCGTTCTGGATGGAGCTCCCTGGCCTGTCAAAGCTAAGTAAAAGACTAAAAGTGAGCAAAGCTGCACTTTCGCTGCTACCAAACTAACCACATTGTAATGTAAAAACTCATTTAAAACTGAAAATTATACTTTTTTATTGTAAAATATAGATTAGGTATTTGCAAAATCCGTAAACATTGATACGCGATAGTAAAAATTATAACTATAAATAAAATAACAACCAAAAAAAAATATCAGCAGAAAGTTGGAAACGAACGTTTTTCAAACTACGATTATAAAACTCATTCGGTACGAATATCATGAATCAGACTATTTAAAATTTACTTTTTGTATATATTTTTTTTTTCATTAAATAACAGTGACAAAAGTATTTAAATCAATAAATCCCAACTCTATATCGAACGATTGAACAGTGAGAGGCAAGCGAACGCGATAAGGCATATTTACTCACCACTGTGATGTCACTGATGTATGAGATCGGAAGCTCGATTCGTAAACAAAAGAGAATGTCTTTTATAGTTTTTTATCCACAAAAATAAAAATATGACAAAAAATAATTTGTGGGGGGCAAACAAACTAGCCCATTCAAATTTTGCCGAGAGCTGTCTCTCGGAACTTCCTTCACCATTTTAACCCATGAAAAAAGATTTTAGTTTTTGTTGTGTTTTATAAAAATAACCTCGTCCTCGGCCTTTCCATACAAACTGTCCAATCAAGTTTGCAATTTTGTATGAAGAGGCCGATTATTTTTCAATTTTCTGAAAGCTTTTTAGTTAGGTTGACTGATCATGCCCTTTCAGTATTTTTTAACCTATCCTTTACACCCAGTATAAAAACGAAATAATAGAAAACCATGAAAAAAAAGTGACAGCAGTAGGTAGGTACTTAGACTGAACAGATTTCAATCATAAAAAAGCTCAGTGTAACTGCTTTTTAATGTTAAGTTCTCTTATTAGTTCCTCCGACGTCTGGAGCTTACAGATATTATTTTTCAAAAATAAATTGCGACTACGGTTATACTCATATTACGGTACACTAAAATAAAATACTGACATCAGCAAATTCTTGGGTTCATAGACGTTCAATCCGTATAAGTAGAGCTCATGATATTCGATACATGTATTCTGATATTTTCCATTACTTTTATGCTTTTGTAAGCGAAAATTTTAGTCATTGAATGAATAAAGAAAATTAAATTTGTTCCAAGTTGTCAATGTTTGGTATAGAGCAAGTACTTACTAGCTATTGTCTTCTGCGCTGCTACTTTTTTGGATACTTTTCCTTAATTGTACTAGTTATACTTTCAATAGGCTTGGCCATTCAATAATAATAAAAAAAAAACTGTCAAGCTTCATATGATTTTAAAAAAATCCGTTAATATTTTTTGTGAAAATTTCAAAATTTACATGTATATATCTTACTTTTCGGACTACCAGCACAGAATATATAATAAATACTTAAAATAACTGTGGCCCTGTCATTGATGCGCAGAAGTCAAAAATGTGCAAATATTGGCCATTTTTTTTCTTCTGCGCATCAATGACAGGGTCACAGTTATTTTGTGCGTCGTATACCAGTCAGATGAAATTGGGGACAGTCATCTTCGCCTGGTTTTTTAGAGCTTCTGGGTGGTTAGCGGAATGCTACAACTAGTAGACCCTTTATATTTTTGAACTAAACATCGTCGAATTCAAATCCCTAACGATCAAAGCTCGTACGGTCCAGTCCAAATGATGAACAATCGTATCAGCAATCTGATCCTTTGTTCAGCGTTTCGATACGTCGCGTCGACTCCAGAATAGGGCGCAGATGGTACAACAGATTACTTAGAATTACATTTCGATACAATTGCGGGCAGCCAGATAGAAACTGGCATAAAATATACCGTGTTCCAGGTTATGCATTAAAGGAGATATTACAGATTACTATGGGACCCTGGCCATATCTTTGAACTACAGATCTCGGATTTGACTCTTATCTTATACCACTAAATAAAACGAGCAATATTTGTGAATGTAAATTGTAAGCACTATTTTAGGCTGTCACTTGGACTTGGACCATGAAACTGAACAACTTTCCCTAAGGTAGATAGGTCGAAATACGAAAAAAAAATTCAGCTTCCCATAGAAACTGCACCAGCTCATTGTGCAATATTGCGCATTTTGTATGGGAGGTAAAATATTTTTTTCGTGTTCTGTTTAGTTTCATGGTCCAGGTAAGAGGGTAAAACAATTATTTTACACCCGATATAAAAATATTTGTAATCAGTTTCTCAGTTTCTCGAAAACCCTGAAACGAGACTGAGACTGATGGGGATGAAACATCTTTTAAGGCCTAAACTGGACAACTTTCTCACCATGAAATATCCATTGAGCCCATTCATTTATTCATAATCCCAAAGTGTGGGATGAATGAAAAAAGTGCATAGGTATTTTTATATACTTATATGAAAGCATACATATCCCAATATTTAATACAGATCAGATCCTGAAATCAAATGAGTACACAGAAAGTAGTACTTTGAGACATCATCATCATCATAACATCCCATGAAACGTCCACTACAGGACAGGGAGCTCCCTCCAGAATTCTAGCTTTTGCTGGAAAAATGTAGAGGGGAAGTACCATAGTCACCTCGCTTGTTACTTTGAGACATACTTTACTGGAATTAATATTTTCAATGTATCTCACATCGGAAACGTGGAGCTGTAAACTCTCATTTCAACTTCTTGGAATGGAGAGTCGTACAAATCAAAATTAAATGACGAAAATAAAAGTCTGCGTAGCCATTACTTTATTATTTTTCTGTTACAGTTTGGCCTTTAGAATTTATTCAATTTCACCCTCTGTATCATAAGGATTCTTCTTATAAACAGTTCAAATCTCACCCCTAAACTTCGTTCTACAAAATTCACTCGCGCGGAAAAAAGCTTTGTAATTGTAATTCTCGGTTCTATTTTAATACGTGAAATAACAAACGAATTTATATTTTTTTAACCTTTTCAGGTTCACTGGAACGTTATAATTTGTTGTTTGATAAATATTTCTCTAAATAGATTTTAAAAGAAGGGTAAGCTTTTATTTTATTTGAGTTAGGATTTTGGGAACATTTTTAGATTGTGAAAACTCGTTTAGTTTTCATAAAAGCCTTAGATTTATATGAAAAAACTGACATGGAAATGTAAAACAAATAATACTTACCTAATAGCCTGTTTCACCGCTTCTCTGTAAACCTCTAGATAGCCTATCTGCTAGTTATTCTGTCAGAGAGTAAAGCAAATTTTTTTTCACAAGGTTTCTGATTGCAATAACTTGTTGTTAAATTAACAGGCAGATCAAGTAGACGTTATTTTATTATCTGTCAGATAAGAAAACTCTTTCAAAATGTTGGGAAAGTAATTCAGTTTTGTGTCAATTAAATATTAATAAGTATATCGGCTGCGATCCGTTACACGTTTAAAATATTAAGTATCGTTTCTCAATATAATTATAGAAAAATCTTGCATTATTCAAATAACAGATAAAATAAAACTTTATATTTTCAATGGAACAATATAAATAGAAATTTTATACCTACTTGAAAAAGTTTATTTTGTATAGAAATACGCAACTTTGTAAATCACAAAATTGCGTGAAAAGAACCGGGCTCGAAAAAAAGAAAATAAAAAGAAAATGAAAAATGGAGTTTATTCTGGTTAGCATAATATTTACTTAAAATTATTACATCTGCCAAACTGCATAGCAGTTAGTTGGCAGTTGGAATACTGCACCCTTATCACTATCTCATCTATGCTTATCTTTTGCCTGCGTATCTCTGAAGTAAGTTACTTGTTTATTGTAAGAAATATATTTAAGAAGGAAGTTAAAAATGCGATGTTGCCGCTCCTACTCCCAAATAACTCACTGATAGTAAGCTGTTGGATATTTTAACTGAGACTTGTGTGGTAAAACTCATAAAATATACCAGACACCGTTCCGTTTTTTTTCTTTTCAGGTACGGAACCCTAAAAATATTGCTCGTTTAATGGTATAGGGTATAATATAGAGAGCTGGTAACGGATCGAGTTGATTGATTTATATAGAAACGAGACCACCCTAATAAGTAAACTATTCTACTATTATTCATAGATCTAGGCGCCTGCCAGCAGTGCGTTGGGGGAGGTGGGAGGCGTGGGGCACCACTATTCAGGGTGGATTCGTTGTTCTATAAATCAGTCAAACTCTTACCATCTAAACAGTCTAACGAAAGCTTCATTAAAACTAATCCTTTTTAGGGTTCCGAAACAAAATGGTAGAAATGGAAACCTTATGGTGCGACTTCGTCTGTCTGTCACACTCACACCTGTATATCTCAGCAACCACTCATGCTATCGACTTGAAATTCAGAATAGTTTTAGAGTATGATTGCGTATTTATTGCAAATGAAAAAAATATAAAAATACTAGTATTGTTTTTGTAAAGAGGACCCAAATGGGTAAGTCAAAATTTTAATTCGTTATTACTATGTCTATGAGGGGCTATCATTATGAAAGGGCTTTACTTGTAAGATCCAAAATACATTTTTTTTTACGGCTCTTAGTTATGAAAAATTATAAAAAATATAATGAAAATTTTCAAAAGATACCATTCCTTCCCCTTATCTCCAATGTTTGCCAAAGGGAAAATTTGAATAAATTACAGTCGATGCAAATTTATGTAAATATTACAGTAAAAACAAATCGATCTCTCTCAGTAACACCAGTTTTTAGAAATCTGCAAAAAACCTTTACAAACAAATTTAGTTATGGGTACATCGGAACCCTTTCGGTTTTTAAATATCTGATAGACATTCTTTTTGCCATGAAAGCAAAGAAAAGAGTAACACATGATGTTATTGACGGTGCAGTTACTTGTTAACCGCCTTTATGAAATTCTCTGCTAGGCTAATTAGACCAGTATAGACACTCCCTGATTTTTAAGATTCGACCTAACCGCGAGAGATGGCTAGAGTTATTCATAGTCGTTGTCAGACTTTCCTTAGTAAGTTTTCTTTTCTATGGCACTCGTATGTATTTATATTCGCACAGTGTTCGCAGAAGTGGCAAATAAAACATTACATAGAAATTACACTACTTTTAAGAGATGACTTAAATGGAATTACTAATCTTTTTTTGGGGTCTTTCTGCGAATATTTTATAAAACTTAAAAACTTTCCTCAAGCATAGACGAAGCCAAGGAAGGGTTTTGTATGAGAAGACAATTTTTTTTCTAATTCTAAACGTATTTTTCTTAAAATCTTTTAGTTTTAAGTAACACTACTAAAATAGTCACAGTTAATGAGGGATTATAAGAATGGGACTGAGCCTTATAGATTTGCGGCCGCAATCTTATGAAGTAGTAGCTGTCCAACAAACTTCACTCTGTTTCAATTTAGTTTTGCACAACCACTGGGAACCACTGTGAAATTAACCATAGACTAGTACTGTTCTCATTTGAAACGCATAGTATACTTAGCAAAAGAGTTAGATGGGTCTACTGGGTGTAAAGTTCTTCATACGGCTCTTGCTCTATTTATTATAGAAATAAATGATCAAATAAATGAATAAATGATAAATGAATAAGACAAGTGTCATATCTGTACATTCACAATCCTTACCACCACGTGTGCGTGAGTACGACTCATAAAGAACAAGCGTGAACATTTAGTCGGCATTACGCGATCATAACTCACGAACAGAATTTACTGTATAGATGCGTGAACTGTGATAAATGCTAGCTTCGCAAAAATACGAACATTGTTTCCGTATTTGAAAAATAGGGCACCAGGTGCCTACGAAAATACAAAACTCTAATAAAAGCTCGTGCTGTATACGAGCTTTTATAGCAGTCAAGAGCTCGCGGTGCTTGACACTTACAATGCGACTCTAGCACTTATGGCGTTGAGAATAAGAACAGTATATGGTCCAACGTAACACTTGATGCGTACTTTACTGTACCTAATAGGGAACATGCATTAATTTTATTAGTCGCATTTATTGATAAAATATGAAAATACCGTAGTAGAGATGACAAAAAGTGAAATTAAGATTTTAATCGGCCAAGAAATACGGCCGATATAAGCATTTAAAACTACTGATTAGACAGAGAGATCCGACATGAATAGTGACGTCACAATTCGCTACGGCCATATAAACTCCATATTAAATTTCGTTTTGCTAGAAAGAGACAGAAACAAATCTTCAATGGCTTATATCTTTTTTAATATTACAGTTATTCGAAAAATAGTTTTACAAGTCTGTTTATTACATGAATGAGAATAAATTTCTTTAATAAAAAAAATTCGTGCATGTTCCCTATTCTTAAGAACTTGTTTAAAATTACCGGACATTTAAGGTTCTGCATTACAATATTTCTGATTTTACCATAATTCTTTGTTATGTATATCACTTCTGAACCATTATTATATTTTTTGGCTTTCCTTAAATCATCTCAGAGTGTTGCTTTATAATATGCCTCCGATGTCTGTTCGTCTGTCTTTCAGCGGGCTGTATCTCGTGAACTGTAATAGGTAGGCAGTTGAAATTGTCACAGATGTAAGGGTGTTTCCCTACTAAAAATAAGGGTGTTTCCCTACTAAAAACGTGTTTTTAAGGCGATTGATTTTTGTTTCAGCTCTATCGTAAAAACGGGAACACAGGTAGTGTAAGCAACGAAGCAGTTGACCCCAACATACATTTCTCAGGCAGATTTTATTTCACAGGATGATAAAGAATCATGAATGAAATGTAAATTCAAAATATAAAAAAAAAAATATTTTTTTTATACTACATTTTATAATTTTTGTATGGAAAAATTAAAAGTACCAAATTCTTTTTGAATTTTTTTATAGATGTTTGTCTCATGTAGTGTAATACCCCAGCAAAGTTTCATCGACTGACGATTTAATGCGGGGGTCTTCATACAACGGTCCGCTTCGTTGCCTAGACTAAGGTATGTTTATAGTGCGGAAGCTACAAAATAACAACAAATAATAAAAACTGGTCAAGTGCGTGTCTGACTCAAGCGTATTTGATACACTTCTGCGTGTCCATAATTAAGACGGTATTTTTACATTAGTGGTACGGAACCCTCATTGTGCGAGTCCGACCCGCACTATGTTTTTTTTTTACCTTTTATGATTTGGCTTTCATTTCTCAGAAAAGGTTTACTGTTTCTGAGATATTCTGGAAATTCAATGGCTTAGTTCATCCTTTACAAATCGCACGTGAAAATATACACAAGGACAATCCTGCCTTTTGTATTTTCCTCAAAATAAATATGATTCAGTAAAATTGGAAGTCATGACATGAAGATCCGAATAGCAAAGATTTCCACGTGACAAAACCGAATTGAACAGCAAATATTACTGGATTCAACAAAGTAAAATACCACAAAGTAAATGTCATCTCAGTAAAATACAAAGGAACTATCGGGAAGTATGTACAGCCATAGGTACAGCCAAACAAAGAAAATAAGACATTTAAGTTTATCAAGTTTATCAATATCAACGTATAAATTAAATATGTGCTGTTTTATCGTACGAATAAAAAAAATTGTGTTGTATTATATAAGTTTTATAAGAATCGTGTCAATATCAATAATTTGACTTGATATATTAAATTAAAGTTAGAAAACGCATGCCCATGCACGAGACAAATGCTTGCAGAAATTTTGCTCATGCAGTCAGAAACTGGCTGAGATCACCGAAAGGGACAAAAAATATTCCATCTCTAAGCAGTTTTACTTTGAGTTACGTAGGAACACGACATGCCTTCGTACAAAAAGGCGGCTTGCAAAAAGGAACAAAAAATGTCAAGCTCAGTTTCCGCTATTATTTAATAAATTTTATGCTCATGCATATTTTTTTCTTTATAGTGAAATGCGATTAAAACAATTTTTTATGTTTAATTTGTCTTTAAACTTGAATGCATCGGTATGATGATATAAAATAATAAAATTAAAAAATCAACTTGCTCAACAATTATTTAACACTTGCAACAAACGGGGGTATCAGTAGCCGGGACTAGACTAGTACGGGCTAGGCGTGCTTTCTGAATCACGGAATATGCTCGTGTTGGTTTACGTGTAGCGGTTATGCATCCATCCTGATTTCGATCCTAGCGAACGTTTCTTAACTTTCGTGATCAGAAAGAAAGACTCGGCCAAAAGCGCTTAAAAATGAGAGTAGCGGTAAATGTCAAAATCCATCAAAAACAGAAGGTATCCGACTAAAGAACGAAAAGTCAGTTGGTTGTGTCGAGTCGCTCCCATTTAAAATGTAATACACTTCATTGGTTCCATTGGGTCCAATACTCGCCGTAAAGATGATATCATAATATCCGAACTGTGTATTCTCTACGCGAACGCTACATTTATTTTTAAATTTTATATAATTTTTGCAGGTTTTGCAGAAATGATAAACTACACATTTGTTAAGTAGATATGGTTTTCAATTTCCATACCCATATGGTGCCAGCGAAATTTTGTTACTTAGCCTTCATCGTTTTTCCATCTATATTGTTTAAATTTTTTATTTCTTTATAATTATCTTTTCGAAGTTTGGACGACTTTTGAACCGAAATAGCTACTTAGCAGATTAAAATTATGGCGTATAACCTGACAATTAATAAAAACAAGTAAACGTAAAAAAGAAAGTACAATAGAAAATGGGGCTCGCACATTTAAAATACTTCCCCGTCCGAGTCCGAGTCCCTGACTAAGACGGTATTTTTACCTTAGCGGTACAGAACCCTTGGTGCGCGAGTCCGACTAGCAATTGGCGGTTTTTTTTTCACTAAACATCTTTTGACATGAGTTTTCTTATATCCCAAAGCCGACAGTGTGTAAGCTCTTTTATGTAGACAGAACTCGATTTTCAAATTGCTTTGTTCAATGTTTTACAATGTTGCTTTGAATTACGTTCTGAGGCTACGTGCAGTTGTATTTTGCGGTTGATGTTTTGATAGTCGACAGGAGTTGTTAACGCTAAAAGTTAATTTTTAACTTATATATAAGTAATCTTATTGTTTTTTTGAATTCTGCTTTCAACCCTGGTTTGTTAGTGTTATGTATTCTATTATCAGTCACTATTATCGTCTATGGTTATTAACTAAGGGTTTTGTGTAGAGGTGTACAAAATATGAGCTATAAGCCTAAGCCTGAGAGCCTGCAGCGCCAGCGTGAGTCCGTAGTTAAAATTGTATCTAAGATCGAATGACATTTTTAGGGTTCCATACTCAAAAGGTGAAAAACGGTCTGTTAGACAGTTAAAATTTTCACAGAGAGAGGAAGTTTAATCAGTCTACTGAGCCCTTACAGTTTTTGGTACACCTTTTATACTAGATTTTTGCCAAAAAAATCATAAATATATTATCCAGTCAGGTAGATAACCAATCCAGAATTAAAATTATAGAAAATTAACATAAACTCAAAGAAACAAATTATGAGTAAATCATATACTAAAATTTTGGTAGTACTGGAACACCCCTTATATGAAATTACAGAGACCAATTAATACTGCCACAAGATACCTTACACGGAGATGCTTGGTCATGCAAAGTTTCATAAAAATCGTTTGAGATGTTTTTCAGCAAATTTTAATTTCAATTCTTCATTTTGTTGTATAACAGCTACCCTCAAAATGAGAGCCAGCAAAAACCACTCGGAATCAATCGATCAATTTGCATAAAAGTCTTAAATTAAAAGTATGGTGTCAAATTGTCAATCGGACTATTCGTTTAGCCGCTAGGCCAAAGCGTGACGGACAGACCGACCGACCGACGGACGGATATTTTTGGGAGACTCGCTTTTTATGAAGTATAAGTGATATGGAACACATTTTTGAGAAAATTAAAAAAACTTTTTTTTATCATGAATATTACCTTTTCAATACATTTGCTCGAAAAACGTACTTACAAAGACGTAAACATTGCTCGTCAGTAGTTACTTACCGAACTAGTGCGGTAAGTAAAAAAAGTATAATACCACGCAGTTTTTACACTCTGATCATAAAATTATTTTGTAAAAATACTACAGTGGTGACTTTTTACTTGGGTGACGACTGCCTACCTATATTTAAAATAAAATGGAGAGTACTAGGAGAACATAAATCGACAAGAGGCTGACAGTACCCATGGTTGGTTCCTTTACCAAGTGTATTAATTATACCTGTTTTCTCACAAATGTATTGAAAAACGTCGTAAGATACACGTCCGTAAGGGTTATGACAAACTCGTGCCGATGGTAAACCCTCGACTTCGTCTCGGGCTTACAAAACGTCAACTCGTTTGTAATAACCCTAATTACGGAACTTGTATCTTAAACTACTATTCTTGTTCCGCTCGAAAGTAAAAAAAAGCGCAAAAACGGCTCAAACGATCTTGATGAAACTTTGCATGACCAAGAATCTCCATGTAAGGTATCTTGCGGCAGTATTCACTTGTCTGTGGAAGAGTTTACTATTATTTAATCTCTGGTGGAAGTTAATATAAGGGGTGTTCCCTTATTACTAAAATGTAAAAATGAGATTTCTCAAAATTGGTTTCATTGAGCTTATTTTAATGTTCTATAATTTGGATTCTGAAGTGGTTATCTACCTGACTGGATGTTCTTTTTGAATTTTTTTCCCAAAAATCTAGTAACGTTATAAGCATAAAAACTCCTTGCTACTGGCCGAGATAAAAAAAACAAAAATGAAACACTAGTGCGGTAATACAAAGAAAAAACCGGCCAAGTGCGAGTCGGACTCGCGCACTGAGGGTTCCGTACCACCACATAAACATAATTAATTGTATTCGTTGAAATTTCAGTAAGTTAATGTGCTAGATTTTTTTAGTCCGACACGCGCTTGACCAAATTTTATTATTTGTTGTTATTTTATAGCTAATGCACTATAAACATACCAATTTTCTAGTTTGTAAGTGTTCCCGTTTTTAAATAGAACTAAAACAAAAATCGCCTCAGCGACCATCCAACTTGACCCCTCTGTTATATGAATGTTCTTGAAACAGGAGCTCACCACAATTGGTTACCATAAGTTGTGAGAAAAGTTGTAATATTTAATGATTTCAGACTTTTCCCATTATTTGTACTGTGAGACCTAGCTTCTTGCCAAATTTCATAATTTTAGGCCTACGGGAAGTACCCTGTAGGTTTTTCATTTTTGAATAAATGTATGGAGATGAGGACATAAAATGCCATATCTTTTGATTGCGTCGTTGTAAAAAATTTAAATTTTCAGATCTTGTGTGGTTCATGGATCCTAATATGTGGTATTAATTTCAACCTGATACCTTTACCCGTTCGTGAGATAAAGGGTCTTGACAGACAGACAGACGGACAACAAAGTGATCCTATAAGGGTTCCGTTTTTTTTCTTTTGAGGTACGGAACCCTAAAAAACACGCGTGTTTAATAAGCTGTATTATGGACTGGCTGAAAGGTCTTTGTAACCAGGCTATAAAATTCCCAAAAAAAAAAAATATAATGGACCTCAAGACAGTGCAAATAGAGCTGTTTTATGAGCAAGTGTGTGGAAATAAACATTTCATCCATAATTAAATGATTTTCAGTACTTTATTTTACCACTTTGTCGGCAAGACTAATATACTAAATTGCAACTTTCTAGTACTTAAGGTATCTGAACTAAGCCGTGGACAGACAGACGGAGATGACGAAACTGTTCCTTGTTGACTACGGAACCTTAAAAATCGATGTGCGTAAAGATGTATCAGATAATTTTTCAAAGTGTTAGACATTATAAATGTAACGTTATACAATTAATGTTAAATTCTTTCTTCTTTGTTGCGTACCATATGCAAAGCGGTGTGCGTGACGGAATTGCCTGGACGAAAGCTGATCGGAGTATGCTCCTATCTTCTCATTGAGTACACAGGGGTGGGTAAAGTGAGCAAGATGCAAAGAGATATTAGAGCTAGATAAGACATAAACCGTTCAAATACTTTCTTCACAAAAACACAATTCCGTCATATCTTTGTGCAATAAAATTTAAATCTTTATCAGTTACTTACTTATGTACAAATATTCTTCAGAATCTTCGGTTCAATAAAGTAGTAGGTACGAAAAACATACTTTAGAAAATACCTGTTCTGCGTCTACTAGAAAGAACTAAGGCTAAGGCTATCTAAAAGTCTTGTTATATATGAGAATAGTTCATGCAGTTATCTAACAAGAAAGTTAAGCAAGTTATCATCGACATCACGTACCACGCGAGCGGGTGACAATGACAGATTTCGCCGGATTTTGGTACTTTTGAGGCAACTTACATGCACTGGGTAAGGACTAACCTCTGACAAGTCTAGAATCATTTGTTTATTTAACGTTTACCAGTCCCTTTACAGCCATGATACTTAAAGCAAAGTATATTTGACGGAAAGAATAACATTGTTTTACAAACTTGTTATTTCTGACAGCTTTAGCCAAAGAATTCGGACTCCTTGCTCCGCACGGAATAGAACTTGGAATAGAAGGAATATTAATTTATTTTACTATGGGATGACATCTGCCATTGTATTGTGTCCCAAGTTGAAATGTCAAATCATCAAACGTGATTTTACATCCTTATACAAAATTTACAGAACGATGCCTTTGCCATATTTACAATGACTGAATGAATGTTAGAACAGTGTGAAACACATTTTTATTAATCTATCTTCTATCTTGACAACCTATTTGGATCTGGATTCGATTCCCGGTGAGGACACTGTCAAACAAAAATCTCTTTGTGAGACCTCCCCAGATTGGTAAGGACATTGCAGGATGAATCATCTGATTGTCCGAAAAGTTAGATGATTTCGTGCTTCGGAAGGCACGTTAAGCCGTTATTCCCGACTACTATCTACAGATGTAGTTGTTAATGAATCAAAACAAATCTGACACCAGGAGGTATCAGAGAGGAGGGAGGGAGGTGTTGTGAGGTCGGTCGTCGACCTTGCAACCCACACGACATGATGATGATTACCTTTATATTTCTATGGATTTAGCCAATTACTTTTGACATATAGCTGCCAGTAAGTAAGCGTTGGAATAAACAAAAAAAATGGATCATAGTTAGTTCTTGCGTACAGTCAAGAGCAAGTTAACCTTGACTTTCTTATTTAAATAACCGCAAGGAGTTTTTATCCCACGTTTCGCGAAACGTGGGATAAAACCTCCTTGATTAACCGTAAGAGCTCTAGTCGCGATGTGATAGTCGAAAATCGGGTGAGATTCAAGCCAATGATTTCCAACGCTTCCATATTTTATACTCATTAACGTCTGTGATAGGGATGAAAGGCAGTTGTTTAATTTACCCATCGATTACTCATTGTTCAAGGGACATACGGGGAGTAAACAGAGTGTTCCATATCCCATATACAGGGTGATCTTACCCCAATCTCACCCCAATTTCACCCCGTGTTTGATTTAGGGGTGCATAGCTTAATGTCCTATCTAAATTAAATTAAAACACAAAACATGTTACTGTCTCAAGTGGAGATCTAATAAAGTTTCAAATCATGTTTTTGAATAAAAGAGCAGGAGCTATTGAATAAAAGCTCATTGGATGACACGTACACAAATATGAAGAGGAATAAGGATTTTTCGTAACTATTGTTAAATACATTTTGAGGGTTCCCAACCAAAATAGAAGAAATTCGGCCAAGTGCGTGTCAGACCACGTGCAGTAGAGGGTTCCGTAGTTTTTCTTGCAAATTTTTTTCATAACATGGACTTTTTTTTTCATAACAATAACAACCGTTTAGCCGGCAGAGGGTGGGACACTCGACTCCAACAAAACATTGCGCTTTGAAGCCTAATATTTCGCGAACGGATCCCTAAATCGAAAAATGATCTTAACAAACTTACAATATTTTTAAAAGACCTATTCAACGACACCCCATACTATTGAGTAGACAAGAAAATAATTTGTCTCGAATTTACTTGTAGGTAGAGTTACCCTATAAAAAATATTTCTATAAATATTATTATACCACTTTCTCGGCGTAGATGTAATGTATATCCGTACTAAAATTCAGCTTTCCAGTACTAAGGGTCTCTGAGCTAAGCTGCGGACAAACAGACAGAGATACGGACATGACGATACTATAAGGGTTCCTTTTTGACTACGGAACCCTAAAAATCATTAAAAATAACAACTTTTAAGATGCTCATCCATTTAAGTACATTTTGGAGTGGTCATAGTCTAAATACTACGTTGGCGGAGTTTTGTAATCAAAGGGTAAAATTTTGTAGCATGGGATCTTAGTACGCGAATCTGACTCGCACTTGGTAGTTTTTTTTCTCTGTGGTGTTGTGGCGTCCCACTGCTGGGAAAATAGTAAAGTATCTGTTTTATTAACTAAATTAATGAATAAAATGTACGTAAAATGCCTAAAAAATATACGTTTTTGTCTAAGCAAATCTAAACTCATGCCTAAATAAAAATTTTCCGCTTCCTACTCAATTAACTTGGCATTTTGTATTAACATTTTTGTCAAAGAATTTGAGTTGAAAATTCTGGGATGAAGTTCTTTCCCTCTAATAATGTGGACACCCTCAACATGACTAAACGCCAGGTAGAATGGAGCAAAGTACCTATAACATTAGTGTTGTGGCACAATTAATAAGATGTCAAAATAAAAATATTTTACGAAAATTATTGTTTTCTTTTTTCATGATTATAAAAAGCAGTTCGTAAATATTGTGGCATCATCAGTATTAATACAAATAATATAATGTAATATTGAAAAATTTTCAAGATCTTATTGTTTTTTACCTACGATGCGACGGACGGAATGGAACGGAGGCGGTATATGCGTATCTGCTACAATTTTATTTTTGGATGCAGTTTTTTTGCATTAAACGGCTATAATTGCAGAGCAGTTTCTTAGATATGTTTTGCAGATTTAGGTATAGATTTGCAAAAACGATCCCTGTATAAAAAAATATATACTTTCAAGTTATGGTTGACCCTTAAACGCGTCGGGTGACCGCTAAGTAAAAAATTTGCGTCAATGGATTTAGTCGTTGGGTTCGTGTATACTTGGCGGTCCCCAAAGCATTTAAGGGTCAACCAATTTGAAATATTCTTAACTTTTTACATGGATCGTTTTTGTATCGGTGGTTTTTAGTTTCATCATGTCCGTCTGTCTGTCTGTCCGCGGTTTAGCTCAGTGACCCTATGTACCAGAAAGCTGTAATTTAGTACGGATAGGTATACATATTATTAGTCACGCCGACAAAATGGTATGATAAAATCTAAAAAAATATTTTTTAATACCTCCTCTACACGTAAAGTGGGGATGTTTTTTTTTCTCATCGACGTCCTTAGATAGGTCTTTTAAAAATATTATGAGTTTACAGTCTACTTTTCAATTAAAGCAAGCTTTTGCGAAATATTTAGCTTAGAAGCGGAAATTTTTATTGGAGTCATGTGTCTTTCCATTGAGAAATCAATCAATCGAAACTTCAATGTACCGATTCGGAGATTTCACGATTTTATTATGCGTATCCGTCGTTGTATATTCCTAGGAAATATGTACAATTTCTAAAATTTATAGAAAAAGTTTAACATATTCCCCAGGAAATCTATTCATAGAGACCACAGTTCTCCACCTGCTACGATCTTGACATACTTCCCTTGCTTCCTGAACTTTCATCAATCCTTTTATACATGCTCGTCGGTTAAGCGTACTTTTAACTCGTTACATTTCCTAAATAGCAAACGGAAATATATAAATTTTCCTGGGATATGTAACACATGCATTATTTAATAATAACGTAATCTATCCTGGCCTAATATTATTAAATACAGACCACAATCTAATCATTTCACCTGTTCCCGGTGGACTAGGCATTCTATACATTTCCTGGGAAATTTTATAGAATTCCTGAATGAAACATATTTCCGGCGACATAAGTATAGATTCATATTGTTTGTGTCTGAGTGTGTGTATTAAAATTTTTGTTAGTACCTAAAAGATTCGATAGGAATAGTATTTTTTTTAATACTGATCCTTTACACAAAGGATCAGATCCGAATAGAAAATAAATAAAATGATTCGGATCCTTTAAAAGTTCCATTAATAAAGGATCAGACCGTAATAACCCGTAAAAAAGGGAACACGGCCGTGAATTTATAGTGCATGAGATATAGAATTACAACAAATAATAAAACTGGTCAAGTGCGTGTCGCACTCGCGCGGTCAAGTGCGTGTCGGACTTCTGCGTGACTACACATCCCTCTGTGTGCGAGTCCGACTCGCACTTGACCGGTTTGTTGTTTTGATAGAGTTTTTATTAAAAGAGTAGCAGTAGAACAATATTATGGTAAAAAAAAGTTCTGCGGCTTGTTGTCAAAGATGCCAAGCCACAAGCCACGAAATGACTATTCCTCTTTTGACGGTTGCATCCGCCATTTCCTATGGTTTATTCCAGATTTTAAATGAGGGTGTATTACAACAGCGCCGATGGCATAATTTCACGCACCGGCGACGGTGTTGCTGCTCAATAATAACTGCCGTGTTTACACAAAGTCTGGAAAGCTTAGCCCTTTTGTAAATGTTTTTGAGGTTACGTACACAAAAAGTCAGATACGAGGAGATCCGCAAAAGAGTAAAGACTAAAGTAACCAAAGTTGGTCTGAGAAATGCTAAACAATAGCAGCAGAGTGCAATGTCGCTAGAAGAACCAAAGGATTTAGGAGAATAAAGGTTTTAAAGTGGCGACCACGAACTAGACGATATAGCGTGTTGGGCAGGCCTTCTATAAGGTGGACCGACGATCTAGTTACGGCAGGTTACGGTCGCGGGAAACCGTTGGACGCGAGCAGCGCAGGTCTGGTCGTTCTGGAGTCCTTTACTTACTTACTTACTACGCTGGCTCAGCGACCCCAATAGGATCTTGGCCTCTGACACGAGAGTTCTCCATTCTTTCCTGTTCTGTGCCGCTTCTTGCCAATCGGCTCTCTGGAGGGCATCCAGGTCTTTCCGCACTTCGTCACCCCATCTGTACCTAGGACGTTTTCCAGTCGGTCGTCCCACGTAAGCTCTTCTGGCGGCCCGATCCTCTCCCATTCTCTCCACGTGGCCGAGCCAGCGAAGACTTGCAGCCTTGGTCTCGCCCATGATGTTGGGTTAGGTCCTTTAGAAGAGGCCTTTCTCCAGCAGTGTCTTTCTGCCGATTGATTATGATACCCCTCGGGACCTGACGGGACCCCTCTTACTAAACCAACGTTGCCAGTCTATTGGTCCATTCTACCTAAAGGTAGAGAGCTGTATCTATTGTACGGTCATATCTCAGCCAATAGATCATTTAACAGAATATTAATAATAAATATTAAATAGACCTATCATGAAACGGTAATACATAACAATCTAGCTTGTCAAACAAAACAATAGAACAAAAAACTAATAAGCTTACGTATAAATTAAATGATATTTTGTGGTGGAACAGAGCCCTGTTCTACTTGGTAATTTTTCGGCCACCGTTACCTAAAGGGTGCCAACAGAACCCTCTGTGTCGCCTGTCTGTATATGTAAGTAATCATACAAGATAGGAACTTTCTAATATGATTATTGTACAGGGTGTAAGGAACAGCCTTCAGAATACTGAAAGAGCATGAAATAAAATAAAAAAATCGGCCTCTCCATACAAAATTGCAAATTTGATTGAACAGTATGTATGGAGAGTGTTAGCGACGACTGACCTCATTTTTAGGAAACTTTTTCTTTTTTAAACATTTTTACTTTTCATGTGATGACGTAAGATTCGTTCGGCTTTTGTTCTCCACTTTTTGTCAATGCTTCTTCTAGTCGCCTTTTACTACTCCTGAAATACATTGATCGACCCTAATATTCGTTTCTATTGGTATCAGGTGGTCAGCTTCGAGCCAGATCTTCTATGATTCGCAAGCCGCCGGAAAATATGGTTTAAACGAGAAGCGCATGGCAGCGCGATCAATGCAAATGGAAGGCGAAAAAAAAAAGCACCACGTTGCTAAATTTTGCTCAGACTCAGGAAATTGTCAAACAGCAAGTTGCCCAGCCGTCTGAGGAGCCTCAACAGCAAGTCAAAGTCATATCATCTGCCTCTTCTGTGGTTTTGCCGTGCACTCAACTGAACTCAACTTTCAATCCTGCGGACTTACCAGGTAAATCGAGTACTTTCAAACCGCCCGCACTGATTAAAGGTTCTAGAAACGCTGGTGAAATACTAAAAGATTTAGAAAGAAGGCAAATGCAGCTATTAGCTGAAAGACAGAAGGCCGAAATTCGGATGGCTCTAATTGACAAAGAGCTAGAGCTTCATATTGCGATGTTAGAAGAACCTAATGATTACAGTCCACAACCTGATTACACTGAGCAATGGGTAGAAGAACAGAGCAGCTACCAAAAGGGCAAGCTCACACCACAAAATGGATCAACAACGGATGAGTTTTGCAAGCAAGTACAATCAACGTCTGTGCCCCGCGTGGAAACCGCGCCGGCCCTACATGCCGCAGTGGAAAACCCGGCGTCAGCCTTCGTGCCGCCGCCACGGCCACTGTCACCAAGGGAGGCGCCACCAACTACGGACACCGTGAGTGCTTTGCTACATACGGTTGAATTGCTAGCTACGACAATGAGAGATGTCACCCGCGCCAGTGAAATGGCAAAACCGAATAACGCCAGTTTGCTTAGCCGCATTAGCACACCTAGAGACCTACCTGAATTCTCCGGCGACCCGATGGAATGGCTGCAGTTCAAACAGGCGTACGAGGAGTCCACTGAAGTGTGTAAGTTTTCAGCACAGGAAAATTTATGGCGGCTCCGAAAATGCTTACGAGGATCAGCGAAAAATGCAGTCGCCGCCTTGTTTATCAGCGCCACGTCACCCGATAAGGTTATGTCGACACTGGAGCTACGATTTGGAAATCCTGACTGCATTATTTCAAAAATCCTACAAGATATGAAGAAGCTACAATGTTTGCCGCAGGATTATCATAAAGACATTGTAAACTTTTCTGTGAAAGTGCAGAACTTTGTAGAAGCAGTGCGCGCCGTCGGCCGGGAGGAGTACCTACAAGGTATAAGTATTGTATCTATTTTGCTATCCAAACTGCCCTCCGTACTCGTTTCCAAATAGTCAGATTACAGTTATAAACTAATCTCAGAAGGAAAGAAACCACGGTTAGTTATACTGTCAGAGTTCCTAAATGAAGAGGCCGTAAAGATATCCGCCACTGCTAATCTTTTCTTTTGCACTAGAAATTATCAATTTTAGGGAAAAGGCCCCAAAATGCCTACTTGTGGATCACAAACTCTGCTAGTAACTGAAGAGATAGACGTTAAATGTAAGTTTTGTCGAGCATCAAAACATAAGCTAAATGAATGTAAGCAGTTCAAGAAAACGTTACGTAAAGTACGGTGGCAGTTCGTAAAACGCAGCGGCCTTTGTGCCTATTGTCGCAGCATGATCGTGAAACCTGCTCTGCGCCCGTCTGCGATAAGGAAAACTGTGGTCAAGCGCATCATCGCCTCCTTCACTACACGGTATAGTCGGGTGGCCGCAAGCAGCAAAGTGCCGAAGGCCAGCAGCGACAACAGCCGCCGCCGTCGCGTCCGCAACCCTCTAAAGCCGCATCCACGACTACGAGAGCGACGAGTACAGAGACTGTTACTCACATCAACGCATTTGAACGTAAGGTACTGTTAAAAGTAGTGCCAATACGGATTTGTGGACCTAATGGTACAGTCAATACTAAAGCTTTGCTCGACGACGGATCAACTGTGTCACTGTTAAGCGCAGGACTAGCGGAGCGCGCAGGCTTGCGAGGTCGACGCGAGAGTATGCGCATTAGTGGCGCGTGGGCTGACAACGAACTAGTTTGTGATACTACGGTTCTGAACGTAAACATTTCGGGTGTGGACAAAAAGGTCTACTCTATAAGAGCGCGTAGTGTAAGTGAATTGAATTTACCGATGCAAAAATTGTCTCTTGTAAAATGTAACACTTATGGTCACCTAATTGATATTAAGAATTATTTATGTACTTCCGATTCAAAGCCTGAGATGCTTATTGGTCAAGATAATTACCATTTGTTGTTGCCACTGTGTGTAAAAATAGGAAAATCAAACGAGCCTTCTGCTACACTCACTCCTCTAGGTTGGTGTGTGCACGGTAGCGTGCCTTTACCTCAAAGAGCGCGTCGCCCGCTGCCGTCTCCCGTTGCTAGTACTTTGTTTCTCTCTGAGTGCGACACCGAATTCTAAAGTTCGAAGTCGGGAGAAGACAGGCTGCTACAAGAGATTCACGAAGAGGGAAGACGGTCGTTTTCCATTGAGTCGCTTGGTGTGACAGGTAAGCTTCGTCAAAACGCGGACGATTTGCGTGCCATTTCTCAGCTGGAAAAGTCTTCGGTACTGTTCGACGGTCGATGGTACGTAGGGCTTCCGTGGAAGGACGAGAACTGCTGCATGCCCGACGTCTACTCTATAGCACTGAAAAGATTAAAAGGCATTGAAAGGAAAATGGAGAAAAACTCAGGTTTTGCTACAAGGTACGTGGAACGAATTGATCATTTATTAGAAAATGATTTCGCCAGGGAACTGAAGGACCCAACAGTCGCAGCTAGGACCTGGTATTTGGCTCACTTCGGTGTAGATAATCCAAACAAAAAGAAGCTGAGGCTTGTGTTCGATTCGGCGCAAAAGGAAGATGATAAAAGTTTAAACGATTATCTACTCACAGGACCAGACTTATTGTTATCTCTGTTTGGAATCATGCTGCGCTTTAGGGAACATAAGATTGCAGTATCAGGTGACATTAAGGACATGTTCCTCAGGGTTAAAATTCGCCCCGAAGATCAGCATGCCTTACGATTTTTATGGAGGAGTAGTCCTAAAGAGTCAATCAAAACGTCCGTAATGACGTCACTTATCTTCGGAGCGAACTGTTCTCCTTTTGTTGCTCAGTTTTTTAAAAACAAGAATGCGCAGCGCTATGTGTCAACTTTACCGACAGCTGTCGACGCGATCTGCAACTCGCACTATATGGACGATTATATAGATAGCATGCCAGACGAAGCGACTGCCTTCAAAACGGTAAGAAACGTTAGCAACATACATAAACAAGGAGGCTTCGAGATACGTAACTGGACAAGCAACAGCGTCGCGGTGCTGGACAGCGTCCCGAAAGAAAGTTTAGGTACTGCTGCCGTAAGGTTTAAAGTTGATCAGCAGTACGAGGGTGAGAGAACGCTAGGAATGATTTGGTACCCAGGCACCGACGAGTTGGCTTTTGACGTTTCGCTTAAGAGGATCCCTGAAAATATTATTCAAGGTTAAGTACGACCAACCAAATGTTTGTTGCTTCGTGTTGTCATGTCAATCTTCGAAGTTCTAGGGTTTTTATCGCCTTTTACAATTCAAGGTAGAATCATGCTCCAAGACACGTAGCGTTTAAATGTCGGATGGGACGATTTATTCCTGACGCAATTTATAAAAAATGGTGCGATTGGATTGACTTGCTAAAACTAGTAAGCGGGGTACGTATTTCGATGTGTTATAGAGAGAGCCTACGTGCGAGAGCAGGACACATGGAGAATCGGTCAGTGAAGCTATCTGTGCTACCGCTGTAGGGCCTGGAATGCCTACGCCGGTTACGAAAAGCTACGAATCTGTAACGCCGTCTACGAGGGAGTCTAGTATTGTAGCGTATCGAGACCTACGATTACATATGTTTAGCGACGCGTCCTCTAAGGCAATGTGCGCAGTGGGTTATTGGCGTTGGATTGATAGTCACGGTAAGGTGAAAGTAGCACTGATAGCAAGTAAGTGTCGAGTAGTTCCAGTCCGTCCGATTACCGTACCTCGAGCAGAGCTTCAAGCAGCATTATTAGCTGCACGTTTGGCCGACACTATTCAAAAGGAACACAAAATAAAGCCGTTGCGTCGCTATTTTTGGTGTGACTCGACTACCGTAATACACTGGATACGAAACAACACACTTGCGTATTAAACGTTTGTAGCCAATCGACTAGGGGAAATCGACGACTTGACACGCATAGAAGAATGGAATTATGTTCCGACAAAGCTGAATGTAGCTGATTTGGCCACTAGAGATTCTTTCGATCCTATTGTTTTTAAAGGTGAGTGGTTTACTGGCCCTACATTTTTATATCAGATTGAGTCAACCTGGCCACAATACAGTAACCTGAAGCAAAGTGAATGCGTCATCGATAATTCTGAGTGTGGTGCAGTGATGCAAGGTGTCCCCGTTACGATACCAGTTCCGGACCCTGAGCGGTTTTCTTCGTGGCTACGTTTGGTTAGAAACACTGCTTGTACGCTTAAATTTATAGATTTATGTCAAGGTCAAGCTGGAGTGGTTGACTGCGGCACTATGGAGCGTGCGGAGCGCCTGTTACTAAAGTACGCGCAAGCTCACTCTTTCCCTGCTGAAATTGCTGCTGTCAAAGCCGGGAAAATTGTGCCACAAAACAGTAAGTTACTTACGTTGTCCCCTTTTTTGGACGAACATGGAATACTCCGTGTCGGCGGTCGTATCGGCGCCGCACCGGATGTAAGTCAGGAAATAAAGACACCTGTAATTCTTGATGGTCGTCATACTATCTCGCGACTTCTTGTACAGCATTGCCATAAGAAGGCAGCCCACGGAAATCAGGAGACTGTGGTGAACGAGCTAAAACAAAGGTATTGGATAATCAGACTGAGACCTACGGTAAAATTTGTTGTTTCGCGATGCATGCTTTGCAGGATTCGTAAGTGTAAACCACAGGTACCGAGAATGGGTGACTTACCTCGCGCACGTATGGAACACCATCAGCGTCCCTTTACTCACTGTGGATTAGACCTGTTTGGACCGATGGAAGTAACTATAGGCAGGCACTGAGAAAAGAGGTACGGAGTCTTATTTACTTGTATGACAGTACGAGCAGTGCACATCGAACAGGTCTCTTCTCTTACGACGGACTCCCTTATTATGGCACTCCGCAGAATGGCAGCACGACGCGGCTGGCCGCGACATCTCTACTCAGATAATGGAACTAATCTACGTGGAGCTAAAAAAGAGTTAAGAAAATCGATGGAAGGGCTCGATACCGACAAACTAAAACTAGAAGGTATGAAAAACAGTATGGAATGGGCTTTCATACCTCCCGCCAGTCCTCACTGGGGTGGGGCATGGGAGAGGCTTATTGGAAGTGTGAAAACTTCACTGAAGGTTATTTTAAATGAGCGAGCACCAAGAGAAGAGGTCTTAATTACTTTACTGGCAGAAGTTGAAAACATTGTAAACAGCCGTCCCTTGATGCACGTCTCAGTCGAGCCAGGGAGTATAGAGTCATTGACTCCGAACCATTTCCTCCTCGGTACATCGTCAAATTTGCCTGTGATTGGCACTTCCACTGATTCGGATTTGTTCTTACGAAAGCAATGGCGAAAGGCTCAAAGGCTCGCTGACATGTACTAATAATAAATAATAATAAATAAATAATAAATAAATCTTTATTGTCAGGTATACACCCATAGACATAGTACAAATAGCAAACAATAAAATAAAATAAATAGGCATTACAAGTTATAAAGTGCTTTATAACTAACAAGTTTCAGGTTATCTAGCACCGTTATTATTTTGGTGCAAGTCAACCAGTGTTTGAGAAAAGGGCTAGACAAGCTCGCACCAACAGCCATTAATATTGAATTTCGGGTGTTACTAATCCTGTCCCAGAAAGACGCAGCTCGAGCTCTAAGGATGGAAAAGATAATTTTGCCCGACCTTTTAACGAGGAAGAAATGGCATGAAGAGCAAACGCCGCTACAAGTTGGAGACCTAGTCCTGGTGGTTGATCCGGAGTCTCCGCGCAACACATGGCCGAAGGGTGTGGTCACTCAAGTCTTCCCAGGGGCAGATGGACGCGTGAGACTGGTTGAGGTACCTAAAGACAAAGACCGGGAAATGGCGGCGCTCTGCAGCTCGTGTCGCTCCTATCTCTTTAGAAGTTGAGTGCTGAGACAGCACTGGGGTGGGGAGTGTTAGCGACGACTGACCTCATTTTTAGGAAACTTTTTCTTTTTTAAACATTTTTACTTTTCATGTGATGACGTAAGATTCGTTCGGCTTTTGTTCTCCACTTTTTGTCAATGCTTCTTCTAGTCGCCTTTTACTACTCCTGAAATAAATACATTGATCGACCCTAATCTTCGTTTCTATTGGTATCAGAGAGGATGATTTTTTTTTAATTTCTTGAAAGTTATATTCGCTGAAAGTTGTTCAGTTATGTTGGCTGATCATGCTCTTTCAGTATTCGCATGGCTGTCCCTTACATCCTGTAAATGTCGGGGTATTTGCATTTAAGAAATAATTAATGTGTGTATAACTTTTATTAGAACCAAAGTGTCAGTTTTATTCGAAAAGCGGTTTCCCCGTGGTCCCAGTATGCAGACGGGGAAACGCTCTCATTTTATAAATACCTACCTACGTAAATGTTCATGTCCACCATTCTATTTATACATCAATCCTGTCATACGAAACAATAGTAGTTTATGCAACTGTCATATAAAACAGGTTATTAAAACACGAGTTTTGGTTTATCACACGAGGCGTAGCCGAGTGTGATAATAGTATAAAACGAGTGTTTTAATACCATATTATATGCAGTTGCGTATACTACTTTATCTTCACTCATGCAATAGGTAGGTACTTACTTATAAATTAAACAAAGGTAAGTAAACAAAAAAGGCAACTTAAATTATGTACCTTTACATATTTCAGTTACTGTTTACCGTTGTGTGTGTAAAGAAGCCGCCTTATATCTGTCTGTCTGCTAGGTTTTTGAAATAAACAAGCAAAACATTTTCTTAAAGTGACGTGGTTTTCTTTTTGATTTTCGATATTTCCCGATTCACTGTAGGTTTTGTCGTTCAATTTTATGGACTTCTATGGAAAAAGATCGTAAGTTATTTTAGTAGCCACTTCAAGAGAATCTCTAGGTGTCACTGCATGTGCCCTGCCTGTACCGCTGTTTCTACTTTTACAATAATTTTTTACAGGCACGAATTACTTGAAAAAGGTAAATATTTAGAAATGGCGGCAAATCTAATACCTATCTCCAAGGCCTACTATGATTCCAGGCTGCGCGCGCATCTTTTCCACCACAGATGAAATAATTGTAACTATAGTAACTGTTACTGTAACTGCTCCAAATTAATAGGTTGTTTAAAATGTACACTTCGTAAATATGCTACTGATATTTGACAGCTACTAAGAAAAACTGTTAAATTTATAACCGGCTCTTTAAAAGACCTTATATTCAGTCTTCTTTAAAAAGGTTTAGGTTCAAGAAGAATTTTATCCAAGTGTTATGTAATGATTAAAAAGTTAAATTACGTAACACCTTTGCAAAATTTCAAACCCCCCGTGTAAGCCGTCTCAAATGCTTTCAGCGCCTGACACTTGTGACGTCACACTGTTTAACTGTCATAATCAAGTAGTGATGAGGTATTGTCGATTTTTATATCGATGAAATTTGTGAAAAAAAAAACAAATACTATCAGATTTTTTTTATCATTATGGATTACTTATTTTTAAACTTGTATTATGTAAACAAAAAGGCTAATTTAAGTTTATAATTTTATTTTTAGCTTAAAAAAAAAAGATCCTTAAATAGGTATCCTTAACAATAACTATCATTATGACAATGGATAATCATTTTATTATTTTCCATTAGGCAGTGTATTTTATACTTAATAATACTACTAATACTTAAATAAAATGTACAAAAAGCTATTATTAGTACAGGTTTCACTCATGATTCTTCATGACCAGCAGTTGTCTTTTTCACTACGTACTCAAGATTAACAATCATAATAATCTCTAACAAAACGCATTTTTAAGTACAATATCACAAGAATATTTTATTTTAACACTTCCTGTGTTCGGATAGATCTACAAAGTAGACAATTGCAAAATTTCACAACCACAGGTAGGATTCGAACCTGCATCTTCTCCGTCAAAAGAATTCAAGTCGAAAATTGGTAACACTTACCAATTTTCGACTTGAATTCTTTTTGCAATAATAGACTACTTCAGCTAGTAGTCTAGTACAGCTAATGCTTACTAGGTGGCAGCACCAACACAACGTTGAAATGCGTATAGAGGTCGCAGATTTCACAACATCAGGCAGGATCACAGTAGCCTAGTTGGTAAAGCGTCTCCGGTACTGACGGAGAAGACGCAGGTTCAAATCCTTCCTTTGGTTGTAAAATTTTTGCAATTTTCTACTTTGTACATCATCATAAGTTGAAAACGATTCTATTAAAGGGTTTAGAACAAAACTCAGTTTATTGGCCTTCCAGGCTCCGATATTAATACCACCAACAGTTGTCTTTTTCTCTCCTTATTTAAAATGTACAAACATAAACACCTGTAACAAAATACATTTTAATGTACAATATCATAAGTTAAAAACGGGTGTATTAACGTGCCACCAAATTTGAGTAAATTTTTACCAAATAATATCCACCAAATTTTGTCTACCAAAATGGATGAATGTACACCAAATTTGCTTCTGGCACTTCGCCGGCAGCGGCTGCGGCACGCTAGCTCCGCTCGCTCGGTTCATTCGTTGTGGTCGCAAGATAACCTAACACAACTTAACCGAACCGTACCCAAATTTGGTGTACGTTCAGCCAATTCGGTGTACATTCATCCATTTTGTCTGAAGTGTATTGGGGTATAAAAAAATATATTTTGGGAATCATTTAATTTGTTGCCGTTAAAAACTATTAAAACATAACTCACTTTATTGTCCTCTCAGGCTCCAATATTGATTCCACCATCAGTTGTCTTTTTCACTATGTACTTATTGATTAACAATGATTAACCTGTAACATAATGTATTTTTATGTACAAAGTCAGAAGTTATAAACTATGCTATCAAAGGGTTAAGGGTGTATCTCAGTTTGTTGGTCTCCCAGGCTACGATATTGTTACAAAAAACAGTTGTCTTTTTCAATATAGATAAACAATCATAATAGCCTTTAACAAAACGTATTTTATGTACAATACCATCGGTTGAAAATATGGCATCAGTGTTTAAAATTTAACTAAAACCTAGCTGAACAGCCTTATGACACCTCATAAAATTAAAATATATCAAGCCATTTGGTAGGTACGAGATTTGTGCTTCGCCTCAGTTGGATAAAAATATATCGATGTAAGAAATCCCATCACTATATCATGTTTTGATATCAATGTTTATCATCATATTTTTATGTAAAATTTACAAATAACATGCGATATTGAGCATACACCTAATATACCACAATGTATTGAGTACTACACAATATTTCGTGATGCAAAATATTGCGTAATATCAAAAATAAACTAAGAAATACTTACGCATGATACGATGACTTCGGCACTGTTTTCTTTGTAATTTTCACGGCATTGCAGCCTAATACGCAACAAAACATTTTTCACTAACTTTCTGAGCTCAAAACATTGGCTGAAACACACTTTTATACTAAAATTTTGCAAAAACACCCAGTAAGCAAATAAACAACAACTTTCACAGTCTGACAGAAAAATGGAGGCATAAACCTTCCAAATTAAGTGACACCTTACAGGAGGGGTTTTGTCCTATGTTTATGGATCCTGCATTTTTAGTCGGATTATGCTTATCATTTATTATCCGACCAAAAAATGCCTGTGGCGGGGGAGAATCGAGTATAACCAGACGATATATTTCTAGCTCTTTCTATTACGATGAATCACTTCTAGTTGAAGTGAGATAAAACGTGGTTATGAACTAATGCTCAATACAATCTGTCTTTTATACGTTAGTATTATATAGTCTAAGCAAAATTTTCATACAAAAATCGTTACGTAATGGTAACTTTTTAATTTTTTATACATACTCTGCGTAATATTCAGCCTTATGTATCAACTTTTTGAATCATAATTCAAAGATTACGAAATGAGTGTAGATAAATTACTTTATAACCTCGTATTACGTTTAAGTGCCTACTAAATTTATTTTTTAGAAATTGTATCATCAATGCGTGAAAGTAACGGAAGAGCAGAGCATCAATCACTTCGATGTAGGGTACTTAGTCACATAGAGAATTGCCTACCTTTTATCAAGAGTTCGGGTTGTGTATCTATGACGTCATTACACCTCATATAAGCATGATTCACATTTAGTGTAAGGTTTATCTTTTTTTATTTTTATTAAACCTAAAATAAAACATTATTTACATCAAAGAATAAACTAATAATGACATTTTTATTTATTTATTTTGTACAACTTTACTAACATATGAAATATATAATTTGAAATAAATAAAACTTAGATTAAACTATTTTACGCACAGTGTGTGTTTTTAATTTGTGTGATGAATTTTAAGTTTATAAACAGAAGAAACAAAAAAAGATGTGTTCCATTGTTTGGTTTATGCAAGCAAGGTTATGTTTATTGACTAGCGCAGACTAAAAAACATATTACAAAAAGGTTCTAGCAACCCTCAAGGATGTGAATCTTATCTCCAAGATCTTATCCTATGGAATTTTCCCATGAAACTGAACAACTTCTACAGAATACGAAAAAATAGGTAATCAAATCAACTATAAACTATATCCACTGATAGCGCTTTTTATAAGGATGGTCCAGGAGTAGGTAGTCAACTTTTTTTTGGCAATCGTCAACCCATGTTTGGGGACATTTGTGCCAGTGTCGTGTTCTAAAAAATTTCTCAGTTTTTAAAATATCTTCTAGTGAAAGAATGATCCCCTTGTTAAGCGATAGTGGACTTTACAAAGGAAAATGCCCGTGACTTTTTGAGACAACACGAACGGGGCCTATAAATTTAGTTTAAAAAGTATAAAAAATTGTATTTATAATACACGAGATATACATGAGATCACTTGAAATCTTTGTCAGCTGCGCACTCCGTAGTCAATTAACTGTTTAATCCACTATCTTTATGATCCACTCAGATTCGGATTCAGATAATTTTATTCAATGTAGATTCTTTACAGAATACTTATTGAATGTCATGCAGAATACAATGCAAATAGAGCGAGTCTACGCCGTTTCGGATCGTGCTATGGCAGCGTAAAAGAAACGGCAAGAAACCACTGCAGCACGGCCTACTTTAAGAGTCGGCTTTTTACAATGTGTTTCTTGTGTTTCGCTGGAATATCAGAGCACCATACCTCTTTGTCATTCATATAGTCATCCAATCTATAGTAAGCTTTTTTACATAACGTTTGCTTTACACATTCTTTAAACTATCTCTCAGGTAATTGCACTATATTGTCAGGTATTTTGTTGTAGTATCGTATACACAGACCAACGAAAGATGTATTGACTTTAGTTAATCTAGTATATGGTTGATCAATTTTATGCTTATTTCTAGTATCAAAATTATGCCTGTCACAAATTTTTGGTAATTAATGAATGTTCTTTCTAGCATACATTATATTTTCATAGATATACTGGCATGGCACTGTCATAATGTTGATTTCCTTGAACAGTTCTCTCAGGGAATCACGAGTCTTCAGGCAATAAATTGCTCTTATCCCTCTTTTGTAAAACGAATATTGAATGTATATCAGCTGCTCGGCCCCAAAGCAGTATGCCATAAGACATAATGCTATGGAAGTAGCTAAAGTAAACCAGCCTTGCAGCCTTGCTTGCTACATCAGTAAGTTGTCTGATTTTTCTAACAGCATATGCAGCCGAGCTCAATCGACCAGAAAGAGCCGTTATATGAGGGCCCCATTGAAGTTTAGAGTCTAGTGTTAACCCTAAGAAAACTGTACTATTTACAAAATCTAATGGCTCATTATTCAATACTATGTTATGTGAAGTAGACCTTACATTTGGTAGTGCAAATTTAATACATTTAGTTTTTTTGGCGTTTAGGACTAGATTGTTAACAGTAAACCATGCATGAATCTGTCCAAGTGCATCGTTGACTTCGTTATAATTTTGTGATTTCCTACTTACATTGAATATTAATGAAGTATCATCAGCAAATAACACAATCTTTGACAGATTCTTCACCACAGAAGGAAGGTCATTAATATAAATAAGGAATAAAAATGGCCTTAATATGGACCCTTGAGGTACGCCAATTTTGACAACAGATCCCAGTGATTTCGTCCTGTTTACTTGTACCTTTTGAATCCTGTTTTCCAAATATGACCTAAGTAGTTTAAGTGAATTATTCTTAACACCGTAATGTTCAAGTTTTAGCAACAATGTGCTATGATCTACGCAATCAAATGCCTTGGATAGATCACAGAAGATACCAATAGCATCTTCAGATTTTTCCCACGCGCAAAAGATGTATTTTAAAAGTGCAGTCCCGGCATCCGTTGTACTGCGCCCTTTCGTGAAACCAAATTGATGGTCATGTAGTAAGTTATTTCTATTGAAGTGTGAAAGCATTTGATTGAGTATGACCTTCTCAAAAATTTTACTAAGTACAGGTAAGACTGATATTGGTCTAAAATTACTGGGATCCTTTTTGTCACCAGCTTTGAATAATGGAACTACTTTACTTTTTTTCATTAAGTCAGGAAATGTACCATGATCGACACAATCATTGAATATAACAGCTAAATATGGAGGTATAGTATCAATGATCGCACTACAGACTTTTACTGACATTCCCCATAGGTCCTCAGTAGTTTTCATTTTAATACTTTTAAAGGCTTTAATAATTTCGTTAGGGGTGACATGATTGAACCCAAATTCAGTTTCGCAGGCGTCCACATTCTTTTGAAGTAAATCGCTAGCAAGTGAAGATGAAGAATTGAGTGACTCTGTTGTTTTCAAAGGAATATTAGTAAAAAAGGTTTCGAATTCTTGAGCCACTTCTACGTTTGAACTAATAGTTCCGCGATTTGTATGAAGTGTGATTTGATTGTCACGCGGTTTCACTTTTCCAGTTTCACTGTTTATAACATTCCATACAGCCTTAATTTTGTTATCAGCAGACTGTATTTTTTTCCGAAGAAAAAATGACTTTGCTTTTGAACAAACTAATTTAAACAATTTTGAATATTTTTTGACATATTCAATGAAATTGTCGTCATTTGAATAATTTCTTAGCTCATATAATTCAAAAAGTCTCTCTCTACTTTTGCGAATACCAGCGGTAGCCCAGTCACTGAATTTGAATTTTACAATAATTTGCTTTTTTCTAATAGTGAAAATTTTACTGAATTCAGTATTAATCAATGTGAATAAATCTTCATATGAGTTATTAGGGTTGTTAGTATTATAATTGTGACAGGGCAGTTTTTCTAGTAACGTGTTTTTGTACTTTTCTAACCTACCGCTCGTTAGGCTCCTGGTTTCTATATCTATCTTCTGGGTTACTCGAGAATAATTAAAAGTAACACTTTGACCAGAGTGGTCAGACTGAATCGAGTTTATGATACTTTTCTCAAAATAATCGCAATTACAAAAGACGTTATCAATACAGGTAGCCGAGGATGACGTCACCCTTGTAGGTTCAAAAAATACATGCTCTAAATTAAAACATTTGAAAAGACTTATAAGTTTGTTACTATAGGTATTATTTTTTAAGATATTGACGTTAAAGTCACCACACACTATCACAAACTTATTTTCTTTTGTCACTATTTTTAAAACATCTTCCATTACTAACGCGAACATTGAAAATTTTTGAAAAGCGGGAGGTCTGTATACGCACACTACAACATGCTCGTCCAGCTCAACACAAGATATTTCAATACATCTTTCAACCGAAAGTCGAACAATATCTTTACGGTTCTTTATCTTAAAACTGTTACGAACTAAAATCAGTGATCCACCGTGTAAAGCAGACTTTCGATTGAAAGCACTGGCTATACAATAATTTTCATAATTTATCAACATTTGATAGTCTTTTTGCCAGTGTTCTGTCAGACAAATAATCAAATTTTGTTCTTTCTAAGAATAATTCTAATTCTAAACATTTTTTAACACTAAATTACTCAAAAAAAGCCGTTCTGACAACATGCTGGAAATCAGTTGCACGACATTATTGTTTCGGACCACTGACGTCAACTTGTAGAGCAAACCCTGTCTCCAGACCGTATCATAGGCGGCGCTTAGGTCGACAAAAGCCGTCCCTGATTTCAGGCCTTTATCGAAACCAGACTTTAAATGAGTTGTTAAAGAGAGGACTTGATCCACACAGTTGCGACATGGTTGCGACCTTTCCTGAAACCGGCTTGTTCGACAGGGAGGACTTGTTCCACGAGTGGGTTCAGACGTTATAATAGGAGCCTTTCAACAACTTATAGCAACAACTCAGGAGGGCTATTGGGCGGTAGCTTGAGGCTTCAGAGTCATCTTTCCCAGGTTTAAGCAGAGCAATGATCTGGGTTTGTGTAAGATAGAAATAAAGGTAGATTATGTTGAGTATACGTGAGTGTTTAATTGAGTCCTTTTGACGCTATTTCATGGCGACCATGACAGTATTTGGTGGGACATTAACGGCTACGTAATATACGAGTACAGCGCGACTCGGTTATCATTTGGCAGGCGGATAAAATCGGAACTAAAACCACTGCAAAGATATTTTGACATTTAACGAGCAATATATTGCCCCATGTGGTGCCGGAAAAGAATAGTACCAACCCATACATACCCGTGGGTGTCGTATGAGGCGACTAAGGGTTATAAACTGGAGAATGGGCAGCAGCATCCTCCATTGTATCTTACATCTTACTTACTGCGGTCACCTACAACCGCGGTCCATGGTGCCAGCCGTAACGCTAACAAGCGAGGTGACTATGGTACTCGTACTTCCCCTCTAATTTTTTCTAGCAAAAGCCAGAATTCTGGAGGGAGCTCCCTGTCCTGTAGTGGACGTTTTATGGGATGTTATGATGAAATTACTTAATGCAGAAAAAAACAAAATTTCAATCGAGCAGATATACCTCCACGCCGAATTCCCGCTAAAAAGTCCAGGTCAACTTTTATACCTCGATGCGATTTTTTATAAAAATCTGTTATCTTTTTTCGTATTTTATGTTGGTCCCATAAGAAAAATAACCCCACATTTCGCAAAAATAATAACTAACTTCTCCGCTAGCAATAATAACAAAAGTGATAAAATAATCGATCAAATCTTATTCTCATTATATTGTGCATTTAATAGGGCGAGCGCAGAGGGCCCGGTGACAAATGACAGCGATCGTTTATCTTCCTAACTGTCACCCGAGCCAATCAACGTGTGTGAAGTACCCCCTTTAATTTTAACAAAATTCTGTTGTTGTGAAAAGTTAACACTTTTCTTCAACTTCGAACAACTGGAGCTTTTTGGAATCGCAAAAGTAAGTTTGTAAGTCCTTTGCGTTTGGCGAAAAGTTTTCACTTGTCATGTCACAAGAAGGTATCATGTTGCTGACTGCAAAGTTAAGTTGGCGAATACTATTCAAAATGGCCAATTTTAATTGACTGGGTAGTGTAAAAAGTTTCTCGTTGATAGAGTTCTATGTAAAATGGTCGTTACTAAAATGTTTGGTCGTCATGGAAACGTCTGCCGGTGAACCGAACGGCTAATCGCAGAATCAATCAGGTTTGAATTTGGAATGTATAGTGAATCCGAGCTAAATCACTAGTTAACGATAGCTAATAAACTTGTTTACTATTATACAGGGTGATTGGAAGCTGGGTGCAAGGCTTTAAAGGGGTGATAGCTGAGATCATTTAGAACATAATAAGCCATATTGGTCTTAGACGAAGTCGCATATTTTTTTTCTCATTGTTACTTTAATGTTTTTGACAAAAAACTCCGAAATTTTACTATTAATTGCTAACAGCGTTAAATTTAAGTAGTTTGATCATTATTTTTTTTTATACTTAAGGAATGTTTGGCCAGTCTGGTGAGACTTTTTTTAAGCATTTCTGTCATCAGAAAAATATTCTGGAGCTGTTTTAAGGTTCAAAATAATTTTTAAAATAAAGGAAACTGATTTGTTTAAGGCATTTAAAAAAATAAGTAATCTTTTAAATAACATGTTTGGTTGTCGCCCTTTCTTTTGAGGTATCATTTACGCAGATGTCTCAGCAAATTTTAAAATTAGGGCGTATTTAAGCTTAACAGAGGAAGATCAGTAAAAATTTTAATAGGCAAATTATACACATTATTTGTTAATTACATAAAATTTTCGTGTTTAAAATGAAGACGAAATTTGTTTTCGTATTTCGACGTATGTTTCTTAGGAAAAGTTGTTTTTTTTCATGGCGCGGCGAGGTGATCAAAAATAACGCTGTTGGTGTAGAGCACGAAAATAACATTTTGCGTTGCTCGAAGAGTGCGTGTATGCGTGGGCTAATATGTATCTAAATACTTAATTGGATTTTCAGTTACTTACACGTCTTTAATACACCCTAGGGCCTATTTTGTCTACTCGGTTGCCTGCGGAAACCTATAAAGACTATATTTACTTAACCTTAACACGAACATCCATAACAAATAAGACAAAATACATACTGTGGTGTTTAGGCCCTCCCGAGTTTTAGGATTATTTACTACATAAATAATGCAACTGTCATATCATTGAAGTAACTGGTTTATTCGCGTAACTTACTATAACACTTTACACTAGTGACGGCTGACACCCGACTGGCCTCCTGACTGACTGAGGTGTCGTCCATGACCCTTGCGCGGGTCCGGGTGCGGGTATATGAGGCGAACCTCGTGCCCGAGCAGTTTCTCACCGGGTATTAGACCCGGCGGTGATTGTGGGCAATGCCCTGAAGAAGAATTTTCACGCCGCCGGCGAGGCAGCCCACCAGGTGATTCCCCGTTGGGGGAGGCCTAGTGAGCGCCTACAAGCCAGGTGGCGACTTTGATGAGGTGGAGGGGCCCACAGTCCTAACTACTCGCCGAGGAGTAGTGGACGTGGGCTGCCTGGTGAGGAGTGGAGGGGCCTCAACACCCTGATCGCATGTTGACCAGAATGGAGACACCCTCCATGACGATCCGCGTTGGGTCCCTGCCCGCCCGTACTGCTTGCAGTAGATCGAGCAGGAGTCCAATGCGAAATCAATCGCCTCCTTCGGGTGCTCCGCCTTCGTACCCACGGCTTGTGGGGCGGCGAGCGCTTCCGAAGGCTTCGAAAGCGATGGCTGGAGGGCAGCGGCTGTAGGTGGCGCCTCCGATTGCTTCGTGCTCTTCCTCGCTGTGGGCGGGGCGACGACCACAATCGGAGCTGCAGGCTGGGATGGGATGGTGGCGGAGGTCCCCTTTCTCCTCCTCCCCCTCCCCTTCCTCTTCTTCGTGGTCCCCCCGGGCTCATTCGCGGAGGCCATAAGTAACCCAGGCGCGTTTGACTCTCCCGAGGGCACCGCTATCACGCAAGCCGGTGTGACTGGCTGCGCGGGAGTCTTCAAAGCTGTGGCGCTGACTTTCCCGCTTCTAGTCTCACGGCGCAGGACCGCACACGTGAGGCTGTTGGCGGGATGGGCCTTCTTGCAGTTGGCGCAGGTGGCGGCTTCAGTGCGAGGTCGTGGGCACTCCTTGGCGGTGTGTTCACCCCCGCAGCACACGCAGGCTAGCCTCCGGTGGCAGTTGTGGGAGCTGTGGCGAAACGACTGACACCGGTGGCACTGCGGGACTCCTTGTTTGGCACGCCATCCCTCAATCTTCACGCCGGGAATACACAGGAGCTCTGTGACTGCGTATATACCCGGGGTGAGGTTAGGCGTGCGGTTGAGCTGCGCGAAGTGCACGCAGCCTGGGCGATCTTGGCGGGCTCGTATGGGGCGTACAAACTCCGGTTTGTAACCCAAAGCACGGAGTTCGGCGGCGATCGCATCGGGGTTGGCATCAGCTGGGAGGCCGCGGATGGCGACCTAGAGCGGCTTCTCATGTTTGGGCGCATAGGAGTACCAGGAGAGTCTGGTCTGCCTCTCCAGCGCGGTGAGGTATCGCTGGTAGGCCCGGAACTCTCCCTCGGTGCGCGCCAAGAAGCGCATCCCTCGACTGGCCTCCGCCACATACTATATAGTGACTCGTATTTATTGACTCAAGGTGGGGGCGTAAAATGAAGCTAGCGCCGTACAACGTCAATCAACCTTAAGACTATACTCATGACTGTGAAAGATGTTAACCTTCCACATTCATATAAAATTATAAACTATGATTACAATACACTACTACACAGCGTTATTTTTTTTATCACCCCGGATATTTCAAGAGGTGGTTCTGTCTATGAAACTGAACAACTTTTCCCAAGGAATATAGGTCGAAAAAGGACAAAAAAAAATCGACCCATACAAATACTAGCTGAATTGCAGTTTGTATGGTTCAGAAGGAACGGTAAACGTCAAACAGTGGCGTGCACAGAGATTTAAGACAGTGTATAAAAATTACCAATATCAGTATTGTTTCTCGGAGCCTCCTGTCACAGGCAATGCTTTGCTTAAAAGGAGGTTCCAGCGACTTATTGTAAAAAGTTTGCTTTTTTTAAGCAATAAAATATTTTGTATTTTGTATTTTTGTTTCGGTCGCTCATATGATGTTTGTTTGTGACCACTATGAATATCTAGATGCCTTTCCATATCAGTTAATAATTTAAAGTTTTTAGAAGCTATCCTGTGGTCAGGGAAATTCTTACTGTTTTGGAATGTGACCTTAAATAAGTGATTGATGATGATAACATAACTTACAGGTTCATGATACACAAAGATTAATTAATTTGCGCTTTTAAATAAAAAAAACAATATATAAATTTAGTTTACGTATTATTTCGCATTGCATTTTTACTGATTACATATTTTCTTAAAGTATTTTTTTAATTATATCGAAGCGCCTATCTTTTTTTAGATTTTTTTTGTTTTGTACAACTTTGTCGTAAAAACTGCTATATCGGTATAATTAAAGCGAAGTTGTATAGTTCAGTGTAAAAAATATTTTTTTTATAAAATATTTCGAAACACAATGATGGTCAATCCGTCAACAACTAAGCGATACTTTGACGGCTTCTCAATTCGGACGGATGGCACCCTTGGATGGCACTATAAGCTATGCTTCTATATGAGCTACATACACACGCATACATTTTCACACACACAGACGAACTTTTGCTGTCTACTACACGAGATGCTTAGTATGAAAAATAAGCAGGGCTGGCGAAACTGAAAACACGAATTTTTCCAGACAAAAGAACTATCTAGATTGATTTTTCGCCCCCATAAACCCCCGTAAATTTCATCGAAATCGTTGCAGCCGTTTTTGAGAAATCGTTTACAAAATATACAAATATTGCTTGTTAATTAGTAATAATATTGCATATTAATTTGTAAAAAATTACACCACCTCTGCTTTATTTTTACCTAAAAATAATTCTTTTGAGGTATACAACTTAAAAAATAACGACTTCCTGCACAACGTACGGTTCTACGGTTGCTTAGAAGTAACCCCGCCAGCGACGCAAAATTCTTTCTTCCTAGAAGAGACATGATTTTCCAACCATACCGATGTAAAGGGGAGATAATAAACCGTATTATAAATGAGATTGGTGTCAATTTTCCGCATGAGAGGACATAGATATTCGTCTATTGGTACGAGGGATGTCTGAAGTATAATCCATCAAAGTCTCCCTTTGTTCGTGACAAGTTTGCTTTAAGTATGCAATATATTATTATGTTGAAGAACTCAAACTAATATGTTTGGGTGGATAGGAAAATTGTGAAGGTAGATAAAAATGTCACTTTTTTGTACACTAAAAAGTTTTGTTATAATCAAAGACTACCATTTCATTAATATTAATAAAACGCAGCATTAGCTAAGCAGCAAGACTATCAAGAGTGATTTCGTCTGGGCGCCCTTAGTTCTTTAGTTTTGGTAGCATCAGGCCAGTAACTTCTGCTGGTAGTACGGTAAGAATCTAGTAGATAAAGGCAAGTTTTTGCACCCTCCGTACCCTTAGGGAGTTTGGCTTTGAATACAAAACAGCCAATTAATTTGCAGCGAACAGCCAATGAGCCATGAAAACAAAGTATATACTATGATTAACTACACTAAGAAAATGGTGATACCTTTTGAATGTTTGTTTTTTTAGAATGTTTTAATAACTCACAAGACAATAGCTTTAAAAAACTAGCCAAGTGCGTGTCGGGCTATGCAATGTAGGGTTCCGCAGCAAAGTTTCGTTTAACTATTGTTAAACTGGTTTTGATTTTTTATTCGGTCATGGGCAGAACTCGTTTTCGGTCCTGTTGGTGAAAATCTACCAATAACTGAGACCACAACCTTGTCAGCCCTAGAGATATGAGTCCCCTGGAAGGTTATTTACTATTATGCGATTTCCTTACATTGTGATATTCAAACTCAGACGATCGTTCTCTCTACGTGTCTAAACTCCAGTATTTGGCTATCATAAAGTAAGTAAAACGCATATCAAAATATTATCTGGTTCATAATCCCTTAGTCACCTCTTACGACACTTCTTCTTCTTGGTGCTGTGCTCTTGTTGGTGGAGTTTTCGCCAATGTTTCCTTGTTTCTGCCAGTTCCTTCACCTCCTGATACGACTCGATCTGTACTTTCTCTTTTATTTGTTCCATAAAGGTTCTTCTCGGTCGGCCCCTTCCTCTCTTTCCTTCAATTTTCCCTTCTATGATGTTCTTAATAAACGAATCGTGTCGTATCAGGTGGTCAATCATATTTTCTCTCCGGTTCTCTATAGTTTGTACGATAGATCTCTTTTCTTTAACCCTTTCAAGTACCCTTTCATTTGACACTATTTCTGTCCAGCTTATACCCTCCATCCTTCGCCAACACCACATCTTAAACGCCTCCAGCCTCTCTTTGTCTCTTTGTATCATTGTCCACGGTTCTCCCCCATAGTGTGCGATTGTCCAGATATATGATTTACGATTTACGACACTTACGGATAGAAATATGTTGGTACTATTATTTGCCAGTACCATACGGGCCCAGCCTTTAAGTAATCATTTCCAATTGCAATGAACAAGATATAAATTCCAAAAACGGTAAACTTACAAGTTAAGGCGTTTTTATAGGCTATCATAAAGGCATTAACAGACGGTCGATTCCCATCGCGACCGTGTTAAAAGAGGAAAGGAAATTTTCAAATATGTTTCGCGTTTTACGTATTTCATGTAATAAAGTCTTGCGAAATAGCGTCTTCCAGAACGACAGAGATGTGGTTTGGAAGCTGATGGATGTGGTATTATTTTGTATTTTATTAAGGATTTTGTGTTTGTATTAAGTTGCGGCTTAGAATATGAGTATTGTAGTTTTTTTGCTGACTGTACAAAACGTGCCAGGATGTGCCCAGGCAACTTATTTAGACGTACCTTTTTATTGTACACTAGGCTAGGAAGGTCGCTTTTTGTTTGTGATGATGTAGGGTTGCCAACTGCGAGGTCGGAGTCAACAATTTTTTTTTTCAGTAACAGAAAAACACTCCTGCGTGTACTCTGATTGGTGGTCATCAGCCTGAACACTAATCAAAATGTCGCGATTATTATAAGGTACCTCGTAGAAAAGTGTATTACACAATGTAAAGTTCTTTTTACTTAAAGTTATAGATGTTTTATGGTGTAAATTGTATAGTTGTACGGACAATATGAAGTTCTTCATAAGAATACAATTTTATTTTTGCTATAAAATTATACAAAAGACGCTACGCTTTGCAAATACAGTTGAATGACTGGTCAGATCAATAGGTGAACTACAATTTTTTCCATTAATTCCATAGTGACAATAAATCTGATAAAGATTTTATAAAATTTACTTACTTTACTGACTTATTCAAAATTTCATCCCATGTTATGTAGGCTTTTAGTTTAATCTTACTTAAATTCCAGAAAACCTTTTGTTACATTATGCATGCACTCTGTCAGCTTTCTTCGTAATAGACACATAGGGACTCACGTTGACCCCTTATAGCTGGAAAACTTTGGCCAATTCACCACTAACTTAATTAAAGTTATATAACATCAGCCATGAGGGGACCCCTGGGCTCATAAGGGCCAAATAGTAATTACTGGAGCTGCAGTTGTTTCGTTATTTATGCTGACCAACAGATATACCTGCCTAGGGTTGTCATCAGTCTAGATTGACCGTAATTAATAATTTCTTCGGATTTTTTCACTAAAGCAACTTATGTTTGTTGTTCTTGTTGATTTCACTTTGTAACGTGGACATTGTATACTAAAAGTATTTTTCAAAATATTTGGTCATAAAACAGTTTTATTTGCAATGTTTTAAGGTCCATAATCTAGCTTATTAAACACGTGTGCTTTTTACATAATTTTACTCATTATTGTTAAATTTATTTTGTTTTTTAATGACGGCAAGGAGCAAGGAGTTTTTATGCCTATTACAATGGTAACATTTTCATGAAATTAAGCTGTATTCGAGAAAATATGATAAATGAATATTAATTCTGTGAAATTATTTATATTAATTATCTAATTAACATTTGTTCCTGTAAAATCGTTCCTGATGCAAAGGTTGGCCGTCGCCATTCAGCGGGGCAACGCAGCTAGTGTAATGGGCACCTTTGCAATGGGAACGATCAGGGGCGGATTATTCGATTAATTTATGACATTAATTTTATATTTTCTATTTGTATTTTTAAGTTGACATTTTGTTATTATTTATGTGTAATTGACAATAAATACAATACATAAAAAAAATAACAATAAATTTGTCATTTAAGTAACAAGATATTAAATTTTTGATAAATTATTTCAAGGTCCACGAAATAGGCTGTTTAACAGTTTAGTCTGTGCTTCTCAAATACCTGTTTAATCTTTGCCCGCTGAAAAAGAAATAATGCGCGTATTTACAGATATTTGTGGTGTTTATTATCGTAATTATTTATAAAATTATCGACTACTACAAATATAAAACTGTAATTAATGAAGTTTCTGAACTATTTAAAATACTTAGACATGAATACAAGTTTGAAGGATGTAAAAATCAAAAGAAAACACCAACATTATACAGCCTACAAAATGTTCCCGTGGACGTGCGGTGGATATAGGGTTAGCAAATTTTAGTATTTTTACTTGCAACTTGTTGAAAAATGTCGTAAGACGCACGTGCGCATTTTCATTATACTCTCGGCTCCATTACGCCCTGGCCTACGGCTAGGGCTGCAATACCTGACTCTCGAGTGTAATGAGCAAAATAGCGTACTTGCATCTTTAGGTGATCTGTGACGGCCAGCTTAGACCCGAACGCAACTAGATGGAGCCACTGCTGCAAATGTAAGGTTTTATTTTTTTTATGTAATAAGTACCAACTATATAATATACGTGGGACACTCAGAAATATTTGCGACACTAAAAAAAATTGTTCTACAGGTACATATATTTTTATTAAATCTTTTCAAAGTACTCTCCACCAGCCTCTATACAAAGATTCATGCGTCTGAACCAGTTTTCAAAACACTTTTTCCAGTCCGCCGTAGACACCTCGTTTACAGCCTGCTCGAACGCAGCCAGCGCATCTTCCGGCGACGAAAATTGTATCCCCTTGAGCTGATTTTTTATTTTTGGAAATAAAAAGAAGTCACACGGTGCTAGATCAGGGCTGTAAGGAGGGTGACCCAGGAGTTTGACTGGTGTGCTGTCCAGGAAGTCCCTCGTTTTGAGCGCGGTGTGTGCAGGCGCATTGTCGTGGTGGAGCAGTAGTCCGCGGAGCCCTGTGTTTGGTCGCTTGTTGCTCACAACAGAAAAAACTTCTGGTAAACATTTGGTAGTATACCATTCGGCGTTGATGCTTCTTTGATCTCGTAAGGGAATTGAGGCCAAGTGGCCAGTCAAATTAAAAAAGCTGGCGATCAAAATCTTCCCCCCGCTTCGAGATCGCTTCACTTTGGTAGGCGTTGGTTCATTTTGAAACACCCAAACTGTCGACTGGCGCTTGGTTTCTGGATCGTATTGATAAATCCAGGACTCATCACCTGTTACGATGTCGTAAACACGCCGAGACGAGCCTGCTTCAAATTTGTTCAGCATATCACGGCACCATTCCACCCGGGCCTGCTTCTGAGCGTCGGTGAGGTAGTGCGGCACCCAGCGCGATACTATCCTCCTCACGCGAAGATGCCCGTGTAGAATCTCGTGAACGCTTCCCGATCCAATCTTTAATATGTGCTGAATCTCCTGATATATAATTCGCCTATTATCTTGGATTAAATTTTTCACTGCTAGCACGTTTTCTTCCGTAATAGCCGTCAAAGGGCGACCGCTTCTTTCTTCATCCCCCAAGGTTGGTCGACCGCGCCTAAATTCGTTATACCAACGATACACGGTTGCCTTGGAGGGGCCTTCATCCATAAATGCCATTTGAAGTCTATCGAACGATTCATCCGGTTTCAGGCGACACTTGAAATCGTAAAAAATCATAGCTCTAAAATGTTCCCGGCGCAGATCCATTTTTCAGTAAGACACGATACTTTGAATTGGCTCGCAAAAAATGTGGAGGGAAATTTTGAAAATGGAACACACATATTTTTACTTACAAGTAATCATATTTTCGAAAAAGATTCTGACCGGCCAGTCTCCCATATATAAAAACTATTTTTCGCAATACTTTCTGAGTGGCCTGGTATGTGCAAAAAGTTGATCAGCTTAAATTTCATGGTGCAACTTCAACGCCTAACATCAATTTCGATACAAAAAATATCTTCATATGTCCAGTAAAGTCAAATACTCTCGTCAGTCCGTGATTTACATGAGTACGATCACTTACATGCACACAAAGCACAACCATACAGTTTTGACCGCACGCCCACAATCGTAATTTTGAACCAAAAATTGCTAACAAAAACTAGTACTATCAGTACATTAACTGTATTTTTGTATTAATCGGCGAAAAATTTAACTAAAAATAGCAGTATTCGTTCGTTTTTCAACAGAATTTTATGTCCCGCGTAAGAATGCAAGTCATTTGAATTTTTGTATGGATAACTGATCACCTTAAGGTACTATTTTTTATCAGGATTTCGTTACAACTTAAAAACATGTCATGGCAGCCCTACCTACCTGAGAAACTATTAGAGGGGCCCGCAAAATTTGTGTTTTCATTGGAAGGTACGAATGAAATACAAAAATTTATTGTTATGTGCATTATCAAAACAGGTCAGTGTATTTTAAAACCTATTTCAAATCTATAGGCATTATGAAACGAACTAAACGAGGTCCTACTGAAATAGTGAACATAATTTTAGCATTTTGCTCAGACTATGAGACTGATAAAACCTTTGAACTTAGGTCGAAATACGAAAAAATAATTTTAACTTCTTATAGCTTAGCTGATAGCGCATTTGGTATGTCAAACATTTTTCTTTTTCATATTTCTTGAGAAAAGTTGTTCAGTTTCATGGTATAAGCAACATGCTAAAATTATGTTCTTTATGCCATTGGGACCTTATCTTTGGAGTATTCTTAAAACTGTAAGTGTAAATATAAGGACTAATTTTTGCTCTTTTATAAAAAAACCGGCCAAGTGCGAGTCGGACTCGCGCACTGAGGGTTCCGTACCATCACATAAACATAATTGTATTAGTTGAAATTTCAGTAAGTTAATTTGCTAGATTTTTTGAGTCCGACACGCGCTTGACTAAATTTTATTATTTGTTGTTATTTTATAGCCTATGCCCTATAAACATACCAATTTTCAAGTTTGTAAGTGTTCCCGTTTTTAAATAGAACTAAAACAAAAATCGCCTCAGCAACCATCCAACTTGACCCCTCTCTTATATGAATGTTCTTGAAACGGGAGCTCACCACAATTGGTTACCATTAGTTGTGAGAAAAGTTGTAATATTTAATGATTTCAGACTTTTCTCATTATTTGTACTGTGAAACCTAGATTCTTGCCAAATTTCATAATTTTAGGTCAACGGGAAGTACCCTGTAGGTTTTTCATTTTTGAATAAATGTATGGAGATAGAATAGAATAGAATAGAAAATCGATGAGGACATAAAGTCCCATATCTTCTGATTGCGTCGTTGCAAAAATTGAAATTTTCAGATCTTGTGTGGTTCATGGATCCTAATATATGGTATTAATTTCAACCTGATACCTTTACCCGTTCGTGAGATAAAGGGTCTTGACAGACAGACAGACAGACAGACGGACAACAAAGTGATCCTATAAGGGTTCCGTTTTTAGGGTTCCGTACCTCAAAAAAAAAAACGAAACCCTTATAAGATCACTTTGTTGTCCGTCTGTCTGTCTGTCTGTCTGTCTGTCAAGACCCTTTATTTCACGAACGGGTGAAGGGATCAGGCTGAAATTAATACCATATATTAGGATCCATGAACCACACAAGATCTGAAAATTTCAATTTTTTACAACGACGCAATCAAAAGATATGGCATTTTATGTCCTCATCTCCATACATTTATTCAAAAATGCAAAACCTACAGGGTACTTCCCGTTGACCTGAAATTATGAAATTTGGCAAGAAGCTAGGTATTACAGTACAAATAATGGGAAAAGTCTGAAATCATTAAATATTACAACTTTTCTCAGAACTAATGGTAACCAATTGTGGTGAGCTCCCGTTTCAAGAACATTCATATAAGAGAGGGGTCAAGTTGGATGGTCGTTGAGGCGATTTTTGTTTTAGTTCTATTTAAAAACGGGAACACTTACAAACTTGAAAATTTGTATGTTTATAGTGCATAAGCTATAAAATAATAACAAATAATAAAATTTGGTCAAGCGCGTGTCGGACTCAAAAAATCTAGCACATTAACTTACTGAAATTTCAACTAATACAATTATGTTTATGTGGTGGTACGGAACCCTCAGTGCGCGAGTCCGACTCGCACTTGGCCGGTTTCTTTTTTCTTTTGAGGTACGGAACCGAAAAAGGAAACAAAATTTCTGACATCGCTCAACAGTTTTCCTTTAATCCCTAAATCGCTAAGTACATCTTAAAATATCTAAGAATAAACAATATTTTTAAGTAGGGTACATAAAACAATAGCTGTTTTCATATTTGTTTTGCCAAAGTAAATAAAAATATGTCTTCCCCTAACACCTCTTCATTGTGAATTCAATTTTGTACGCGAAGAAAAGTCTTACACGTGTCGCATACAATAAACTTACTCCAAAAATAAAATTGTTTGTGTTTCGTCTACATTCCGAACTACATTTAGAATTTAAGGTTGTTGTGAATTCGTCAAGGGGTAGTTGCTCTTTCTTTCCAAATACTGTCATGGTCAGAACCCGGATGGGTGACCGCTAGTGGCACAGCGACTAGAGTTTTCGTTCTTTGGAAGAGAAGATACGCGATTGGTTCCGGATCAGGGTTGGGCAAAATACACATCAAGTAGTAGTTGAAATACAAATATGTTCTAATGAACTAATTTTAATACGAAATCTATATATATAAAAGAAGATGGTGACTGACTGACTGACATATCAACGCACAGCCCAAACTATTTCTCATAAGGAACCTACATGCCAAAATTGGAATCTCTAGACCCAGCGGTTTGGGCTGTGCGTTGATATGTCAGTCAGTCAGTCACCATCTTCTTTAATATATATATATAGAGATACCATCACGGTAAATGTTGATCTTTCAAGACGTACGATCAGTTAAAAGTTGATCCAAAAACAAATGTTGATCCGAAGGCCTTATGTTGATCCATTACGCTTTTTTTCATACCAATGTGGCTCCAATCGGATCAACATTTGACATTCTTGTGACGTCCCTCGACTGAAAAGTACGCTTGTCAAATGTGGCTCCAATATACAAATCCGCTCCGATAAATGTTGATCCGATTCAAACGGACCAATCACAATGAAGCACTTTCTTACTTCCTCCGTGATTGGCCGACGGTGGTCACTCCAACGTTGCCGTTCCGCTTACTACAAATCTTCGTGAATTTTAGTACAAAGATTGCTAGCACGCCGGAGACGGACATAGGCTACTTTTTATCAGCTATCGAGGGTCTGGAGTACCTGACGTGGAACATCAAGAGTCTAGTTAAACTGTACGAGATACGGAAATTATGCCTTTGTAAAAGTTGTTCATCGTGATGGGCCGCTTCTGCTGGCACTTAGAAATTGCGGACCTGGAGTACCTGATGTGGAATATCAAGAGCCCCATTGAGCTAGTACATTAACAACTCACTGTATTAGAGCTAATAAAAATAAGAAGAATGATAAATTTACAAAGTTACATACTTACCTAGTACCTACCTACAAAACAAAAGTAGGACAAAAAAGACTTCGTAATAAAGAAAAATAAAAAAAAACATCAAATTACGTGAAAGTTATTAAAATTACTTGTACTAACTACCTACCTTACAGTCTCTCTCTTTTTAACCCCCGACGCAAAAACAGAGGGGTGTTATAAGTTTGACGTGTCTGTCTGTGTATCTGTGTATCGGTGTATCTGTGTATCTGTCTGTGGTATCGTAGCTCCCAAACGGATGAACCGATTTTCGTTTAGTTTTTTTTGTGTCATAGATAATTTTATCCCGAGAGTTCTTAGCCATGTTTCATGGAAATCTGTTCAGCGGTGCGAGGATCATCAGCTCATTTCTAGTTGATGAGGGGATCTAACTAACTTTCTAATATCCGATCGATCAGAAATTTGGTACCATGTTACTTCAATAATATTGAAAGTATATGGTAAGGTAAACATGACCTGATCAGCCGTTTGAAGATCATCAGCTCATTTCTAGTTGATGAGAGGATCTTCTTCTTCTTTTCGTATCAATGGCAAATGATTTTATAGTAAGTTAGCCCAAAATGTGGCTACAGCAATAGCTCTTTGGTTGCCTTCAAAAAGGTCCTCCCTGGTGCAAGAAACTGAGGAGGTAGGGCACCAAAGCAAGTGTGTCATGGATTGCTAAATGCCGCATTCACAGATCTGACTAACTTTCTTACATCCGATCGATTAGAAATTTGGTACCGTATTACTTCAATGATATTGAAAGTATATGGTAAGGCAACCATGACCTGATCAGCCGTTTGAAGATCATCAGCTCTTTAATGGTTGATGAGGGGATCTGACTACCTTCCATATGTCCTATCGATTCCAAATTTGGTACCGTATTACTTACATGATATTCTAAGAACATGGTAAGGTAACCATGACTTTAAATATGACATGTTAGGGTAAGGTTTAGATTTCGAAGATGGGCAATTAAATGGGATCAGTTAGGCTCAATTACCACTGCGACAGAGTTGAAGCGACGCAACGCGTCAATTTTTGAAGTGAAAATTTCTTTAGCAGCGCTTGGCATTTTTTTAGGTGGGCAAAAAATGTTAAATTCGCATCAGATGTCGCGTCAGATCTCGGATGAAGTATAGAAATGGATTTGCAAATAATCATACCAAGTTAGAGCAGGCTCAATATATACAGAAGTTCTCAGTAGTTTTAAAATGTGATAAAGACCAAAACATCTTTTTTGTCTCTGTCATATGTGCACAACAGACTTGACGTACTGGTTTCTGATCATTATTTAATAGCGAATCCTAAATGTATGAGATCTACATTTCCGATTACAGCTGTCAAAGTAAAAATCGCTATAACTTGAAAACTACTGACCCAGGATTACTCATGTGCTGAGACAAATGATAGGTCTCGAAATGATCTACATTTCGGATGACAGCTGTCAAACTAAATATCGCTATAACTCGAAAACTACTGACCCTAGACTATTCGTGTGCTGAGAGAAATGATAGGTCTCGATGTGATCTACATTTCGGATGACAGCTGTCAAACTAAATATCGCTATAACTCGAAAACTACTGACCCTAAACTATTCGTGAGCTGAGACAAATGATAGGTCTCGATGTGATCTACATTTCGGATGACAGCTGTCAAACTATATATCACTATAACTCGAAAACTACTGGCCCTAGACTATTCGTGTGCTGAGACAAATGATAGGTCTAGATATGATCTACATTTCGGATGACAGCTGTCAAACTAAATATCGCTATAACTCGAAAACTACTGACCCTATACTATTCGTGTGCTGAGACAAATGATAGGTCTCGATGTGATCTACATTTTGGATGACAGCTGTCAAACTAAATATCGCTATTACTCGAAAACTACTGACCTTAGACTATTCGTGTGCTGAGACATATGATAGGTCTCGATGTGATCTACATTTCGGATGACAGCTGTCAAACTAAATATAGCTATAACTCGAAAACTACTGACCCTAAACTATTCGTGAGCTGAGACAAATGATAGTTCTCGATGTGATCTACATTTCGGATGACAGCTGTCAAACTATATATCGCTATAACTCGAAAACTACAGACCCTAGACTACTCGTGTACTGAGACAAATGATAGGATTCGATGAGATCCACATTTTGGATGACAGACTGTCAAACCAAAAACCCCATAACTTGGAAACTACTGACCCTAAACTACTCGTGTGCTGAGTCAAATGATAGGTCTCGATGAGATCTACATTTCGGATGACAGCTGTCAAACTAGAAATCGCTATAAGTTGAAAACTCTGACCCTAGACTACTCATGTGCTAAGACAAATGATAGGTCTCGATGAGATCTACATTTCGGATGACAGCTGTCAAACTAAAAATTAAATTAGCTGTAGGAGCTAAAGTAGTGCTGCGAATGAAAAGCTTAGTAGTTCAAAGTAACTAAATAAATAGTTTGAAAAGCTACAAATTAAATTAAATTAAAAATTTTAAAAAACCCCTGACAAAAAACGATCCTCTAAAAAGTAAAAAATTATGAATTGCCTACACACACTTGCGCTAAAGATGATACATGTTATATTTTGTTGTATTGTTGTTGTGCAATAAACAGTTTTCACTTATTTTTACTATTGTTGACTCTTAAATGCGTTGGGGGACCGCTAAGTAAACATTTAAATACACAATTTACGTAAATTGTTTTGTTGCAGTTACTTCTTTCTTTTCTTAGCGGTCCCCCAACGCATTTAAGGGTCAACAATAGTAAAAATAAGTAAAAACTGTTTATTGCACAACAACAATACAACAAAATATAACAAGTATCATCTTTAGCGCAAGTGTGTGTAGGCAATTTATAATTTTTTACTTTTTAGGGGATCGTTTTTTGTCGGGGGTTTTTTTAAATTTTTAATTTAATTTTGATAAAGTTTCTTTCATGTCGGCATCTTGCGATTTGACTTCTATAAATAAAAATAACCGGCTAAGCACGTGTCAGGCCACGCAAAGTGTAGGGTTCCGTAGTTGTCCAATACTAAATACTGTAATACTCAAGGAGCCCCCGGGGCCACAAAATCCCATAAAAACGTAGTTACGTTTTTTTTAAACGGTTTGACCGACTTTTACCAAACTTTGTGCACATTATCAGATGGGGCACATAAATCTATGCTTGTAATATTTAAGTTTTTGTTTGAAAATATTAATCCATTACAAAATCAGAGCGAAAATAATCTTTTTCAAACAAAAAGGCAATTTTTGCAATTTCAGCTATAACGCACATAATAAAATTTCAAATTTAATGGAAACCAATCACAAGCATAGATATGTCGCATTACATTACGTGTACAAAGTGATGTGGTTCGGTCGTACCTTTAAAAAATAAAAACGTAATTATGTTTGAATGGAATCTCACTACTCAGGGCGACTCATAAGACAGTTAATCATCAAAATATTTTTTTATGATATTTGTAGTAGGTACTAAATTTCTTAATTGTACATTTTTTTAAGTTAGTCTATTATTCGATAACCTGTAAAGCCTACTTGATATTGATAGTTTTCCTTTTAAATTAATCATTTAGGTACACTACTACCGTGATTTTTTTTACATTTTCAAATACAACAGTTTCGCTGGTTGGGGGGGGGGGGGGGAACTTTACTCTAACAAAAATAATTAAAGCGAAATATTTCTGAAACGTACACTAGCATCGAAAAATAGTTGTCGTAGACAAACCATCCAGTGAAAGATCGGATACAATTATTATTATTCTCCATACATAAACCTGGTGGACCACCTCAGGCCGGGACTTCCTGTCCATGGTCACCGTGGTCTCAGACCATCAATCTAAGCAATAAAATAATAAATAATAAAATAAATAGGTAAGCAACAGATTTATAAAATGCAAAAAATTGTTTTTATCACCGCGTTGTTTCAGATTCTGTACGAAATAACATGTTTTAGAATCGCATAGAAGCTTGGAAAATAATAATTCGCGATTCTCTTTAAAACAGAGTTAGAGGTTATAGTTGTACGTTTTTACCGTAGGTTTTGAAAAACTTTTCATTTATTACCCATCTATCACGTAACAAGAAAATGCAAAAAACCATACCTATAGACTAAAGTAGTTTGTGACCGATTATTAACGTGACCTGTAATGCAACATGAACCCTGGTTTACAAACTCAGATTAGCTTTTACACTTTCATCACAAAATACCTAACAAGTACCTGCTGCTGTTACGCGACATTATATGATGCTATTTTAAAAAGAGCGATGCCTGTGGAGTTTCTTGGCAGTTCTTCTCCACAGAAGTACGCCAACTGGTGTAGTGAACTGACCATCTGTTTGACGCGCAATAAGCGTTTGTAATGCAAACCTATATTGAATAAACATATTTTTTGACTTTTTTTTTGGCTACGCAAAATTCTTATACAATAGGACAAAGTTTGAGTTGATGCTTAATTCCAAATTGATTTAAAACTTAATACTGACATCTAATCATTTTGTAGTTTACGTAAGTAGCGGCACTTCAATAAAAACAATAAACTCGGTACTCACCATTATCCACCATCATGAACACAACACACTCACTTGACTGCTTGGACCAGACTGCCTGAGGTAGATAGAAATACATCTCTTGCGCAGAAATGCG